>CM048745.1:610406215-611064715 GCA_026315105.1 Locusta migratoria
TCTGTAGGAACGAGCGTTATCGTTCATCAGAATGAATGCATATCCTATGCCACCAGCGTAGGGCACAAGAGGTCGAAGGATCTCGTCTCCGTACAGGATGTCCAGAAAAGGACTCCCTTATTTCAAACTTAAATATCTCGAAAACAAAGATCGATAGAGGAATGCAGTAAACGGTATGTTTATTGTGAAAGCTGTAAGAAGTTTATACAGCAGTTTGAAATAATAGTTACAAAAGCTGCTAACAGATGGCGTTGTAATCGCCATACGTAAAGCCTAGTATAAATAGTGATCCGAAGCCCAGAGCGATCAGTTCCGCTGTTGAAACGTGAAAGGAGGTTAGCGTACCGAAGGAAGAGATTAAAACCATGTACTCCATTGAACAACGCGTTTTTCTGGTGCTAGAGTACCACAGGTTAGAAGAGAGTCCTACGGAACAAGGCGAAGTTTTCAAGAACGATTTAATGTTCCAAAAGGACCCGATGCGAAAACCATTCGTACGCTCTTCGCAAAATTTCAACAGACAGGCAGCGTAACTGATGATCTAGTGGGGTATGTTGGCCGCAAGCAAACCGCAGTTACGCCTGAAAATATCGCCACAGTTTCTGGAATTATTCAGCGAAATCCAATGTCATACGTCCGTAGAATTGCATCTGAGACTGGTTTCTAGCGTTCCAGCACGCAGAAAATACTGAGTAAGAGCCTACACATGTTTCCATTCAAAAGTATAACGCACCAGGCCATACCCATACGAGCTGTGCAACAAAGGGTTGCCTTTGCTAATCAGATGCGCACAATGATTGATAGTGAAGGATTTGATGTTGGCTGCATCTGGTTTACAGATGAAGCACACGTCCACATGAACGGATACGTGAATAAGCAGAACTGGCAATTTTGGGGTTCCGAAAAGCCATATTGGTGGGAATCGAAACCCCTGTATTCTCCCAAAGTTACTGTGTGGGCTGCAGTATGCAGCAGAGGCATTATTGGCCCTTTTTTCATTCGAGAAACGGTCACTGGTGCACGTTACGTTGCAATTTTGGAGCAATTTGTCGCCACACAGCAAGCGTTAGAGGATCGACCAGGTACTGAATGGTTTATGCAAGATGGAGCCCGACCACATCTGACCGAACAAGTGTTGCTCTTTCTTGAGGAATACTTCGGGAATCGAGTCATTGCTTTGGAATATCCCAAATTTACTGGTGCTGGCATGGATTGGCCTCCATATTCGCCGGATTTGACTCCCTGTGACTTTTATTTTTAGTGGGGCACAGTGAAAAACATGGTCTACCCGAAGCATCTCGCCACGCTGGACGAGCTTGAATCGGTGATCTCTGTGGCATATGAATCCATTTCGGTTGAGACACTACGAAATGTGATGGCGAATTCCATTCTTCGTTTGTGGCACCTCTGTAGTGCCAATGGTGAACAATTTGAAAAAATTGTGATGTGATTGTTTGCAAAGAGTGTTTTCACACGATTATTTCACTTATGTATGCTGATATGAGCTGTACAGCGTACAGCGCCATCTGTTAGAAGCTTTTGTAACTATTATTTCAAACTGCTGTATACTTCTTACAGCTTACCGTTTACTGCATTCCTCTATCGATCTTTGTTTTCCAGATATTTAATTTTGAAATCAGGGAGCCCTTTTCTGGACACCCTGTATGTCCGCCAATACTGACTCCTGCCCATACCTTGCGCCCACCACTATGATCTAGCGATGTTTCCTGCACATAAGCAGGATCCTTATGAGTTCTATGTGCTCTCCAGATGATGGGACAACGATTGTCCGGCTGAACACAAAATCTTGACTCACCCGTGAACAGAATGCGGCGACATTTGTTAAGACTCCAATCCTGATGTCCTTCCGTCCAGTTTCAGCGGGCTAAACGGTATCGGCGGTTTGATTAGAATCGCGCACCATATACCTCCGTGATAACGGTCATCTCGTGTGATGTTACCCGTGGACGACCTTGTGCTTGCCTTCTCTTAAAAGTTCCTCTTGCCTGACATTGCTCCCAGGCGCTGAAAATGACACTCTGGGACAATCCAAGAGCTGCAGCCACGTCCCTCTGTGTTTGCCCCGTTTCCGACGTTCCTATGTCTCTCGATGCCATAAATTCTAGTAAGTCAAGTTGCTGTTGTATTGTACTACCTCCTCACTACGCTATCTGAACCAAATTGCTTGAGTAATTCGTTCGGTAAACACATGTCAACACCATCCTCTCTGCAGCAACTTTCTGTTATTTCCACTATCTCGATTGCTGAATTGTTTTCTCCACTCCGTAGAACCAACAATAAGACGTCGAACTATTTTAGTTCATTCTGCCCATGATAATATTTCATAATTTCAAATGTTCAAATGTTTGTATAGTTTATGGGACTTAACTACGGGGTCATCAGTCCCTAAACTTACAAACTACTTATCAACTAGCTTATCCTAAGGACGGCACAAATATCCATGCCCGAGGGGGGATTCGAACCCCCTACCGTAGTGGCCGTGCAGACCGTGACTGGAGCGCCTCAGTCCTCTCGGCCACCGCGGCCGGCTCATAATTTTCGTGTTGGGATGATTATATAATGATGTTAGGGGTAAGGGGCAGTCTGCAGCGGTAAAATTATGCAGAGGGTACTGTACAAAAGTCAGCCGACTACGGCTGCGTTTCCTGCCATCTGTTGGCACCGTTACTGGGAAAACCCTGTGTTCATCTAGGTGAGAGCGTGCCCTCTCGCCTGCTAGCTCCCTTAAAGTAATGAAGGGCACGCGACGCCGTTCGCCTTGAGGCTCGCGGCCGAGAAGAGAGTCGGTGTGTGCTCGCTAGTGGGGCAGTGTGCTCAGCTGGCTGCATTAGCTGCAGAGGCACGCGCCGCCAGGAAGAGCAGCGGGGCACCGTCTCTGCATGCTGATGAGCCGCCACCACCAGCACGCTCTGACCTGCAATATAATACAAGGGAAACTCCACCCCTACATTTAGTGGCAACTAGCTGAAAACCCGGCTATTTGTGTATTCAGTCATCTTTCTTCTCGCCGTCTCCGTCTCTCTTCTCCTCTCTCTGTCCATCTTCTACTTTTTCTGCCGAAATCTACAGTTTAATAAGTCATGGTTGCAAAATACCAACACGAACTATTTACAGACGAATGGAATCCGACCTCGGGGAAGATCAGTTTGGATTTAGGAGAAATGTAGGAACATGGGAGGCAATACTCACAATACGACTTATCGTAGAAGATAGGCTCAGGAAAGGGAAACCTACGTTTTTAGCGTTTGTCGATTTCGAGAAAGCTTTTGACTATGTCGACTGGAATACTCTCTTCCAAATTCTGAAGGTAGCAGGGGTAAAATATAGGGAGCGAAGAGTTATATTCAACCTATACAAAAACCAGACATCGGTTATTAGAGTCGAAGGGCAAGAAAGGGATGCAGAGGTGGGGAAGAGAGTAAGACAGGGTTGTAGCCGTTCCCCAATGTTGTTCAATCTGTACATTGAGCAGGAAGTGAAGGAATGGAAGGAGAAATTTGGAGAGGGAATCAAAGTGTAGGGAGAAGAAATAAAAACATTGCGTTTTTGCCATGATACAGTAATTATGTCAGCGACCGCAAAAGATCTGGAAGAGCAATTGAATGGGATGGACAGTGTCTTGAAAGGAAGATATAAGATGAACATTAACAAATGTAAAACGAAAATAATGGAATGTAATGTCAGAAAATCAGGCAATGCTGAAGGAATTAGATTAGGTAATGAGACAATAAAAGTAGTAGAAGAATTTTGTTATTTGGGTAGCAAAATAAATTCTGATGGCCGAAGTAAAGAATATATGAAATGCAGAATGGCTATGGGAAGAAAAGCATTTCTAAATAAGCGAAATTTGCTGACATCCAATATTAATTTAAATGTTAGGAAGTCCTTTCTGAAAGCATTTGTGTGGTGTGTAGCATTTTATGGGAGTGAAACGTGGACGATAAGGAGTTCAGATAAAAAAAAATTATAGAAGCTTTTGAAACGTGGTGCTACAGACGAATGATGCAAAGTAGATGGGTAGATCACGTAACTAATGACGAGGTGCTTAACCGAATCGGGGAGAAAAGGAGTCTCTGGCATATCCTTACTAAGAGAAGGGATAGATTGATAGGACATATTCTGAGACATCAAGGAATCGTCAACTTAGCATTAGATGGAAGTGTGTGGGGTAAAAATCGCAGAGGGAGATCGAGGGAGGAATACAGTAAGCAGATTCAAAAGGATGTAGGTTGCCGAGCGTATTCTCAGATGAAGAGGCTTGCACAGGACAGGGTAGCGTGGAGAGCTGCATCAAATCAGTCTGCGGACTGAAGACCACAACAACAACAACATCTTACACCCTCTGCCTCTGTAAAACTGCATATCTCCTTCAAGCCCTGCAAGCACAGTTGTGCGGTTCTGGTTTTGCTCGCTTTATTTCTTTGTGGTTGGCGCTAGGAACTTCGGGCCTACGTCACACAATCGCGGATGGACTGTGGTAGCGTACGCAACGTGTTTGTCCCATGTTTCTACACTGGGTGACACCAGCAGTCAGCAAAGTCGGCAAACTTAGAGTACATTTGCCGGACATTGTATGAAAAACTTTTTGACAAGCTGTTGATATCCTTGTTTTGACATGTGAAGCTATCATATCTGACAGCCTGTTAATTATATATGATCCCGTGATGTTATTATGTCATTTCTGTCAAAGGCATGTTACTGTAAGATGGTGCAGATCATAAAAATTTGTAGTGAAGGCCCAAACTACACAGTTTCGTGGGTACAAAATTTTTTAAAATAAATTTACTTTCTTTTTTGTAATGAATTACTGTATGTATTTTGTATCTTAAATGTCCCTCTATATTAATGTCACATCACCTACAACTTTCGGTATGAAAAGAATAGGGGAAGGTTGACGACATTGGACCACTTTTTTATTTTGATATCCCAAGCCTATCTAATCGAAACGACATATACTGTAAAAGAAGTTACATATTGTACACTTTCATCTGCTAGTATTATGCCTTGAATAAACATAAAGCAAAAAATGGGTATTATTTAAAAAATTTAAAATGTGTAGACTGACAAAATTAGGGAACCGGTTGCCTAATTTGGACCTGAATTGCTTAAATTGAACCATTTGATAAAACAATGACTAAAAAGGAAATAAGACCCGTAATATTTTTTAAAAAGTTTCATTTCAACATCTGTCCTTTGATGTTCCTTCTGGCTGACGGAGAGAAAGCTGTGGATTTCGTCTCATACATGAATAAAACACTGAGGTAGTTCATCTTTCTTTGCTACGTCGTATGCAAGTTTCCGAACATCTTTCATTGTGAATCCAAAAAAACCTATCTTCAAATAAAAGAAGATGGTCTGCGACAGTTCCTTTCCATCTCAGTTGTAAAGATTGATTAAGTTTAGAATAACTTAACTACATTTGAGAACGTGTTTTTACCATCAACATGTCTCTTTATTCTAGCGTTTGGTACTCGGTACATACAAGCACACTCGTTAAATCCGTGGTCAACGTTTCTGTATGCTGCCATAGCGACCTTCAGTTCTTCTGTCTATTTCCCGAACATTCCCCTTTTTACCACCTTGCAAACCTAAAAAGATTACCACACTTACTACATACTTTTTGTTTTGCATCCTTGAAAAATAAACCTAAAAACCTAACATCTACCTGTTACCTGTCATTAAATGACCGTAAGTATTATTTGTTATGAGTGACCCCTAAATTGGACCGGTCCAAATTAGGAAACAGCCATTGGTCCAACTTCGGCAACTCGACGCCATGAGAGTAAAGATAACGTTGCAGGAAACACATCGCTAAATTGTAGTTTTGCGATATTGAATTATTAGTTAATGAATAGCACTTATGAACTATAGTGCTGATGGTGTTTTTTTACAGCAGAGGAAAGCTTTTCTGTAGCAGAAAACGTAGAGCGACAACAAGAAAACGCAATTATGGAAACTGTTCACACTCTAATGACTATTATCGACTGCCGACTGAGCCAGTTTCACCAGTTGAGCCCTCTTAAAACTTTAAGTTACCAACACAGCGAAATACGTAGGTGCGCAACTTGGCAAGTGTGCAAAGTTTCACCAAGACCGAAATAAAATGTAGCTCTTGTGGAGGTCCGTAGGTAAAGTACCCACCACCAAGCACCATATGCGACATATCTTCCGAATAATGTGTGGTAGGTGGTCGTTACCCCTATAGCAGTTCTTGCCCACGATAAGAAATATCGACATAAACTTTCGTTGAAATCGATCCAGTTGTTGAGGAGAATATGTGCAACATTGTCGTGTGTTGCAGCAGTTTTTCACTTCTCTCAGTGTTCATTACGTCATATCTACTGAACTCTGTCTCCTACAGTCATAAAATAGCGATTGAACGGGCAATACATATATTTTTTTTAATGAGGTAAGAGTCAGATTTCAATACAAAATAACAAAAGCAAAACCAGAGTAAGCGAATGTAGACCCTGAAATTCTGGCGATGCTGATGAAATTACAATAGATAATAGAACAATAATAATAGATGAGTTCTGTTATTTGGATAGCAAAATAATTTGTGATAGCCGAAGTAAAGATATAAAAATGCAGAAAGACTATGGTAATAAAAGCACTTCTCAATAAGAGAATATTACTTTTAACGTTACCAAGTCATTACTGAAAGCTTTTGTCAGATTGTAGCATTGTACTACGGTAGACGATAAGGAGTTGAGACAAAACTATAATAGAAGCTTTTCAAAAGTTTTGCCACACACGAATACTGAAGATTAGATCGGTAGATCTGCCAGAAAAGACATTTCTGGCATATCTTCACTAAAACAAGGGGGGGGGGGGGGGTCTACTGGTAGGACACATGCTGACACATTAAGGACTCGTCAATTTAGTATCGGACGAAAGTGCGGAGGGTAAAAAAATCGCACCTATAGACCGAGAGACGAATACTGTAAGCAGGTTCAAATGGTTGAGCGTTGCCGTTCTTACTCAGAGATAAAGAGTTACTTAAAGTATTAATTACTGCATTTACTAACAAAAGAATAAAGATATTTCAGACGAAGTATTTCGAGAAGGTTCGGTTGCTTGTAACGACATTATTACAGCATACCATACATGCCTCTGTAAAAGACTGCTCTTTATATAAATCACGACTTTTCGAAACTAGTAAGAACACCGTGATACAAACGTTTTATTTCCATAGAGATTTTCTCAGTATAATGTAACACAACAAACGCTGTGAACTCTTCCAGACTGTTAGAATCTCCTCGTGTACTTAACACTGCGTCAGAAATGTTTACACTACGGGACTCGACGTATAACTGCAGCGAAATACTTATAGTGAGAGGTTTCGTATTTTTCCTCTAGGTTAGACTATAAACTACCAATGCCAAAGGTGTCGTGTTCCTCAACCGTAATTGTAAAATTCTAGGAGCTCATTCTGCTGCCTTCCCTTACATCGAGGTCATTCCTTTCTCCCTCTCCTCGTCAATAAATCGCCTGAGCCCTGAGACACAATTTCCGCCATTATTTTCAGTGCTAGTTAGTCGAGGTAAAAACGTGCACGGCATCCTGTCACAGGGCAGTCAGTGCCGAATAATGTGAATCGTACACCTGTTCGTAGCAGGAACTAGCTTGATCACCTTGCGATGGTGCAGCTGTTGTATCTTCCGTGTTTGATGTATCAGATTCGTGGTTAAATCCACCTTATGCGAGACACCTTGTTTTGTTTTAATACCCAAACATGTTTCGGCACTTACTGTGTCATGTTCAGTAGGTTTTTGTCTTTCATTTTCTAGAATAAAATATTGCAGCCGCGGCGGAGCGGCCGAGCGCATTGAGGCGCTATGCTACGATGCGCGAGCCCGTTTCCCGTCGGGGGTTCGAATACCCCCTCTGGCAGAGATGTTTGTGTCTTCTTTAGTATAAGCTAGATCATAAGTAGTTTGTAAGTTTAGGGACTGATGACCCCGCAATGTACTCCATGACAGACAGTTATCGTACTGCATCAGATTATTTGAGCAGCATTTTTAATAACCCCAGGCCTTTAAACATGTATAAAAATCACAGAGGCACCTGATGAGCCCTCAGGGCTTGAAATGCTTGATGAAAAATAAAACACAATTTTGTGACTGAGGGCGAGGTCATTTTATGGAAATACTATCTGAAAACCCGGCGTTGTCCCGGTATTTATTTCAGCTATTTTTCAGGTATATATTCATTTGTGTAAGGGCTGTATGTCTGTAAAATCTCTTGGGAATACAAAGTTGTTGTTGTTGTGGTCTTCAGTCCAGAGACTGGTTTGATGCAGCTCTCCACCCTACTCTATCCTGAGCAAGCCTTTTCATCTCCTCATAAGAACGACAACCTACATCCACTTGAATCTGCTTACTATACGCGTCTCTTGGTCTCCCTCTGCGATTTTTTCCCCACACACTTCCCTCCAACGCTAAATTCACAATTCCTTGATGTCTAAGAATGTGTCCCACCAATCTATCCCTTCTTTTAGTCAAGGTATGCCAGAAATTTCTTTTCTCCCCAATTCGGTTCAGTACCTCCTCATTAGTTACGCGATCCACCCACCTAATCTTCAGCATTCTTCTGTAGCACCACATTTCAAAAGCCTCTATCCTCTTTCTGTCCACACTGCTTATCGTCCATGTTTCACTCCCATACAAGGCAACACTCCATACAAATGCCTTCAGAAAGGACTTCCTTAGGCTTAAATCAATATTCGATGTTAACAAATTTCTCTTTTTCAAAAACGCCTTTCTACCCATTGCCATTCTGCATTTTATATCCTCTGTACTGCGACCATCATTTGTTATTTTACTGCCCAAGTAACAAAACTCATCTACCTCCTTTATTGTTTCGTTACCTAATCTAATTCCTTCAGCATCACCTGATTTTCTTACACTGCACTCCATTACCCTAGTTTTACTCTTGTTAATGTTCATCTTATATGCACCTTTCAGCACACTGTCCATTCCGTTCAATTGCTCTTCCAGGTCCTTTGCTGTATCTGACAGAATTACTATGTCGTCGGCAAAACGCAATGTTTTTAATTCTTCCCCCTGAACTTTAATTCCTTCTCCAAATTTCTCCTTGCTCTCCTTTATAGCTTGCTCAATGTACAAATTGAACAACATTGGGGAAAGGCTACAACCCTGTCTTACTCCCTTTCCAACCACTGCATCCCTTTCATGCCCTTCAACTCTGACAACCGCTGTCTGGTTTTTGTACAAGTTGTAAATAACCTTACGCTCCCTATATTTTACTCCTGCTTGCTTCAGAACTTGAAAGAGTTTAGTCCAATCAACATTGTCAAAAGCCTTCTCCAAATCTACAAAAGCTAGAAATGTAGGTTTGCCTTTTCTTAATCTATCTTCTAGGATAAGCCGTAAAGTAAGTATTGCCTCCCGTGTTCCTACATTTCTCCTGAACCCAAACTGATCTTCCCCGAGGTCGGCTTCTACCAGCTTTTCCATCCTTCTGTATATAATTCGTGTTAATATTTTGCAACCATGACTTATTAAACTGATGGTTCTGTAGTTTTCACACCTGTCTGCACCCGCTTTCTTTGGAATGGGGATTATAACATTTTTCTTAAAGTCTGAGGGTACTTCACCTGTCTCGTACATCTTACACACCAGGTGAAACAAGTTTGTCATGGCTGGTTCTCCTAGAGACTTCAGTAGCTCTGACGGGATATCATCTATTCCAGGGGCCTTGTTTCGGCTTAGGTCTTTCAGGGCTCTGTCAAATTCTTCTCTTAGTACAGTATCTCCTATGTCATCATCATCTACATCCTCTTCCCTTCCTACAATAGTGTCTCGAAGTTCATTTCCTTTGTACAGCCCCTCTATATACTCTTTCCACCTTTCAGCTTTCCCTTCTTTGCTGAGAACTGGTTTTCCATCAGTGTCCTTGATATTCATAGAGCTGTTTTTCTTATCGCCAAATGTTTCTTTTATTTTCCGGTAGACTGTATCTATTTTTCCCCTATTTATACATTCTTCCACATCCTTGCATTTGCCTTCTAGCCATTCCTGCTTAGCCATTTTGCACTTCCTGTCAATCTCATTTCTTAGTCGTCTGTATTCCATTTTGCCTGTTTCATTTAAGGCATTTTTATATTTTCTCCTTTCATCGATTAAATTTAGTATCTCCTGTGATATCCAAGGATTTTTTGTAGGTCTTTCCTTCCTACCTATTTTATCCTCTGCTACCTTCACTATTTCATCTCTCAATTTTACCCATTCCTCCTCAACTGTTTTATTTTCCCCTGTTTCTGTCAATTGTTGCCTGAAGCTCCCTCTGAAATTCTTAAGAACTTCAGGTTCCTTCAATTTATCCAGGTCCCATCTCCTTATTTTTCTACCTTTCTGTAGTTTCTTCAGTTTCAGCCTACAGTTCATAACCAACAAGTTATGGTCAGAGTCTATGTCTGCCCCTGGGTATGTCCTACACTTCAAAACCTGGTTCCGAAATCTATGTCTTACCATTATAAAATCTATCTGGTATCTCCCGGTGTCTCCTGGTCTCTTCCATGTATACAACCTTCTTTTGTGATTCTTAAACCAGGTGTTTGTTATAACTAAATTATGTTCTGTGCAAAACTCTACCAGGCGGCTTCCTCTTTCATTCCTTTTGCCCAGACCATATTCACCTACTATCTTCCCTTCCCTTCCTTGTCCTACTACCGAATTCCAGTCTCCCATAACAATTAAGTTTTCCTCTCCCTTAATTGTCTGAATAATTTCCTTTAGCTCCTCATATATTTCTTCGATCTCCTCATCATCGGCAGAGCTAGTTGGCATATAAACCTGTACTACTGTTGTCGGTGTTGGCTTCGTATCTATCTTGACAATGATAATGCGATCGCTGTGCTGGTTATAGTAGTTTACCCGCATTCCTATTTTCTTATTCATTATCAAGCCTACTCCTGTGATACCCCCAACTGATTTTGTATTTATAATCCTGTACTCACCTGACCAGAAATCCTGTTCATCCTGCCACCGAACTTCACTAATCCCCACTATATCTAACTTCAACCTATCCATTTCCCTTTTTAAATAAATTAAAAACTTGGTGCATGATGGGGCGGTTTTCCATGAACGTTAATGTTTACGTGCTCATATCTCATAAACTACGTGTCGAAATGTGATACAATTTAGAAGCTACATTCAACTATATATGTGTATACTGTCTGTAAAATTTCCTGTCGCTGAAATTTGTAGTGCTCAAATTATAAATTGTAACGTCATACCAAGAGCCGTAGTTTTACTCCATAAACAGCGGAAAAGTAGTAAGCGAGAAACTTTTTTCATTTCATCATTTTACTATGGTTACCAGCGAGAAAAAAGTTTAATAAAGGTTTAAAATTATGTTTACAGTTTGTTGCAAGACGTTAAGTACCGTCATTCTCATACAGTGTATTTCGAAAGTCTCGCCGCATTATATGGCATTTTTTGCGGTTTCTACTGGTTATGACGTAATATCTTTTGAACCATGTGCCTTATGTGATTCTTAACCATGCAGCAATTGTTACCTCACGGTAAGGAAGATGTGTACCAAATTTGGTTGAAATCGGTCCAGTGGTTTAGGAGAAAACGAGGAGCATTGTCGCTTAATGCAGCAGTTTTTCGCGCATCTCATTGTTTATGACGTCATATCTCGAGAACTATATATTTGTATGTGATTCTTACACTTACGGCGGCCGTTCTTATGGATTGAAGCTTACGTGTACAAAATTTCATAAAGATTGGAACAAAACTGTAGATTTGTATGCGACACGTACATACAAACATACGGACAGTCTGTTTTATATTTTAGATGTTACCTGTGCCTGACTACCGAGTGTGCCGAATTATCTCGGTCCTACTGTATATTGATGACAACGGATAAACAAGCAGGCCTGGATCGCAAATTAAAAATAATTTTACCAGGTTTCGGCAATGACTAAGATTACCTTTATCAGAAAATTTAAAACAAAACAAGTCACATAATAAAATATACTATTCCGCTGTATAGCTTACGTCACAAAGTTTAAAAATATTTTTTTTTTTTTTTTTTTTTTTTTTTTTTTTTTTTTTTTTTTGATAAAGCTAGCCACTATGGGCTGCACACCTGCACGGAGGCATCATACTGGCGTGTGCTAAGTGAAGTTGTGACCAGGAAGACGTTACCTCAGTAGTGCCATCTAGTAGCCGCAGTTACAAATAGGTTACTGTACAGAGAAAAATAGAATTGAAAAAACAAGATGCTTTGTTTAACATGAGAGATGGCAGAGGCGTCATTTTGGCAATACAATAGTGGTAGAGAAAATAGACGAGTAACAAAGTTTTAATAAGAATATTAGTTTAAAAAAAATTGGCTTTCGGAATATAAATGATTTGGATCTAGTCGGAAGAAATATTTCGGACACTGCACGAAGTGCAACGTCAAAGACCGAGTAATGGCTTAATACCATTAAAAAAACCTTCTATTACGAAGTTGTAACTGTTCATTTAGAATAAGTCCGTCATTGCCGAAACCTGGTAAAATAATTTTAAATTTGCGACCGAGGGCTGCTTGTTTATCCATTGACGTTGTAATGGTCGCTGATAATAGCTGCTACGTTTAAAATTTTGTATAGTGATGTCCCCCCCCCCCTCCACTTGGTTTCCTCGTCGCAACATAGGCCTGGGGCATGCACGTGTGTCGGTCGGTTGCGGAACTGGCAGCACTCTAGCAAGGCCGCCACCCGTCGTGACGCAGCGCGCAGCGCCGCGGAAGCTGACTCACTTCCGAGTCGCCCGCTCCGGGCAGCAACCGCCTCCTGTGACGTCACTCTCTCCGCTGCGTCTGAAGAGACGGTGTTGGTTCAGCCCACCTTAGGCGGCGAACTTCCTAGTGAAAATCGACTGATCGAATTGCGCGCGCCATTCGTGTCTGGGCCCCCCTTTAAGCCGGTTTTAAGCGATGAACGAACTTTTAATAGATGGATAACAAGTTACGTTAATGACGGCCGTCTGTCCTTTGAACTAGTGCACTAGTATGATCGCGCTAGTATCGAAGTGCGATAATCATAGCGATAAAGAAATAGAGCCAGTTCTAAATTCGGAGCTAGTGGGTTCACTGCGCATGCGCGAGCTAGTAGATGTCTGCTGCAGTCACCGCTCCAGTTAGTCCGCCATTTTCCTCCATATTTACCTATATTTCCTACGTACCACAGCACTCGTCACCTGTTTTTCTGTGGCTGAGTATGGATGTCCAGCCTGGGGAAGATCTGTCCATACAAAGGAAATAGACACGGTCCTTAATGATTCCTGCAGGAAGATAACGGGCTGCTTGAAACCTACCAAAGTGGACCATTTGTATTCACTGGCTGGTATTTGCTCCGCCGCACATTAGAAGATCTATCCTCAGCTCTAAAGAGCGGTATAAACAAGTCAATGATCCGAGGCACCCACTATTTAATCACCAGCCTGTACCTAGACGACTGAAATCTACGCAAAGTTTCATAAAGCAACTCAGCCATCTGTGGAGTCCATAGAATCACTCTGGAAACCGAAGTACCCGGACGCAGTCAGTCATGAGGAAGCTCTTCCCCCTGGCTCTCACCTAGATTGGCAACATTGGGCCGGCCGCGGGGACTGAGGCGCTTCAGTCACGATCTGCACGGCCACTACGGTCGGGGGTTCGAATCCCCCCTCGGGCATGGATATTTGTGCCGTCCTTAGTCTTAGTTCATAAGTAGTTTGTAAGTTTAGGGACTGATGACCCCGTAGTTAAGTCCAATAGACTATACAAACATTTGAACATTTTTTTTTTTTTTTTTTCAACATTGGTGAACTTTAAACCGACTCCGCACGGGCATGGTCCGATGCAAACAACTAATGTACAAATGAGGTTATACGGACACAGATAGATGTAAATACGAGGAGATACAAACAATGAAGCATCTCCTATGGTGTCCGTTGAATACGTGCGGAGAATGCTCCTAGGAAGATCTTATGAGATATAACGAAACCGCTGCTCTATATACCGAATTCTGAATGAGCGAGATATGAATTTTGTCGTGTGTTTGTTTTGGATGTGCTTGTCTTTTAATTTTGATAACGTACGTCCCAAATGACGGATATGTTTTTAGTATATACTCTCCTGTATCTACTAATTTAAGTATGATTGTACTTCATATCACTGTGTAGTTCGTTACACGATTATATATATCAGAATGTATTCCATAATGTATTTTTAATAGCGGAATTCACAGTGTCCTTCACCGAACCGTCACCTCACGTCAACGCGAGCTTTCTCAAGAAGAATGTTTTGATGGAACGATCGTCTGCTAACATCGCGAGTTGCAAGTTATCCTATTTTCGTCACGGGATTTTCATATTACATTCGACGGTTATACGGTTTGCACGCAAATGTGGCTTGTTAATCTTTACTTTATTATTGTACTTTAGTTTAGCGGTAAATTGCAATTGTTTCATGACGACTTATATATTTTTCCCAATCGGGCGTCCTCCTAAAAGTGAGGTCGTATATCTGAAACCGAAAAATTGTTTATGTTTTGCAATTTTGTAACAGAAAAGACTGAAGCCAATTGTTTATTTGAATAAGATTGTAATTTGATGACGCAATTTTCATAAAATAAAATTTTAAATGAAAAAGTCAGTCCAAATGTAGGACAAAAATTAAGTTTTGCATTACTTTATTAACAATGTCAGCGGGCAAATCGTAGTAGATAAAGTAAACAAGCTCTATTTGTGCTCTTATAAATATTCTTTGATGTGTTCATATGTTTATTTTTTTGCTTGAACATAGATGTCGATGGTTTGAAATGTTGTTTCACTTCCCAGCACTTTCCACACTAAATTCACCAAAAACATACATTACAAAGTTTTCTTTGGCCGTTACTAACATTTAGCGTTGTTCCTTCAATTCCAGTACTAAACTAAGACTTCTTACATAACAAATCGCTTTCAACATCGGGTATTACTGTCTCATTACGTTCATCGTCTAAACACGCTGCCACAAGATCTTGCATGAGTTTGTAGTTCAGGGCTAGTACGCTAGAAGCGCTTCATTGACTATTATCTATCTTGTTCACTTTCGTTCATCGTTCAAAAAGGGCTGTACACGACGAACTTTCTTGTCTCATGCGACTACTCCAGACGAGTGGGTGTGCTGCAGCGCCCCTGGCGAGCTATTCCTGTACTGCGTCTTACCTGTCTCGAGTAGTCGTTTTCCTTTAGTCATAGACATCAAACCTGTAGAGCTGTCTGCTATGCAGTTTCGCAACTGAATGAAGAAGTGAGGTTATGAAGACACTTTTTACGTAGGAGCAGGAAAAGGATAATTGAGTTTCCAACCATTACGATTCAATCGTAATTGACACGAAAATTGTTTACAATTACGAGTTTACGATTGGAGTGGTTAGGATTCCGATTTTCAGGTTTAAATAACTAATCGGTCATTTGTTTACCGTCGGCAAAACTCGTTTCCCTTTGATTTCGATCGTGTGATGTCATCGACAAAAGTAAAGTGCTTATGAGCAGCATTTTCGAGCATGTTCTTGTGGAAATCACCAGTAATTCTGCGACGTTTAATATTCTACTTTTTCTACCATTTGCATTTGGAAAAAAAGACATATATGAATTTAACATTATAATCAGGCAATTTTTTTAACTAGTGTTACATTGATTAAAATTACACGCACTTTCATTAAGTTTACGTGTGGTAGGCACAAACTTATGAACTCCAGAACATGTTTTCAACTCTAATTATGCATGTATAAAAAGGAAAATGTAGCACTTTATAAACTAAACTTTCGTCAAACAAAGAATGTTTTCGCGATCTACACGGTTTTTTTAATCCAAATAAACAAAAGAAAAAAAAAAGGAATTTCGCAGACTCGTTTAGTAAATTAGTGGCCAGTGTAAAAAAAATATTAAAAATCAGAAATTAAACTATTGTTGCGGAGCTCACACCAGTTATAGAATTACTTTCGCATCTTCTTAAACTTTATTCTATTGTTTACTTGATTTTCGCCGCAGCGCGTTAGCCGTGCTCTGTGGGTGTCGTGCTGCGGTGCACGCGGCCGTTCGCGGTCTGACGTTCGAGTCTCCCCTCGGGCATTGGTGTTTATGTTGTCCTTAGGTTAGTTTACCTTACTTTAAGTAGTTCATAAGCTACGGGCTAATAACAAAGTCCGATAGATTTACAAACATTTGAACATTTGACGGGGAACCGAGGGTTCGAATCCCCCCACGGGCATGGATGTTTGTGTTGTCTTTAAAGGTAGTTCATAAGTAGTTTGTAAGCTTACAGTCTGATGACCCCGTAGTTACGTCCCATAAGCTCTACAAGCATTTTTGAATATCAAATGTTTGTAAACGGTTTGGACCAAACCGCACTGGTTATCTGTCCCTAGACGCACAAACTACTTTAACTTATACTGAGGACACAACTACCAAAGCACACAACACAGATAAATGCGTTTATGAGCCCAGAAGCCAGCCGCGGTGGCCGAGGGACTGCGGCGCTCCAGACACGTTCTGCACGGCCACTACGAATCCCCCCTCGGGCATGGATATTTGTGCCGTCCTTAGTCTTAGATAGTTCATAATTAGTTTGTAACCTTAGGGACTGATGACCCCGTAGTTAAGTCCCATAAACTATACAAACATTTGAAACATTTCGAGCCCAGAAATGTCATCACGAACTGTTTCCAACCTGTTACTAGCTCAAATCAATTGTTTAAATGTCTGTGAATCTATGGGTCTTAACTATAGTAGTTATCAGTCCCTATGCTTATAAACTACTCTGGCTTTCTTGAACTAACCTAAGGACAACACACACACACACACACACACACACACACACACACACACACACACACACACACGAGCGCGCGCGTGCTCGAGGGAGCACTCAAACCTCCGACGTGGAGCAATCGCGCACTCCGCTGCAAAGCGCCTTAGAGCGCACGGTCAACCCCGCGGCTAGGAAATGTTAACGTATTAGGCTACTGATAAAAAAGTCTACGATACGCATAAATACGAGCCTAAATAGATAAAGGCATGTTAATCGAAATTGTTTCAACAGTGAAAAATTTGGAATAATCAGATAAGAAAAATAAGTTTTTTTGTTATTCGACAGTAAACAAGAAAAACAAGATGCTAAGAACCAAATATTGCGTTTTGGATGATTCTTTATGTGTTTTCAAGTTTACATTACATTCATAAATGAATGTTTGGAAATGTTTGGACGACCCTACCTGTTCTTTAGTTCTCATTGGTGTAGATAATTTACCCCTTGACCTTTCGACAAGATCAACTATTTATTTTTGTTTGGTTACTAATAAATTCTATTATCATTGCTTACTCCTTCGTAGACTGTGTCCTTATAAACTTATTTCGACGTTCAGGTGCGAAACTACATAGCAGCCAGCTAGCTATAAAATTTTGGTGCTAACGCCTGAACAAAAATGAGCACGCGAGACAGACGAAACCGGGTGCGGGAAGAACACACCAGGTCGCTTCAGTAGTAGTAGATTGAGGAAAGAAAGTCGATCGTGGCCTGACAGCTGGCCAGCAACTGCACAGCTGGTCGGCCTGTTCGCGCAGGTCATGTCCCGACCCGAATTTCGGCGTTGCTATTGCTAGCAGACGTGGCGCACTTTGTACGGCCAGTCAACGACCGCAGCTTGGTAAAGCCGACCGCCCACACGCTGAAGGCATCAACATTGCCACGTTATATCCAGCCGACGGTGTTCACAAAGTCAATATGTATCCGCACAGAGGCTATAAACCGGGACTGTTGATACTACTCGACCCCACGCGAACCGTGCCAGACTGTAATCCTACCACCGGCGCGTTCCAGTTCTTACTTCCATTGTCTGTGTGTTGACCTGGAGGGATTTCATCCCGTTTACATGGGCTCTCGAAACCGGATTTCGTAAACAGATTTTTCAATTCCGCTTTTGGTTGGTCATGTAAACGCTCCAAAATCGATTCAGGAAACCGCTTACTCAACCGATTTTCGTGCTCATGTAAGAGGAACAGTCTTTTAAACGTGCTTGGCTTGTCAAGCTGCGTCTTTTATCAAAGAATTTTCGGTTAATATTAACAAACTAAATTTTCCTGCAGTGAAAGACAAGTATAAATATAAGACTTAACATGAATCTATGTCTTCAAGTAAAGAGAAATTCCGACTGTGATGGCTATAATCAGAAACTGAATCAGTTGTTTTCCAGATGCCATATTGACTGGCATATGGAATCTGATTTATACTTTAACATGTAAAACCGACAGCAAGAAATGGTTTACGAATATCGGTTTTCGTCTTCCAGATGATGTGTTTCATGTAAAGGTAGTGAGTATGACGCACTTACAATTAGCTGTGAGAGCCCTCCAGTACGGATATGTCAACATCTGTTGCGCTACGCTCGGCTAACGAAACTAGGAAGGAAGGTCATAATATGAGGTCGAGGCAACGGCGAGATGATAAAGAGATGGAGCGCAAGCTCAGATTGTGGAATATCGTGGAATTCAAAACTGATCTCTCTCTTTTTTTTTTTACTCTTGATTTACAGTTTCTCGCTCACTTTGCGGTAAGAAATTAAGAAAACCGATTGTTATATAAAATATTCATTACTAAGTTCAGACCATCTGGAGCAGACACCATTAAAAAATCGGTCAGATTTGGCAAGACAAAAATATATGATCCGGACAGGACAGTACTTTTACAGTAATGGCTGGTCGCTTCTAAGACCGGGATTCAATGGCATCAATGTTATCGTAGCTTACCCATTAAAAGAAACTTTGTACCACTGAAACTTTGTTTGTTGCTAATTTTTCGGGATTCTAACTCAATGTGCGGCCGTTCAAAGCTTCTGGGTAACCAGACCTCCACAAGATTCAGACACCAAAAAATTTCTCTTTTTACCAGTCGCCGAAGAAGCCAATGGTAGATTCTGTCGGCAGGAACAAGGCATACAGATAACTCTTGCGTTTATCAGATTTCCCATCCCGTCTGGGCGCCAACCGTACATACTCAAACGGTTAATCGTTTCTACCTTTTCACTCATTTGCGAGATATACGTAGGACGAAGCAATACATTGGTTGACTCTTCGTAAAGCGTTTGGTCGTGGAACTTCGACGGTAGCGTGTGCCGAGCTACAGATCATCTCTCCTGCAGCGTCTGCAACTGGAGTTTCCTAACCATCAACCACCATATTGTTAGTTTTGAAATTCTGCAGCAACTCTACTATTGTTCCAAATACGTGCATCATGTGTGGAACCCGGCCATCGGCTTACCACATTCATAATCTTCATATTGGCATCACAGATTATTTGTGTATTGCTTGAAAAGAATTTTTTACGATTTCTGTATAGTTATACTTGTTCTCCAGAAGGACAAAGTATGGGTATATGTACACAAGCTATGGCACCTCTGACATTCGGGAATCCACCAATTCGATAGAATTCCCTTTTGTTCCTTGATATTATTTTCTTAGTTCTTTGGCATGAACACATACAGTAGCTTTAGGGCAATCAAACTGTTCAATCACACTGTGAAAAGCTCTTTCAGCCGTAGTACGGTGGACATTATCGAGATCCCCTGCAATGGTTTGGTAAGTACCAGTGCGAAATATTCGCAATCCACAAAGAAGTTGCATCCGAGGAGACAAAGCACGGATCCTGTCAGAGCTAAGCTGCAGTAAATAGGTCCAACATACCAAGCAGCGACTCAAATGATTCCTTACGAAAACCAAACCGCTCTTGGAAATCACTGTCGTTGTACATCGCAAATGGGTCTCTTCTCTCTATTAAAACCTTCATTCTTGGAATGTCTTCTTGTTTCTCAATGTCAATAATATACTTCGTAGTGCAGGTAATCCATAGAATTCGAAGTTTAACGCGCAGAAACCACAGAACACACCTCTCTCTCTAACTTTACTCCTGCGACTGCTTAGGAGTAAATTTACGGCGTATTTCCTCCTTAAGTTACTAACGTAGTTGTGTACTCTTTGATGGTTCCCTCCGCCAGTTACGGAGTAAATAAATTTACTCCAGGAGTAAATGAAAGCTGGACGCGGTGGCCGAGGGGACTGAGGCGCTCCAGTCACGGTCTGCATGGTGACTACGGTCGGGGGTTCGAATCCCCCCTCGGGCATGGATATTTGTGCCGTCCTTAGTATAAGGTAGTTGATAAGTAGTTTGTAAGTTTAGGGACTGATGACCCCGTAGTTAAGTCCCATAAGCTTAACAAACATTTGAACATTTTTTGAGTAAATGAAAATTTTACTCCTATAGTAATTTACTCCTTTAGTTCTTTACTCTCGACTGGAAGTTGCCGATTTCCTTCTCTTATAGTAACTTACTACTTTAGCTTCACTTACTACTTTAGTTTCACTTACTTCTGGATGGTGCTCGCCAGCGTTAGAGTTCTTTCCGGCCCCCAAGGTCAGGTTTCACGACTTCTAGCGTGGCGGCCTGCCATGACGGCAGCTCTTCAGACAGGGCGGGAACAGAAGTCTTTCCACGAAGACGACGTTGGCTCTCTGAGTATGAATTTAACGGCTCCGGAGGCGTTTGGGACTGATCGCCGTCTTGTCAGTTTAATAAATTATTACAAGACCCGGAAAATTATTTCGCCCCCTCGAGACGATGGTCCTCTGGTCAGGAAAGCAGACGGTGATTCTAGATTGTCGGAGAAAATTAGTTTTATGTGATTTAACTGGCGATTAATTTTACCAACTTCCAGAATATTAATAGGACCACTATTTATCAAACGAATCGTCATTTTTCATAAAATAGAAATCCGTCATTAGAAATTTAAGAATTACTTTATTTATGCCCACCCTCTTTATCATAAAGGCTGGCCATGTGGTTCATGACACCTTTGTTCTGGTCTGAGAAAAGTCTTTGCTCTATGGAGTAGACTTGCGCATAATAGTTCGCGACCGGGAGAGCTCACTTTAGTTCGCGGCTCTGCCGCACAGTAGTTCTCTCTTTTAGTTCGTCCGCACACAGTGCGTGGTCTGCGCATGCAGGTGGAGGGAGAAGTTCCCCCACTTAGCTGCTTCATGCGCTTGCTGCTTGAGCCGCTAACGATATTACGCAAACCAAAAGAAACAGTTTGTGGATAATTTCTCGCGTTTTAATTTACAGTTATCTCTATATCTTGGCATTATGGAATTTATTAGTCAGATATTTCAGACTGCAGAATACTACAAAACAGAAATTTTGTAGCACTGAACTATGTAATCTAGGAGACAGGCGCTCACCTCGAAATGGCTCTCATCAGCAGAATGGAAACACGTGATTTTTAATTCCGCTGCCCGCCCCTCGCTATTGCCCGTCGGTCTCCGGAAAAGAATCCAACGAACTAAGAAGCGAGATACGTTTGGCGTAATAGTTCGCGAGCGGTAACGCATGTTTTAGTTCGCGACCGATTGCACATATTTTAGTTCGCGACTGATCGCGCATATGTTAGTTTGCAGCTCGGGCGCGAAGTAGATCGCTCTTTTTAGTTCGTCCGCTCTTTTTTTAGCTTTTGCTACTAAAAGAGTTTTCTTCTGTTACGACGGATGATCAGTGTTGCCCAAGCGTATGCTATTACCCGTGTTTTTGGGCAATGTCTATTAAACTACAGCCTGCACGTCAGCTCGAAATGACGGTAACTGGCAGAAGGGAATCACGCGATTCTGTGCGCTCTCGCGTCCTCTCGCTGTTACCCGTCAGTCTTTGGAAAAGGAGCAGACGAACTAAGAGGCGAGGGATCTGCGAACTAGTTCGCGTAGTTCGCCTGTGGGAGCGCTCTTCCGAACTGGTTCGTTCGCGAACTACACAACTATAGAGTGTTTGAATATGTTGATTCGACCCGTTTACCGGTTTGAGGTAGGATAAAAATTTCTTGGGATTTTCTACCAAGTCGGTACAGAAAACATTGCTCTCAAAGTCGTTAAACGCCTCTCGCATGGCAACCCTTACGGTAAATTTGGCATCATTTACCTTTTGCTTGTCTGCAAGATTTGGCTACATTCGTATTTGCGACGAAATTCCCTTCAATTTCGTAACCGTTTCATAACTCGCTTGTTGTCGTGAATTGTAGCGTCAGAATGACGGCTGCGGTTCCCCGTGTCCCCTTCAGCGCGCCCTGGCCACGTCTTGTAAGCGAGTTCACGTTAGTGGCAGGCCGCTGGCCCGGCGGTGGGTGATCATCACATCACATCAGGGCGCATCAGCAGCGGGCGGTCCCTTAACGAGGGCGTGACCCGCCCAGCCGAGTCTTCAATAGCGGCCAGCGCCCCGGCGCATCGTTAGCCGTAGGCAAATGGCGCCTAATGCCGGCTACTGGCGCCAGTGCGGCGCTGGCGCCAGTCGGTTAACGCGCCGGACCAGGAGACCACACCCCGGGGTGCCCCCTCCCATTCCAGAGTCCTCTCGAGCACGAGGGGGCACAAAAGCCGACTTGTTAGCACACTCCAGTAGCTGTCCGGCCACGGCTTTTTTAATTCACGGCCGCTGCCATCTGTTATGAAGCACAAATTTTGCTGTCACATCTGGACAGCTTGTATACGTTGTTATTTAAGGTGAGACGGTAGTCCCTATACCAACAATGTTAAATCAAGCAAATTCACGCCCCATTTTCTCAGAAACTACTGACAGATTTGTCTGAAATTTTCGCTGAAAGTTAAATGATATTTGTTCAACTGAATGAATAGAAATAGTTCTGGATATTGTAATTTATAATATATTTATTAATTTATAAAATAATCACTTGAAAAACAGCTCTCCGGTTGCGGAAGTTTTGGTAAAAATTTGCTTTACCATGGTTTCGGCTTCACTAGGGGAGTCTTTATCAGAAGTGAAACCGTTTCTTACCTATGAATAAAAAATTTAAAAGTAGTACAAATTACAGAGAAAGTATGAAACATCATATTTTAAGATACGATCTCACGAATTACTTACATATGACTGTACAGATGGTCTTAAGCGAAAGGGCTCGCGCTAAAAATTAAAAAAAGTTTGCACATTACAAAATTTTTAAAAACAAGACAGCGCGCCGCCAAGGGTCGTGTGTGCGGCCAGCACTGAAGGTGGCATCGGACTGACAGGCGAACATGCCGTCGAAGTGATAGCTTCGGCAAGCTGTCAAGTTCTCTTAGAATAGTTACAATATTCTGTCCGAGTGATAAGCCTAATTGTTTTAGAAGTTTTAGTATGGCAATGTTTCCATTGTTCCACGTTATCACAGCATCTGACATTCCTAGTTCTAAAGTTCTGCCGCGGTGGAGTAGCCGAGGGGTCTAAAGCGTCTCGCTGCGGAGCGCGCGGTTGCTCGACGTGGTTGTTGGAGTCCTCCCTGGGGCATGGGTGTGTGTCTTTGTCCTTAGGTTAGTTTACCTAGGTTTAAGTAGTTTGTAGCCGGCCGCGGTGGCCGCGGGGACTGAGGCGCTTCAGTCACGGTCTGCACGGTCACTACGGTCGGGGGTTCGAATCCCCCCTCGGGCATGGATATTTGTGCCGTCCTAGTTTGTAAGTAGTTCATAAGTAGTTTGTAAGATTAGGGACTAATGACCCCGTAGTTGAGTCCCATAAGACTTACAAACATTTGAACATTTAAGTAGTTTGTAAGCTACGGACTGATGACCACGTAGTTTGGTCCGTAGAATTACAAACATTTCTAAAGTTATGTAACCAACAAACACATTTTTAGGGATGCGGGACCATACGATTTTGTTTTGCTTACAAGCGCGCCTGCAGACATTTGATATCGAAATGCGCTCTAGCAGGTTAACCGACATATGAACCCTACATTTGTTTACAAAACACACAAAAAACCAACTCTCTAAATGTAAAAGTGCCGGAGGTATAATCCTTTTTACGAAAAGGGGCGTAAATTATTACAGATTAACAAACGTCATAAAATTAAAAAAAATAATTCTGACATGTGGGCAGGAATAAAAAATACATATAAATGTTTACAAAAGAACATAGTATCTAATTATGCAAATAAATGAAAACTGATTTTTTGACAAATTTCAGCCTAACGTCTCACCTTCAGAATGAAACTTAAAATTTTAGTTCCAAATACCCTTGCATACTGTTGCCGCGTTAGTGGACAGTGATCGACGCCAGATGATTAGTGAGCTTGCCCACGAAACCGGATTAGCTCATACGACTGTGCTTCGTATCCTGAAGGAACGCCTGGGCATGCGAAAAATTGAATAAGGATCCGCATAAATTGACGGAAATGCAGAAATGGATGCATTACGACACTGGTCAGAAGCACTTGGAGCGCTATGAGCGTGAAGGAGAGGCTTTCTGACGACGTATCGTAGTAATGAATGAGACATGGCCCACATCGTACGAGCCTACAGTGGAACGCCAATGTAACGAATGGCGTCATTATGAGTCGCCGCGAAAGTCGAAAGTGCTTCATAGCCCCAATATGGTGAAAGTTACGACGTTTCTTTCTTCCAGGGCAGACCGTCAAGGCATAGTATTACTGTTCGTTTCTACAGCATCACATGGGTACAGCTTTGCTAAAGAAGCGGCAACACTTTCTGCGCAACCCACCCATCATTTTGCACGACAATGCGCGGGAGCATACAGCGCAACCTGTGGCTGCTCTGTTCGGTCGATGGGCCTGGGAAGTACTGTACCATCCACCATACCCCCCGGAATTAAGTCCTCGAGACTTTGATTTGTTTCCGAAGATGAAGGAACCACTTCGTGGCATTCGCTTCAGAACTGTTCGAGAGATTCGACAGGCAGTAGACGGCTCCATTCGCACCATCAACAGAACAGGCTCTGATAACGGTGTACAACACCACATCGCTGGCAACGGGTTTTTCACAACGCTGGTGACTACTTTGAAGGACGATAACAAGTGCCAACCTCTATCGCTTTTGTGTCGGTTGCGAATGAATAGCTGTCACAACCCTAGTATTATCTGAATGATTTAGTGTTAGGCATAGTTAGTAACGTCAACACGTGACGTTTAAAGACACATTATTCACCATATAGATGATTAGATTAGATTAATAATTGTTCCGTAGATCATTAATACATTTCGTAATGATGTAACGTGAGGGTTTAATAAAACGTCACTTGCACTACATTGAATTTTTTTTCCAAAGTTGTATTACTAATGAAAAGGTTAATTCACACTTTTACGAGTCGTGCAGAACTCAAATGTTCAGATGTTTGTATAGCTTAAGGGACTTAACTACGGGGTCATCAAAAATGTTCAAATGTTTGTTAAGTTTATGGGACTTAACTAAGGGGTTATCAGTCCCTAAACTTACAAACTACTTATGAACTACATACGAACTAGGACGGCACAAATATCCATGCCCGAGGGGGGATTCGAACCCCCGACCGTAGTGGCCGTGCAGACCGTGACTGGAGCGCCTCAGTCTCCTCGGCCACCGCGGCCGGCTACGGGGCCATCAGTTGCTAAACTTACAAACTACTTATGAACTAGCTTATACTAAAGACGGCATAAACATCCATGCCCGAGTGGGGATACGAACCCCCGACCGTAGTGACCGTGCAGACTGTGACTGGCGCGCCGCAGACGGCTCGGCCACCGCGGCCGGCATGTGCAGAACACATTTAGCAGTTCTACTGCGATGGTTTCTGCGAACACAGACGACACACATCGTTTGAGACTGATATTTTCACTCTCGAGCGGCGTGTGTTCTGCTATGAAACTTACTAACAGATTAAAATTAGATGCTCGACCGGAGAGTCGAACCTTTGCCTTTGACGGGCAAGCGCTCCACCGACTGAGTACCGAGACACGCCTCACGACACGTCCTCAGAGCTGTGTTTCTGCCACTACCCTCGCCTCCTATCTTTCAAACTTCTGCGAACCTGAATGAAAGTTTAAGAGGAATGTGTGCTGATATTAAAACTTCCTGACAGATTAAAATTGTGTGCCATAAGCGGTATTCGAACCTGGGACCTTTGCCTTTCACAGGCAAGCACTCTATCGTCTGAGCTATACCGGCTCACATCACGGTCCGTTCTCATAACTTCTGCCAATACCTCGCCCCCTTATTTCCAAATTTCATAGTTCTTCTGCGAAGCTTGCAGTAATAGCCAAACAAAGCCGAGATCTTGGCTCTGCGAAAAATGATTTGGGTTTGAGGAAGGCGGGAATTTACAAGATCCCTTGTCAGTGTGGTCAGTCCTACATTGGACAGACCACTCGCACAATACGAGAAAGATGTGTGGAGCATGAGCGCCACACACGTCTACTGCAGCCCAACAAATCAGCCATAGCAGAACACTGTATTTCCACGGGACACTCCATGGATTATTCTGCAACAAAAATTTTGGCAACGACTAGATCCTTTTGGTATTCGATTATTAAGGAGTCCGTTGAAACACGGTTGACAGATTAATCTGGATGGCGGCTTTCAAATGGATAAAGCGTGGGACCCTGTAATTTCTTTCATTGCTTCACAGAGACATAGGTCTACATCTAGTGCAACCTCTGACTAAAAGTGATTTCCTTCGACCACCGCGCTCAAGATACACGAAAGCGCATTACGACAGATGGCGCAGAAGTAAGTACACCATTACGCAGACGCGGCTGTCTTCTGCTACAAAGCGCGCCAAATTCGACAAGGGGCGCGCTATAGTACCATTCTCACTGCGCAGGCGCCGCTGCGCCAATCTTCGGTATATATGGAACGACGCACACCAGTATCTTCAGTCTCGTGCTCACCTGAAGATGGCTGCATGTTTGTTATCCGAAATATCGCTGGAAGACGTGAACATGATCCGGTTGCAAGCCCGAAATATGATGGCTCAATCAATACGCTGGGAAAACTTCAAGATACACAGTAGAACGCTTGCCTGTAAGAGGCTAAGGTTCCGGGTTCGAATCCCGGTCCGGCTCACAGTTTTAATCTTCCAGGAAGTTTGATCATTTGAGATGGTGCGTAAACGCTCTGAAAATAAGAGCTGCTGTGGTAACGTTCCGCACTTCGCTAGTGACGTGGGCAGCAGGTACAGTTGAGGCTTTGGACTAGACGCGCGGCTATTGAGCGCTGGAGCTGTCGCGTCGCGCTGGCGATGTAATCAGGCTGATGTACGGCCGTGGCGTCTGGTGACAGCTGCCCATTGTCCCCGCCCACACGCGGTGTCTCGCCAAGTCCTCACTCTGTCCCCAGAACGTCCCACTCCAAGAGCCAGTGTTCCAGTATGAAAGAAGCTCGGCCATCATCTAAAATCAAATGTTCGTGGCTAGTCCGCCTCACGGAGGCCTTTTCTTCCAACTGGGGAGTGACGACAAAAATAATGTACGAGGGCAAATCAGAAAATCACTACCCCTTTTTCCGTAGCCAACTTGCGGCTATAAATGGAAAGTCAACATATCCATTCCCCAACGTTGGACCTTTCTTGCCTTCGGCCAGCCTTACCTGTCGGTAGCACCGCCGCATTGGCTTGTTGTCAGTTGCTGAAGATGGCGGTTGTGCTTCACACATCCACGGTGCTAGGACAACGAAGGGTGATTGGTTTTGTATGGAGCAAGGGCCCATCGACATCTACAGGGAAATGCAGCTGACATATGGAGAAAACTAACACTTTGAAAAATGTGCTGTTTGTCGTGGATAACACGTATCTTTATTCTTCCGAGTGTTTTTCAGATAACTGCAGTCAGCTCTAAGTGTACGTAACGGTAAAATTTTATTTAATATCACGGCGGCCTCGCATGATTATGTTGGTAACCTCGACAAAACGGTAGAAAGCCCTCGCCAAATGTTAATATTCTTAGAAATGCACAGGTACTGATTTGATTAGTGTTCCGTATAGACGATAAAAATCTATGGTTTACAGGTTCTTGTATGTACCCTCGTTCACTCAGTAAAAGTAATTACCCTCGTAAAAGATTTCATGACAAAACATTTGCGTTGTCACGCTATTGGCTAACACCAGCGTCACATGGTTGCCACCATTATCACGAGAGGCCGCCAGGACGGTAAGTAAAATTTAACCATACTATATTCTTTTCATAACACGATTCGACAATGTATGTGTTAAATTCAACTATTGTGGAAGTATTAGCTCAAATGCAAATCATGTGCAATGCAAGTAGTATAACTTAAGCCCTTGCTATACGAGACGTGCAACACGCACAAGGAAGTCGTTGTCAGCTGCAGCGCCCCTTGCGATAGACCGTCCAACTACAAAGAAGCGTTCAAACGGTACGCATTTGTCGAGTCGTCTACTTCGTTTGTTGTCAACTTACAGCAAATGAATCGCTGCGTTAAAATCACTTTTCGAAACTGTATGATATAGTGTCATGATTGAAACATTTATTTGTGTTTTAGACTGCCACTGTGAAACTGTATTTAATTGTTTCCGTGCAGTTCATGCGTAACTACGTCCCTCACATGTGTTAACGTCCTCATTATAAAATGCGATCACATCCTTCCAGCCCCTGCGGTTTGAGGCGCCTATGTTTATCAAGAACAAGCTCAGGTGTCTATACATAGACCTTTCACTGTGATAAAGTGATAAAGCTTCAATTAATGCTCACCAAAAACAAATATTTCATCTGTTAACTACAGCATATTTCAGAAAAATAGCAAATATTTTAGAAGATAGTAATAAAGACGATTTACTGTTAAAATTTCATATAACCCGTGTCCAATTTTTATTGGGTAAAGAGCTACAGCTCTTGGTGTGTACAACAAACTGATTTGGATATTTTGACTGATTCTTTCGTCGGTTCTTGGTAGGTCACCATATTGACTTTTATTTAAATAACCGGTTTTCGACGTTGTTTAAAGTCTGAATATGTTCTAGTAAGCTGAAAACTGGGTAACTAAGTGGAAATAAACATGTAGAAGATACACTAAGTTCTACTTTTAAGTAAGTGTGATGTTGTACTGCCAAGAACCGACGGATAAATCAGTGAAAATTTCTTGATTTACATTTGCACTACGTTTGTTTGGTTTTCATATTAACAGCTTTATCACTGTATTCAATAAAAATTGTACACAGGTTACATTACATTTTTAATGCTATTCCTCTACAGTATCACCTCCTAAAATACTTACGACTGAGTCGAAAAACTACGTTCCTCTGAGCAGGAGACAAGTACACATTCTCAAACAAATTCCCAACTTTGCTTCGGTTGTCAGCTGGATTTCCCATTCGGTCGTCTGCGCATGCGCGAAGCACTTCCATGCGCGTGAGAATAAGATCCATCCTATTCCGTCTACTAGCGACCGTATGCGTGTATCTTGCGCAAGTGGACGCGTCTACACTGTACGCGGACGGCGGAACCCGTGCATCATGGGTAATCTTGTAAGCTCTCACTTCCCGTGTAGAAAGGGCTTTACAACGTCATATCGTGTCAGAAGATCACAGTTGAACAATACGGATTTTTTTTTTTTTACTGGAGGTGAAGCAAGATGGCGGCTTCAGGCTTTAGTCACGGAAGACTGCCAGTCTAGAAATACGTCTGTAATATGAACAGAGTTCCTTCTAGCAAGATACCAGCGTCTTACTTACTACGGAACAGTTTCGGGTAGAAGACTCTATCATCAGCCTGAGGGCTACACCAAGAAATTAACATCTTTCCGTTTGCAGCTCTCCGCGAGTTGGAATTTGATTAGTTCTTCAAAACTGTCTGGTTTAAATTTATGACCACGGTCGTGAATGCAAATCAAGCTTTAATTTCTCACCACGTTCAAAAGGTAACGCCTTCAGCAGCTCTGACTTTGCCGGATGACTCTCTTACCATTATTCGTGTCCTTAGAGGGCGGCTGTGAAATTAATTTATGCGCATCGTAGGCGTCCGACTCCATTAAAGAGAAGCTTACGAAATCTCAATTCTGAGCAGCGAGCGAGCATTTCGTGTACGGAGAGCATCTCTCGTGATTCATTGCCTCATTAGTCTCGTCTCGCGTCCACTCATTTGCCTTCGCCATCGCACTCAGTGTCTGGGGTTAATTAAGGCAACGCGGAAATTTATATCGGCATGTTCTCTTTCTTCCTGTTTCTTTTTCTCTTTGACTTGCAAAGATTGTTCGGTTTTGTTGGCGGCCAATGGCCCTTCCTTTTACACCGGCACGTAACCGCGTAGCTTCTTTCCACATTGAATTATGAATTTTAATTGTGAAAATGATTTAGTGATGTGTAACTCTCGGTTTCAGATTTATAGACCAAGTTTCTACACTCCCCTTCACACACACCCGTTTCCTCTTGTAGCCATCGCGTTAATATTCCTGTGTCTGAGTCTGTTTTGCACCTCGTTATTCAGCTTGCAGGAAACCACGCCAAGACATAGTAAACGTGATTTGCTTCACACACGCATTCAACGACGCTCGAAACATTTTTTACCATTTTCAAGAAGTTTTTTCACTGAAGAGCCAACAGTCTTGCTAATACTTCAGATATTGATAAAAGTCAATGGCCACAAACATTTCTTTTATTAACTTATCGGTTTTGACTATTTTCAGAAGTCTAACACTAAAATATTACTAGAGAAAAAAAAGCGATTATGCCAAAGATGGACGGCGTTGGTGCTAGACGGACAAACGTCGTAATTCACGAACATAAAACTGCTGAAGACAGAGACAGAGCTGTTGTTCAAATATGTACGATGTCATTACCGAGTATACTGTCGGTATTGCAACGTTAATCCTTTGAGGAACAGTGGCTTCATTTGCGTCCACGCCAAGGAGGCAGTTCTCCTCCCTCGGCTGTCTACCTTTTCTATTACCTCTGATGACCTTCGTGCTGGCGTCTCCCGGCGTATCATCTCACGTTGGTTTCTACATTGGTCATCCCTGTCAGGGGACAAATTGCGAACCATTAAACCTGTGCCTGATCTTTGGTCAACGTCATCTCGACCTTCTCGCCGAGAGGAGATTGTCCTGACACGGGTTCGTATTGGCCACTGCCGTTATAGCCACCAGTAATTACTTCGTGGTGATCCTGCTCCCTTATGTGAGCACTGTGATGAACCTATTATTGTGTACCACCTTTTAGTGGAATGTCCGTTTTTTAATCGTATACGTCATGATCTATGTTTACCATTTGAAATGTCTGGTATTTTAGCTGATGATTCGCATTCTGTTGACCGAGTTTTACTTTTTATACATCGTGCAAATATGGCGAAATCCATTTAATTTCCAACCATGGTTCGATTTTACTATGGGCAGTGTTGGGCACTAATGACCTAAGTAGTTTGCGCCTTAACACAAAAAAAAAAAATTGCGTCCACTTTAGGTTTCATTGTTTTCCAGCCGAGTGACAGTGGTTTCAACTGGAGCCACCTTTTGTCCGTCCTGCTCAGTGATACCATCTGTGAAAATTATTTGTAACTACGCCCAGAGTCTATTTTGTTGTCACAAGAAAGTTGCTAATATTTGTGTTTGCATCAGTTATACTGGCTGCTGTTCAATTTACTCCAGTAAATATTTCTTGAGCATGTTTAAGGTATGTTCGTAGGTATTTATTTATGAAAATGTTGTAAATATATTCTGACGTATACAAATAGACACAACAATGTATATACCTAGCACAAATAGCCGCATTTCCATGGTGGCTTCATATGTGACCACTGTACTTGTGTGCCATTACTAGGAGAGCTACAACAATGTGGGCTGCCTAGTTGTGGTACTGCAAATGTTCAAATGTTTCTAAAGCTAATGGGACTTAACTACGGGGTTATCAGTCCCTAATCTTATGAACTACCTTATACTAAAGACGGCACAAACAGCTATGCCCGAGGGGGGATTCGAACCTCCGACGGAGACGGCCTCGCGCATCGTAGCATAGCGCCTCAATGCGCTCGGCCGCTCCGCCGCGGCGATGACCCCTCAGTTAAGCTTAACAAACCTTTGTACATTTTTCGATTTTTCGCGATAATACTTGTTTTTCGTAATTACGTTATCAGCTCGTTCTCCTCCTCCTCTTTTCCACGCCTTCGTCTCTCTCTCTCTCTCTTAGTATACGTGTCTTGTAGCGGCTCACACTGTATGCTGCCGCCAAATACACGCCTCAGGGCGACGTTGCTGTGCGGCGCTGATATTGCTTCTCCGGGCCAGAGTTGCCAGGTTTTTCTATTGCTCTGTCGCCAAATTTTAAACGAAAAGTAGCCAAAATATCGCCATTTTTCATCAATAAAATGCCAAAATATAAACGTCTTTTCATCAGTAAAAATAGCCAAATATCGCAACCTTTAATCTGTCAACATTATTATGCTATGGTAATTATGGCCGGCCACAGTGGCCGAGGAGACTGAGGCGCTCCAGTCACGGTCTGCACGGCCACTATGGTCGGTGGTTCGAACCCCCTCTCGGGCATGGATATTTGTGCCGTCCATAGTTCATAAGTAGTTCATATGTAGTTTGTAAGTTTAGGAACTGATGACCCCGTACTTAAGTCCCATAAGCTTAACAAACATTTGAACATTTTGGTAATTATGGCATGTTACTCGACAATAATAATCCTGAAATTCAGGGAGTAAGCTGGTTACTGAGTAAAAAGTAACACAAACTGTGGCATCTTACATTCACAGACAAGGAATCACAGAAACATTTATCTGAATCCGTCCAAGAACTGAAGCCAGACACACCACCAGGTGACAATGAGGGGAGTCAAAATATTCTCACATTGTAAATATAATAGAGACTCCGGAAATTCAGTTACATGTAACTATCACATTTATTAATTTCATAACTTATAAAAATTACAACACAAAACTGTTCAAGAATAATTCTATCAAACTTACACAAGGGATGTTCTCATGCATAGGTTCGCTTACCAATCACTTTCATCTTCTTAAAAAAATATTTACAGACGGTAAATAGAGTTATTGAATCTTTCAAACATTTCTTTAATGCATACAAAATCATTACAGTATTTTGAGGCGAGGTAATTTACAATAATACACTAAGCATTTCATACTTTGAGGTGAGATGGACTTTAATTCGTAATAATGCGTCATTGAACACTGAAAAATCAACCATGAGAACGATTGGGAAATCACCGCGTGTTCTCCATCGACATTTTTACTCTGCAAACCATTGTTAACCACTTTGAAGTGCGTAGCAAAGGGCTCGCTTCACAGTACCAGTTGTTACGAATTTCTGTTGTGTTGTCGTATGGAACGCGGAAAAAAATACTGTTTAAATGCCTACTTGCATGCTGCAATTTATATAATGTTATCCTCATGTTCTCAGCGGGAGCCATACAGACGGTGTTGTAGTATACTTCGAGATATAATTTAAAGCCTGTTCTTGAACCATCGTAAGTAGCATACATGAGGTAGTTTACGTCTATCTTCAAGAGTCTGTAAGTTGAGTTTGTTTAAATCTCTGTGACGCTCTCCCACACATACATGATACTTGAAAAAATTTGTGGTAACTGGGGTAGGTTGACTACACTTCCCCAGTATTCTACCGAAGTTTAGCCGGTATCAATGACACAATGTCTAAAGAGTGATTGCTTTACATTCGTTGTATCTGAAGTAAAATAAAATAGCCATTAAGTCGCCAGCCAATTCCTTTAATAGCCAGATTTAATCGCCAGTCGCCAGACTGCTAGAATGGCTACTATTATAAGAAAAAGATAACAAAGAATGCGAAAAATCGCCACACCTGGCAATCCTGCTCCGGGCGGCGGACTACTTTGCAGTGTTAGGTGGGGTTAGGGCAGGTTTCCGTCGCCGGCTGCGCCTTATTGCCAGGCGCCGGCGGCAGATTGCAGTCGCGGCTACAAATTGGCTGGCCGCGCCGCGTCGTGTCATTGGGCAACACGATTCCCGACGCCGGCGCCGCCTTCGATTTCTCCCGGCTTCTGCACCCTGCCGCCTTTCTTCTGCCAGAGAAAGGCTTCAATTAATCCCGCCACCGATATCGGTAACTAAGGGCGGGTCTGCGAGTGCGTCGCGACGACAGTCTTGTCGCCGCCGCCGCCGCGTCGGAGCCCGACCTAGTTCTGCCTGCTCCGCCGCGTGAAAGCCGACGCGCCTTTTGACCCGAGGGAGCAGATTAATTCCCGTGAACTAAAGCAATAACGAGGTCTCGCTTCGGCTGAATAGCTCGGTGCGGTACTAAGCTCCTCTGACCTGGGATGAAGAAAGCCGGTAAGGAAGGTGAGAGCTGTAATGTCGTCGTTGATGACTAGTCATTACAGAGTAGAAGTTCAGATTGGACACAGATGGGAGGGCAATTGGTCGGCACATTATCAAAAGAAGCACCCCTACTTTCATAGGATACCGAGAAGAGACTTCGGGATTCCCGTGGAATCAATAAAACTTATCGACTCGGTATTCATCACCAATACATGGTGCCTGTAACAAAAGCCGCGGTGGAATGGCCAAGGCAAGCGCCACGTTGCGGATCGCAAGGCCTCCCGCGTCAGAGATTCGAATTCTGTCTCGGGTATGGATGTGTGTGTTGTCCTTAGGTTAGTTTAACTTCGTTTAAGTAGTTTGTAAATTTGGGACTAATAATCAAGCAGCTAAGTCCCATAGATTTACAAACATTTGAACATTTTGGAATGGCCAAGCACTCTAAGCCTCCTTGTAGTGGAGCACGCGGTTGCTCCCCGTCGGAGTTAGAGTCTTTTCTCGGGCATGGGTGTGCTTTGCCCTTTTAACTCGCTTGTAAGCTTAGGGATTGATAACCTTAGTACTTCAGTGCCATATATTTACAAACAATTTGAACATTTTGTGCCGGCCGCGGTGGCCGAGGAGACTGAGGCGCTCCAGTCACGGTCTGCACGGCCACTGCGGTCGGGGGTTCGAATCCCCCCTCGGGCATGGATATTTGTGCCGTCCTTAGTATTAGCTAGTTCATAAGTAGTTTGTAAGTTTAGGGACTGATGACCCCGTAGTTAAGTCCCATAAGCTATACAAACATTTGAATTTGATTTGAACATTTTGCAACAAAAGAAGAAAACAGTCTCGGAAATTGCGCACCAAACTCTTTCAAATCAAATGTTTGTAAATCTATGGCACTTAACTCATAGTCCTTAGCTTACAAACTGCTTAAACTAAGCTACGGACAACACAAACACTCATGCCCGAGGGAGGACTTGAACCCCCGACGGCGAACGGCCGCGCGCATCGCCGCTCGGCGCCTCAGTGCGCACGGCTATTCTACCGCGGCCGAAACTATTGCTTTCCTTTTTATGTGAGGGCTAAAACAAAACAAAAAAATAGTGTCGTGTAAACACGGATTCCAAAGTGAATACTTTAAAAGAGATATTAAAATAAAAAATCATCTTGGATGCTCATCCGGAATAAAGCGTCTCGCTGCGGAGCGCGCGGTTGCTCGCCGTGGAGGTTCGAGTCCTCCCTGGGGCATGGGTGTGTGTGTTGTCCTTAGGTTAGTTTACCTAAGTTTAAGTAGTTTGTAAGCTACGGACGGATTACCACGTAGTTTTGTCCGATAGATTTACAAACATTTGAACATTTGGTTTCTAATCTACTAATAAAGTGCACATAGTTTGAGACCATGTTATTTTGGTCCATACCACCTCTTTCCTATATATCGAAGGCAAAGGCCTTTCAATAAAAACGGATGTTTTTCAAGGTATCGATTTAGAACTAGTGCTCGTGACATCATTAGATGTCTTCTCCACCGGTCTTGGAGTCCTTTATTAAAATTTATCTACCAAGTGTCCACTAACAACCCCGAAGCCAGTGGGTTTTATATGGTGCCCTACTCAACTATTCCATCGAAAATATCTCCGGAACTACAATATATATTGAAAAACGATTTCCACGGTCATGAACATACGACAGTCACTTATGAAAGTGAGTGCGCACTGGGCGCCGTGCTGCGGTGCGCGCGGCTGTTCGCCGTCGGGTGTTCCAGTGCCCCCTCGGGCATGGGTGTTTGCATTGTCCTTAGGTTAGTTTACCTAGTTTAAGTACCTCAAAAGTCAGTATCAGTTGCAATTTTTTTTTATTTCACTGACACGTTTCGCCCTTTTGAAGCATCATCAGATTATGTAAATACATGGTGAGCTATTTGTCATCATCTAAAAATAAACCAGTAGATGGATTATTTTATTATGATGACAGATATCTTACCATATATTTATATAATCTAATGATGTCTCAAAAGGGCTAAAGGCGTCAATGAAATAAGTTTGTGTTGAAAATAATATTTGTTCACGTTTCAGGCTGTCTCGTAGTACTTACTTTCATAAGCCCAAGCCGTACGTTCATGACCGTGAAAGTCGTTTTTTGAAGTCTGTTGCAGTCCTAGAGATATTCGTTGAAAAAATTGAGTGGGACACCCAGTATATAAAATTACACATTATGTAGAAGACGGGCGGCCATCCTTTCTTCAAAGTGTAGACACTCCAAGGTCCTTACTCTTACAGTTATCGGTTTGAAAAAACGCGAGTTTGAGTAATAGTGGGCAGGGAAAAGTTGAGAATTTGCATCCGACGCGAGGTGTGATCAGTAGTCCGTCTGGTTGTGGTGATTGCTTTATCCCCATTGGTGTAGGAGTCAGCGCAACTGCCGAGAAAGCTGGAGTCCCGGGTTCGAGTCCCGGTTGGCTACACATTTTGTACTTTACCTATTCACAATTGTCATACATTCCGTGAAAATGAATGTTCACCATGTTTACAGGTTTGAGTGTAAACTATTTTGCATTACGAGAATGTTATTTTTCACTCTGTGGCAGCATGTGCGATAACATGGAACTTTCTGGCAGATTAAAACTGCGTGCCGCACTGGATTTCGAATCTTTTTGGAAATAGGAGGAGAGATACTGGCGTAAGCTGTGAGGACGGGGCGTGGAGCGAGCCAGGATAGTGCAGTGGGTACGGCGCTTGCCCGCGAAAGGCAAATGTCCTTGGTTGGAATCGAGGTCTGGCACACAATTTTAATCTGCCAGGAAGTATCATACTTTGCATTACATGTTGGACGAGGCTATAAACTGGTCTGACACTTTCAATTTTAAAATTTTCCCGGCGGATAGAATATTCATAGAAGTGCAGCAGGTCTTCGTGTAATACATCACACGATGTTTCGGCCAGACACCTGCTAGTCATCTTCAGGTGTGTCGTGGAAGACTAATGATAGCGTCCAGAGTTCCGCTATATATAGCGGCGATTACAGCGCATGCGTCAAAACATGTAAACAGACGGCCCACACTGCGTGGAATCCCCTCATTACTAAAATTTTCTCAGATCGAAGACGACAAAGAGCGCCGACATCGGCTGTGAGCGGCAATGCAGGAGACAGCTGAAGTCTGCGGCTCCACCAGCGAGGGCAGTGTGGCCTGTCTGCTTGTAATGTTATGACGCAAGCGCTGTAATCGCCAAGTTTGCTATTTACAACGGAACGCTGGACGCTATCGTTAGTCTTCCACGATTCACCTGAAGATGGCTAGCAGGTGTCTGGCCGAAATGTCGTGTGATGATTAGACGACGACCGGCTGCATACCCGAAACATCTTGTTGTATTCAGTTTTCCTTACAATTTTCGCATATATTTGCCTTGTTTACGCATCTTCTGTTTCATGCTTTTCTGATGCTTTTTCCTCCTGATTTAATCACAGCTGTCGTGCCTGTTAGTTAAATTAATTAGTGTATTTTTCGTTGTTACATCGACGTGTATAACCGAAATCGTGTGATAAACTATGCTTGCATCAAAGGTCTTTGGCTTGCATAAAGATTAAAGAATCTAAACCACTGCAAGAGCTGTCGCCCATGTTAGTTAAAGAGACTGTCAATAGATGGCACCTTGTACATTGCTTTTATATCGGCTGTCCAAACTAAGTTGATATTCGGCGCGGTGGCTGATGGGAACAACCGTAAATACATGGCCCATTTACAATCCTACGCCTGGTATCAACTTATATTCTACGAACAGTACAATTTTTTTCAAAATAAAGTTTTTTGTGTAAACAATAACTTTAAACTATCTGTGTATTTTTCGTTACTAGTGGAGAACGAAACCTTAAAAATGATACATTAATAATTAATTGTGGATATGCAAATGATAGGTAAAGGAAGGGAAGGAAGAAGGATAAGAAAGAAAGGATTGATAGTGGCTGCATTTGGGCATTGAAATTAAGCAATGGCGACAAGTGAAAATGTGAGCCGGGTCGGGAATCGAACCCGGGTCTCCCGCTTCGGACTCGCCTCCCGTCCGCCCCTAACCCTCTCAAGTCGTACGCTATGTTTGTAGCACCCCTATCGTCCATGCCCTCTTATATTCGTCTTTACGGATTCCCGTGCGAGGTCGGACGTATTACCGCATCTGCGGTGAAGTAGGCGAAGCAAACGCCATCGTCGCGTATAAATACTTCGGACGTCCGAAAGAACAGACACCACACCAACACAATAAGTAATTCTGGATAAGTAATACGGGAAATAGAGCGTATCCACAATAAACAGCGACGAGAAATATATGATGGTATTGCCAACTGCACAGATGTGTGTGTGTGTGTTTTTACATTATTTCCTTAACATGTGAGAGGTTTATTCTAAGATGAAGTTTACGTGTTAATGGCATATTCGTTACACTTATTGTACATGAAACTCTGCCACCGTCATCCGTTACGAGAATGGAATGTTACAGCTTAAGGACCGGAGCAACCGGTCACACAAGTGAAAGTGTGACACCCGGAATGATCAGATATCTATCTGGTGTTGATCCGGAAAAACGAGAAAAACACCGACTAGAAAGAAGAAGAGCTTGTCCCAAGCAAACGAGCTGCCCGAGACGCAGCAAAATCGAACACGGTCGTTCCACCACGGAGACGAGTTCTCGAATTGATGGGCGGGCAGCAGTGAGTTAGTTCAACGCGTAATCTGTTCGGAAGACAACGAGTGTCTGGAGGGAGCTGTGTGGCCTCTAATCAGTCGCCTACCTGTTACGTCTCGGCGCACCCGTTACGTCTGAAGACCCGCAGCGTTCGCTCGTGTTGCTTACAAATTCTCCGGTAGTTACCGCCCACGGGTGACGCGATATTGATTAGCTCAGCGTTATTTACATAGTGGCCGCGCATCTGCATCTAATTAAATTGGTCCCGCGTCAGGAGGAGAGCACGGTAATCACAGGAGGGCGACCTAATGCCCAGTCATTTCTGGAGTAACAACTGGCGGCCAGCTGCGTGGGGATACGGGTTCGCCTAAGCAGGGGCCCGCCTCTCGTAGACGGGATTTTCTTGCCGCGGACGTGTTACACATGCACGCCACGCTGCAACAGAAGTGTTTCTTGTGTTCTCCAAAGACGTTTCGTACGCCCTCTTCTGTTCGTAATACTGTATATGTGTTACCGAAAAAGTCAGATAATTGGTAAAGCCTATAATTAACCGGTCAAATCTAACTAAGATTTACTATCGCGGTGTGATAAAAGTCTGAAATTCATCATTATATGCACAGACTAGCTTAATTCCCGGTGCTTCTCACGCGTAGGCTGGATGTTCTGCATTAGTTGTTTCCACTTCTAAATGTAAATTTTCATATATTTAGCTGCTACAGAAGAGTGCTGAAGATTAGGTGGGTGGATCGCATAACTAATGAAGAGGTACTGAATAGAATTGGTGAGAAAAGGAATTTTTGGCATACCCTGACTAAAAGAAGGGATCGCTTGGTAGGACACATTCTTAGACATCGAGGAATCGTAAATTTAGCATTTGAGGGAAGTGTGTGGGGTAAAAATCGCAGAGGGAGAGACCAAGAGACGCGTATAGTAAGCAGATTCAAGTGGATGTGGGTTGCCGTTCTTATGAGGAGATGAAAAGGCTTGCTCAGGATAGAGTAGGGTAGAGAGCTGCATCAAACCAGTCTCCGGACTGAAGACCATAACAACAACATATATTTAGCTTTAAAACGCTTTCCTAATCAAGTATTTAGATACAACTTGCCACCCCCTATTGCACCATTGATGGCAGAATTCAAAACATCCCAAAACATTTCCTTTTTTTAATTGGGAGGAAGAAGGTGGTGGCCGGCCGCGGTGGCCGAGGGGACTGAGGCGCTTCAGTCACGGTCTGCACGGCCACTACGGTCGGGGATTCGAATCCCCCCTCGGGCATGGATATTTGTGCCGTCCTAGTTCGTAAGTAGTTCATAAGTAGTTTGTAAGTTTAGGGACTGATGACCCCGTAGTTAAGTCCCATAAGCTTAACAAACATTTGATTTTGAAGGTGGTGTGTCTGGAACAGAGAGGGAGAGGAAGGCGAGAGAAGCTGTGACAGCACAAGAGGGGGCGATGAGCTAGCTAGAGATGGTCTGGTCAATTAGCTCTCTTTCAGTACTGCCGACACAGACAACACAAACCGTACCAACATTAACCATGGTTCCAAATCCAAATTTTAGCATTTCTAGCATCAAAATAGTCTTATTAGCACCCTTAAAATACCTTATTTCACCCGCTTGATGGCTGAATTTTTAAAAATATCGAAGCACGTGTTTTTGAAATTCCAATCAAAAAATCTAAATCCGAAGTTTTGCATTTCTTGCTTCAAAATTGCCTTACTAACAACGTATTTTCAAAAACACCGTTCATCCCGTATTTCACCCCCCTTAGGGTTGGAAATATCGAAAAAATCGCTGATGCCTACAGTGTAAAATAAACAATGTCTACAGATTTCAAGTTTCCATTGTCTGTAGATACACTTTTCAGCGCCGTTTTCTGTCTTTTAGAAATGGATCGAGAATGTAAAATTTCTTTCTCACGCTTTGGCATTTTTCTTGGTATTTTTCTTTTCAAACTGCAATATGCACTTATTTTTCTTTATTCGTATGCTTGTTCCAGAAAAAACAACTGAAGAATGTGCATCACGTTTCGCTGTATATAACCTATTTGCTACTATAGTGTCAAAAGTCAGCACTGGTCTTCAGTCCGAATTGTATATAGGCTGACGACTTTCAATGACGCTATTGTCCACCCTCTCATAGTTATCGTCACGGAACTGCTGTAATGTACAACGGGAGACTTTTTACTACAACACAGAGAGGTCGTTCGTCTCTATTGCATAGTTTTCGCTCAAGAGCAAGATATTAACATCCACACGTAGAATATTATATAAGTCTGTAACTTTCAACTCCCATATCTTCCACCCCCTTATTGTTATCAACCCTCTACCACCTTAGTGCATAGTGGGAGACTGATACATACTACCACATACAAACACTATTCGTTTGCGATGTGTAGTTTTGGCTGAAGAGTGAAATATGGGCATAAACACCTCGATTTTTATATATATTAAGATTTCGAACTTTTACCAAAAGACATTGGCAAATCTTAGAAATTAATAATGCAAAGTGGTAAAAGCTGCAGCGAAATCTCCCATCTCCGTCGTGCAGGTTTAAACAAGTTACATTGTTGCCAGTTTTGCGCTCAGATTAGTTTCTTTGTTGCTAATTAATTGTGAGTTCTCAGTCCGCTCACCGATGCCTAGTTTCACTGTCGAGTATCGTCTATTCGGTGATCTTTTCGACCTGTTTTAGTGCTGTTTCTTCTGATGAAATGGGGTTGGAACACTTTGTGAGGAGGAACAGGTGTGAAGAAAAACGTTCAAATGTTTGTATAGCTTATGGGACTTAACTACGGGGTTATCAGTCGCTAAACTTACAAACTACTTATGAACTAGCTACTACTAAGGACGGCACAAATATCCATGCCCGAGGGGGGATTCGAACCCCCGACCGTAGTGGCCGTGCAGACCGTGACTGGAGCGCCTCAGTCCCCTCGGCCACCCCGGCCGGCGAGGTGTGAAGAGACCCGGGCGAGCAGGTGGCAGGCAGTCTACAGGGACACCAAGAACCTGTTACCCGGCCAGCGATTGCTCTAGATTGCTACACGCATCTCATTTACAATTTTTTTTCTCATCATATTCAAAGTCTTTTTGATTACTTTTCCCCTACTAAGTAAAAATTCTGATTAAGTTTCGGTCTTAGTTTTAGAAACGTTGCCAATGCAGGGGTACCTTTGAGTGCAATTCCACTTACCCATTGGGATACGTTTCTTACTGAGCGATTAGTTTACATAACAAACATAAAACTATTGAAGGATATGGTTTCCAGGCGCGCTCTGCGGAACACAGTCTAACAATTATTATATATTTCCAGGGAAAATTTTGTTAGGCATGAAATGATTCTACGAAATTGTTCGTTTTCTTCTAGAAAGAAACATGTCCACAATTATGAGTGCATTTCCACAAAGACTGATTAACGTGGCAACTGAAACTTGTAACACTGATTTCGGAAAACTTGTAACTGCCTGGAACAGAGAAAATTAAAGGTGCACGCAGCTTTGTATCCAGGCACATAACTTTTAATAGGTTTAAAAACGTTAATGTCTTTAGTTTTCTGTTCGCCAGAAAGATTTCAAAAGCTGTAATACGATTCTTGTTTTCCAAGAACTTGTGACGCCAGTTGGCAGAGAAGAAAAAAGTACGTTCAAATTTGCTACCTGAAAATTTCGAGCTTCAAAGCTACGACGTTTGATTCTGTAAACTTGTGGTAAGGTAGAGCTAAAGAATGGACTCAAACTAGCTATATATTGAACATCTATTGCAGAAGGATGATACAATACTTGTATCTTCTGTTTACATAATTTTTATGTTTGTTATGTTCAAAATGTTCAAATGTTTGTATAGTCTATGGGACTTAACTACGGGGTCATCAGTCCCTAAACTTACAAACTACTTATGAACTACTTACGAACTAGGACGGCACAAATATCCATGCCCGAGGGGGGATTCGAACCCCCGACCGTAGTGGCCGTGCAGACCGTGACTGTAGCGCCTTAGTCCCCGCGGCCACCGCGGCCGGCGTTTGTTATGTACTGGAACTTTTTAGGCAGAGCGAATGTTTGTTTTTTTCCGTTTTATTTTCCAGTTATTGGATATTCATCAATTTGAACTTATTTACCTAAATTTTAATAACTTGTATATCAGGATATATGTAAACACTCCCCATATACATGGTTAAAAAAGGTTTAATTCCGTTTTATATTTTGACGAAAGCCATTTCTGCTTAACCTTAGCCAGTGCCAAGCAGAGCGGTCGTTTACATCAAGCGGTCGCAGGTACGGCGAAAGGGCCAGTGTAGCAACTAGTGAGGCAGCCCGTGCCTTTACCTGGGTGTCCCGGATTTCTCACAAATGTCAACATATTCCGTTTTCTCACAAATGTGTCTTCTCACAGTGCCACTAACTCCGGTAAAACTATGGGTGTAGTGTTGTGACCCAATGCCAACCACCACAAGTAAACTTTGTGACAGTTTCATGCAACACGAATGGCCTCCCCTTTCCATCAAGACTACGAAGAGAAGCATATATGCATATTCTTGCAGTCGGACACGTTCCTTCACGCCTAGTAGACAGCAGACTGACAATATGTCGACCAAACTGAGGAGTGATGCCGGGAATGGCTGCGCCTCCTGGCGGACCAGTGGAACACATTCCGTATGGTATAGTGGCTAGCCACGATTCCCCGCCGCCAGTGGCTACCGGCGCGGTAAAAAATTTTTGTAAATCTAAGGGACTTGGTCATCAGTGCCTAGACTTACACAAGACTAACAAATTACTTAAACTAACTTATGCTAAGGACAGCACAAACACCCATGCCTGACGGAGGACTGGAACCTCCGACGACGAGCAACTCCGCGTTCCGCAGCAATACGCCTTATAACGCTCGGCAACTCCATCGCGGCTGATCCAAAGCCTCCTAGATACTCTAGGTGGTGTTGCAAGGTCGCGGGGCTCGGCAGCCAGAATGTGGGGCCACCCGCTGTCCTCGTCTGATAGGCCCTTTAACTCTTTCACTCCGGCGCCGTGCTTGTTGCGCCTTGCGCTGTGGACGAGCGCCAGTCGCGCCCGGCCGTGCCCGCTGTACGGCGCATTTTCCGTACTCCCCACGGCGCTACTCTGTCCTGCTTTCACACTCTGTGTTATCGCAATAATTGTACTTTATATTATATATTTATTAGGGAAAATTCACTTGGAATACAAAAAGTTTTCTTCCTTCTTTTAGATAAATCGCGTAAATTCTAAAAGATCCCAGTTTTGGATTCACCTCTGGTGGGATGTGGACGTTATTATTATAAACGCATATTTCGCTTGTTAAATAATGTTTATTTACAATTGATTTACGTTTCATTTCAGTAGCATTACATTACGATGTATGATGTGAGGCGGAACTGCTACAGCAGTCCATCGACTTGGTGGCACAGCCAGCACTCGACTGCTGCAGCAGTCCACCGGCTGTGGAGCACATTCGCTCCCGACGTCTGCAGAAGTTCACCGTAGCGAAAGGGTTAAGAATGGATTGCCAGTGACGAGCTTAGTCAGCAATGTTGCGAATGGCTGCACCGCCCCAAATGTTATGTTCATTTCCTCCTTGAGCATTTCGACATCACTGATCAGCAGGTTCAGTTCGTCCGATCCTTCTAGACGAGGAAGGTTACGTAGGTCTTGCGAATGACGTAGCTTCGTAACATGTGGCACATGTAGTGTTCGCACCCTATGAAGATTCCCGCAGTACTCGTTCTGCTGCGGCAGCCAGCATTCGCGCCAGCAGCCCAGCTGCTGTGGCAACCCGAGAGGGCTGACCCTCGGTGTGACGCGACGAGACGCGACACCTGATACTGCTGCAGCACGCGCCGCCGCTCAGCGGCTCCGTCTGCACTCTGCCGCCGCCGCCGCCGGCTTAGCAGATTGCCGAGTTCTCCGTTCTAGAGATTTGGCCGATGCCGCCGGCTGCTCCTGTGGTCTTCCCGCCCCGGCTGCTGTCTCGTGTCAAGCGAGATCCGCGCTGCCCAGGCCGTCACGCCCTGCAGCCAGCCTCCCGCGTCGTCGCTGCGTTTGCCCCGTAAGTACGGACTGCAACATTTCGCAAGAACATCGTTATTTACCAACATATCGTGAAATAGACGTTGTATACGACATATTCCAAAATTTGTCATTTTATTGTATAAATACGAGGGTTGGAACTTAAACAGTGCTATCTGTTATTTAAAGAATTCACCAGCGTCGTGAAGAACCCGTTGCCGGCGATGTGGAAGGCGTGGTATATCGTTAGCAGAGCCTGTTCCGTTGATGATGTAAATAAAGCGGTCTACTGCTTGTCGAATCTCTGGAACAGTTCTGAAGCGAATGTCACGAAGTGATTCCTTAATCTTCGGAATTAGATCAAAATCACAAGGACGTAAGTAGGGGGAGTATGGAGGATGGTACAGTACTTGCCAGTCCCATCGGCCGAACAGAGCTGGCACAGCTTGCGCTGCATGCGGCCGCGCATTGTCGTGCAAAATGATAGGTGGGCTGCGCAGGAAGCGTTGCCGCTTCTTTCGCAAAGCTGTTCGCAGGTGATGCCCCAAAAACGATCAGTATTACTGTGCATAGACGGTTTGTCGCGGAGGAACGTAATGCATTAGGATAACATCACAGTTGTACACGAGGATCACCATAACTTTCACCGGACTGGGGCTGTGACGCACTTTCGACTTTCGTGCTGACCCTTAATGACGCCATTCGTTGACTTTTTTTTTGGCTCGTATTAAAAAATTCAAATGTTTGTTAAACTTATGGGACTTAACTACGGGGTCATCAGTCCCTAAACTTACAAACTACTTATCATCTACCTTATACTAAGGTCGCCACAAATATCCATGCCCGAGGGGGGATTCGAACCCCCGACCGTAGTGGCCGTGCAGACGGTGACTGAAGCGCCTCAGTCCCCTCGGCCACCGCGGCCGGCTTGGCTCGTATGATGTGGTCCATGTCTCATCCAGTGTTACGATACGGCGTAAGAAAGCCTCTCCTTCGCGCTCATAGCGCTCGAACTGCGTCTGAGCAGCGTCGTAACGCACCCATATCTACATGTTTGTCAATTCAAGCGGAACCCACAACGATGCAATTTTTCGCTTACCCATGCATTTCTTCAGGATGCAAAGCACAGCTGTATGCTCTCATCCGGTTGAATTTAAGAATAAAACAGGACATAAAATTGGCGAATTAAAAACAATGAAATGAAGACTTTAAAAGACACGTAATAAGTATTAAAGTCTGCCGCGGTGGCTAAAAATACATAGACTTTGCACAGTTAACGGCGACAAGAACAGAGAGACGATAAAAAAATGGCAACACATTGTTCTGCCTATGCAGTGGTTGCTGAAGTCTTAAAAACACAATCACAACTTGACATTGACACAACATTTTAGCATGGTGCACTATTAAAAGGGAAGCACTGAGATCCTACAGGGAGAGAGGGGAAGGAAGGGAGGGGTGGGAAGAAGGGTAAAAACTGGGGAAGGAAAACGTAAGAACTCCGAGGGAGGGAAGGTAGATCCAAGCAGGGGAGGGAAAAGGCGGGGTTGGAGGGGAGGGAGAGCGTAATATATAGGAAGGAGAGGGATTACAGCTGATAGAATGGGTAAATATCAGGACGGAGGTCTTCGTCCGGTGTGGGGAGGTGACCAAAGTTACCGTGGGAGAGGACGTGGAGGGTGTGAAGGTGTAGGGAGGGAGGGATATGCTGGTATCGGTGTGTAAGAGGCCCGGGGTTCAGGAGGAGGGTGATGGGATTCTATTTTGCGGGTGGTGTAGAGGATGCGGATATGTTCAAGGAACTTAAGAAGGAATGAGGTCATAGAGGATCCGCGTGGGGGAAGGGAGGCGGAGGCGTGGCATTCGAGGATTTAGAGGGATTTGTAGTAGATGGGTAGGTGGAAATCCAAGCGGGGTGGAAACTGCAAAGGATGGGCTTTTTGACGGACAGGTTGAAGGTGGGGGGTCCAGAAAAGGGAACGATCCAGTGTCAGGCCAAGGTATTTGAGGGTGGAGTCGGAACAGGGATCTGTGACACACCTGTAATACATACTGTGAATAGCAGATTAGGAGAGAACCTCACTTCGTGAAGACTCTACGTTGGAGGTCTACTGAATATACCTCTCCATCCTTAAGATTCCTGGAATTTCTGCTCTTGTATGTGCAATTAATGAAAAGATTCCTACATTCATCGAGATTCCGTTGTAAATATTCAGATAATGGAATCACGTAGGCGTATCTTGTTTTATCTCGTTCATCTAACGCGTAAATTACGACAGTGCGTCCAGAGTGTCGATAGATGGCGCAGATAAGCGAGGCTATCCACGACCAGCGTCGTCCAGCGAGACAGTAATTTTGGAGGAGACGGCGCGGCGTGCAGCGCCTAGCGTGGACGCTCCGCCTAATAAAATATTATGCTAATGCGCCGAGGTGGAACGCGTTTGCTATGACGCATGGGACAGCGGGGCGTCGTCTTCACACGGAACGATCTCCCCGCCCGGACCGGACCAACACGTGATCAGCTGCTTGCGTCACAGCAGTCAGGTAGTGCCAAACCCCCACAATTCCGTAAACGGCCGACTGCGAATAGCGGGCAAATTGAAGAGCGCCTCGGCGGCCATTATGGTGGCAAACTTCCGCGCCATCTTTAAATGCCGCGGCGGAACGGCCGAGCGCATTGAGGCGCTATGATACGGTGCGCGAGGACGTTCCCCGTCGAGGGTTCGAATCCCCTCTCGGGCATGGATGTTTGTGCCGTCTTTAGTACGAGGGTAAGTCAATTATTACCCGCAAAGCAGTTACAAAATTTTATTTTAATAAAATACGAAACTTATAAGAACATCATTTTTCGACATAGTCTCCTTGCTTTTCAATGCACTTCGTCCAAGCTTCCTTATGCCCTCAAAAAAGGTTTTCGGTTGAGCTGCGAGCCAGGAATGCGACGGCCCCTTAATACCTGTTTGAGTGGACCAAACAAGTGATAGTCAGAAGGGGCAAGATCGGGACTATATGGAGGATGATCCAGTACTTCGAATTTGAGTTTCTGGGGCGTTTCAGCAGTGTGGACAACAGTATGCGGACGGGCATTGTCGTGCAACAACACAACACCTTCTGACAGCAGTCCTCGGCGTTTGCTTCGAATTGCAGGCTTTAGCCTGTCGGTAAGCATCTCACTGTAACGTACACTGTTTATTGTTGTGCCCCTTTCACCATAATGTTCCAGTACAGGATCTCGTGCATCCCATAAAAACGTGAGCATCAGTTTTCCTGCGGACGGTTGGGTCTTGAACTTTTTCTTGCACGGCGAATTTGGATGTTTCCATTCCATATTCTGCCTTTTACTCTCCGGCCCGTAATGATGGATCCATGTTTCGTCATCAGTAATGATTCTGTCTAAGAAGTTGTCGTTGCCCCCTTCGTTACCATAGCGATCCAAATGTTTTTTGCAGATATCGAGGCGCGTTTGCTTACGCAACTGTGTGAGTTGTTTTGGGGCCCATCTTGCACAGACTTTACGAAGCCCAAGTCTGTTGTGAAAAATTTCGTAGGCAGAACCATGACTAATTTGAAGACGATGAGCCACTTCATCAATAGTTAATCGTCTGTCGAAGAGAATCATTTCACGTTATAGCTCAATGGTTTCTTCATTTGTGGCGGTAAACGGTCGTCCGGCTCCTTCGTCGTGCTTAACACTCGTGCAACCATTTCGGAATTTTTCAATCTACTCGTACACACTTCGTTGTGGCAAAACACTGCTCCCGTACTGTACTGAAAGTCTTCTATGAATTTCGGCCCCTGATACATCTTCTGCCCACAAAAAACATATCACTGACTGTTGCTCTTCTTTGGTGCAAATAGACAGCGGAACAGCCATGATTAACAGCACAGCAGCGACAACGAAACTAACGTAGCAGCTTGAAAATTGCAAAGATATAACAACAAATAAACAAAGCATGCGTCACCAACGTAAAACGACAGTACTACCAACATAAACAAAAATATAACTAAATTGCGAATAATAATTGATTTATCCTCGTATAAACTAGTTCATAAGTAGTGTGTAAGTTTAGGAAATGATGACCCCGCAGTTAAGTCCCATAAGCTCTACAAACATTTGAACATCTTTAAATGTGCGGAAGACTCTTTTGATCAGCGCGTGTATTCATTCAAATCGCGAAAACTATGTCTCATTTAAATATATAACTACAAAACAGCTACCGGCTGTTGGCAGCTATGCTAAAAATAAAATCGAAAAAAAAAAAACAGTAGTGTCAGAGGATGAGCAGGCTACAGGCCACTTACTGGGCGACAATGGCTGACTTCATGAAGTCGACAGGTTTTATTAGCCTCCCAAGTTATTTCTACACCTAGCATGCAGTTAAATGTCATGTAGTGGTTGCGCTCGGAAAGATTTATCGTGACACTACAATGCCCTTCGACTTTCACACCCGCCTAATCGCTGCATCCTGTGCTACAAACGTGACGCAATGAACCCCCGGAGGCAGGTCTGGTTGAATGTCTCGCGGGTTACTTAGTGAAATTAACCTCATTACTCCTACACCTCAAGGCTGACTTGCCTGTTACACCACAAATTAGTGCATCACTTTGTGTTAATACCCCGACATCTGACTTTTATATATACTTTCTGCTGCCTCATTTAAATACATTGTGAAGCGGTACACATTTACTGTGTTTTACACTTTTAAATCTTGTACTTCGATTTCTATGGAGCTATTTCGACGTCCTCTCCGATAAAGCATTGCCCCAAGCTGTACCGAAGGCAGCACTATTAACAAGCCATTTTCTGGTGCGACTACGCTTACGTCCTGTGAAATTAATGTTAGGCTTACTAGTCGCTCCTCTGCGCGAACGAACAACCACCTGGGATAGTAGACATAAAAGTAAAATAAATAAATAAAATATTAGCAGTATCACTATTAGCAACTTGAATTGTCGCATAACGAATTCACTCTTGGTCTTTGCGTACCGGAAATAAATTGATGGTAGCTGACGGCAATAAGACAGTAACAAGGCAGTGGGAAAACATGTTTTTTTCTTTATCTATGCATCGTTTAATCTAATAACATTAACATACCGAAGACTTCCGCGAAGTTTCGTCAGAAATTCCTCGTAGTTTAGCGCAGCCTATTAATTATAAAAAATGATTACTGTTTCAATTCATTGGGTGTTCACAATACTAGAAGACAAATGAATATATAATTAAAATAATACCGATGTAATCCACTTCTTTCGTCACCAGCGAAGATGTCGTTATCATAGACACAAAGCACGATTATCTAAGCACATAACAAGTAATTAATAATTTTAAATGAATAATAGTTCCAAATTTTATATCGTTCGCGAATCATATTTTGCAATGGTTTACGGAAACCGCAAAAGACGATTGATTAAAACTAGTATTGCCTGTGGTCGAAATTCGACCAGTTGTGTTTGCAAAGTCACGAGAAAAAAATTAATGTAATTGGAATTTATTGACCACTGCAATTTATTGGTTTTTTGTGAATGCAATGAGAACAGGTGGAAAGAAAGGGCAAAGAGGAAACATGAGAGAATGAAAGACACAAATGAGGGAATGAATTGTTTTATTTCACAATTTAGCAACACAAAACTTCAGTAAAAACAACATTTTTCGTAAAAATCATTTGCTATGTGTCCTTGTTCTCTATGTTCACAAACATAGAATTTCAAACCATCAAAGGTTCGAACTCTGCTTGCTGCAACATATAGCTGACCATGTGTGAAAACTGGTTTTCTTAATAGAATTCCAACTTTTTCAAATGTTTATCCTTGAGATTTATTAAAATACTGAGTTCATTAACTAAATTGTTTAATTATATTTAAAAGTTAAGAATTGAAGATTACGAAGATTTAAAAAGAAATTGAGGACATTGGGAATCTAACCCAGGACTTTAAGATTGGAATTTCTAAACGCCAACTGACTCAGCTAATTTTACCTGTACCAGTATATTACCTACAACCAGTTGTAATATAATGGCAAAAGTTAGGGAGCATTTGGAGTATCATCCCAAAATTTCTCGGCTACGTGCACACATAATTTTTATATTCGCAACATCTATGACAAACCACCTTTCGAATTATGTACGTTTCATTGGCCTTCTTGTATGATTAATATGACAAATCTGTACCCTCAGTTTCATGATAACGTATTTATATAATGATGGCCCGCTTCTCCCAAGAACATGCCTCACAACAATCAATGGACTGTCTTGAACAGTAGAATAGAAAAGAAAAAAAATGTTCAAATGTTTGTATAGTCTATGGGACTACGGGGTCATCAGTCCCTAAACTTACAAACTACTTATGAACTACTTACGAACGGCACAAATATCCATGCCCGAGGGGGAATTCGAACCCCCGACCGTAATGGCCGTGCAGACCGTGACTGGAGCGCCTCAGTCCCCTCGCCCACCGCGGCCGGCGAATAGAAAAGAAGGTGGGGTTAATTTAGGCCGTAATTCTCAGTATTGCAAAGAAAAGAATGATGTATTGCAAATATCTGATACAGTTTACTGCTCAAATTGCTGAAAAAAATAGGGCTAATGGATGAATTGTAGACAGAACGATAAGTTGTGAAGAGTCACACTTGTCGTGCAGTCATGGCAACAGCTGTTGTAAGTCGTCGATGTAGGGACGGGGACCAGTTTAGAGGACACACGGGGGATGACTTAATGCCGCGTGGCTGCAGTAGTCAGAAGTCAACAACCAAAGCGCCTTTGTCGGTAGACGCGGGAGTTGCCGAATGTTCCATCCTATAGCGTGAAATGCAGCGTCCCACTCGGCAGTCGATACCATTTACAAGGCTTAAGGAGGCGTCCTTTTTCGTTATTTAACGCCGGGCCAGTTCCCAGGAGTTTTCACTCTGCATTTTAAAGCGGCATTAATAACACGATTCCCTTCCATTTTTACAGCTCGCATTAATATCGTCTGGTGTGACGTAACTCGCGCGAACGGCCTGCAAGGAAAATGGCCGTTGTTTATTTTGGTGCGTGGGGGCTTCGTTTTTCCAACACCTGCTGCACGCTGTCGATACTAATGACGTCGACCAGCTTACGGTTACGTAAACAGCGGTGGGCGGTTGGCGATCAGGATCTCCGTCGCTGCCATCTCTCGCTCTCTGGACTCACACCTGCTCCACTGGTATTTCACGTAGAGTGATTGCAGTGCCTGACAATATTCTCCAAATGTCACAGGGCGGTTAAGTGCAGCTGCTGTGTTTAACATTCTAGATTTAATTGGCGCCTCTGTCTGCCGAATTTGTAATACACGTCTGGCATAATGTGATTCAGTTCGGAGTATTCACGCATCTGTGCAGTGTGTCCTCTTCACAGCTCGGCAAATGTAACATCTCTGTAAATGCACCTCCTGCACATGTCAAGAGGACGTGTCGTAGGCTATTCTGTGCAGTATTTATCGCGTTCCACTACTGACAATGTATCTTGGTCTGAAATACGGCATGTTACACCTTGCTTCTGAATGTATGCAGTTTGTGGTACGATTCTGTTCACCACGGTATCTTTTACGTGTTAAGTAAAATGCCTGACACAACAACAACAAATAAAAACGGAAGTATATACTTCTCATGCCATTTTCGAATTATATAACTGTCATTAGCCTAATATTTGAAATGGAACTACAATTTCGGCATTCGTATATTTATACAACGCCAAGAAATGTTATTTCGATACTGCGATATTCAGAATTCCAGAGCGGACATGACGACTTCGAAGTTCCACCCCGTGCACCGCTACGTGTCTCTCCCGGCGCATCATCCTTTACATCGGCATTCATATGAAAACATCCATTTCCTTTAACCACTCTTACTCACTGCGAATATGAAGCATTTGAATGGCACAAGAAAGTGAGTTGGGAGCACTCCATGTTTCGATATTCACTTATTTTAATACTGCAGATGCGCTGCATTACAGCGTCTTTGATCGAGGCGAATAGCCAATCAGTAAGCTGATTGTTGGAGAATGTAGAACTTGGTCCAAGCTGTAGAAAGGAAAATTTCTACTTCCTTTTCCCACTTTTAATGGCTAAATGCACTCATAATATTTATATTCGTGAAATCTACGACACACAATCTTTCGAATTGTGTAACTTTCATTGGCCTTCTTGTACGAATAAATTAGTAATCTGTACCACAATTTTCGTGTTAGCGTATTTATATAATGATTTATTTCCCAAAGAGGCAGGTCCATGATTTTTACCACATATGGGTTGACCAGAAATCTGGATTAAACCGCCGGCCACGTCCTCCTTTCTAGCTAATTGTCCGTGGTCCGCGTGATCTTTGCCTTGTACTCCTTTTTCGCAAAGTTGAGCGTATTTATATTATGATTTTCTCATATGTAACAAATACTGCACTGTAAGCCAGCAGTGAGATCGCACATGTTGTTATGGAGGTAAGACGTCATAAATAATGAGATGTTTTTTTCTGGTACCTAATAAACGTTTCCTACAAAATCTGCGTGACGCGCATGTCCGCGCATTGCTGAAAGTGAATGACGCTACGGAAGTTCTGGGAAGCGAACGGAAGGGGCGTTTCGCTTCACATGCCGGGACGGGTATGCGGCGTTGAAGGCATGCTATGACCAGCGAGACACCGGAAGGCTTAAAACCTGTTGAGCGGCGTGTGGTGCGTGGTCGTGTCTACCTGTTCTCAGAACCACGCTGATGGCAACAGTCAGAAGGGTGTTCCACGAACACTGCAGAATACCTTTTGAGTAACCTCGACCTTGGAGGCTAATACCACACCTGTGAGGGGTGAACGTAATGGTCGGGAAGTCCACGAGACGCGACGCAGCGGCCGAGCCCATTTAGGCGCTATGCTGCGAAGCGCGACACCGATCCCCGTCGGGGTTTTCTAATCCCCCCCCCCCCCCCTATGTTTGTGCTGTCTGCAGTCGTTACAATGTGCTGCAGTATAAGGTAGTTCATAAGTAGTTTGTAAGTTTATGGACTGATGACCCCTCAGTTAAGTCCCATAAGCTTAACAAACATTGAACATTTTGAAGTCCAGTCTACTCCGAACCTGTGTGTAAGACTGCAGAAGGCGAGGAGTTAAGTTGAATTGCGGATAGGCCATTCACATTGCTGTGAAAGAAGACGAGCAGCAGCAAGTGATAAGATTCTTTCAAATGTTTGATAAAAACAGCCGATGTGAGCACAAGTGCTTCGTCTGCAATCTATAATAGAGGCTGTCCTGGGACACGGTCTTCACCCATAGCACGCCACATACCTAATGGCTTCCAAAACGGAGAAAAATTCGACTATATCTTTCAATAATTCTCGTTTTCATTGCCCAATTTAAAAAAAAAACGTATATAAAATCGTGTCAATACGAGGTTTTAATCATATAAGATAAATCAAAAATTAGAATTAGAACTGGCGAGTTTTGTGTTGAAGCTGACAGTACTGAAATAACACAACGTTCTTCATCCGTCATGACATTTAGCTACTTCCAACATACTTGCCAGATACTTTAATATCAATCCAACCCAAAACTTTTTCTCGCCTGATTCCCCCCTCTCGCCCCCCCCCCCCCCAAACACACACAAAACGATGGAAGGAAGAACGTTTGTCGCTAACCTCATTTTTCACTGTTCATGCAGTTCAACTTCAGCGTATAACACATTGCAGACAGTATCTACATATATTACTGAATGCACCTACGAAGTTATATCAGTGTAGGGACATGTGACACAATAGACACTTGTAGGTCTCAAAACCTTCCTTCTGCGTTCAAAAAATGTTCAAATGTTTGTATAGTCTATGGGACTTAACTACGGGGTCATCAGTCCGTAAACTTACAAACTACTTATGAACTACTTACGAACTAGGACGGCACAAATATCCATGCCCGAGGGGGGATTCGAACTCCCGACCGTAGTGGCCGTGCAGCCTTCTGCGTACTTGCCTATATTTACCTATATTGCCTATATTTGCCTATTGTTAGTAGATATTATCCTCATGCGTGAAAAAAAAATTGCTTTTGCCTGAAATGCCGGTATGAAATGGCCGAGCGCTCTAAGGGGCCTTGCCGCAGGGTCATCCCTCGGGCATGGGGGTATTTATTGTCCTTACATTATATCAAGTAGTTTGTAAGTCTTGGGACTGATAAACACAGTAGGTACATCCAATAGATTTACAAACATTTGATTTTTTTCCCCTGAAGTGGAACGCATATTTCCTTACATTCATTACATTTCCTTACAGATAATGAGAGCACTTGTGACGTCTGACAAGCTTCAAATACAATTTAAAATCATTTCTCGATTACAATCTTGAAGGCAAAAATTTAGTACATTTACTCATGCGTAAGGTAGGTCTACGTTTTTCATATGGCTTGAAGATACAGATTGTTGATCACAAAATGTAATGTACAGTTATTTACTTATATATACAAATATACACAGGTTTAGACCTCGATTTCTGAGTAACATCAATATTATTACCGATGGTTGCCCAGTGTCTTTAACCACTCCACAGCTCCCTCACTGGCCTGATGGATCTCCTCCATTGGACCATTAAACCTACGAAGTGGTCAATCCATTGCGATGTGGCTGATGGTCTGAAGCACGTCGCAAAAAGGGAAATCAGCAATCTTCCACTTGTGATTCCAAAACTGACATATGCCGTGTTATATTCTTATCCGGTTAAGTGATGTCCAGATTTTCCTAGGTTGCTTGCAACTAGGGGGTTGCTTAGTTGTGTCCGACGTTAAGTACAGATGTTCAGGGTTTGCAGACAGACAGTCGCTGCACCAAGCTTCACTTACTGTAAGCTGATCTTGGTCCAGCTTCTTTCCTAAAATCCAAGAATGGTTCTGAGATTACAGCCAGAGATTTTCCTGTAAACAGTCTTCATGTATTGGGCACAGTATTAAGCCATTTCTTCTTTAGTGCTAATGCTCTTCGGAGCTAAGGAGGTGGAATGTTAGAAAGAACCGGTAGCCATTTCTGAGGAATAGGCTGGATTGTCTGATATAATCCTCACTGTATCGTTCAGCTAGACATGTGCCTTCTTTGTATGGAACTGTTAAGCCATAGTGGACTGCAGTATTCAGCTGCTGGGTGTACTAGGGCACTGTAGTTCTGTGAGTAGGTGCAGTTGGACCTCAACCTGCTCCTGTGAGTTTGTTTAGAATGTTGTTGCGGCTTTTGAATTTAGTAGATGTTTTGTTTGGCGTAGGTCAATGATCGATCCAAAATGACTCCTAGATATTTACGGTGAGGATTTAACTTCAGCAGGTGGCCACGATATCGAACTTGAGGAGTATAGGTGGCTAGTCTGTTGCTCAGATGCGTTTGAAGCAGTCCTAGAGCAGATTAAAATTGTGTGCCGGAACCGGGACTCGAACCTGGGACCTTTGCCTTTCGCGGGCAAGCGCACTACCGACTGTGCTATCCCGACACGACTCACGATGCGGCCCCACAGCTTTACTTCTGCCAGTACCTCGCCCTCTACTTTCCAAACTTCACAGAAGCTCTCCTGCGAACCATGCAAGACAAGCACTCCTGGAAGAAACAGTAGGTCAAAGTGATTACGGGAGTACCAGCATGGAGGGCGAATAAGATCGTAGTTATTTGTTCCATGGGATCATATAAAAGCAAATTTTCCACATTGTTAAAGTCAGTCAAATGATTGTGTGCTGGTTTAGGCGTGGATTTGACTTGATATATGTAGAAACTACATTTTGGGACTTGATCGAACATATCTTGGATATTAGGAACATTTCATTCATATCATTACATTGAAAAGTGGCTGAATATATTCGAAGAATCTTAAAAAAAAAATGAACATTAACAGCCGGGCATATCACGCTTCGTACATTGGTTTGTGTGTGGTTTAACAAGAGGAATGCCACAAACTACGGGGTCATCAGTCCCTAAATTTACAAACTATTTATGGACTTGCTAATACTAAGGATGGCACAAATATCCATGCCCGAGGGAGGATTCGAACCCCCGACCGTAGTGGCCGTGCAGACTGTGACTGGCGCGCCGCAGACCACTCGGCCACCGCGGCAGACCATTGATGACAGGGAGGGGTGCGAGGTAATGGTCTTAGAATGGTTCACAACCACTGCTCCAGGCGTAGCACTCAAGACTGTATCCGTTTACACAGGCTGACTGCAAATTCAAACACCGCTGCTGTATTCAACCTCAGTGGCTAAAAAGAGTAATTCGCGGATCTTGAAATAATCCTGTCACGACTATCAGCTCAGTAGATGCTCTGTCGACTAGTGACCCCTGATGAGGTTATGGACGCTTGGGTACTCTCGAAGTGAAAATTCTTGTGCACTTAAGCACGCGAACGTCAGAGCGACTTTGGCTGCCGCGAAAAGTGCGCTGTGGCGGCTTGCGTGCCGGTGGCGTGTTGTGCGCACCGCTGGATGTCCATGGAGCGCAAATTCGCAGGCGCGACAGCCGATCGCAGACGAGATACGGGATCGCGTGTCTGTGCAGCCGCGCCGTCGGCACACGCCAAACTAATGCGGCGCCATATTTAGCCACAACCAAGGAAACCTCTCACTCCTTTTCATTTCGACCGTTAGAAGAGTTGCTCATTTTGAAAACTACGCTACGCTGTGTAGACAGGTATTTTTCCCCGCTTCTCTCTCTGATTACTTGGCTGTTTATTGGATGCCCTTTTGATACCAAGTGTTGCGTAATACTGCTTGCATTTTTACCTATTGTGGCAATTGAGGAAAGGTGAAAGATCGTCGTGATAAATTTACCTCCTCCTTCGGACAATAAGATATATCAAGAACTAGGAAACTAAATAGTATTCACGAATACTTAAATTTCTGCTAACTTTATTACATCAACTATGTATATCTTAATATTTTTGTTAGTTAGGTAAGCTCATGGTTCAGGGTAGTTTTAGGGGTAAGACAAGGTTGTAACCTGTCACCACTGTTCTTCTTACTATTGATGGACCATATGTTGAAAACAGTAGACTGGCAGGGCAGGATTAAAATACGTCAAAACAAAATAAGCAGTCTCGCATATGCGGTTGACTTAGTTGTAATGGCAGATTCGATTGAAAGGTTGCAAACTAAAATTTCAGAGCTCGATCAGAGGTGCAAGGACTATGATATGAAGATGAGCATCTCCAAAACGAAAGTAACGTCTGTGGGAAAGAGATTTAAACAGATTGAGTGCCAAATAGGAGGAACAAAGTTAGAACAGGTAGACAGTTTCAAGTACCTGGGATGTATTTTCTCACATGATGGCAACATAGCGAAAGAACTGGAATCGAGGTGCAGCAAAGCTAATGCAGTGAGTACTCAGCTAAGATCTGCTCTCTTCTGCAAGAAGGAAGTACGTGCCAAGACTAAGTTAGCAGTGCTTCGCTCTATCTTTCGACCAACTTTGTTGTATGGGCGTGAAAGTTGGGTGGATACAGGGTACATTATTCATAAGATAGAGGTTACAGATATGAAAGTAGCAAGAATGATTGCGGGTACAAATAGATAGGAACAATGGCAGGAGGGTGTCCATAATGAGGAAATCAAAGAAAAGATGGGAATGAACACCATAGATGAAGAAGTTAGAGGGAACAGACTGAGATGGTGGGGTCATGTTAAACGCATGGGAGAAGCAAGGTTACTTAAGAGACTCATTGAGCTCGGCAGCGGAGGGTAAGAGGAGTCGAGGTAGACCAAGAAGAAAGTACTTAGGCTCGATGCAGAATGATTTTGAAGTAAAAGGTATAACATCAGACGAGGTATCAATATTAGCATTGAATAGGGGATCATGGGGGAATTTTATTAGAGGTACTATGCTCCAGACTGTACGCTGAAACGCATAATCAGTCTCTAATGATGATGATGATGATGATGATGACTCTTTGAATTCTTAGATCCTGGTGCAGTATAACGCAGCCTGTTATTGTTTTATTTATCATCAAAACTTAATGTCAACTGACATTTTACGTATCTGTTATTGTTTGTCGTAGATATGCTGACAGAAACTGTACCAACGTAATCAGTCTGTTCAATTTTACTTTCCTGATGATGGTTCATAACGGAAACTGGTAAAATTGTAAATACAATAAACACCCGATGGTTGACAATATGCATTTTTAAATTCCTTGGATTCAGTTCTGCTTCTGACAAGGGACACTCGTCATTGCACACTCCCCCCCTACCCCTTCCCACATTTAGTGGTAAGATGTCGCAGCGGGTAGCCATCAAAAACTGAAAAGGAATAACTTGTATCGAACTGTGGAAAAAAGCAAAGTAGACACAGTTAACCTTCCAGGTGGTAATACGCAGCATCGAGCAGAGAGGCCCACAACCGTGGCGTCCTTGTTCTGCGGAGATGGTGATAGACTGCGATGCGGGAGTTTCGTGTTTATACCTCCCTCGGTCGATGTATTTTTCCTTTTTACTTATCACAAAGATACGAACTGTTCGTTCGGCCATTTACATTTCGGTTCTCTTATTGAAGTCTTGGCAGATGTCATACCATACGTCTGCATCCTAGGTACATACTCCGCAATTCACCCAAAGGTGTGTGGCGAAGGGTACCCTGTACTAATACTAGTTGCTTGCTTTTCTGTTCCATTCCCATATCAAATGAGGAAAAACGAATACTTGAATGCATTTGTACAAACCCTAATCCCTCTAATCTTATCTTTGTGGTCTTTACGCGAAATGTAAGTTGGCACCAGTACAATCGTTCTGCAGTCCGCCTCAAATTCCGGCCCTCTAAATTTCTTCAACTGTGTTTCTCGAAAAGAACGTCACCTCCCCTCCAGCGGCTCCCATTTGAGTTCCCGAAGCACTTCAGTAAAACTCGCGCATTGCTTGAACCTACCAGTTACAAACCTAGATATCCGCCTCTGAAATTCTATGTCTTCCTTTAAACCGCTCTGCTGGGGATCCCAAACACAGGAGCAGTACTCAAGATGGGGTCGCACAAGCGTTTTATATGCGGTTTCCTTTAAGACAAATCACACCTTTACAAAATTCTGCCAAAAAAGCGAAGTCGACCATTTGCCTTCCCCAAGACTGTCCTTATATGCTCGTCCCATTTCATATCGTTATACAGCGTTACGCCTAGGTATTTAATTGACGCGACTCAGTCAAGCAGCACACAGTAATGCTGTATTCGAACGTTACGAATTGTTTCTCCTTCTCATCTGCAACACCTTACATTTTTCTACATTTAGCGCTAGTTAACATTCCTCACACCATCTAGAAATTCGGTCCAAGACATCCTGCATCCTAATACAGTCATTTAATGACGACACCCTCTTGTACATCACAGCATCACCAGAAAATAACTCCAAATTGCAACTCAATCTGTCCGTAGCTGTAGAATTGTATGATGCAACACTGTAATAAATGTAGAGTACAAAGACTCATTCTGTATCTTAGATATTAGGTTAGTGGAAGGATAATATTGAAAATAATTTAAAAAAAAGGATCATTGGACTTTTTCCTCTTAATTATGTAAGGCTATATGGTCTGTTTCCTTTCGGGCAGATAGGTCCAGGAAGAACAGACACTATATAAATACGAGTACAGGTAAAAGCAATGATGTCTCTTACCAGTTAATCTAAACGTAAATATTTATTCTCTTTGTTTCAGGTAAGTTGCCGTGGACTTTCAACTCGAGACATTTCAACGAGTGATCAAATTCCTCAGCAACTCTGTTTAGCAGTGTGTTGGGGTTCATCAGTGGTGAGAAGATATTGAATGAAGGTACTGTGCCGCGACAATTGTTCACAATTTTATGAAGTCACAGCGGTTAATGAAACTCTGCCGTTTTGTGTATAACATCAGGACGAAAGTAAGCCCTTAGAATGGAAACAGCAACGTAGTAATCATGTGACAAAGAGCGTTGTCGCGGGATATATACGATCGATGTGCACACTGCTAATGCCGGTTCATTTCTCCTACTCAACTGCATCAGTTTACATTGTCCTTCATTTAGAGACAGCTGCCATTTCTCACACCACCTAGAAATTTGGTAGAAAGATATTACCATTGTACGTAAAAGTGATGAATAATGAGTGCAAGTGGGATGCCTTACACAAATGAAAACAGATAAACAGGAGTGAAGTAAGTTAGTCCCAGTTCTCACATATGAACAACTAGGGAATACGAAATTTCAGGATATGTTAAGATTTGCTTGGACGCTTGTTGGATTTGATGGCGTACGTCTGGAAAACTTGCAAAACTTTAAAAACATATTTTTTGAAAGAGTACTTAGAATAGTATGCGATTTTGAAACTTGCGCTCAACTGTTCTACTTATTTGAACTAACTGTTACGTTTCCATATTTTCTTTGGGACTGAACACTTTATATAAACACCTAAATCGGTCAGTGGGACATATTTCAATCACTCACTCATCAGGGTACAAGTTAGGTACGCTGATTATATGATGCACATACCGTCACATTTGTCGTGTACGATCAGACGTGCTTTTCAGTAAAGGATTAGGTTGAACCTATCGTCTTGTTATCAAATGTTTGCGGCTTCTATTCAAGAGTCACATTCCCTTTCGACTACTAACAGATGTTGCACCACAACACAGACGCAAAATTAAATACAATGAATCATGTTAAAGACCTCACGGGCAGTTGACAGTTCGTAGAAAAAATAATTTTCAGCACGACGGAGAGTTGAACACGAATCTCCCAGATCGTAGGCAAAGACCATGACCACATAACAAGACGACAAGGGACGTGACACTTCACCTATACTGCTCATCTTGCGGTCGGTCAGTTTCTATTTGTTTCTTATTTCACTATTATGTATACCTCCTTCCTGTTTTCATGGTCGACAGCTACCCACTGCGCCAACTTACATTACCTCTGAGGGGAGTTTCCCTTGTGAGAACGAATTATTTCTAATGAAGAACAAAACCGAAGATTGTTCACAGCGTCCTCGATGAGACATCCAACAGTGGACGAAATAGAGTGACAATATCAGGCAGATTCCTTAAAAGTGCTGCCGATAATTAACCTGGAATCAGACAAGCGTTGGCCTTTCAACGTCGTATTAGCCACTACTGAACGTCACTTTATCGAGATCTGCCAGATCTGTGGACACAATAGCGAGCTCGAAAAGATTTCTCCACGGAAGCAGATTCATGGCTGTTAAATAACAGGAGACGTGCGGCGTCAAGATGTCATGTTTTCACAGAAGCAGTTTGAAGAAGCAACCAGTGACGTTTCGTAATCCGGGTGCTCCGGTACAAAACATGAAAGTGAAATTCGGCATCTTGTATAACTGCTCTGTCAGTCATTTTATCGTGTAGACGAGTGAGGCGCCCAACGCAATTCCGGTTTACTTACGTACAGAGTCGAGCCGTGTCTGCCTTTAGCGTACAAGTCTTCCGTCTGTGTGATGTCCAGAGATGATGGATGGCCGTGGCAGCTCACGAGGTAAGAGCTCATCTCCAGCACTTAGTTTCACTGGCCAGAGATACCGCTGACGTTTGACACATTACCCCGCTGCGTAACGTGCTGTGCACTGAAATACATTGACCTGATTTCGTAACACAGTATCGACTAACAGGAGACGGATGTCGTTTCCATCTTCACAATCTCGTAATGCTTAATGAGATGTCAAGTAGGAAACAAAGAGATAGTGCCCACTAACCATGTCGATCTCTTAGTTTAATTTGGGCTGCAGCTCACTGTAACATACATACTACGCTTTAGCTCCTGTTGCATGCAGGTGTTTTTTTTTCTCATCTCAGGAAATTACGGTACGCAATATTCAGTTGACACCATTGTTATTGCATTCCACGAAAGCCGATGAGTGGTCGGAACTGGAAAATTGTCAGCTACATTTATGGCTAAGGTTTTCTGAATCTAACAAGTATAACTGCAGAAGGAGTGAGAAATATAGTTTCCTTCGTCCATCAGAGAACGAGACAAAGTAGAAAATGAAGAGGTACCAACAAGAATAGGGGAGTGAAGACGGCTATAGAAATCTTCTACCAGATGTAGAGACATACAACAACACCAGTACTTGCTGCAACTAACAACGTCGCTAATATTGTGAACTTTGGTTATTTCTATAGTCCTCCTCTCTCTCCTGCCAGTGTCAGATTATCTATTCTCGGATGATTTAGAATACGCTTTATCTTAATATCATATCTGCCTTCCCGTTTCCACTTACTTCCTTTCCTGTAATATTGCCTTCAAATTCTCACCTTTCTGTTCCTTTCTCCACAGTTGGATGGCATGAAAAAATTTTCCATAGCACTGAAAAATTGAGGAGCTGTATATACTTGTATACAACTTAGTGGCATACAACAGACCGAATATATAAAAATTTAGAATCAAGCTTTACCAACAGACCCACCATTCAATTGGCCCATCATTTCTACGTGGAACGAAAAGCTGACATAAACAAGTTTCGTGAAATATTAGCTAAATGTCATTCATCTTTCATCAAGTTTATCGACGTTAATTTTAATAAAACGTAGTAATTTGTTGGCGTGTTGACCGATATTGTCTGGTTCAGGAGTAATAGAATCAGAAACGTGAAAAATATTGATCAGGTATTTCATATTTAGTGAACATCCAGTTGTGGTTATTAACAACACTTTCTGGGGCCGCACTAGAGACATTTCAGCCTATTGAAGAGGGACAACGACACATAGTGGCTATTTATCTCGGAAACTATCGGGAAATGCTGCTACTAGCTCAGTTCATCTTCGGGTCTCTGTTTTAGGCACTGGTAGTTCACCCACGCCTTTCTGCGAAAGAGAACAGTCTTCACTTGTTTCATCAGCGACCGTCATCGCTCAGTACGTCAAGATCGTCATATTTCTTTCTCAGAACTCGTCAGACTTCTGACTCCTATTAAGGTTGTTGCGGATGAGAATATCGTCCATTTTTTGTTTGGCCATTACGTCGGACTCGTAGCCTCTAAACTAGACTCGCTGATTTTAAAACAAATTTATATTTAGAAATAAATTCATATAACGTAACACATTATGCCTTTAGAGTCCTACTCGTGCATCTGTGTGGTTTCTTTAAAGTTTACCTTATACATAGACAGTTAAATGTCATTTGAAAAACCTGTAATACGACTCTTTGCGTCCGCTTTGAGATCAACGTATTTCTAACAGGGAGATCACGTGGGTATCAGATTTTAAATGTTTTAAATATTTATGGTACGTGAAGTTCAGAACTCAAATAACAATCAGCCAAAGCCATTCGACGCAACTCTCAACAATCAAATTCAAATGTCCAAATTTTTGTAAAGTTTGTGGGACTTAACTGCGGGGTCATCAGTCCCTAAACTTACGAACTACTTACGAACTAACTTATACTAAAGACAGCACAAACATCCATGCCCGAGGGGGGGATTCGAAACCCCGACGCGGCAGGCCGCGCGATCTGCAACGTGGCGCTCCAGACCGCTCGGCTACTCCCGCGCGGCCTCTCAAAAATTCTCGAGAAATTTGACTTTGAAGTTTTCCAAGTCAAGGTAAGTACCAGTAAGTGAACCAATTGCAGTATATGTTTGTGAACGCCGTCTGTAATAAAGCTGAGCCGAGAACACATCGAACAACTGCGAAACAAGATCAGTGACCGCAAGGAAAAGAACACCCATATATATATATATATATATATATATATATATATATATATATATAGAGAGAGAGAGAGAGAGAGAGAGAGAGAGAGAGAGAGAGAGAGAGAGAAAGAGAGAGAGAGAGAGAGAGAGATTGTGAGCGAGAGGGGGGAGGGGAGGGGGGAAGAAAAAAAGTGGTAGCGTTCTAGCGGTATAATGGGGTCGCTAGTCCGAATCCCGTCGTGACAGTTGGGTTTTTTTTTTTTTTTTTTTTTTTTTTTTTGAATACACAATTTTGATATGTAATTGTAGTTTTTACAGTAGATGAGTACTTCCAATCGGGATAATGCATGTAATTACAATTTTTCTAGGGTAAAGTGGGAAGTTTTAAACTTAGGAGCGAAAAGACATCTGCAGCCATGAGTTTCCAGCAGTGGATATGAGATGGGAACTTGTACGAAAATTTTGTAGAATGGCTTGTCAGCTGAAATCTGTTCAGACATATTAGACAAGTACATCATTAGATGGGGACCCACCAATTACTTAGCTACAGTAATATTGGTAAGAATGCCACCAGTGATTTCCGGCCTCCGTTTTCAGCACAGATCTTGCGATTCAATCTCGTGTCCGCGTTTTATCTTGACGTCGTCACTCAGTAATTCCCGTCAATTCCGTTTTATCTCGTTTTCAGCATAGACATTCCCCTTTCTTGGTTTGCTCTCATTAACGACTCTTTTCATCACGTAACTTAATGTTTGCGTGTCCCTTTTGCATAAATAAATGATGTATAGTTTCACTAAACCGCTGTTTCTATTTTTAATTAGAACCTCCACATCTTATTATTTACTATGTGAATACAGTTTGTGTGTCTGGCCACTCAGGTGATTAGCTTAGGGCCATTTCACGATTAATAGTGTGAGTTTTCAAAGTCGTTATCCACCATTTTCGCATATTAAATTACAATCCAGCCAACTTAATTACTTTATTGAATTTTTCTGTCACTCGAGTGAGTATGGCTGTGTTGTGCTGCTTCGCGAGCCACAGACCAGTAAAGTTTATTCAAATTATATACCAACGTAAATTTATAAAAGTGCTAGGCACGTAGCAATATGTGGCTCCAAAAAGTTTGAATGACCAACAAAATAGACTTGCGCATAATAGTTCGCGATCGGGAGCGCTCACTTTAGTTCGCGGCTCTGTCGTGAACTAGTTCGTTCTTTTAGTTCGTCTGCTCCCAGTGACGGCTGAGCGACGTGGTCTGCGCATCCAGGTGGAGGGGGAAGTTCCCCCACCTAGCTGCTTCATGCGCTTCCTGCTTGAGCCGCTAACGATATCGTGCAAACCAAAAGAAACAGTTTGGGGATAATTTCTCGCGTTTAAGTTATCTCTATTTCTTGGCATTATGGAATTTATTAGTCAGATATTGCAAAGTGCAGAACACATCAAAACAGAAATTTTGTAGCACTGAAATATGTAATCTAGCAGGCAGACGCTCACCTCGAAATGACTCATCAGCAGAAGGCAAACACGTGATTTTTAATTCTGCTAAGCGCCCTCTCGCTATTGCCCGTCGGTCTTCGGAAAAGAATCGAACGAACTTTGAAGCGACATAAGTTTGGCATAATCGTCCGCTGCTCCTAGTTCGTTCGCTCTTTTTGGGTTTTGCTACCGCTACTAAAAGACCTGTTTTTTATGACAACTTTATTATATAATGAATCAGTGTTGCCAAAGCGTGTGCTATTACCCGTAATTTTGGGCAATTTGACATCAAATACTTAGGCAAATAAACCAGTTATTTACACGAATGAGTGATACAACGGTATTCAACTACTTTGCATACAGAGTACTCGTAGTACTTTATTTTTAAAATAGATTTATTGTGGCAGTGAACTGAAAAATGTTTAAGCTTATGGGGCTTAACTACGGGGGTCATCAGTCCCTAAACTGACAAACTACTTATCAACTACCTTATACTAAGGACGGCACAAATATCCATGCCCGAGAGGGGATTCGAACCCCCGACCGTAGTGGCCGTGCAGACCGTGACTGGAGCGCCTCAGTCTCCTCGGCCACCGCGACCGGCTGGCAGCGAACTATGAAACTACAGTTGAGCTGCATCTCAGCTCGAAATGAAGGAAACCGGCAGAAGGGAATCACGGTATTCTGCGCGCTCTCGCGTCCTCTCGCTGTTCCCCGTCTGTATTCCGAAAAGGAGCGGACGAACTAAGAGGCGAGGAATCTGCGAACTAGTTCGCGTGTGTTCGCCTGTGGGAGCGCTCTTCCGAACTAGTTCGTCTGCGAACTACACAAGACTACAACAAAACTAGTTGATCTGTTTTTTAAAATATTACCACTCTTATAAAGGTATTGGAAATCGACGAGAACCTGCAAATCCATTGCCGCTTACTTTCCGAAAGCAAGCTACCGCCACGATCTGTAGTGCGACTGTGGCCTGCTGATACGAGTGTGTGCAAACAGTGGGCAGTGGGGCCGGTCGGGATTAACATAACTCGTCCCTCCACGCTCGCTCTCGCTCTCCTGCGTCCCCTTTCGCCGTACCTGCTGCCTCGCTGACAGACTGAAGCTTTGTGCCCGGCCAAGACTCGAACCGGGGTCTCCCACTTTTTATAGCCCGCTGTTGATTTCAAGTGTTCTGGACACGCGTTGTGAAGAGGCGCAAAACCAGTCAACTGCACTGCTCTCGGACTCCTTGAAACTGTACAAACATGTTCTCTCCTTAAACTGTTCAGGACTGACATCCATAATATCTAGCATATCTAGCATATTTGATGCCAGTTTGGTGCTTCTTGCATGCCGCCTTCGTTGTGTTGCAATTTTAAAAAACAGCAGTGTAAGTACTCAGAATTACAATGAGGAGGGTTGTCGCATCGTAGCACCGGCTTTGGTCTGCGTGATGCAATCAGGACGTTGAGAAAACTGTGAGCTTAGATGTGTTAATTTTCTATAGCGGTGATAGAGGAAGAAAGTCTCCTACAATACTTAGCAGACGTGATGTGGTAATGAAGAGGATACGTTTGTCAGCTTCGTGGGAAGTGAATAACGATGCAGACACTTTCCAATGCAGTTTAAGAACACTTTATTTTTCAACATTTCATCCTTAATCGGATTCATTTGCTGGTTCTGTAGCCAAAATAGACTCGTAGTTTTTTCTTGCCTGTCGCTAAGAAGCAGGAAGGACTTCCTTTCATAATGATTCTCTGATTTTTTTGTTACAGTACCCTATTAAATTCTATCAATGAGAAATTTATTGTTGTTTTCTTGTTCTTATTTTTCTGTTGAGTTTATGCCAAGAGTGATACATCATTTTGAGAAGTATTTGATGTTAACATTTTTCTGAATTTTTTGTTTTTGTTTATAAGGTATAAGGGAAGTGGTTTAGCCTCTTTAATCATCACATCAACCAACCAACCTACCTTACTCGGAGAGGTGGCTTTCTGTCGTTATTCATCAACGATTACACTGTAGCACTCTTGCACAGTTCTACCTTTCACTATCAGGGGGCGCCCTAGTTTCAACTCGTTCTGAGAATACACAGTCATTCACTGGAACCAAGTTAAGAAATGAGTGCGAGGCAGTGCGCGTTCGTTCCTATATTCTCTCTCTCTCTCTCTCTCTCTCTCTCTCTCTCTCTCTCTCTCTCTCTCTCTCACTCCCTCTCTCTCTCTCTCTCTCTCTCTCTCTCTCTCTCTCTCACAGACACACACAGGAGCGAAAAAGCGTGCAAAAATTTAGCGGAAAGCGGATGATGCTGCATTGAACAATTTGTGGTAGGAAACCTGGAGTCGGAAAAGGCAGATTAAGGAGATCTACTAATAGGAATACAGAAGCATTTCATTACTTACAGATAACTGCAAATGCCATCATTGTCACACTGAACGTACCATTTGGCCTGTATCTTACAAAATGTTCTGAAACTGACGGCCATCAACCTCAATTGAAGCATGACATGGGCGAACAAGATTATTACGCACCCTGAAAAATAGCTCTTGTGTGCTTCGAATCACAAGTAGCTACAATTTTAGCAACTAATTCCATCCCCATACCTACCTCACATTGCTTAAATGTTTGTAGAGCTTATGGGACGTAACTACGGGGTCATCAGTCCCTAAACCCACAAACTACTTGTGAACTAGCTTATTACTAAAGACGGCACAAACATCAATGCCCGAGGGGGCATTCGAACCCCCGACGGGGAACGGCCTCGCGCATCGTAGCATAGCGCCTCAATGCGCTCGGCCGCTCCGCCGCGGCTCACATTGTTCAATGGAGCTTTCTCCCTGTTTTCTTAAATTTTTGGACGCTGTTATGGAAGCACTCCGTAGAAAGTACTGTCACTCGTTACAATTCGTGCAAATGGGCACCTTATTCTCGCCACGAGAAAAGTGTTACCTTACACTTCTTCCTATATATATATAGTGGCTTTACTCCACTAACAGGCAGAAAACTTAAGATAACTCTTGCTGGTTACTTAAGAAAAAAATAAGTTGTCGTACTTAAAGTTGTACATTCTTTTCGTAGCTTTTGTGTGTGTGTGTGGGTTTTGGGGGCATCACGAAAATGGCGATTGCCATGGTCTTATATGCTCGTCGTTCGTATACCGATTTTTCAGAGACTTCTAGATGACTTGTTGCCAACGAAGGTATCTAATCGCCGAATTCGAACAAACTTCAAACAGCGCACCACGGTTAGACTGATTTTAAAACACGGCAGTTCAGTGTTTTGTGTCAGCCAGTTGGCCGCTGTTACATACAGATCTCTTATTCTAGGGCATTAGCCAGTGTCGGTGGCTGTGCCTGCACTACTTTCGCTTCTACATGTGCAAACTGTTAAGTTTGCTGCACTTCCCGGTCACGCGTAACGCGCCTTCCCAGCACTGTGCCTGTGTATGGTCTTAACTGTTTATGATCCTTTTCGTACCGTTAATTTCACATCTTACATCAATAACAATTAATAGCCGCAACACCTGTTAAAGCGGGTTGGGGAAGATGTCCAACCACTGTTTGGAGAATCAAAAGATGAGTTACAAATTGTAGATTAGATTCAGTACTAAACTTGTGCGTCTGAGATGTCTCTTTTTTTGCAAAGGTCAGTTGGCGTTAAGCAAGCAACCATCAGTAATTACAAACCTACGGATTTTTTTTTTTTTTTTTTTTGACAATGAAGGCTATGCATCTAATCTCCATCAGTCCTATATCTAAAGGAGAATTCAGAGCTTTGTGGTTTTTTGCATTTATAACACAGTGTAGCTAAAGCAAATCTAACAGGATTATAAAGAATAAAATGCATTTAAGAATAACCAAATAACGTGATTGCTTGCACATGAAATATCTTTCACAGTTTATTTTACTTGTTTTCTTCTACTGTAGAGGTTTCATGCAAACGTTTGTTGTAATATCACTGAATGCATTCCACCTGTAGTCCATTTTATCACAGGAATTCATCGCACATTCAGCGCAAAAATTAGGATTAGAGGGACTCAAGTTGACAACGAGGCACTGTGCCAGCAGATGGTGGTTACTAAATGATATGGGCTGTAATTACATGGAATGAACGTGTCCTATTGTCCAGCTGAAACGATCATGTACTGGAAATGATTATGTTCCTCTACTTGCAGAACATTGCCAGCCATTCATAGAGTTCATCTTCCCGAACAAAGACGGGTTTTTAGGGAAAACAATACACCATGTCTGCGTGCCACAATATTGATCGCTATTGGTCTGAAGAACATTTGAACAACTCAAGTAAAGCCGGCCGCGGTTGCCGAGCGTGCTGCGGCGCGCCAGTCACAGTCTGCACGGCCACTACGGTCGGGGGTTCGAATCCCCCCGGGCATGGATATTTGTGCTGTCCTTAGTATTAGCTAGTTCATAAGTAGTTTGTAAGTTTAGGGACTGATGACCCCGTAGATAAGTCCCATAAGCTCTACTAACATTTGAACATTTTTTTGAACTCGAGTAAAGGGTTTTACCACACTTGTACCTTATAGCCCAATATGAATATTATTAAACATTTATGGTACATAGTCGAGAGGTCAGTTCGTGTACAAAATCCTGCAGAGGCAACACTTTTGCAGTGATAAATGGCTGCAGAGGCATCGCGACTCGATATTCCTGCCGCTCACTCTCAAGGAGTGTTTGAGTCCATACTACGCAGACCTACTGTACTTCACGGGGCAAACCTAACTGCGACACGATGTTAGGAAATTAGAAAACCCCTGATAAAACATTTCTTTCTCATCGTGGAGGGGGAGGAAGTAGGATTCACCTGCTGAACTGCACTTCATTATCCTGTCGAGGCTGTCAAGTTTATTAATGAAAGAGGTGTTAGGTCTGTCAGGTTTTATTGATGTAGTCTGGAGATGGCTATCGCAGCCAGACAACTGAGTCGGGCATTTCCGCCAGGTGGCAACAGATCACGAATCTAGCCTGTGCGCCACCCGCTTGCTGCAGGAAAGTGCGAAGGCTTCGAAGCAAAAAATACAGTGGAAGAGCTGAAACTGACGCCTTGTTAACCGTGCATACGACGAGCGTTCGAAAAGTCCGTGCAAACATAAAAACTACTGACGTGTTTGGGGAGAGTCATTTGTATTTTTCGACATAGTTTCTTTTTAGACTTATACACTTCGTACAACACTGTTCTAATTTGTTGATCCCTTCCGAATAATAGAAATTGTCCAAGCCTGCAAAAGCTATTAGTTTTTTGAAATCACCACCTCGTTTGAATGAAATCTTTGTCCTGACAGCCATTTCTTCAAATTGGGGAACAAATAGTAGTCCGAGGGAGCCAAGACTGGAGAATAGGAGGGATGTGAAACGAGTTGGATTCCATTTCCAATAATTTTGCGACTACAACTGCTGAGGTGTTTGCTTTGTCGTAATGGGAAAGGACTTTTTTGTGGCCCAATCGCCAACGTTTTTCTTACATCTCAGTTTCAAACGGTCCAATAACGATGACTAAAATGCACCTATAATAGTTTTACCCTGTTCCAGATAGTGGATGAGGATTATCCCTTGCGAATCCAACGACCGTCGCCATAACCTTTCTGGCTGAAGGAACGGTCTTAGCTTTTTTAATTTTTTTTTTTTTTGCACAGATTCTTGGTAATCCATTGTTTACATTGTTCTTTGGTCTCAGGAGTATAGTATGGATCAAAGTTTTATCCACTGTGACGAAACGACGCTTAAATTCCTGCGGATTCTTCCTGTACAGCCGCAAATCTTCCTTACAACACTTCACACGATTTCGTTTTTGATCAAGCGTCAGCAGTCATGGAACCCATCTTGCCAATAGCTTTCTCATTTCAAAATGTTTATGCAAAATATTATGTAGCCGTACATTCGAGATGCCCACAGCACTAGCACTCTCACGCACCTTAACTCTTCTGTCAACCTCCACAAAGCGTTTAGAACCTATAGCGTCACTTGTGCCCATATGGCCACTCCGAAACTTTGGAAACCACTTATAAACTGTTCTAATCGAAGGTGCAAAGTCACCATAATATTTATCAAGCTTCTCTTTAGTCTCCTGAGGCGTTTTGCCTTTCATAAAGTAATGTTTAATCACCCCAAGAAATTGTTTTTCGTCTATTCTTTGACAATCACTCGACTTCCTTAATTCACACAATGCCAAACACGTAGACCAATATGACTGGAACTTGGTTTGCGTTCTTTCCAAAGATGCTACTAACTAAACATGATATCGATACGCGCCGTTGGTGCCGTCTCTCAGACATTGCAAGGACATTTAAAACGTCCCTCTTAGGTACCTTCAAATGGGCACGAGGGTATCAATAAAGTAGATAAAGCTACACGTGCTGATCATTGTGGACGCTCAGTGGCGTAGGTTGCCATGCCCAGGTACTGCGTAGCTGCCACATTGTGCAAGTAAAAGAAATCGATACCTCACCCAGATCATCGGAACAGATGCCTTTGTTTTGTCGCGGTAAGGTGCCTAATTATACAGTGGGGTCCAAAAATGTATTCACTGTTTAAAGGTCCATAACTTGCAAACTAATTGACGGAGTTGTCTCATCTTTGGTAGTGTAATAATTTGTGGTTCCGGCATTCGCCACACAAGCGTTGAATTGGATTATTTTGTTTTGTGAAATGACAGTCGCCTGATAGTGTTATGTTCTTAGTTGCACGTAGTTACTCGAGTAAACATGGTGAGGTGTACCTTCAGAAGCTTCAGACATCCAGTTTACCTGCCATCCGAAACTTGTATGGAGACGGAAGATTTTACTTTTCAACAAGATGGTGCCCCAGCCCACTATCAGAATCGCGTTAGGGCTTACCTCGACGAAAATCTACCAGGAAGATGGATAGGTCATAGAGGTGCTGTGGAGTATCCGCCACGTTCCCCAGACTTAACTCCCCTGGACTTTTAGCTGTGGGAGACACTAAAGGACGTCGTTTATCAACGAAAGCCACGCACATTGGATGAAATTCGAGAATGCATCGTACATTCATGTGCAGATATCCAGCTGAACACGTTGAAGTCAGTAGTTCGTGCTGCAGTTTGGTGGCATCGTTTGTATGTGGATGTTAATGGTGACCATTTCGAACACCTACAGTGATATCTTAAAGTTGGACTTTAAGCTACACTTTCATCAAAAATGGGACAACTCCGTCAATTAATTTGCAAGTTATGGGCTTTTAAACAGAGGATACATTTTTAGGGTTTTCTGTACTTTCAGTTATAAGTAAATCAGTCTTCAATCCAAAAAATAGTTGGGTTTGTTTATAAATAACTATTCTGCTACCCGTCACTATTTTTTGTACTTTAACACAAGCGTGTTATACATGGTCTCCTTTACAGATTAGCTACGTCTGTCCAACATTCATAAACCGAAGATGATCATCTGCCTTCCCCACGACTGTCATTACATAGTGATTCACTTCATATCGCTCTGCGGCGTTACGCCTGGATATTTATTCCACGCGACTATGTCAATCAGCACATTACAATGAACTTGCACGTTTTGGGATTGTTTTCCATACTCCTCATCATTGCCTTACATTTTGCTACTCGCCACAACTCATACCAACTAGAAATTTTATCTACCATCCTACTGCTTACTACAGTCATCTAATGACGAAGACATTCCGATAACGCAGCATCACCAGCAAACAGCCGCTGATGGCTACTCTCAGATAATGTAAGTATACAGAAAATAATGACAGTCCTATCACACTTTCCCTTGGGCACACCCGACAATAGCCCTGTCTTTGGTTAACGCTGGCCGTCAAGAATAACATATTGTTTGCAAATGATTGGTAAAGGAAGCGAAGGAAGAAGGATAGGAAAGAAATGATTGACAGTGGCCGCATTTGGACATTGATATTAAGCAATGGCGACAAGTGAAAATGTGAGCCGGACCGGGAATCGAACCCGGGTCTCCCGCTTCGGGCCAGTGGTCGCCTTAACCACTTTTTTTTAATGGGCCTCCCTTTTCCCCTTACAGCCCATCCTGTCGCTCGCCAATATCGCCTTCTGCGGCGTCGGCTTCAATGCCGTTTAAAACAAATTGTTTTCCCTTATCTATTTACGCCATATATGTAAATGAAAGTGGCATCTTCTATCCTGATGTCATAAGATATACGAGTGTTTCCAGTTGTGCCGTACGATCTCCGCAGTACGGTGTCTTGCAAGCGACGTCAGAACTCAGAGTTCGTCTTCTCGAAGTTCTAGGTTTCCGTGTCGAATCTGTCAACATTTTCTTCAGTTTCCCGAAGCGTATTAAAATTGTGTGCCGGAACCGGAACTCGAACCTGTGACCTTGGCCTTTCGCGGGCAAGCGCTCTACCGACTGAGCTATCCCGACACCACTTGGCCATCCGTTCTCGCCTCGCGTCCGTCTCAGATTCTCACAAGTCACACGCCATGTTTGTAGCGCCCCTATCGTTCATGCCCTCTTACACTCGCCATTACGGATTCCCGTGCGAGGTCGGACGTATAACCGCATGTGCGGTGGAATAACTGAAGCTAACGCCGTCGTCGCGTTTATATACTTACTGTGTTGATGTGATATCTGTTCTTTCGGACGTCCGAGAGAACAGACACCACTCCAATACAATAAATAACATATTGGCTTTTACGCCTTGTGTGGCGATTCTACCGCCATCTATATCCTTATTATTTGACTTCCATAGCTCAGTGTGCAATTCTTGACGTCCAGCCCCGGAGCAAAGGTAGTGGTTTTGCAGCGGTGGTCCAGCGTCGCAGACCTCTAGTGTGCGGCACACGTGCGCTGGTGGACAGGAGCAGCGACTGTCGTGCAGACACAGCCCCGGCGGCCTTGGCGACCACCATAAGCGGCAACAGCGACAACAGGCTGGGCTGGCCGGCGTCAACGGCCCACGCGCCCGCAGACGCAGTCGCACTCCTCACGGCCAAATGCTCCCTGCACTCTGCACTCGGCGAAAATCCACAAGCCTCCTGCCCCAGTCTGCACCATAAACAACGCCTGACAGTTGTCCAGATAGATAGGATTTACGGAACGCGAGTAATAAATAAAGGATAAAACAACGTTTTACGAAGAATGAAACCATAGAGTATTACACAGCCTTCAAACGGGAAATTGACCAGCTACAAACCGCTGTCAAGAGAAAGGACAGTACTCTGGCGACTTCAAATGAAAATTATCAGATCAATCAAACTACATGCTTACGGAATACCGCCACAATTGTGTGATTGGATTCGTCATTGCCTGTCAGAAATGACACATTACGTAGTAACTGACGGAAAGTCATAGCGTAGAACTGACGGGGTATCTGGCGTTCCCCAGGGAAGCGTTATAGGGCTTCTACTGTTCCTTATTTTTAGAAACGATTTACGAGACAATCTGAGTAGCTCCGCTAGACTCTTCGCGGATGATGCTGACACTTATCGGTTAGTAAAGTCTCCAGAGAGTCAAAAACAACTGCAAAATGAATTCGATATCTGCATGGACCAAAAATGGCAATTGACCCTTGATGATGACGTGTGAAGTCATCCATATGACCACTAATGGAAGCCCATTAAACTTCATTTACACGACAAAACAGTGAAAACTACAGGTCACAAGTTCAACTAAATACCTAGGAGTAACAATTACAAACAACTTAAATTGGAAAGAACGCGCAGAAAATATTGTAGGGAAAGCGAACCAAAGACTACGTTTCGTTGGAAGAACACTTAGAAGATGCAACAGCTCTACTAAAGAAACTGCCTACACCACACTTGTGCGTCGCCGGCCGAGGGGACTGAGGCGCTCCAGTCACGGTCTGCACGGCCACTACGGTCAGGGTTTCGAATCCCCCCTCGGGCATGGATATTTGTGCCGTCCTTAGGATTAGGATTAGCTAGTTCATAAGTAGTTTGTTAGTTTAGGGACTGATGACCCCGTAGTTAAGTCCCATAGACTCTACAAACATTTGAACATATGAACTTGTGCGTCCTATTTTGGAGTATTTTTGCGCATTGTGGGATCCCCACCAACTCGGACTGACAGACGATTTAGAGAAAGTACAAAGAAAAGCAGCTCGTTTTGTATTGTCGCGATATAGGGGACAGAGAGTCACGGAAATGATGTACGAATTGGGATGGAAATCATTATTAGAAAGGCGTTACTTATTGCGCCGAGATCTATTCGCGAAATTTCTTTCACCAACTTTCTCTTCCGAATGCGAACAGATTTTGTTAGCACCCACCTACATAGGAAGAGATGATCATCAAAATAAAATAACAGAAATCAGATCAAAACGGAAAGATTTGTGTGTCTCTTTTTTCCACGAGCTCTTAGAGAATGGAACTGTAGAGAAACATCATAAGCCGTCGACATAAGGCGCCTTGCTGCGGTTCGCGTGGCCGTTCGTCGTCGGGAACATTTGATAGTATGGCATAATGTTCTTTCATATTAAAACCTCAGACAAACGAATACCGTATCACAGATTTTACTGTAACTATCGTCATTACATTTCTATGACGATTACACTCCATGGCTGCCTGTGCCACTTTTACAAATATTTTAATTACCTTTTCCATAATCATAATAATTAGGCCAAAAATCATAAATGAGGTCACACAATTGCCTGCAGAGATGGGTACTATATATTTACTCGGGGAGCCTAATACTTGTATGAGGGTTGGAACTTAAATTGTGGCAACTATTTATTCACAACCTATGCAAATGCATTACATGATGCACCTGTTACTATCCTTCAAAGTAGTCACCACCGTTGTGTAGAACCTGTTGCCAGCGATGTGTAAGGCGTAATATACCGTTAGCAGAGCCTTTTCTTTTGATTGTGGGAATGGAGCGGTCTACTTCCTGTCTAACCTCTGGACAGTTCTGAAGCGAATGCCACGAAATGGTTCCTTGCATCTTCGGTATCTAATAAAAGTTACAAAGACATGTCCGGGGAGTATGGTGGATGGTACAGAACTTCCCCGTCCCATCGACCTAGAAAAATTTTCAAATGTTTGTAGAGCTTATGGGATTTAACTACGGGGTCATCAGTCCCTAAACTTACAGACTACTTACGAACTAGCAAATACTAAGGACGGCACAAATATTCATGCCCGAGGGGGGGATTCGAGCCGGCCGCGGTGGCCGAGGTGACTGAGGCGCTCCAGTCACGGTCAGCACGGCCACTACGGTCGGGGGTTCGAATCCCCCCTCGGGCATGGATATTTGTGTCGTCCTAGTTCGTAAGTAGTTCATAAGTAGTTTGTAAGTTTAGGGACTGATGACCCCGTAGTTAAGTCCCATAGACTCTACAAACATTTGAAACATTTGGGGGATTCGAACTCCCGACTGTAGTGGCCGTGCAGACCGTGACTGGCTTGCCGCAGAGCGCTCGGCCACCGCGGCCGGCTCGACCGAAAAAAGCAGCTAAACATTGCGCTGTATGCGCCCGCGTATTGTCGTGCAAAATGATGGGTGGGTTGCGCAGAAAGCGTTGCCGCTTCTTTCGCAAAGCTGGTCGCAGGTGATGCTGCAGAAACGTGCAGTAATACTGACGGTCTGCTGTGGAGGAACGTAATGGGTTAGCATAACACAATCACAGTCGTACGTGAGTATCACCATGCCTTTCATGATACTGGTGTTTTCGCGGTGACCCATCATGACTCGATCGTTGGATTGGCTCGTACGATCATCCAATGTGACGATACGGAGTAAGAAAGTCTCTCCGCGCTCATAGCACTCCCAAGTGCGTGTGAGCAGCATCGTAACGCATCCATGTCTGCACTTCCGTCAGTTCGTACGGAACCCACAGTGATACAATTTTTCGCATGCCAAGGCAGTCTTTCAGGATGCGAAGCCCAGTCGTATACGCTAATCCAGTTTCGTGGACGAGCTCACAAATTGTCTGGCGTCGATCTCTGTCCACGACCTATCTTCGTGCAAGGCTTTTACCCAACGTGCCACGGTTCTGTACGGCTGATTCCCCGCACGTCTCTTGAAGATGTTAATGACACTATTGTGCTGTTGACCTGTGGTAAATTCAATCTTGATCCATCTCGGTTGCTCCTGTTTGGAAAATATAGTCACACCGTTACGTTAGACCACTCGCTCACAAGTGACTGTTTCCCTCGACTGTGCGGGAGCCAGTGACATGGGACTGGCGAGTCTATTTGCTCGGAGGTAAGGTAGGTATGTCAACTATGTGTGCTATCAGCGACAACAGTAGATTTCAATGGCTTAGGGTCTCCATAGCAGTGTTGCCACTATTTACGTTCCAACCCCCGAACATTCCCACGTTGTGTACCGATGCGTTGTAAACTGATCTATGACACATATTAATACTTCACGATCGTTACAGAAGGATCTAGAGGTCAACGATTCGTCTCAGTATCGCATACCGTATCTCGGGCCCTGGAGAGATACCTCTAGATGAGAAGCCCTGCAGGGAGGCTACGTTGTTGCCTAATAGAAACGTAGCTTATTTAAATCCATAAAGCTGTTGAACGGTGGTTTACGGGCCGTCCGCTCTTGTAGCGAGTGTGAGACTGAGGCGCGGTATGGCTCCTGAGATAAGATCGCCGGACACGTTAGGCCCGTATTGTGCCCGCCTGGCTCACCGCTAACGAGGCACGTGCCCCAGCTACTTTATGAACAGCCACTGCTCCCGGGCCACCAGAAGAAGCTGTACTGGACCGGCTGGAAGTCGCTACCTATGCGATTACATATATAACATTGTGCGAGAAACCTGCAGAGAAAAGAGGTTACTCCCACTTCGGATTTGCAGACGGGCAGTTCATTGCCTTGTATAAGCAATTAGCAAAATAAAATCGTTATGGGACTCTGAACATGTCCAGAACAAACTTACCCGACAGAGGCCAGACACCGGCGATGCCCTGTTATTTGTTTGATCTAATCTTCTTTTAGTTCATCTCCACCTTCTCCACTCTTTATGTTCATCTCCTCGTCCCTACTCCCTCTGTCTAGCTCTGCCTCCTCCCTGTCTTATTCTCTATACCCATATCCGTTCTCCGACCATCTCCTCCTCCGCTACATCTAACACATACTCCGAGCGATGTGGTGCAGTTGTAATACAGTGGACTCGCATTCGGGAGGACGTTGGTTCAAATCCACATCCGGCCATCTAGATTTAATACGTTTTCCGTGATATCCCAAAACTACTCCAGGTAAATGCCAGGATGGTTCCTTCGAAAGGGCACAGCTGATGTACTCCCCTGCCATTAACCAAACAGTCCGAGAGGGAGCTCTGCCTCTAATCACCACGCTTCGATGGGACGTTTTCTTCTGAGATAAACAATGGTACGTTTAACCTTTAGCCCGTACACTGGTCTTTTGGGCAGGGGCGCCTCCTTCTCCCCCCTCCCCTTCTCTCTGAGTGATTATCAGCACTCTGCCCTCAACAGTAACCTCAAGGGCTGTTAACGAGGAAGTCGAGGTAAGTCTTTCCTCCGTTGTGCATCTGTCTGAAGTTCTGTAATTAAAGAATTTCACTCTCCGCTCCCGGTCAAAAAGACCGAGGTGTAGGCGGAATGTCTTTATTTTCCCCGGTCCAAAGTATCCCCTGTACCATCAAGTTGTGTGTCTTTCCTTTCACAGTCAATTGCGAGTCTGTAGATTTGGGAAAAATCAACATATCAAATGTGTGAGAAAACTATGGGGGAGGGGTATGGTGGGGAGGGGGAGAACGAATCGTGCACGAAATGGATTTTAAAACAATTAGATGGTAAAAATTCCTAAAGAAACTGAAAGAAACGGCACCCCTGTCTTAAAGACCGAGTTTACGCTTTATGTACCGTAAGGGGGTATACGGGCTACAGGTTAAAACACAGTAAGACTCCCTAATGTATTTGTTCCAATCTTTCGTTAGTCCATTCACCCTTTCTTTTTTCCCGTCCCTCCCTCTATCCCTCTCCTCAGTCTCTCTTTCTCCGCCTTCCTCCCCTCTCTCTTTCCCTTTCATGTCCCTCCTCTCTATTTTCGCTATTTTTGTTTTTCTTCTCCCTCCATCTCCTCCTCCTCCTCCTCCTCTTCCTCCCCCAAATCCATGAAAGATTATATTTGTAGTCAGTCACACGGTGTCAAAGTCAATTTGCGAGGTAACCCCCACAATGGACCCTACAGTGTCTTACAGGAGATGGCCTGTGCGAAATGTATTTAGAGTTTTATATCATCCGAAATCGTCCGCTTGACATTTTAACATTGTTTTCTGACGATCGGTAGTTATCAACTATAATTAAAGAGAGGAAAAAATATGTTGAACAGTTTCTATGTGTGGGTACCATCCAACGGCTAAGGAATGTATTCTTCCTTGACAATGCAGTTTCTACAGTGCTGGAACACACCTTTGAAATATATTACTACCGGAAATAAATACTTCCAAATGTTTTTCTTTTCTTTTCTCTTTTTTTTTTAATTTTATTTATTTTTTTACAAATGTTTGTGAAGCATATGGGACTTAACTACGGGGTCATCAGCCTCTAAACTTACAAACTACTTATGAACTACCTTATACTAAAGACAGCACAAACATCCATGCCCGAGGGGGGGATTCGAACTCCCGACGGGGAACGGCGGCCTCGCGCGTCGCCGCATAGCGCCTCAATGCGCTCGGCCGCGGCAATAAATACTTGAAACGCCGATTTTTCGATAAGTAATGTGTATTCTCTCGCTTGTCCGATGAAGTCATTCACGAGACTACGAAAATAAACAAAAATGTTTATTTTCACAGTGCAGATTGTTGCGGCGAGAAACATCGGACTATTGGCAAAGTAACATGGCAGAAAAGCTTGCTGACACGTGTCAAAGTACACCACGCAGCAGGGAGTACCGCGAGGCACTGGAATAATCATAGGATCAGGTGGTTAATCGTTGACGTATAATCTAATTTCATTTTGAAAGTATTGAAAGAATCTTTGTTACATAACAAGCTGTCTGTTTTAAATGGTAGTCGGTCCGAGGAAACATTCGTTACAACAGCGAGTCGATATTTTCATCTTCTAACATTTGTCCCTAAGAATCCACCACCTGACCGCAGTACGCTAAGGACTACATCTTAAACGCATTCCGAAAGTCCTCCATAAGGAATCGACCTCAATTAATAAAGAGCCTATCAAGACCCTTTTATTACCAAATACAATTTGTGCGTTAAACATAATATATGTTATATATTCTGGGAACACCCTCTCTGTCCAAAGTAATTAACTTATTACGCGCCCTGTAGAAAACTTCATCCTTTACACAAATTGCCCCGCATTCTGTGGTATCAAATTTCGTGGCAGACGACGTTAAAAGTACGACGGAGAGCGGGGTCGTGGGTGTTGTGATGTACGGTAATTAATTACACCCTCTTTGACAGGTTTCATTAAAATCCCATTTTCCCAACGAGGGGCTGTTAACCAAGAATGCCGCAGTCGCCTCGGAGGTGATCGTTAGAGCGAGCGAGGGTGGCGTGTGCTCTCCGAGCCAGAGGCGCAGCGGCCACAAAAAACAGGGGAGGGGGCTGCTCTCCCCCTCCACCCACGCCCCTTTCATCCCCCTCCCCCTCCTACACCAAGTAAACGCGCACTCTTCTCCAGCAATGTATGTACTGCATGCTACCCTCCCAGTTCTAAACGCAGTTAGGAATCCCAGGAAGGGTCCTAATATTACTCAATTCACTGCTCTGTGTTCACATATACATATAGGTTCACAAATTTGTGACTGGCTGGAAGAATTCCTAAGTGATAGAACGCAGTACGTTGTTCTCGACGGCGAGTGTTCATCAGAGACGAGTGTATCGTCAGGCGTGCCCGAGGGGAGTGTGATAGGACCGTTATTATTTTCTATCTATATAAATGATCTGATGGAGGGAGTAACTTGTAATTTGCGGCTGTTTGCTGATGATGCTGTGGTGTATGAGAGGGTGTCGTCTTTAACTGACTGTAATACAGGATGACTTAGACAAAATTTCTAGTTGGTGCTAAGAATTGCAGCTAGCTCTCAATGTAGAAAAACGTAAGGTGATGCGCATGAGTAGGAAAAACAATCCCATAATGTTCGAATACAGCATTAGTAGTGAGCTACTTGATGCTGTCGCGTCGTTAAAATACCTAGTCGTAACACTGCAGAGCGATATGAAATGGAACGAACATGCCGGCCGCGGTGGCCGAGGGGACTGAGGCCTTACTTCGGAGCGCGCGGTTGCCCGCCATCGGAGGTTCGAGTCCTCCCTCGACCATGGGCGTATGTGTTTGTTTTTAGATTAGTTTAAGTTATTTTAAGTAATTTGAATCCTAGGGGCTACTAACCAGAGTAGTTAAGTCCCATAGATTTACGAACATTAGATTTTTGAGTAACAGACAGAGGATATTTATTTCTGTATGCATAATGCGTGAGATACATTCTTCAGTAAAGTGCTTTGTGAAGCACAATATCTGCCTCAGCCCGTACATTTTCGTGTAACGTGGGGATTGTCAGCGTTATTGTGTCAATGTCACTGACGTACCACAAAAGTTGGTTTACGTATTTCCATGTTGTAATGATCTATGCTCAAATGTTTGTAAACCTTTTGGACCAAATTGTTATGTTCTTCAGTCAATAGATTTACAAAACTATGTAAACTAATTTACTATAAAGACAACACACACTATATATATATATATATATATATATATATATATATATATATATATATATATATATATATGAGTCTCCAAAGTTAGAGAATGATGATTGTTCAATCGAGGAGGAATAATAATACTCGAACTCTAGCACAGTATCGTGGTTTTTATTAGAAATATCCTTTGGGAGCATAGTATTAGAGTGCCAGACTGTGAATCTAAAGGTCACAGATTTATCCCCACAAAGTCCTAGGATTTTCACTTCTTTCAGCTCTAGCAGTGTTGCTGGTGTGAAAAATGTCGAGTAGCAACATGGTTCGGAATCCATGTTAAACTGTAGATCCCCCAATATCTGACCGGGTCATGCAGTTCGCAGGTAAGAGGAAGGCAACAGCATACCACTTCCAAACAGAAAAAAAATGTTCAAATGTTTGTATAGCTTACGGGACTTAACTACGGGGTCATCAGTCCCTAAACTTACAAACTACTGATGAACTACTTACGAACTAGGACGGCACAAATATCCATGCCCGAGGGGGGATTCGAACCCCCGACCGTAGTGGCAGTGCAGACCGTGACTGGAGCGCCTCAGTCCCCTCGGCCACCGCGGCCGGCTCCAAACAGAACCATGCCTAGTAAACCAATGTAGTGTTGAAACCAATTTTTGACTGCTTTACCTTTTTATCATCTACTTAATCAAAAAGAACTGCGTCACCTTGTGAAAATTACCAATAAACATAACTTGCATGAAACGCATTTGAAAATGCAAATATGAATCAGCTTCAGATGTAAATTTATTGTAGGCAAACGAAAATTTGAGCTGGACCGGGATTCGAATACTGACTTCCCTTCTTTTGGGATGTTACATAATAATTTTACTTACACAATTATAAACTTTTGTGGTAAACTTTTGAGAGCCTCAAATGTCTGGGCTCGTAATAGGCCAGTCGTCGTAGACAAAAAAATGGCCTTAGGTCCAAAAAAATTGCAGGAAGCTGAATTTTTGGTATGTTGTTAGGACATATTAGAGTAGTATTAAACCAAGTTTGCAGCTTCGAAATCCTTTAGCTTAACTTTTAAGAGCCAAAAAACCTTGAATTTTTCGGACTTTTTTCTGGTTTTGGCTTATAGCTCGTGAAGGGTAGTTTTTTTGACGAAACGTCACTAACACCTTTATTAATATAGATAAAATAATCTAAAATTTAAGCCCAACCGCAGCTCTGTAAGTCCAATAGTTCCAAAGATATTGGACTTCAAAAATTGACTTATTTCTCCAAAAAATTCAAATTTCCGATTTTAGTCATCTTTCGGCTAGAATATTGGCTCTAATGATCATCCCACGGGGAAAGTCATACAAAACAAAGTTATAGAGCAGTTATTTAGCTTTAATCTAAGTACAGAACAAAGTCCATAGGCCCAACAGATTGCTAGTTATTGTTAAAAAACAAAAAGTTGGAAAAATCGGAGTATTCAATTAACTGACCCAGATGCAGTCCTCTTCTCCCATGTATGTTAAAGAAAAAGAAGGAATTACTCATTGAAGGTGATTATTAACGCATTGTATATAAATAGGTGTAATTTATGTGTTAGTGCATACCAATATGTTTTTGAAAGTGGGCATTGCTGTAAAAACAACGAAAGCCTCTCCGTTAGTGAGTATCAGTCAGCGATTGAGGGACTGGGACTTTCGTTCGTAGCGACGCCCTCACTCCGAGTTGTGACCCTGCGGATGTTCTGTCCTCCCTCCCAAACTTCTTTGTCCTCCCTCCCAAACTTTTTGTCTCCGAGGTCTTCCTCACTACAAGCAGTTTGTCCTTAGAATCGGCCGTATTCGGATCTGAGAAGAACGTTTCAAACAAAAATCGTGTAAATCTCGATCGTGGTGGTGTTTCAAGTACTTGCTTTTTTACAATATGTCGGAGCTACCCTCGTCGGATGTTTGTTTCGGGGTCGTCGGGAAGTGCTTGGAGAGGGAACAGTGACAGTGAAAAAGCGTGGAATTTAGATGCTGATGAAAGTGTGTCAGAAACGTGAGCTTCAAAGGAACATGAGGTTTTTGTGCAATTTAAACGAATTTTCCGTACATGACGCATGCAGGAAGAGGTACACTGTGTAAAGTTATGTGAAAGCATTTGTCCTGCTCAACCATCGTCTTCGCGTGGGGAAAGGCTGAAAAGTGCGTCGGGTTCAAGGCGTCACATCATTGGAGATTTTTGTTTCCCATGAGGTGAAAAATTTTCCAAAAATATTTCGGAAATCAGATAAAATTGCCTAAATATCTACGGGATGAACTCCATCAAGTGGAAACACTGGAACTGAAAGAATCGATTGTGGAAAAAGCTAGACAAACTGGTGATTGGGGACAACAGATTCTTCAGCCTCTTTCATGTATAAGTGAACTTGTTGCTGCTGAGGGTAAGTACCACAAACATTGCTACCTAAAATTGCACTCCTTGTCGCGATCTACTCGTGCAGGAGGTAAACGAGGCCTTCCTGAACATCCCTTCCTTATGGAGGGTATGGAGCTTATATATGCATGCCTTGCACAAACAAGAGAGGTTAACCAACTTTCCATAAGTGACTTGGTTGCAGAGAACTTCACAGGTAATTACAAACCAACAATTATTTTTGCGCAGGTTGGTTCGTATCACAGCCCAGTCTTGATGTTCAAACATTGGACAAATCGTTCTTTATGAAAAGTGGTACAATCAAAGAATTAGCGATCCTGATAAAGAGCGGCTTAGAGTTGTCAAAGCTGCAGCAGAGATTATCCTGCAAGACATTCGTTCCCAAACATTGGACACGACTCAATATCCGCCGTCAGAAGCATTTTTAAAAGACGCAAGGGCATCCGTTTCTGATTCTCTGCAACTGTTGCTTGAACAGATTATCCTGAAAAACAAACGTTCTTCTCTCGTACAGTGCATAGGATTTGCTCATGGAATCATGGCTGCAATGAGGCCCAAATCTTTCCTATCCTCAATTCAAATAAGCTTTGGAAACTATTTGAATAGAAAATTTGGATCAAAGCACCTTGTTGAACTTTGCCACAGCATGGGAATTTCTTGTACATATACGGAGGCTATGCGTTTTGAAAGTTCCGCTATCCTCCATGAAGAAGTGACCCAACTAGTTTATGCAGTTTGTGTTCAACAATGCAGATGTGATTGTTAACACGATAGAGAAAATACGTTCTATGAAATGGGTAGTATAATGATTATGATCCCTCTCTCATCCGCTCACCCAGACAAAAACATACAACGTTTGAAGTCTGTTTTTGCAGATTCTATCAGGTTCACACACTGCCACACACATTAAATATTCTTCTATTAGAAAGAAATCTGACTTGTCAGCCATTTGAAGTAACTAAATGAAAATCGCGGAAGTCATTTTGGCCAAAATCTCCAGACCTGCTGTGGTTGTTTGAAAAAGCAACTAACATGCCAGACATTATAGGATGGAATGGATTCATGGAGCAAGTGGCAGAAGATCTTCCTTACAAACGTTCAAAGATTGTATACCTCCCTTTTATCCATGCTTCCTCAACTGACTACGACATTGTTTTAAAGCCACTTTTGGAAGCCAGTTAAATAACAAGCATTTACGGTCAGGAAACATGTTTTGTGACCTACGACCAACCACTGTACTTGAAAGCTCGAGACATTGTGGAGAGCCACCAGCATCCTCAGCTTGGAGGTTTTCACCTCCACATGTCATTCATGGGTGCAATCGGTGCCGTAATGGCAGGAAGTGGACTCAAGGAACTTCTCTGTTCAATATTTGCTGAAAACAGTGTTGAAAAAATCCTATTTATATACAATGCGTTAATAATCATCCTCAATGAGTAATTCCTCCCTTTTCTTTAACATACATGGGAGAAGAGTTCTGCAATTCTTCTGGGTCAGTTTATTGAATAATCCGATTTTCCATCTTTTCGTTTTTTAACGATATCTAGAAATCTATTGGGCCTATGGACTTCGTTCTGTACTTAGATTAAAGCTAAATAACTGCTCTATAACTTTGCTTTGTATGACGTTCCCCGTGGGATGGTCATTAGAGCCAATATTCAAGCCTAAAGATTACTAAAATCGGAAATTTTAACTTTTTGGAGAAATAAGTCAATTTTTGAAGTCCAATATCTCGGGAATTATTGGACTTACAGAGTTGCGGTTAGGCTTATATTTTAGATTATTTTATCCATATTAATAAAGGTGTGAGTGACTTTTCGTCAAAAAACCACCCTTCGCGAGTTATAAGCCAAAACCAGAAAAAAGTCCGAAAAATTCAAGGTTTTTTGGCTCTTAAAAGTTAAGCTAAAGGATTTCGAAGCTGCAAACTTGGTTTAATAGTACTCTAATATGTCCTAACAGCATACCAAAAATTCAGCTTCCTGCAATTTTTTTGGACCTAAACATACCTGGCGACTGGCCTATAAGGTACCCCATCTGTTGTCGTTCTAGAAACAGTTAAATTGATAACATACTAACAACCATATTTTAATTAACATTATTTGACAATTACCAAAATTAGACTTAATTGACAGTATGGATATCTTGTCTAATTTACATTGTTAATGATCTTGGCACTTTGAAACGATGCCAAGGTAGAGGTATAACTCTTCCTAGGTTGTGAATGTGGTACTTGGTTTTTCGGAGACATTCCATTCCATCTTGGTAGCTCGTTTACGTATGGCTTCTGTTATAGAGTCCATATGTCACGCAGGATGCAGATCTACTATCGGGTGTACCTGCTTGCTCGTACGATACAGCGTAACACCTTATTTAGAACTCTTTGTATTCGGGTGATCTAGGTCCCGCTGGCGAGGCACCACACTGAGCTGCCGTATAATATCTTGGATAGGACCATGGCATTATACTGAGTTTGGTGCTGATGAGAAACGATGTTTGTTATTTGGCCATCGCATTTGACTTAGTCCGTAAGAAGTACACATGCCTGAGCATGAAAAAGTGCTTATCTCATGTGACTTGTAGACAAGTCACAGTGGCTTGCCATGGGATGTCCCGTCCGTGGAGACGAAGGGTAGTGTTCAGCTGCGGCCGCTTTTTGGTGAAGTAAATAGCTGGGATCTTGCACCAGTCTGAGGTGGCGTCTCGTTGTTGTTGCAGTTTTCGGAGGTTCGCCAGGACATGGCGTCCACTTGTGTAAAAAGCGGTGTCATCTGCGAATTGGGCAATATGTACACCTCTTTTCACTAGCGGTCTTTTTAACTATTAAACATCCATATTCAACTTCCATACGCCATCTACTCTCTACTAGCCACGAGTGCTCGTACATTCCATAACGTAATCCCCACACAGAGATTGGAATGACACAGACGTTGCTATGACTTAAATACGGTATGCAGAAATCGTGTTGAACGGTGTAACCAATGCAAAGCGGAAAATCCGGTTTGAATCCCGGTAAGGCACAAATATTCATATGTCGCCGATAAGTTGCACAGCTCTTGCTGATTCATATTCGCCATTGCGAATACGTGTCTTGCATTCCTGACTGCTGTAGTCACCACATTTGAATTGATGTAATGTCTTGGCTCGTGCAGCAAGTAATGAATGTAAAGGGGAAAAGATAAATGTGATTCACGTAAGAGAATGTTCCATAGTTCGCACAACTGTAGTTAATCTCATATTTGATAACACTGTTCTTGCTGTGTTCGTCAGCATGGAATGTCTAGCTATGCTCAACACGTTTGGGAGAAACTAAAAACAATTATGTTTTGCTCAAGGCGGACCATACCTAAAAAGCAAATTTATGCTGAACTCTCTTCTCCGTCCTTTAGATCGCCATCTTCCCTTCACGATTTCAAGAATGACTTGTGTAATATAATATATAGTGTGTGTGTGTGTGTGTGTGTGTGTGTGTGTGTGTGTGTGTGTGCGGTGTAGCAGTCTTATTCTGTTTCTCTACTTCTTTCCAAGGTACTTTAAGAGCACTGTGTAACCATAGATTAAGTATCGTATAAAAAGAACTATTTTACCATTCAATTATTTTACATCTGGAATTGGGCAGGGTAATAAAGGCGCAACTTCATAAATTCGAAAGTGCATTCGGTTGTGGTTCAGGATGGGCTCCATTTATTAATGATTTTATCATACTATATATGAAATACCCGTTATTAAAACTTTATTTTTATACCTACACACAAACTAATATGTTATTCAATTATTCGTTGGAAACTCGGCAGCTCTTAATTTAAGCGATGCTGTAAAGATAATTGTCTGATCGCCGTTATTCATTTTCGTATGTTTTTCACGGTATAAATCTGAATTCAACACTAGATGAGGGAAAATATAAGTCAGCGTCAGGCATTATTGTCGAATTTCTGCCGAACTTCATGTAAGTAACAAATTCACTAATTTTTAGAGATTTTGTAAATATTTTATTTTGACGTCAGAAATTAAGGGAATAGTCAAGTAAATGCGGTATATGAGTTGCGCTTAAATTTTACAGCCCTTTTCCTCGGAATTTTTTGGATGGTACACTTTAAACCTTCTGTGAGTGTGGCTACCCTTGGCGTAGACTACTAACACGTGAAGTCTCATACCAAGCTGAATTTGCAAGAGCGGAAGTTGTTCTAACAAGGAGACCACATGGGTATAGGTTTTCAGAATTTCTTTATATTTATGGTACGCAAAGTTCAGATCTAAAATAACAATCAGTCAAAGTCATTTGACGCAACTCTAAAAAATTATCGAGAAAATCGAGTTTGAAGGTTTGCAAGTACACGTAAGATCCAATAATTAAAACACTTGTAGCGTCCGTTGGTTTAGCTCAAGTTGTAGCGTTCTGGCCTCACATTCGTAGAGTCGATGGTTCGAATCGCGCTATGACAGATACATTTTTCGCTTTCGAATTCAGTTATAATAAAACATTTTGGGATCTCTAATTCCACTTGTTGCGACAGTTTTTGTTTATGTGTATGTGGATCAGGTGAAAACCTTGTCATCTAAAAGGATGGTTGAGTAGGTTGGCTGCTTGGAAAGCCATTAGTAGCTATGGAGATGACTTTCCAGAAACAGCGTCGTAGCTCTTCACAAAATGAAGAATCAGACTACCGTCGTCAACTAATAGTGATGTCAATACTGTAAAAAGTAACGTTTTTTATTGAAACCTTCATTATTAAAAACCTTACATTACGAACGTACAAAATAGACCATTAGACATTAAAATTGTGTAATCATTCAAATAAAAAATAAAATAAAAAACTTTTACGACAGGAATCGAACCAGCGACCCTATAGTTGTAAGACCACAACGCTATCACCTGTGCAACACTGATAGGTAGTGTAATGCATTTACTTGTTGGTACTTGCAAAACTTCAAAGTCGATTTTCACGATAATTTTTGAGAGTCTTGATGTATAAATTTGAAGAACTTCCAGAATTAATAAACCCCAATATTAACAAAAAGAGGTTTGCTTTCTTTAAATGGACTCTAAACATTGTTACATCTCTAAACTCTATTGTTTGTACAATATCTAAAGAGTGCTGTTCAAAATTAATGTTTAAAATTAATATTTGTTCTTAAAAGAAACGTTTGGAAGCTCACCGGATGTTCAGAAATTATGTTATTCAAATAACCATTAACCTAATTGGACTCAAGCTGTTTTCAAATGGTAATATCTATGGGAATTACAGTCAGGGTTCAATTAACCCAACCATAAGGTTAACTTGAGCCCAAATAAAATAGAGAAATAAAAATATTTACTATGTCACAAACAATACGTAATGCACGTTAAAGTATCCATAATTACCTATAGCTTAATAATATGAGGTGATTATGAGGTGCATATGAGATGAACATTAGCAAGAGTAAAACTAGGCTAATGGAGTGCAGTCTACGAAAATCAGGTGATGCTGAAGGAATTAGATTAGGTAACGAACCAATAAAGAAGGTAGATGAGTTTTGGTACTTGGGCAGTAAAATAACAAATGATGGTCGCAGTACAGAGGATATAAAATGCAGAATGGCAATGGGTAGAAAAGCGTTCTTGAAAAAGAGAAATTTGTTAACATCGAATATTGATTTAAACCTAAGGAAGTCCTTTCTGAAGGCATTTGTATGGAGTGTTGCCTTGTATGACAGTGCGGACAGGAAGAGGATTGAGGCTTTTGAAATGTGGTGCTACAGAAGAATGCTGAAGATTAGGTGGGTGGATCGCGTACCTAGTGAGGAGGTACTGAACAGAATTGGGGAGAAAAGAAATTTCTGGCATACCTTGACTAAAAGAAGAGATAGATTGTTAGAGCACATTCTTAGACATCAAAGAATTGTGAATTTAGCGTTGGAGGGAAGTGTGTGGGGTAAAAATCGCAGAGAAAGACCAAGAGATGGATACAGTAAGCAGATTCAGACAGATGTAGGTAGCCATTCTTATGTGGAGATGAAGAGGCTTGCTCAGGATAGGGTATTGTGGAGAGCTGCATGAAACCAGTCTCCGGACTGAAGACCACAACAATAACAATGTCGATGAGAAAAAAATCTGTTGTGTTCATTTTTGCCGGCCGCGGTGGCCGGGGAGACTGAGACGCTTCAGTCACGGTCTGCACGGCCACTACGGTCGGGGGTTCGAATCCCCCCTCGGGCATGGATATTTGTGCCGTCCTAGTTCGTAAGTAGTTCATAAGTAGTTTGTAAGTTTAGGGACTGATGACCCCGTAGTTAAGTCCCATAAGCTTTACAAACATTTGAACATTTTTGTGTTCATTTCTAAACATAATGTTATAAGTTTCAAAGTCTGGGCTCAAGTAGCGCGCGTTTACGGTGTTTTATTTCATTTTTGAGGAGGGGGGACTGCACATACTTGCTGTATCATCTGTAATAATACATTACATCACCAATCATTTTTACCTTTGAACACACACCAAATCCTTTATACCAGATGGCAACAGACTCCATCTCATTAATTCTGTTCGTGGTGAACAACGAAGAAGGTGAGGATCGTCTTCGCCCACGTGCTGTCATGACGCCTTACAGGCAAGGAGGCTGGTAACCTTGACAGCAGCAGGTGTGGAACCCTAACCGCGCCCTACGGCGCCAGCCACAGCGGAAGGACAGGTCTCTCTCTCTCTCTCTCTCTCTCTCTCTCTCTCTCTCTCTCTCTCTCTCTCTCTCTCTCTCTCTCTCTCACACACACACACACACACACACACACACACACACAGGCAGTCTGGCGCCACACGACACGCCGGTTGCTCATCTCCCGTATCTCGGCCATCTTCCTCCGCCGCCGCCGCCACCACCATTCTGGAAGGGGTCGTTGACCCCGCCCGCAAGCCGCACTACCTGCCGTGGACACTTGAAGCTAGTGATGGGACAACCGACTGTTTTTAACAACCGATTGGTCAATCGGTTGTTTTTTCGTTCAGTCGGTTTTTTCAGTCGAATGAAACAACCGAATGAAAATAGTCTCACTGGTGGGGTTTGAGTGGTTTCAGTCGATGCGAAACAATCGAATGAAACCAGTCTCTGTCGGTTGCAGCCGCTATATGAATGTTTTCACTCATTCAGTTGGTTTGAGTGGTTTCAATCGATGCGGGAGCACCGAATGAAACAAGTCACTGTCCTTTATATGAATGTTCTCGGCATTGAGTGGTTTCACTTGATGCGATACAACCGACTGGAAAAAGTCTTTGTCGGTTTCTGCAGTTATATGGATGTTTTTATTAATTCATCGACTTTGTGTGACTTTATTTGCATACTCCTTCAGCCTTTTCGGGTATAAATGAACCGTGATTCAGCATGAAACATTCTTAAAGACAAATTTTAAGAATATAGCAGTGTGTCCGTGTGTCTGTTTCTATTGCATGCAAATCTGCAGTTTTGTTCCAATCTTGATGAAATTTTGCACACTTGACCTTCAAAGCAAGAGAAACGTCACTCCCTGCATCAAATTTAATTCGGTGCATGGCGGAGGGTACTTTACATACTAACTTCGACAAAAACCACAATTTGGCTGCGATCTTGATGAAATTTTGCACACTAGACCTTTAAAACAAGGCGAAGGTAACTGTGTACAATAAATTTCGTAGGTGCATGGCGGAGGGTACTTTACCTACTAACTTCAACAAATTCCGTTTGTATTCGAATTTTAATGATATAATTCACTCTTCACCTTCAAAGAAAGAGAATGGTCACCGTCTACATCTACTTTAGTTCGATGCATGAGAGAAGGTATTCCAGAATTCGACGCCAATATAGAGTTTATTCCGATCCTGATGAAATTTAGCACACTTGACTTTCAAAACAAGTGGCATCTAAGATTTTGTATGGTACATGGCGAGGGATGAAATAAACCTGCACACCGTTTCACCGATAACCACAGAAATATCTGTGACAAGAGTGAATAATTATGAAACTTGAGATGAATGTTTTCATACACCGTTGACGAATACAGACGCGCTGAAGGAAATTTACAGCACTGATAAATGTTGTATGTCTTCTCATACTCCTTCAAATTAGATGGAATTAACAAAAATATTTTTATAAGAAACATTTTTATACAAAATACTTTAATAAACTTTTTTTTTTACAATATCTAATGTTTTAGTGATCTTCGAATTTGGATCTAGCAAATATGCTCAAAGTTAAAATACTTAACTCTGTCCTACTAGTACCTTAGATATGTATGAACAATGAGCCGCAAACCGCACGTTTCTACCTGTTCCCACTTCGGAGATACAGTATGCGAGATTAAACTTGTAGCGATCATTTTGGAACACCCTGTAATTTCGACGCTTCTTTATTGAGACAGTAAGTAACCGACAACAATCGGCGATGGCACGCCCTGTGACGCCGCCAGACACTGTTGTGTGGAGTTTGGCGCGCGCCTGCTGGCGCGAGGCAGCACCCCCTCTCGAGTCACCGCTCCCCGCGAAAAACGTACTGCCTCTTTCCACTTTAAAAGAAAGAATGATAATTTAGTCAATGTACAAAACTGCAAATGTGTCGCATGTTTTCATTCGGTTGTTCCCACAGACTACTTTCATTCGAAAAAAAAAAGTAAAACTACGACCGACTGACTCTTTCATTCGGTTGCTCCCACTGACTGGTTTCACTCAAAAGAAATAATGAAAAGGCCAACGTAATGTGTAAATTTTTTCATTCGGTTGGCCCCATCGACTGATTTAACTCAAAAGAAAAGGAATGAGTGGTCCAACCGACTGCGTCGATTTTTTCATTCGGTTGATACCACCGACTGGTTTAACTCAAAAGAACGAATGAAAAGTCCAACCGACTGAATCGGTTGTTTCATTCGGTTGGTCCCACCGACTGGTTTCACTCAGAAGAACGAATGAATAGTCCAACTGACTGAATCGGTTGTTTCATTCGGTTGATCCCACCGACTGGCTTCACTCAGAAGAACGAATGAATAATTCAACCGATACGAGAAACTACAACCGAATGATCGATTTTTTTCCAACAACCGAATGAATCGATTGTTTTCATTCGATTGTTCCCATCACTACTTGAAGCTCGTTCTACTCGAGCGAGTTTCTGCTCAGAACTTGAATACTCGAAGAGCGTGCATCTTTCGTGTCTGCCTGTAAATCTTTAGATAACCGTATTGTGAGTGCGTTCATCACAACAGTGTTGTTGTTGTTGTTGTCTTCAGTGCAGCTCTCCGCTCTACACTCTGCTGAGAAAGTCTCTTCATCTTATCATAAGAAACGCTACCAACATCTATTTGAAACTGCTTACTGAATTAATCTCTTGTAGTCTCTCTCTGCCATTTTTAACCCACATACTTCCCTACAATGCTCAATTCACGATTCCTTGATGTCTAACAATGTGTGTCCTACCAGTCGATCCTTTCTTTTATTCAAGTTATGTCAGAAATTGATTTTCTCCCGAATTCCGTTTAGTACCTCTTCATTACTTACGCAATCTACCCACCTAATCCTCAGCATTCTTCTGTAGCACCATAGTTCAATAGCCTCTATCCTCTTCCTGTTTAAACTGCTTATCGTTCAAGTTTCACTCCCATATAAAGCAACACTCCACACAGATGCGATATGAAACACTTCCTAACGCTTGATGTTTTTATCTGTTTATACTGCAAGGAGGCGATACAATATTATGAAAGGTTCCAAAAAGGATAATGGCAAGATTGTTAACATATAATTTTATTCCGACGATCGGTTTCAGTGGTCTCTGACATCTTCTGGTCTATAAATGTTTACAAAACCGTCATCTTGTGATATCACCAGTTGTTGTTTAAAATAATTTCAAATGTTTGTAAAGCTTATGGGACTTAACTGCGGGGTCATCAGTCCCTAAACTTACAAAGTACTAATGAACTATCTTATACTAAAGACGACACATATATCCATGCCCGAGGGAGGATTCGAACCTACGACGCGGGCGGCCGCGCGATCCGCAACGTGGAGCTCCAGACTGCTCCCAAACTCTCGCGCGGCTAAAATAATTTAAAGTGCCCAGACGGGCTATGTCACGACATAGTCCATGTACGCACGTAAGAATTCAAATGTCATTAGAGCTCCCAGAATCTGTTACAAACGCGAAGATGAGAGGAAAAAGGAAATTGTCTACAGCAGGAAACAAACCATCAATCATCACGTTTCCCGCAAGAATTTCACGCCATCTTTAGAAATACGATGATGTTAAACATTGCAGCTCTAAATATTCTAATTTGTTTTAGAATATCTTGATGCTTTTTACTGCTAATGCGTTATTTATTGACATTTTGCTATTAGAAACCCATCGGGAGTGACTTGTTTTTTGATACAATGGCTAGGTGCAGCTATTTGGGAAGGAGAGCAGGCTATGGTGTCTCGTGCAGTTTAAGCGGTCATCACTGAACGGCAGAGTGAAACAACGTAGGTATGCAATGTTGAATGTCTGTGAAATCATATCTTTGGCTCCGTGAAGGAAATCATTGGTGTGCTCTGTCCCACGTTTGAGCTTTGCGAGAGTGAAGGTTGGGGTGAGAGTTTAAAATTGGCAAAGATTAATTTTTAAAACTCACAACCACCAACTGCGAACCAAATTCCTAAACATGCAAAAACACTGGAACTGTGATTGCGACTGTTTGACTCGTTTTCTAGGGGATGATATCACACGTTCGCAGCTTTCCTTCCCTGCATATGATTAACAAAACAATTCATAAAAAAGTCAAGTTCATGAGAGAAAAGGGTGTACTAACTACTATTTTTGAAAACACGTGAAAATTCACTTTATGTTGTTTATTTCACAATATTAGAACCCTGTGGCGGATACGTCTGTACGTTGACACATTTATCAAAAAAACATTATAGCTCGTGAGCTTCCAGACAAAATGAATATTTGTCGCAAATTGTTTTCACACCATGTGCCTGTCTCAAACACCGTTTATGTTCATGCCTATGCGACGACATGTGTTACATTAACAATTCACAGTCACTTTTAGTGCGATGCAGACCTTGTTCCACCGGCTAAATATTCACAACACACAGTAGCACTCGATACAACTTGGTGCAGTCTCCGACGAGCAACCACACTTGGCAATTGCCACACCTAAAAGATCTAAAGTCTCCACCTGGAGATACACATGCCGACTGATGCACAGCGACGCCGCCTGGCCAGCTACCCCACTTGCTCCCGACTTGTCACTTCCTCCGCCAAAAGCTCAACTGCCGGGTTTTTTCCCTACGTCATCAACTTCCCCATGTGTGCTGTTCTAACCGATTTGCCAACGTACAGCGCTCAGCCAATACATTTCTAAAACTTTACTTAAAATCAAAATAATTACACAACACATTAAATAAATGTCTTCTTAGGTTTTTATATTGGTATAAACCTCCTTTGTACTATTTATCATAATCGTGCAATTTCTTATATCACAGATAAGTGATTTAACTGAATATTCAAGATAAAATACACAAGATTAATTGAAAATAAAATGAGAAATAGTTAATATATTATTTTTATAAACAAACATTGCCATGCTAGTTGTGTAACTGTCTTGTATTCATTGGTAATTTATTACTTTTCATTGTCAATTAAACATATTACGCCAGATGTGACTAATCACCTAATGTATTGTTTATTTATCAACAGGCTATTTTGTAATGAGGGCCTTAAAGGTTCCTAACTGCATCGTATTACTTCAAATGCCAGTAGTATTAGAATATTTTATTTCACGCTGTGCACTGCACTGTGCCTGGCACTCGCCATTGTCCCTCTCTCCCCTCACCGGAAACGAAACTGGAAAATCCTAAGCTGGAACAAGCACACAGCAAATCTCAACGTGGAGAATTTCTACCTTCGGCCTAACTATAAATGTTGTCACCCAACTGCGTACATACATTGCTACCATAATTAATAAGATTAAAATTGTATAACATTTAGTGCATTGGCATGGTCAATGTTTGCAGTGAACTTCATACTGTTTAATTATCAAATGCCATTAATTACCAATATTTCTATTGGGCGGTAATCTCACAGCTTACTGAGGTTGGCCGCCGGCCTCCGACGGGTGAGCAGGAGTAATGTTGTGCAAGCAGCCTTGGAATATAGTTGCAACTTGCAGTGAGAGCTTGAATCATTTGAATCCTTTGTATGTGCGATAATGTTGTGCAATATTTGAATTTGTAAATATTCTGATATTATGAAGAATAACCACTCCCATGAACCTCAGACATTGCCGAGGTGGGGTGGCTTGTGTGCCTCAACGATACAGATAGCCGTACCGTAGATGGAACCACAGCGGAGGGGTATCTGTGGAGAGGCCATACAAACGTGTGGTTCCCGAAGAGGGGCAGCAACCTTTTCCGTAGTTACAGGGGCAACAGTCTGGATGATTGACACTGAGCTGGCCTTGTAGCATCAGCTAATGTGCCTTTCCACACAGTTACTTCGAACGGCTGAAAGCAAGGGGAAGCTACAGCAGTTACTTTGATGATGGCTTCCTCTCGGGTAAAATATTCCTGCCGGCCGCGGTGGCCGAGGGGACTGAGGAGCTTCAGTCACGGTCTGCACGGCCACTACGGTCGGGGGTTCGAATCCCCCCTAGGGCATGGATATTTGTACCGTCAAATAAAATAAAATAAAAAATTTTCAAAGGTTTGTATATCTTATAGGACCTAACTAGGGGTCATCAGTCCCTAAACGTACAAACTACTTATAAATTACTTTATACTAAAGACGACACAAATACCCATGCCCGAGGGGGGGATTCAAACCCCCGACCGTAGTGGCCTTGCAGACCGTGACTGGAGCGCCTCAGTCCCCGCGGCCACCGCGGCCGGCTTTGTGCCGTGCTTAGGATTAGCTAGTTCATAAGTAGTTTATAAGTTTAGGGACTGATGACCCCGTAGTTAAGTCCCATAAGCTATACAAACATTTTTCAAAATATTCCGGAGCTAAAATAGTCCCCCATTCGGATCTCCGGGGCATCCACTGAGCTAGCGATCGCGCCGGTTCGGAACTACCTTGCTTACGTGGCATTACGACTGCGCTGGGGCCTGTCTTTCTCGTAAGCCACGGGCCAGTTGTGAGGCCTCGTCTTCTAGGCGTTGTTGACTGCGCCAGCTTCTCATAGGAGACAGATTTGCCGCCGACCGCAGCCTTTGTTTGCACCTGCTGGCGCTTCTAACTACATCTACATACGTACCCTGCAAATCACATTTAAGTGCCTGTAGACAGCTCTAGTAGACTCACTCTCCCTTCAACTCCGTTACTGTTTCCTGCTACGACCGCGCGTCGCCAGTTTTCTGTCCTGCACGCACAACGATGCGTGTCCGAGGATGCGTATCCGACTTGGAGTAGGATTTATAATCATCTTTGGCGCAGCGGATGCGGGTACAAGGGACCGTTTCCATCTGGGCCTACCCTCCTCTGCTTGTAGTGCTCATGTCATGAAAGAGGCTGGCAGAATTGGCTAGTTGGTGAGCGACGACTGGGCCTGGTAGGCGGGCGTTCTCTGGCGGGGCAGCTGTCTGTGGTCGGGATCAGCGCGGCTGTTGCAGCTGCAGGTGAAACGCGCCCTGCGCCCGCCGCTGGCCGCTGTCCGACTTGCGGCGCCAGAGGTTGCCCAACGCGGCGCGCACCTGTTGCAGCTGCAGCTGTGCGCATGCGCAGACTCCCACACCTGTTGACAGGCGCGCTCGCCGCTTCCGCTGACCCACCGCCCGTACAACTTGTGTCTTTGGTCGCGTGTGCTCCACCCGGCGATAAAGGCTACGGCTGCTCTAATAGCAGCTCCCGCTACCTGGCCGCGGGCCAACCGTGTCATTAAGGCGCTGAAAAGCAGCAGCTCTTGCTAATGGAAATGATGTTGCGTACTCTGTGCGGCCTATTGCGGTACCTTCCGAATATAGCAACTGGGTAAACACCAGCGTGTGGAAACTCCTTTTGCTGTTACGCTAGCGCCTAACAATTAATTCCCCTTGCGGGCTCGAGGTTAGAATTGACCAGCGGTTTTTCGTTGCCCATCGTGTGGCGGCTAAAAGGAGCCGTTTGACTACCTTCGAATACCAATGAGCCGTGTTGTTCAATGCCATGACTTTCCCCTACTCTCCTCCTTCACTCTCCCTCCACCGCAAACACTACCAACCAAAATTGATTCGCTGTTAAGAAATGCCCCAAAAGATGCAAGTAGAAGAGTTAAAGAACAACCGAAAACTTGGTCAACGGGCTTTTAACATTTGAAAGTGTCAAAAATGTGGACACGTTCGTCATCTCCATAGTCAAATTTAAATTAGTGGGAATCTGATGTTTAAGCTCAAAAGAAAAATCTGCTATCCCTTACACATATCTAATAAAGAGTTCGATTTTAACAATGGAAAATCCGATAGCAATATCAATAATATAGGATAGGTAACAACTCACCGTAAAGAGGCTTGCTGACCTGATGACAGACACAAAAATAATCACATTCAGTCAAATTAAATTTTCGGCCATGGCCTTCGTCAGAAAAAGAAACACATACATTAACGCAATCACTCAGACGACTGTACAGACACAACTATAATGTCCGGCCACTCAAGCAACACAAGCTAAAGTATTGCTTGAATGGCTGGACATTATAGTTCCGGTGGCCGTGCAGACCGTGACTGGAGCGCCTCAGTCCCCTCGGTCACCGCGGCCGGCGGTACGAAATGTTTGCGAATCGTGTAACAGAGGCGGAACTTGGGGACCAGCCCGGTATTCACCTAGGGGACGTGGAAAACCGCCTAAAACCACATCTTGGCTGGCCGGCACTCCGATCCCTTTCGTTAATCCGCCGGGCAAATTCGAACCGTGGCCGGTACGCCTCCCGTCCCGGAAAGCGGTGCGTTAGACCACACGGCTAACCGGGCGGGTCAGTATTCTTTGATCGGTATGCAGAGCATATACCTGAATCCATTGTGTTTGAGAATGAAAATAATTAGTAATGTTATAACCCGGATGGTTACCCATCAAAGTAATGGCCACGCCCGACGGTGCTGAACTTCCGTGTACAGGTGAAACTGATGTATCCACCGCGGCACGGACGTTCATCCCCCAAGGCAGTGTCACAAGACCATGCACTCGAAATCAAGCTCTGACATCCACAGTTGCTAGTTGGACGAGCCCAAGAATGTGGCGAGATACGATGTTTGATAGTCGCCGCTTGATTGTCAACCTCACTGGTACAATACAGGAGTAGAGTAGCGCGTTAGTGCCACTTCCAGCATGCGGCATGAGGAAATAGGCCATCAGTGAGCGCAGTAAGCAGCACAGCGCCCCCGGCTCCAGATAGCAGGCTGCCGCTAACGACTGCCGGCAGGCGCCATGCCGCGCCAGGTCGACGCTCGGTGCTCGCTGGTGACGTCACCAGCCGGCCTGCGCAGGTGTCTGCCCTGGGCCAGTTGTGCGGCCCGCACTCACCTTGAGCTCCAGCGGCTGCCTGCTGAGGTTACCTAACCCTGTCACCATCAACCGCCGTCCGCGACATCTTGCTCAACTTTTTGTAGTTGCAATGAAGAGACTTCTAAGCTTCATCTCCAACAAATAATACATTCTAATAACGGCCGGCTGCAGTGGCCGAGCGGTCTGCGGCGCGCCAGTCACGGTCTGCACGACCGCTGCGGTCGAGGGTTCGAATCCTCCCTCGGGCATTGGTGTTTGTGTTGTCCTTAGCGTAAGTTTGTAGTAATTAGTGTGTATGTCTAGCGACTGATGACCACGAAGCTTAGTCGCATTTGAACATTTTTCTAATAACGTTCTGTACCGCGCGGTCTGAGGCGCCATATCACGGAATGAACGGCTGCTCCCGTTGGAGGTTCCAGTCCTCCCTCGGGCATGTGTGTGTGTGTGTGTGTGTGTGTGTGTGTGTGTGTGTGTGTGTTGTAAGTTCAAGTAGATTGTAAGTCTAGGGGACTGATGACCTCAGCAGTTTGCTTTCTTAGGTTTACAGATAATTGAACATTTGAACAACGTTCTGTGATATAACCCTTTATGTAACTCATTTCAGCTACAACTTGAAAACGCATTAGGCATAAGTTCTTTGCCATCAAGCGCACACTGTAGTGGGACGGAATTTGAGCGTGATCTCACAGTCTCAAAATGTTCAAATGTTTGTAGAGCTAATGAGACTTAACTACGGAATCATCAGTCCCTAAACGTACAAACTACATATGAACTAGCGTATACTAACGACGGCACAAACATCCATGCCGGAGGGGGTTTCGAACCCCCTACCGCAGCGGCCGTTCAGAGTGCTCGGCCACCGCGACTGGCTAAGTCTCATTCCGCTCAGTTTTGCAGTCACACGATTCAATAATTATTTATTGTTACACACGTTACAGGCCTTTTATCAGACCACGCGAAACATTCATGACTGCCTGTTCTTCCAGTATTCGTTCTTTCGCTAAAGGGTCTCTTTCTTTCTTCAGTCCATTTTGGTCTTTGGGCTTAGTTGCTGTTTTCTCTGAAATCACTCCCCACTTGTGCACATTGTCTCTAAAGACTACTTAGTCGATTATGTCTGCTGAATCTGCATGTGCCCTTTCCAGATCAGTTTTGACTTGTATCAACCAGGGTGTAGTCGCCTTAAGACCCCGGATATACTTGAGACTTTTTGGCAAGACTGGTCTGTGGAAGTCTGCTGATGTCTCCCTAAAATTTTAGCCGCCTTTTTGTCATGTCCGTTGCGATGTTGGAGAACTTTTCTCTGATATCTCTAGAATGAAGTCTATAGCCTTCGTCTGTAAGTTTTAATCCAAATGATTTTTCTTTCCTGTGTGAGGATGTTTTCAAGGTCAGTTTTTGTGTGTAACATCACTGACTCACTGGCGTATAGCACCTCCGGTTTTATTACTGTATTGTAGTGACGAATTTTGGTGAAGGTGAAAGACATTTCTTATTGTAGATATCCTGTGGTTTGTATACAGCTCTCTTTATTTTCAATACTCTAGTGTTCTGTGCGATTTTCTCCTTTCCTGTCGGTTCGATCACTTTACCTAGGTACTTAAAGTGTGTGCAACCCTCTTGATCTTGCCACACATCGTGTTCAAATTTGGTATGTTTAGTTTCGTGCAGAACAACTCGGTTTTTTGAAAGGAGATCTGTAGCCCTACTTCTTCCACGCACTCTTCGAGTACTTCTATCTGCCTGATTGGTTTCCTTATCCGTGAAGAGTGCCAGATCATCCGCGAAGGTTAGACAGCCAACCTCTATATTGTCGGATTGGCTTCCAGTGACATCGTATTATCAGCTACTTCCCGCCTCCTTGATGACTTCATCCAGCACTATGTTGAAGAGGAGCGGTGAGAGTCCGTCACCTTAACGAACACCTGTCTTGACTTGATAGAGCTCGGAAATGTCCCCCTTGAATTTCACCTTAGATGTCGTGTGTGTCAGTGTGTGTTTTCATCATTCGCAGTGCCCTGACGTCCAAACCTTGTTCGTTTAGGATGTTGAATAATGACTGGAGTGTTCACTGCACACTAGCTCGACGCAGGCGAGGAAACTAGGAATATATATGCACTTCAAAATAACTTTAACTGTCTTGATCACTATTCCACTTTATTAAAGCATTACGCAATAAATGTTCAAATGTTTGTAAAGTTATGCAGTGGTTATTGGTCGCTAACCTTACAAACTACTTAAACTAACTTATCCTAACAATAACATACACACACACATACACACACACACACACACACACACACACACAAATGGTGACGGAAGTAACAAAGATTGACAATAGCACGCGCGCCCGAGGGAGGACTCGAACCTCTGACGTGGAAAGGCTGCGCGCACCGTATCAAGGTTCCTTCATGCGCACGGCTATTCTGCCGCGGCAAAGCCTTAGGCGCCGTTCATACTAAGGCGATATAAGATAAGCGATATGTAGCAAGCGATATATTGCTAGCAAGGTTCAGGACATCAGGCGATAAGTCGGCGCGACGTGGGCGATAAAAATGTCGTGGGAACACAGAATGATGATTACTTTCTGTATTATAACAGAGATACTCATTTCGTATGTCAGAGTTCTAAATATTTTCATTGTGAGTTAATATTTTAACTGTCTGATGACTTCCTTGTCTTTTACGTAATACAGAAATAAACGGTTCACATACATGTGTCTCTTATTTCTGATTTAATTTCCCTCCACGCGGCACTCGTCACATATCTCTTACTGTATACGGCTATGGGATAGTTCCAGATGCACTGACGAGCTTTCACTAAATTAATGAAAGAAAGCTCAGAATTCTCTTCTTCCCGCCATGTTCACAGGTCGAAATATCGATCGTGACTAACCGCGTAGGAGACCGGCAAGCGGTACTTAAAGAAATATATAGGTTATGATAAGTTGCGCAAACTTGCTAGTCTGAATATTTTTCTGTCGCCTCCCTCTAGATTTCAAGCAACTGTCCGTGCGTGTCGCGTATCGAATATCGCTTACCATATATCGCTTATATCGCGTTAGTGTGAACGGCGCCTTACGCGTTTCGACATACGTCGTTATCAAAGGCTGTAGAAAGACAATAGTATTAACAACCTATCCAACATTTTGATAAAACATGACGAAAAGTAACAATAAATTTACACTCATCATAACTCTCTTAAAATTTCCCCTTAAAATATTAGTGTCATAGACATGTGTCATACATAAAAGATGTGTACAGTTCACCCCAGAAAATCTCTGTAGGTTGAGGTCTGCGCGGATGCGGATACCTGCGGATATCCGCAGTATTTCTTACTTTGCGGATAAAATTGTGAGCGACGTGGATATCCGCGTATTATAAGCGGATAAAGAGCGAGGTATGTGCCCAGTACGCCTGTCCAGATTTTAGGTGAAAACTTTAAGTGTGGACATTCTTGGAATCATTGAAGGGCACAGGTAGAGCGGAAGTCTGTTGCCGTCTCCCCTGGCCACAGCGGACGTAGCTGTGCCCGAGGGACCTGCGCCTTATCCGTTTACGCGACCGTGTCTTATCTGCAGTATGTCAAATGCTTTCTGTGTGGCAAACCGGCAGACTGCCCACCAGAGGTGCCATGACAAATTTCCGCTGCATTCAGTTAGCTCTTTGTAGTGACCGAGTGACAACGTATATCGTAGTGAAACAGTGACAGTTCTTTCTTGAAATAACATAAATGGATACTATATCGTGTAAAATGAAGAGAGGTGACTTGACATTAGTGAAGGGAAACAAATTTTAATTGTTAATTTGGGAAAAATTTGGATATGTATTTGATGACAAGAAAAAGTTCAACGATATAGTGGCCTGTTTTTGTGTACAAAAGTATGTTCTTACACTGTTCCATAGCAATCAAATGAACGGTACGGCCGCGCATAAAGTAGGAACAAACATCAAACATTCATGTAAATGGTGACCGAAGTAATAAAGAGTGACAATAGCATTTTATAACAGCTTTCATAATCAGATACGGTGTGAAAGTAACGTGTTTAGGAAGGTACTCAATGTTAGATTGTATAGGCTGGCCGTAGCTGCAGCCGACATTCTCTCTTTTTGCTGACACCAATTAGAAGTAGACGGCAGTTTTAACACTTGAAATGACATGCTTTGCTTTATGTCCCATAACCTTGCACGTTAATGTGGGGAAAATAAAGTGTCCCTTTTGTAAAACTCAGAAGGAACAGTTTCTTTTTGTGAATGTAAACAGAGTAAAATCTCCTCTATGCCGATCTGTTTTAACGACTGAAATTTAAGAAGATGCCTGTATCAAAACAGCTGGCGTAGTGCTCCAACCAAACGGGCTCTGAGGTGCTACTGTGTGTATCAGGAGCGCCAATGTTTTCGTGTTTGGAATAGCCTGTTTTGGAGTACGTATAGAACAGTTACCGTTATTCGAGAAGTCAAAAGTAGTTAAGTGTTCGCTATCACCCATTCAAAAATTTAATATTTGCGGATGCGGATAAATTTCGGATATGGACCTTTCCGGATATGGTGCGGATCCGGATAACACTTTCTTATCCTCTATATAGTCAAGAGCATACTGAAGTCTGACATGACAGTCAGTGACTGTGTGGAAAATCCGCCAGATGGCGATACTGTCACTCTGGTCTCTCTCTCTCTCTCTCCGCATATATATATATACATATATACCCGAAGATTGGTTTGAACACCACAGTGCTTTACTAGGCATGGTCCTGTTTGGAGGTGGTATGCCGTTGCCTTCCTCCGACCTTCGAACTGACTTGCCCAGCCAGTTATAGGGGGACCTACAGTTTAACGTAGGTTCCGAACCACGCTGCTATTCGGTATTTTTCACATGAGCAATACTGCCAGAGGTGAAAGAAGTTGAAAGTGACAGATAAAAATCCTAGAACCTGGAGGGGATCGAACCCATGACCTTTGGATTTGTAGTCTGGCACTCTACCACTGTGCAACCGAGGCGTATATATATATATATATATATATATATATATATATATATATATATATATATATATATATATATATATATATATATATATATATATATATATGAGTGTGTGTGTTCATTTCTGTTGTAATTTGTCAATTTCGTGACTTCAGCACATGACAACACGTCTTTAAGAAATGAAAGCGAAGCGAATTCGCTGACAACAGTGACCAAAGAAAACAATGATGGCGTCGAGAAAGTGGAGCGGGCAGATTCCTGAGTGAAACCAGGAAATTGACGCTCCGCCCAATATCGTATCGGGGAAAGTTGCAGAAGTATTGCACAAATCGGTCAGATTACATCGTGCTGCGTGCCCCACGATCAGGGGAAGTCGAGCAGGTCCCGGGTTAGGCGGCTCCACAGCCCCTCTGCAGCCGCGTCCCTCGCTCTGCCTCTGGGAACGCTGCCAGCAGGAGTCTCCAGTACAGCAGACCGCACAGAATGTCAATTTGCGCACACTCTGTTTTGTTTGTGAACATTTAAACGTATCTGAAAGGACCGGAATTTTCTGACCCAAAATACCCGGCAAGTCGTCACTGTAGTCTGCTGGAAATAGCTTTAGGATTGGCAGTTCTGCAGGAGCACTTAAAGGCGCGGCGCCAAGTTGCCACGTCCCGCACAAAACTCCTACGTCATCTCACATGTCGTTCAATTCTCCCAAACACGTAAACTATTCTCCGTACAGCCGCAGCAGAATAGCCGTGCGCAGTGACACGCCGTGCTGCGCTGGGTGCGTCTCTTCACCATCGGAGGTCAGAGTCCTCCCTCGAGCATGGATCTGTGTGTTGTTCTTAGGCTAACTTAACGTAGTTTTAGTAGTTTGTAAGCCTAGGGACTAATGACAAAGAAATTAAGTCCTATAGATTTACAAACATTTGAACATTTGAATTCTCCGTATAAACAAGAAACTTGCATCTACTTACTGTGGAACAACTGCACTATATGTTCATTTAGTTTCATTTGCGGCGGTATATTATGAAGGCGATATACTGACAGTAAACGAAAAGGCATATTCCAAGTATGTTACCGAATTTTCGACATTCGGAAAATTGCTTTGTTATTGAAGTTCGGTGAGGTCATTACGCGAATGAAATGTTGAGAATACATTAATGTTTCTTGTACTCAGTCCGAGTTTCGTAACACCAGATGATTTGAGTTAAATATGACGCAATATGTCCCGTTCGCGCCGCGCGAGCGCGTGGTCTAAGGCGTCATGCTACGGACTGGGCGGGCGCTCCCGCCGGAGGTTCGAGTCCTCCGTCGGGCATGGTTGTGTGTGTTGTCCATTGGTTAGTTTGAGTAGTTCGTATGTCTAGGGACTGATGATCATAGCAGTTTGGTCCAGTAGGTTTCCAAACATTTGATTTGTCTCGCTCGCGCGTCAAGTACTGAATGGTCGCTCATACGGTTTCGTTGCGAGAAATGAATCGCAGTGTTTCATTACCCGGTTTTTAATTTTTCTGACTCTGCCACGAATATCTAAAATAACCAATATAACATTTATACGCTCAAAATCAAATATTTCGAAAGCTATGTGACCAGCCTAAAGTGGTTATCGGTCCCTGGACTTACAAACTACCTAAACTGACTTATGCTTATATATATATATATATATATATATATATATATATATATATTGTCAAAAAATTGTTTTTGTTTTGTAGCTATTTACCACTGTATGTTACAAGACTATGCAGCTGAATCCTATACATTATTTATGTGGTAGTGATCAAATGTAACTTGCTATTTAATAAAATCATCATTTGCAACTTCCATACTTAAATCCTTGATCGTGGGTGTGACTACCTTGAAAAGTAACTGCTTCTTTAACGGTGACAAGTTACCTGTCGTCGGATCACTGCAACAACAGTGTTTTTCGTTGCTGCGAGATCCACTTTCGAAATTTCGGACGACGACTTCGAATGAGAAAATATTTCGTTGACTCTCACCTACATAAGTAGAAATGACCATCAAAACAAAGTAAAACAAACAACAGCTCGAACGGAGAAACCTTTGATTTTCTTTCTTATTCCTTACTGTCCTCTATTCTGGATTGGAATGGTATGAAAGTGGTTCGATGGACCGCCCCTCCAGGCACTTCAGTGTGATTCTCACATTAACAACGGTATATGTTGCCGTTTGTTCACACTTGCCTAAATTTCCGTCAGATGCTATGAACTGGGATCTTTCTGTTGAGAAGTCACGATTCCAGTACTACATTTGAGAAGACACATCTTAGACAAGCGCCATGTCCTATGAGGGTCAGTGTCTCAACAATGTGAATGAATAGTTACTGATACTGGAAAAGGTATGGGCAACCTTGGAGAGAAAGGGAGTTGTAAAATAAACACTTAAAATCCTCCAACCAATGTATGGAAAAAGCTCCAGTATTGCCCAGACATAATTTGGAAGAGCTGATTGGTTTAACAGTGTTACGGGGTTGAGAGAAGGAGTGTGATATCAAAATTACTATTTATATTGGCGATGGGTGAAATAGTCAGAGAGACAAAAGAAGACCATAGAGGAAGGGAAACGAAGTTATTGGTGTTTGCAGATGATATAGTGGTGTGATGAACATGCAGTAATGAGATACAACAACAAGTGGACATCCTGAATTATAAGATTTAATATTGTGGAATTAAACGCAGTGTGGAGAAGAGCAAGACCATGGTGGTAACCAGAGGGGACAGAGAAGGCAAGGGACAAATCCATATTAAGGGACACGATTTTGAAATAGTGGACAACTTTAAGTAATTGGCAAGTGTATTAGTGGAGAATCCTCGAGTAGAGGCAGAAATTGGTAAAAGTAAACAACAAAGTAGTGCATTTTAGTGTGAGAGACGTAGTATGGAGGAGCTAAGTGTCGATGACGTGCAAGTTGGTGCTATACAAGACCTTCTTCCCACCCATACTAACATATGGATGAGAAATATGGACTATGAGTAGAACAGAGGAGTGTCAGATACAACCCAATGAAATGAAGTTCTTGAGAAATATGTTAGGGAACACGAAGAGAGATAGAGTGAAATGTTTGTATAGTCTATGGGACTTAACTACGGGGTCATCAGTCCCTAAACTTACAAACTACTTATGAACTACTTACGAACTAGGACGGCACAAATATCCATGCCCGAGGGGGGATTCGAACCCCCGACCGTAGTGGCCGTGCGGAGCGCCTCAGTCCCCTCGGCCACCGCGGCCGGCAGACAGAGTGAAAAATGTCAGGAAGAAAATCGAAGTGGAGAGGTTGAGTGAGAGAATGGAAAAGAAAAGGTTAAAATGGTTTGGCCATGTGAAGAGGATGGGAGAGGGAAGAAAACTTAGAAGAATGATGGAGTTCAAGATTGAGGGCAAGAGGAAGACAGAGAACAAGATGGATCGACACAATAAAGTCAATTGAGGAAGAACCTGGTATGGAACAAAATAGTGGAAGAAGAATGGTGCAAAGATGGAAAGACCGAGAACAGTGGAGAAGTACCAATGATATCTCAGCCTGTCCAGATGTAAGATAGAGGGAAAACGAAGATTATGAAAGAGATTTTTGTTTATAGGTCGTGAAAAGCGACTAGTCCTGGACGCTGCTGCTGTGGCGTGGCTGGATCAGCCGTCCAGAGTGCGTGCTCATCGTCCAGTAGGCCGATCTCTCTCAAGCGTTCAAAATGCCGGTAGCTGCCGTTGGCGAGCGCATCGGTTGCCTCATCGCCGATCGCCGGGTCGTCTCGTTAGCCTCCCACTCGTGCCAGGAAACCAGCTAAAAAACGTGGCCGATAAAACAGGAGCTTGTGCTTATTTTGGAACGGGACGGTCGGCGATGCTGCGGCGATAGCTTTTACGTGTCAAGGGCGATCTGGAGCGAACGTGGCTCGGCAGATTAGCATGGGTTACTCGGACTGGAAAGGCTCCACTAACGCCTATGGGATCAAGATAAGCTGCATCCAATTATCGTGGTGACAAAAAGAGCTCTGTAGTGTAGTGTCAATAAATTACCGCGTCACTGTTCTCGTTTTATCCTTGTACACTTAGAGTTTGTAAGGAATCGAGTATATCTGTTTCTCAGTATCTTTGTTGTTCTTACTCCGAAAGCTCGTCTGAAGTGTCAGTTAAGCCTATGAACGTTTCTTTCTCTGCTTAGCTACTGCAACCTACTCCTTGTAGTGTCGAAGACAGTGATGCCGCCGGCCGCGGTGGTCGAGGAGACTGAGGCGCTCCAGTCACGGTCTGCACGGCCCCTACGGTCTGGGGTTCGAATCCCCCATCGGGCATGGATATTTGTGCCGTCCTTAGTTGTAGGTAGTTCGTAAGTAGTTTGTAAGTTTAGGGACTGATGACCCCTTAAGCTTAACAAACATTTGAACATTTTTGAACAGTGATGTCGCCAACTACACCACTCTCGATAAAAACAGTCACTGCCACGGGCACACTGACATTTGGCAATAACATTCGCATCCAGCATTACCAACATTACCACGCATCTCAGACCTGATTGGCTAGACAGTAGTTAAATGGTCGGCACAATTGGCGAGTAAGAGAGTATGGATCGAGTGGTGAGGGGGTGCTATACCTACCAGCACTGAATTAGTCCTCACCTTGTTCGAATCCTCACTACGGTCGGGGATTCGAATCCCCCCTCGGGCATGGATATTTGTGCCGTCCTTCGGATTAGCTTGTTCATAAGTAGTTTGTAAGCTTAGGGACTGATGACCCCGTAGTTAAGTTCCATAAGCTAAACAAACATTTTTTCTCACCTTGTTACAAATCTGTGCTTCGCCTCATTACCAGTTTGCGCGTTGAGACTAAGAAATATTCGCGCATTTCAAACGTCAACTTCGCTTCGCAATATGTCGTGATGCAGTGGTAGGGGGGATGGTGACGCAAACTGCTCCATTGAAATTTTTGGGAGGGGGCGCTTATAAAACAATTTCAAAAACGTGAATTAAAAGATATCTAATTTCAATATTAAATGTCAAAACAGAATCCAATATATCGGGTGGGGGTAGGGGGGTTTGGTCGCAGTTTGTGTGGCGGGAGTCATTGGCCAAGGGGGGGGGGGGGGGCGGCATCTCTGTCTGGATGTAATTGGCGTATTGCCATGCAGTCAACGCCAATGTTTATGTGATTTGTCGTGTTATAGATTGCTGATGGAATAATCAAGGTGTCCATTTAAAAACGCGCAAGTTTGTGTTAAAAATACATATGATTTCGTTTTAGAATGTTTCAAAATATTTAAATTCATGAGCCCCTGCCTTACATTGATACCAGTGAAAGTAGTTTTACAATAACTGTTGTTCTTCCAGAGATACATTGGGTGATCAAGATAGATATGACACTATACAGGGTGTTACAAAAAGGTACGGCCAAACTTTCAGGAAACATTCCTCACACACAAAGAAAGAAAATATGTTATGGGGACTGATGACCCCGTAGTTAAGTCCCATAAGCTTTACAAACATTTGAAATTTTTGAATTATGGAATGGAAACAAACAGCAACAGAACGTACCAGCGTGACCTTAAACACTTTGTTACAGGAAATGTTCAAAATGTCCTCCGTTAGCGAGGATACATGTATCCAACCTCCGTCGCATGGAATCCCTGATGCAGCCCTGGAGAATGGCGTATTGTATCACAGCCGTGCACAATACCAGCACGAAGGGTCTCTACATTTGGTACCGGGGTTGGGTAGACAAGAGCTTTTAAATGGCCCCATAAATGAAAGTCAAGAGGGTTGAGGTCAGGAGAGCGTGGAGGCCATGGAATTGGTCCGCCTGTACCAATCCATCGGTTACCGAATCTGTTGTTGAGAAGCGTACGAACACGTCGACTGAAATGTGCAGGAGCTCCTTCGTGTATGAACCACATGTTGTGTCGTACTTGTAAAGGCACATGTTCTAGCAGCACAGGTAGAGTATCCCGTATGAAATCATGATAACGTGCTCCAGTGAGCGTAGGTGGAAGAACATGAGAACCAATCAAGACATCACCAACAATTCCTGCCCAAACGTTCACAGAAAATCTGTGTTGATGACGTGATTGCACAATTGCGTGCGGATTCTCGTCAGCCCATACATGTTGATTGTGAAATTTTACAATTTGATCACGTTGGAATGAAGCCTCATCCGTAAATACTAAAATGAGCTCTAACATGGAAATTAAGCGTTTCCGGACACATGTCCACATAACATATTTTCTTTCTTTGTGTGTGAGGAATGTTTCCTGAAAGTTAGGCCGTACCTTTTTGTAACACCCTGTATATAAGCGTCATATAAGAATTTGTATGAAGGTCGGGATTCGAAACGGTCTTCTGCTCAATAGGTAGTTCCAGTCCAGTAACCATTGTACCATCTTGGCACAGTGCCGCCGGACAACCGCTCAGATTCACCTGTACTCGCTCCCTCCTCAGCCCAAATTCTCTTCTATGTCTCAGTATATATCATATTTCCTTTCCATACAACTCACATTTCTTTTGTATCCTGTGAAGATATATAGCCTTGTGATTTTAAGCTGCACCAACAGTTCAATGCTCTCGCTGTCACGAAGGATGTCCGAGATGAAGATGGCTACAGTAAATAGAAGGGCATTTGTGTGGATGCAAACGATATTTTAATTTGCTAGCCATTGGGAAAAAAGGCAGCTTGTTGGAAAGGAGTGGGGGGGGGGGGGCGAGACAAGACAGCGTGCGTTTATCACAGGCGCGACGCGGGGTGTGCTTTGAAAGGGAACGTGGCTATTGAGTAACAGGCGGTAATGCTCGGCGCCAGGGCGGTAGTTTGTATCCGTCACGGCGAGTGAGATACGGCACCCGGCGAGCGCCTCCCGCCTCTCCTCTGTAATTGGCCATCGGGGGGCACATCAGATGGACGGAGGCGCGTTTATTGTTGCAGCTCTCGCCGGCACTTTGCTGGACGCGGTAACGGGCTGTCGGCCAACAGCTGATGTGAGCCATTGTGCCTGCCTGCTGCTCTCGGTTTCAAGAAAGTGCACGGCATCGTATACAGCCCAATCTCTGGGGTGAAGAATCTCTCATGAGTACGTACGTGGCGAGCACGGGGCTCAGAGTTACTGCAGCACCTAAGGGGAGACGGTGACAGGAATAATGAAAAAAAAAAAATCACAATTTTTATTTGCTTATTTAATAGTAAATATAATTGAGATTTCAGAATGAAATTTTCACTCTGCAGCGGAGTGTGCGCTGACATGAAACTTCCTGGCAGATTAAAATTGCGTGCCGGAACTGGGACTCGAACCTGGGACCTTTGCCTTTCGCGGGCAAGCGCACTACCGACTGTGCTATCCCGACACGACTCACGACGCCGCCCGCCCGCGTTAGTGGACAGTGATCGACGCCAGACGCTTCCTCAGCTTGTCCACGAAACCGGATTAGCGAATACAGCGCAAGCTGTGTCTGGTCTGTCCGGTCGATTAGACTGGGACGTACTGTACCATCCACCATACTCCCCAGATCTAAGTCCTTGTGACTTTGATTCCGAAGATGAAGGAACCACTTCGTTGCATTCGCTTCAAAACTGATCCACAGACAGGCAGTAGACCGCTCCATTCGCACCATCAACAGAACAGGCTTTGTTAACTGTATACTACGCCTTCCACATCGCTGGCAACACAACGCTGGTGACTACTTTGAAGGACAGCAATAGGTGCAAACATGTAAGCTTTTGTATCGGTTGTGAAAAAATTTTCTCAATATTTAAGTTCCAGCCCTCGTATTTACGGCAGTTAATACCAAATATCAAAAGACTTACAGTTGTCGATTGGAGTAAATATCTAGAGATTACGCTTACAATGACATTGGAATCATTAGTCCTAAAAGGTTGTGGAGGAAGGCGAATTAAAGCCTGTGTTAATATAATTCAGCGTGCCAACCACAATGACTGAAACATAATGCTTCCTTAAAAATACATCTGCACACGTTTTGCAATTTTAAAGCTACTGAACAAATCTACGCCTTGATCAATACACGGGACTCACATTCTGGAGGAAATATCTCTGCAGTCTCGCTTCCTTTTTTTCTTGTGTTTTCCCAAAACCACATTTACAGTGCTTCATGTGTGACGTAGTCGTTATCGTCGGTATGTAGTAACTTACTATTCCGTCTTTCATATTTCCTTTCGTTCTTCCTACCCTTTTGAATGAAAATATGATGTTCTCATTTTCCACATCGTTTAGATAATACAAAGCAAAGAGTGCTAAGAGCGTAATTACTTCGAATATTGAGGGTAGTACATTTATCTCTCATTGTAATCCAAAGCGAACAACGAAATGGTAGATATATATTTACCTTCGACCAGAGCAATGTCGCAAGCTCTTACCACTAAAAGATTTGAAAAACAAAACGTAGAACATCGCTTGTCGTATGCAACACACACATCACGTCTGATCCCATTGTCCTATATTTTTTCAGTTGCTGATATTACCAGGCAGAGAGCAATGAAAGGAATAAAAAAGATTGAACTTAAGATATAATGATCACTAGGCTATCAGATCCGTACGTTTCTAACTGTACCGTAAGTCTTCAGGCAGCCGCGAGGTAACTTTCTGTTGACCGCGTCCAGCGGCAGGCGTTAGGTGTTATTCTTTGGCGCCAGATATCTTGAGAGAGTCCCTTCCCGAACTCGTAATGAGCAGTCAGCGGTGAAATGGAATGCGACCCTAAATTACTTTCTATATCTTTGTGGAGGCAGTTGGTAACACTCCGTGTCACTCATACGTCCCTGTAGTATACGCGATGCTATCACACTCTTTCTCGTTTTATACGGACCACTGCTTTTGTATAATATCGTTTGATGTGACGATGTTATCTAATGTGAAATACAGAAACTAACAATTTCAGTAATTCTTCTCAGCTGTCAGAATGTTCAGCGCGCAAAATTGCATCAAACTTGTTAGACACTATCACTGATCCCAAATGCCACCCTTTATAACGATAAAAAGTGATACATTTGTAATTTTACGAACATTTACCACGTCATTAGAAATAAAGGGGACTCTGTAACTACTACAGCATTAAAACTTGCCTTATAGAGAGTCGCTACAGCAGAGTAACGATTACTTTACAGAGGGAAATGTTTTTTCTGCTTTCGTTGTATCAGTGCTAAATTGGTTGCTCTTTCAAATTCTTCTCCCAGTATCGCATCTCCTTTCTCATCTTCAGCTACTTCCTCTTCTCCTCCTACAATATTGCCTCGTAGTTCATTCCCTTTGTATAGCCCCTCTGAGTACTCTTTCCACCTTTCAGCTTTCCTTTCTTTGCCGAGAACTGGTTTTCCATCTAAGTTCTTTATATTCATAGAGCTGTTTTCCTTGTCTCCAAATATCTCTTTTATTTTCCTGTAAGCGGCATCTATTTTTCCCCTAATTATACATTCTTCTACAGACTTGCACGTGCTTCTAGCCACTCTTGCTTAGCCATTTTGCACTTCCTGTATTCCATAACTCCATTTTAGGCTTCATTTACTGCATTTTTAAATTTTCCCCTTTCATCAATTGAATTTAGTATTTCCTGTGTTATAGAAAGATTTCTTTTTAGATATTGCCTTTCTACCTATATGGTCCTTTGCTGCCTTCACTATTTTATCTGACAAAGCTACCCAATAATCTTGTACTATTTTAGTTCCCACCGTTTCAATCAATTGTTGCCTGAATTTGGTGGAAGGATAATAAAGAAAATAATTTTATTATACGACCTTTGGCCTTCTTCCACTTAATTATATAAGTCTATCTGGTGGCTGTTCTTTCGAACTGATCGGTCCAGGAAGAACAGACACTATATAAATGTTGTAGGTGTAAGCAGTGATGTCTCACCAGTCAATCTAAACCTGATTATTTATTCTCTTTGTTTCAGGTGAGTTGCCGTCGAGTTTCAACTCGAGACATTTCAACGAGAAAGCAAATTCCTGTGCTACTGTGATTAACAGTGTGCTATGTTTCATCAAGGATGAGAAGGTATTGAATGAAGGTACTGTGCCGCGACGATTGTTCGCAGTTTTATGAAGTGACAACGGTTAATGAAACTCGGCCGTTTTGTTTATAACACCAGAACAAAAGTAAGCCCTTAGAATGGAAGCAGCAACGTAGTAGTCTTGTCACAAAGAGCGTTGTCTTGGGATATACGAGGCGCGTCCAGAAAGTAAGTTCCGTTTGGTAATAAAATGAAATTGTTCACAGATACAGAAGAAATTTTTATTGCAAAAAATTCTACAACGCTTAAACTACTTTTCCACATAACTGCCGAAATTTTGCAGACATTTGTCATAGCGTGGCACCAGGTTTTGTATACCTTCTTCATAGAAATCTGCCGCCTGTCTCTTCAACCAGTTGGAAACAGTTTCTTTCAGCTCGTCGTCATTGGTGGAGTGATGACCGCCAAGGAAAGACTTGAGATGTAAGAACAGATGAAAGTCGCTAGGAGCGAGGTCAGGGCTGTGCGGAGGATGGTCAAACACGTCCCAGCCAAATCCCTGTAGGAGGTGTTTCGTCACATTTGCAGTGTGTGGTCGTGCGTTGTCGTGAAGCAAAACAACATCTTTCGACAGCAGTCCCCGGCGCTTATTCTGAATTTCACGGCGCAATTTCCGAAGTGTCTCGCAATAAGCATCTGCTTTGACTGCTTGACCACGCGGTAAGAAATCAATGAGTAGGATGCCTTTCCAGTCCCAGAACACTGTGCACATCAGTGGTGTCATGATTTGCTTCGGCTTTACCTTTGGTGGGGATGAAGTGTGCCTCTATTCCATTGATTGCTGCTTACTCTCAGGGGTGTCGTAAGAAACCCACGTTTCATCTACTGTGACTATCCGTCTCAGAAATTCTTCGTCGCTTTTAGCATAACGGGTCAAAAACTACCCATCCGTTGTGTTTTGTGTTGCTCAGTGAGAATCTTTGGTACCCAACGTGAGCAACGTTTACGGAATTTCAGTTGTTTGGTAACAATTTCATTCATCAGTGATCGTGAAATTTGGGGGAAGTCCATAGCGAGAGCACTAATTGTAAACCTGCGGTTTTCCTGGATCTTGTCATCAATCGCGTGAACCAGTTCTTCTGTAACCAAAGGTGGACGCCCACTTCGTTCTTCATCGTGCACATCACTACGCCCGCTATTGAACTGTCGGACCCATCTTCTCACCATCGAATCACTCATCACATTTGGTCGGTAAACATCGCAAATTTGCCGATAAATTTCACTTGGTTTCACTTTCCTCGCATTCTCGCATTCATAAATCGAATCACTGACCTGATTTCACAGGCGGCGGGATTTTCAATCAACGACAACATTTCAAACAAGCACAAGAAAGCGTACGTAACTGCCAGTGATCTCCAAATGGCGCACGTTCTTCTCCTTGATACACATCGTCTACAGCGCATGTGCGGAACTGCAATCGCAGCGCTGCAGCGGAGATAAATTAAAACGGAACTTACTTTCTGGACGCGACTCGTATACGATCGATGTGTGGGCGAATGGTTGATTGCTGTTACCGTAGAATGGCGGAGTGCACGACGAGTGCAGTCACTTAAAAGTAGACGATTGCTAAAGGCGAACAGGCGTGCTTCAGAGTAACTGGATTAAACTGACAGACAGCAGGCGACTGGTGCCGAACCTCGGACCCAGGGTGCAGCAACAGACGCGTCGTTGCAGACGTTCCCCGTAAACGGTGGCGACGGCACCCACAACCACTGCATCATCATCATCATCCAGCACAAACTTGACACCACACTGTATAAGAATCGAAATGTTCAAATGTTTGTTAAGCTTAAGGGACTTAACTGCGGGGTCATCAGTCCCTAAACTTACAAACTACTTATGAACTACCTTACAGTAAAAACGACACAAACATCGATGCCCGAGGGGAGATTCAGACCCCCGACCGTAGCAGCCGTGTAGACTGTGACTGGCGCGCCGCAGACCGCTCAGCCACTGCGGCCGGCTATAAGAATCGGCCAATCAGGTATAGTAAATAGAACTGGCCTGAGAAACACTGACTTAAGTGAATGCGGTGCCCTGGGAACTCCAAAACATATAATATTATACTGTGAGAGACTTAATGAAATAAGACCACAACTAGACTGTGACGACGTTAAACACGTCATACGACAACCAAACATTAGTGTATTTTAATAGTGCAGCACATAAAACATCCACATCTGTACTGAACACGTAGAGGCAGGAACGCCAGTGTGCTATATTTAGAACACGCCAACAAGAAACACAACAAAATACCTGGAACAGATCAGACACAAATGCAGATACTGACACACATACTGAAAGTAACACAGACCATGAAAACGACGAATACGCACAAACACCGTGATAAACCAACAGGTAGCAAGGAAAACGATATGCAAGTTTACAAGAAACACAAGACGTATCATGTCGTAAAATGCAAAAGTTATAATAATAGTGAACATAAACAGCAAATAACAGTAAGCAAAGACATTACATAATAAAGAATAATACTACAAATAATGTAAAATAATGGTAGGGTAGTGCAAATAAGAAGCTTATTCAGGAGTGACAAGCTCGAAGCCTTACCGAAGCCCTACCGCCGGGAACATCCAGTTTATGGGACATATTGTGTTTTCTAATTCTTTAACACATCAAATTAATTTATGCCGCCATACATCCACATGAGTATTAAAAAAGTATTAGAAAAGTGTTAGATTAAATACAGACAGGTTCAGGAGGCCAGGCTCGAAACATTTTTTTTTTTCCGAGACGCTCCCACCTCGAGCAGACCAAAAAAAAAAAAAAAACCTAAATATGTACATTCTTTGTAATTTTTTCTTTTTCCAATATATAATTTTCTAATTATCTTTGTTTTTCTCTTTTCTTTTGTTATTTTTCTATTTCATATTATAGCTCGTTTGACTATCTAAATAGTAACATGAAATATTGTATGCCATTGTATGCTGTATTATGAGATGTACGACCGGCTTTTAAATATTAGGCAGCATGTTATAAATATGTGCAATCTATATCTATAAATGTGAATGTCTGTTCGGTGTACGCTTATCACGTCCGAACGACAAGACGCAGAGACTTAAATATTTGTACAGTTACTAATGTATACCTGAGGAAGGTTTTAGGCACGGTTTTATAGCAATCTGATAGATATTTAGTAATTTGAAGAATATAAGGCGAAATGCGGAAAATAATTATTCTTTGAAAATGTTTTTATTGGTTGCATTGTTGCTTGAGGGTTGGTAATGATAAAAGGGTGGAGTATATTGGGATGGAAAGTTATCGTTGTATATAAAATTCTACGCGCGTGTGTGTGTGTGTGTGTGTGTGTGTGTGTGTGTGTGTGTGTGTGTGTGTGTGTGTGTGTGTTAATATTTCGCTCTGCAGCGAAAACTACTGAACGCTAACGAATGGTCTGTGTGTAATTGTTGTCCGAAGTCTCCCGTTGTACACCATAGCAGTTCCATGCCGATAGCTATAAGGGAGTGGAAGATATGGTGGTTGAAAGTTGTCAAATTGTAAAAAAATTCGGACTGAATGCCAGCGATGACATTTGCGACTCTATAGCAAGGAGGTTACATACAGCCAAACGTGATGCCACAGACCGTATCTTTGGTCTATGCGTGCTACAATGTCTTCAGCTCTTTCTCTGTAAGGATAAGCATACGAATAAGGAAATATATGAATGAATAAATAAATAAAGCAGTAAAAAGAAATTTCTTTTAACACATCTCTTTAAAAAAATCGATTTGACGTTTCGCGCATTACATCAAGTGATCGATTTGTGATATTATTACAATCATTAATGTTGAATTTCGTGATTGGATTCTTCGAAACGAGTGCATTTTTAAGTGTGATTTGATCTACCAAAGCGCCTGCGGAGCCGCGGGTTTAAGCTAGTAAATAAATATACTAAATATATACAGCTAAGATATCACTTTTCATATCAGACAAGGAAAGAACCCCCGAACGCGGAAGAAAGAAACCGGCCCCCATCATATTGCTGAACTTTACACTCGCGACTTCCCAGCCATCTGTGCAATACGACAACTTCTTTCCTTGTGGATTACCATTATTGAGGTGCGGTGTGTCGTCTGCTACCCTTTGACGAGCTCTTGTACTCGGGACTAGAACTAGAGGCTCTAACGTCTACAGAGTTGACAGTGGACGGGAGACTTTACGGACGCCCACAGTTTTGCATATTGCATCCAGATGACGTCATTCTCCGCGGATGACATGTCTGCTGTCGGCCCCGATTGGCCCGCGTGTGTTATAACGGCGGCGCCGCTTTTTCTCGTATTACGTAACGGCGATGCCACTCGAGAACGTTAAAGTACATCTTCTCTTGCCATGCGGTTCTTGTTGCTCCTGTCGCATTGCTAAATACTTGCAGCATGTAGCCTCCTGACATCATCAGCTAACTCAGGATAGTTGCCTCATGAGTGTCAGGTAATGAGTAGCTGGAATCTGACCAACTATTGGAAATGACATTAAGGCAGCGTTTACTGTCGGAACGTCTTATCATCTCTCCCTCTCTCTCTCTCTCTCTCTCTCTCTCTCTCTCGATGTGGCTTAAACACTCCCACACATGAGCGATGAATCGCAACGACCTATCGCTTTGTGGTTCGCGATCAACATTAAGAGAGAACTTTACGCTGTAATTTTTAATTATTTGGGTACCGCTAGCTACTCGTAAAACTTAATTTGACACCGACGTCGCCACTTATTAGGAATTGGTGTTAGTTCCCGCCGTTGCCTGCCTATGAATTTCTTCCTTCTCCGCCAATCGCCTTCTATCTTTACTCTGCATCCACTTCACTTCGTTTTCAAGTTATTGCGCCATATCTGTACTAATAACAAAGTATTCAAGTGCAAAATGAAATGAAATGATCGTATGGCATTTTTTGACCGGGAGATCCCGACTGGGATTGTTCGGCCGCCTACTGCAAGTCTTTTTACTTGACGCCACTTCGACGACTTGCTTGTCTATAAGTCCAAAATTTGTCTAGTTTGAGTTTACTACATAGTCAGACTGTCAGTCGATTGGTATAAACGATTGAAATACTTCATTCACCTAATAGTTTATTATGATAATATCCTCGTTAAAGGTATACTGAACGGATACGTTTTTATACAGAATTTTTTTAACTTCATTTTTCGTCTCCTGAAAACAAGGACATGGACTTGAATCCTTTATACTTCTCAGTACAGATAACTCCTGAACTATGTGTCCTACAAAAATATTATTTTCCAAGTTTGTAGACTGGAATAATAAATTACAGTAATATACATGATCGGGCTGATTTTCATGCATTTCATCGTTTGTGACGTAATATCGCATGAACTACATGGCGTACTACGATGTAATATCGAAGGTACATTCCGTGACATGTGTATGCACTGTCTGTAAAATGTCTAGTGAATAAAATTACTAGTATAGAGGTAATCAATTTTAATGTCATGCCGAATGCCGTAGCTTTACTGCAAGTACATCGGACAAGTAGTAAGCGATAAACTTCTTTCCATTCATTACTTTGCTACGGCTGTCAGCGAGGAAAACTTTCGTAAAGTTTTGAAATTATGTGTAAAGTTTGTTGCAGTGGTCTCATTCTCAAATAGTAGACGAGTAAAAAATCTCGTTATTCTCGCCCCCTATGATGCGTCGATTTTTCGCGAATTTCGTTGTTTTTGACGTCATATCTCCTGAAGTATCTGTAGTAGGTGGTACGTACCCTCTTACTGCTCCACCCTTACTTTCGTAGGTTATGCTCGATAGAATGCTTTTCACATACATTTTCTCAGCATGCGGACGGACAAACTCTACTATGACGTTGCTACATGTATTAATAAACCGGCATTGTGATGTTATGCAATACTCCGTTTTTCATATAGTTAGGGCGACTAATCCACCGAAGATAACGTGGAAAAGATACAATATGTACACGTGACTATTTTTTCATGTTCCTCTTGTGTAATCCGTTCTGGGTGCATACTCGTCGAACTAAAAATCTATTTCATATTTATACGTTGAGAACGGTGCTGGCTTAAGTGAACGGTACTAGTTGTTATTCGACGATAAATGAAGTGCTTCCGATCTCATGGTGCAGGTCTACGGGTCTTAGCGGGTACCGGTTGCCTTGGTGTCAAATATCATTACCCACCAGCTTCTCTCAAGGACCCAGATAATCCCCTAACGGTACGAGTATTCTCCGAGAAAAGGATTAGGAATATCGGAAGAGACAGTACCCGTTAGCACCAGCGGCATTCTCCAGCGGTTCCTTAAGACCGCTCGCCACTGCTGTATACAAATGTTCCGTAATATCGCGTATATCTTTGTTAACCGTAACACTTATCTCCTAGAGTCAGATTTAGCATCTGTGGCGTAGCGCAGGGTTAAATTCTGGAGGCATCCTCGCTGGGAACTTGAGAGGGAATTTATGAGAGTTAACGGCCGAACAATTTCTTCATGCCCATTACGATTCTGTTCTTACGTCTTAATGGCCGCGTTGGAGTAGCCGAGTGGTCTAAAGCGCCTCGCTGCGGAGCGCGCGGTTGCTCGCCGTGGAGGTTCGAGTCTTCCCTGGGGCATAGGTGTGTGTGTTTTTCCTTAGGTTAGTTTACCTAGATTGAAGTAGTTTGAAAGCTACGGACTGATGACCACGCAGTTTGGTCCGATAGATTTACAGACATTTGATTTTCTTACGTCTTAATGAAGGAACCGGACGCATCTACAGTGCAAAGCCACTTCAGCTACTTCGATTGCACACATCAGTTGCCACAGTAATAATAGACGTATCTTCGAAGAGTACGACGTATTTTTGAATCAGAGTTTGGTTGCAACTTTTACTGTTTTATCACGATTTAATCGTTTTTTTGTACGGATATATAAGAATATACTCCTGTCGCCACTTGATTTACAGAAGCACTAGAGTTGTGTCAAAATGAAGAGAATATTTTAAGGTTATACGATAAATATAAAATTATCTGTAACAATTTTCAACTACACGGCCGCGTATCAAATGCGCAACTTCGACATCCATGTTTCCTGATATTATTCGTCTCCATCCCATTTTTAACCTTTTAATGCATAGTGTACGTGATCAACTACATATCTTATTTTTTCATTGTCTCCCAAACTGATCAACATTTTACCACAAATTCATTTGTAGCTGCTCGTATGCAGAGTGCTACTGAATCATTTCGACAGCTGCATTTAGTTACTCCTATAGAGACTGATGACCCCGTAGTTAAGTTCCATAAGCTCTACAAACATCTTTTAGTTATTCCTAACATGTTTGTTTGTTTACGTTATTATCCGTCCTTTGTCTTGTAACAGTAGTCGATCACATACTACTGTTGCATTATGAGTTTCTTTCTGGAAAGATTAGAGGCATAATAGTGACATTTACTACATCGGGTACATCATGGAAGCACTATATAGCTGATCAGCTATGAGCTTTTTGTTGCTAGCAGTGCATAATAATTTTAAGGAAATTTTTCAATATTTTTCTTAGTATTTACGCTCTATACAGCAATCGTTGTAGTTTTTAAAGCTTCAAATAAAAAGTCATACATTAAAGGATTAACAGTTGATACTAAAGAACACAGCGCACTGGTTATAAAACGTTGAAGTCATTTAGTGCATGAGCATGCTTGTTATAACTCCAACCAGCTCTTGTGCATCACATTTTCCGAGTTGACGTAATTCATTTAATGTCACGTCGGTATGGCTCCATTGAGAACCTCTAATGTTTTCTCCCCCCCCCCCCCCGTCCCGTCGTCGTCGTCCTGGTCCAGGATAGAATTGTGCTCCTTCTCCTGAGATTTTTATCATGTACGGAACGTGAAGATCCCACTGTGCCTCCCTGCATTTCAGCCTCTTTGAAACGATTGGAGCTGCTTTACCAACAGAGTAGGCCTAGTTGTAGTGGACAGTCAAATGTATACAAGGAAGATGGAAAAAAGTAAAATATTTACTATTTAAAAAAAAATTACACACACACACACACACACACACACACACACACACACACACACATATATATATATATATATATATATATATATATTCGCAAACTGCGAAATTTTCCGATATCTGCTACTCTTCTAAAGATGGACTATCGATCTGTGACACATGAAAATTAGTGCCGGACTGGGACTCGAAGTCGGGTCTCCCGCTTTTCGCGGGCTGTCTCTGTTGGGCACGCTCCCCGGTTAAACTCAAGGTCTACGGTCTGTCGAATCTCTGGAACAGTTCTGAAGCGAATGACACAATGTGGTTCCTTCTTCGGAATCAAATCAAAGTCGCAAGGACTTAAGCTTTGCGAAAGAAACGGCAACACTTTCCGTACAATCCACCCATCATTTTGCACGACAATGCGCGGGCGCATACAGCGCAAGCTGTGGCTGCTCTGTTCGATCGATGGAACTGGCAAGTACTGTACCATCCACCATGCTCCTCGGACTTAAGTCTCATATAACAGGCTTTTAATTGAATCCAAGAGGAAGAAATCCACGAGCACCTCCTGTAAATAAATAAAAATTGTTTTTTAATAAGAGGTTTTCAGCCAAGATCGCTTCCTTATTTTAATTATATGACCGGTTTCGGCGTGCTAGACGCCATCTTCACACCTGTCGTAATTATTTTTTTACATCACTGCTATAATAACAATTTCTAATATAGCACACTGGTATACATCCATATTGATGTGTCACGTAAATAAAATTCACATGTCAATAATAAAATGACAGAATCAAAATGTTCAAATGTTTGTATAGCTAATGGGACTTAACTACGGGGTCATCAGTCCCTAAACTTACAAAATACTTATGAACTAGCTAATCCTAAGGACTGCACAAATATCCACCATGCCCGAGGGGGGATTCGAACTCCCGACCGTAGTGGCCGTGCAGACTGTAACTGGACCGCCTCAGTCCCCTCGGCCACTGCGGCCGGCTAATATCAAAATCCATCCTTCTCAAGGTTTATGTTGATCAAGCTCAGTATTGAGTTTGATTCTGAAGTGCCTCTAACGTACACCTCAAGAAAGATGGATTCTGTCATTTTATTATTGACATGTAAATTTTATTTACGTGCACATCAATATCGATGTATACCTGTGTGCTATATTAGAAATTGTTGTTATAGCAGTGATGTAAAAAAATAAAAAAAATTACGACAAGTCTGAAGATGGCGTCTAGCACACCGAAACCGGACATATAATTAAAAGATGAAAGCGATCTTTGTTGAAAAACTTTTACTAAACAATTTTCGATCATCCCGACAATGTGTTCCTTATATAAAAATTGTTTTGTCTCCCCTCTTCAGTCTCCTTTCTTTCATACTTCTCAACACGCTAGCGCTCTAATCGCCAAAATGTTTCTGGAAGAATGTGGGTCCAGAAAGAAAAACGATTGGGACCCACTAGTCTATGGAGTCATTAAGAAACTGACAACTACTCCATTTCTCCTAGATCGAAATGGACCGACTCCCCGCTTAGTCACCTCGTTCGGCTAGAGCTAGACACACACAGGGCAGAAATGCAGTCGCGATAAATATAGCAGCCATTCTCCCGCAGCCGGGCGGTTAAGAGCTCGCGGCGCCGGTTTCCACGTTCTGGAATTCGTCGAGAAACCGCCGGCGCCTCGGCGTAATCCGGCGGAGCGCTCCGGAATGCGACCGGGCCGGGCCGGGCAGGGCAGGCACTACTTTCTACGGCGGAGGCGCCTCGCGACAGGTGTACGGAGGCTGCGCGCTCCAGGAAGACGCCGGCGCTGGCGCCGCGGCCAGGGAAAGTTCCCGCGGCCGGCGTCGCGTGGCGTGCCCCCCACCACCACACCCTCCCCCCACCACCGCCCCCCACCTGAGGCGACCGGTGCGGTGCTCCGCGCTCGGCTGCCAGTGTCCCGCGGGAGCCGGCGAGGCGAGCAGGTGGTCGCCGAGGGCTGGAGAGCGCTCCGCGAGTGCGTCCGTTGTTGTTGTTGTCGATGTTGTCCTTTGTGTTGTGAGTGTCCCAGCGCGCGAGCGCCACACGCCGAGTAGCTCCGCGACTCCGCCGCCGCCGTCGCCAGCGGCGCCTTCTCCCGGGCAGATGGTCTGCGACCAAGGTGAGCCGCCAGTGCATTTCGCCAGACTGTCTTTTGTCACTCGCCGGGCGGAGGCGGGGTCGGCGCGCAATATGGAGCACTTCCAGTGTCTGTGATCAGCTCGACCGTGAGATACCGTCCGTCGCCTTTGACCCCTGACGTCGGCTTGGCGTGTGTTGTTCGATCGCAAACACTGATCTTTTTTACGAATTATGTTTTACAATACGAATTGATCCATTTACCTGCAGCCGTACACACACACACACACACACACACACACATATATATATATATATATATATATATATATATATATATATATATATATATATATATATTTCACTAAGTGTTTTTGCCTCTGTAACTTATAAAATAATAGGTGACGGGAAATTATAATGCGGTAGGTCAACACAAGAAATGTTACACTTTCTGCGGAGCTATGAACATAGTTTATCGTATCATTTTCCAAAGAGTTACACCACAAAGATATAATTTTTTAAATGGAACAATAGTTTTTTTTTCTATCGTGCATTGGATTAGTTGAAACCAGCTGCGTCCAAATCAATTTAAACTACATTCCTATCACAGTTAGTTTGGGAGCTACAACCCTTCAAAATTCCGGGGGTGGAGGCTACGACAGCTTAGCTGACTGGCTGGTGGTCATGAGACAGTGGGCCGTGCCCCAGGGGATAGCCACTCGCCCAGTTAGCTACGCTATCGCAGCCTCCGCCCTCGAAACTTTGAAGGGTTGTAGCTCCCAAACGAACAGTGATAGGAATGTAGTTTAAATTGATTTGGATGCAGCTGGTTTAAACGAATCCAATACACGATAGCAAAAGCTATTGTTCCATTTAAAAAATTATATCTTTGTGGTGTAACTCTGGAAAATGATACAGTAAACTATGTTCATAGCTCTGCAGAAAGTATAACATTTCTTGTGTTGACCTACCGCATTAAAATTTCCCGTCACCTATTATTTTATAAGTTACAGAGGCAAACACACTTAGTGAAACACCATGAAAGATTCAATAATCAATGAACAGAAACAAGTTAACCAAACAGACTTTGAAATATCTCTGGGACAAAAAGTCAACAATAGCATGGATTCAAGATGTTAGGAAAGATTTGAAAAGAAACAATATAAGTGAAAAAGATGCAACAGAGAGAGAAACTTTTAAGAAGAAAGTGTTAAAAATGGAAGGATTCCAAGGCAGGAGGGAGAAGAAGACAGGGATAAAGTGGTCTGAGGAGAGGAAAAGGATACATAGTGAAAAGATGAAAGAATACTGGAGGAAAAAGAAAGAAGAACAAAGGAGGAAACATTGAAATTGGCGCGTGGTCCTTAGATGCCCGAAACGAAGAAAGAAAGAAGAAGAAAGAAGATTATTGAATCTTTATGTTCGTAATGTGACCTGCTACACAATTCGCTGTGGCGAAGGAAAATGCCTTTGTGCGTAATTCTTGAATTTTGTTTCGTGTTTCGGAATGTTGTTTTTCGCTTTTTATTCCGTTTAGAATTTCCCCCACCCTTGATGATGATGATGATGATGATGATGATGATCGTGTTATATTCATGGGTATTAGACTCCAGCTGGGGTCGTGTACCCACCCATCAAGTCATGGGTCAAAGTAGACGGGACCTTCGATGCTGCCGTGTTCTGCCTTTGAAGTCCTGAAGGTGGTGCAAACCATGTGGTTGAAACGTTCGTGTTATTTAATTCTCGAACATAATTGTATAACCGATTTAGAGCGTCGTTGTGCTTGGACGTATTGTTTACTCTTGTTCCATACTAATAATAAAAAAATCTATAGAGCACGTCACCGCCCTGAAGGGGTATAGAATAGTATGGTTGGAACGTTATTCCATTCAGATACTCAGACAAGCAGTACAGATGATAGTTACCGTGGTTCTTGTGTTGTTTGTTGTTGACAATTCCTACCATGGATGACGTACGGCAGAGAGGGAAATGCCGTGCGGTTCTAGGTGTAATGTCAGGTAGTGCGCGGTCGCTTCCCCCAGAGGTTCAAGTCATCCCTCGGGCATACGCGTGCGTGTGTGTATGTGTGTTTAGTGTACAAACATTTGAAATTTTTTTTATTTATGCTGTTATGAGAATCCATACGAACATAACGTTGGTCGCAGCAAAAATGTACGAAAATTCCATTGACCTGGGATTCGCCCCCCAGTTACTTGATAAACTGCAGTCGAAAACGATTGCTGTACTTGAGGAATTAGTTGCATAATTGACTTCTGTCGCCCACCACGATAAGGGAACAATGGGAATGGCATTTGAGCACAAAGCAGAAAAATCCACTGTTTTTGAAGCTATTCTGTATAGTACCAGTCTCCGACAAGAACTGCTTGCGAACCGCGGCGTTTCCGCTGCCGGTGCAAGGACATTTATGTTTTGGTACCATGTAGTGGAAGTTTCGTGGCCTCCACGGAGAAATCTGTACAAAAAATGGTACTGTAACTTTTTTTTTTTTTTTTTTTTTTTTTTTGTAATGTAAACTTCTTGTTTAGTGCGAATATACATGAATCTCGTAACAGTCTATGTTAGTGGTCACTAAAGTTTTAGACGAATGTTGAAAATATAGGACTTGCAGTGGGGATACAAGAGGCGGAGTCGAGGCACAGTAGCCTGAAGATGGAGTAAACGAATGTGGTCGAAACATTTGTGGGTGTTATTAATTTCTTTGTCCGTACGGATAGTCGAACAAGAGATGTACCGCATCATTACAACGGAGGCGATCCAAAGTACTGTGCTCAAAAGTTCTGTTCTTTTTCCTGATACAGGGCATTTTCGTAAGAGTGCAAAAATTTAAGAACACAAGCAAATTATTCCACAGTTGATATAGCTAACGTGGGGACGGAGAAGCCAGGGTAAGGAGACAATAGAAATACCATCAAATTACTTTGTACATTTTTATTTACATACAGGTAATTACGGATAGCATCATACACAAGTGACTTTTGATATCCCCACAGGAAACCATAAAGGGGATTCAGGTCATGGGGCCTCCAAGGCCATAGAATAGAACCTCCCCTTCCGATCCAGCGACAAAACCTCCATCGTGATTTCCTAACTAACAAATTCGTCCTCCTTGTTTCCCTGCAGGAAATAAACAGCACAGTACGTCTAAACGTGTACGCATGGTACAAATAAGCTGGAAAACAGTTCTGCGAGACAAAGAGGGCCGCGGCGGAGTGGCCGAGCGCATTGAGGCGCTTTGCTCCGATGCGCGAGGACGTTCCCCGTTAGAGGTTCGAGTCCTCCCTCGGTGATGGATGTTTGTGTTGTCTTTAGTATAAGTTAGTTTATAAGTAGTTTGTAAGTTTAGGGACTGATGACCCCGCAGTTAAGTCGTATAAGCATAACATACATTTGCACATTTTGAGACAAAGGGTTAGGGAAGTTTTCTTCCATATCTCCGTACGCCGGCTTCTCCTACCCCACATTCCATACCTCTCTCAGTTCGGTGGATTGTTCTATCTTCTGTATTTCTTCTTCTTTGTCTTTGGGCATATTCCCGGTCGGCTTTGTTAAATCCGGATTTGGAGTGTTAATATTCATGTGGGTGGCCGGATGCCCTTCCTGTCGCTACCCCATGCCACCCGGGAGGAAACGTGTACCCTAAATGTCTGCGTATGGTGTTATATGTGTGGAAAGTGTAAAGTGTTACGCAATGTTTGCGAATAACTGAGGCGGGACTTGGGGACCAGCCCGGTATTCAACTAGAGGGATGTGGAAAACCGCCTGAAAACCACATCCAGGCTGGTCGGCACTCCGACCCCTTCGTTAATCCACTGGGCGGATTCGAATCGGGGCCGGTACGCCTTTCTTAGACCACACGGCTAACCGAGCGGTTCTTCAGTGGAGCGTTCTGTATGTCCTGTTAAATTTTTTGCACGGTATGACAAACATCACATAGGTAATCGCAAAAGTGATATAGAGTATCACCACCTTGTATTCGGTCGAGACATTTTTGTATGTTATACGTTATTCTACAAACTTAAATCTCAACGACATTTACAGGAAGGAAGGAAACGAGGCAATGGTTCTACATCTACATACATTCTCCGCAATCCATCATATGGTGCGTGGCGGAGGGTACCTCGCAACACCTACATTTCTTTTTCTGCTGCTCCACGCCCTACTAGAACGAGGCAAACACGAATTCTTGTATGCCTCTGTACGAGCACTAATTTCTTTTATCATTGCTGTCTTTACGAGAAATGTAAGTTGTCGGTAGTAAAATCTTTCTGCAGCCAGCTTCAAATTCCGGCCGTCTAAATTTCCCCAATAGTGTTTCTCGCAACGAACGTCGCTTTTCCTCCAGCGACTTCCATTTGAGTTCCCGGAGCACCTCTGGAGCACTCGCGCATTGACGCAACCTACCAGTAACAAAACTAGCAGTCCGTCTCTGAACTGCTTTTGTGTCTTCCTTTAAACTGCGTTTGGTGGGGTTCCCAAACACTTTAGCTGTACACACAAGAGGGGATAGTACTGTACTAGCGTCTTATACGTGCTCTCGAATACAGCATAACCGAATCTTCCCGTTGGCAACGTTGTCATTCAGAGGCGGAGCACAAGGGGGAATCTTTTTGATAAGGTAGGTACGTGCTCGTCATAGGAACCATCGAGGCATTTCGCTGGAGCGATTTAACGCAATCGTGGAATACCTATATCTGTATGGCCGGATGCGATTTGAACCGCCGTCCTCCCGAATGCGAGTCCAGTGTTGTTAGACGCTGCGCCAGTTCTCTCGGCCGACATATGAGTAGGCAGTGTCCATTTCTTTGTTAACTGGCTGGTGAGTGAAGCGAGACTAGGACGTATCGATAAGCGACGGCGTGCATCGCGCTACAAAACCTGCGCGGCGAGAAGTGGTCAGTGACCAAGGTCCCGTTGTGTGCAGACCGCTGCGCGCGATGTAGCAGCGAAGGCATCTCAGTGCTACAGCCAGCGCTGTCTTCTTCTCCCGGTTCCGTCGTCCTTTTTCTCGTAAAGCTTTTTTTTTTTTGCGCCGGTATGCGGTGTGGAATATGGTGTGATCAGCACAGTAAAACATGACGGGACGACAACCCTTCTGCATTTTATTGCGTGTCGGTAGTTTAGAACCTACGAGCGGAAAGCATGAGTCAGCGGCCATTTTATCGGTGGTAACGTTCATATCTGAATACCTGCGGGGTTAGTCAGCAGTGACGAAAAGTTTTTATGGTGGTCTGGCGTAGATGAATCCGTCAGCACACACAGGTGAGGAACAGATTTTAGTTATTCTCCGCGAGCGTCACGCTGGTGATAAATCGTATTGCGTCGTCTGTTTCCTGCGTGGTACTGGTTACTCAGCGTGTATCATAACCACACATATTGAGAGCGATTTACGTACATCAGAAAGGATAGGAAAAACATGTTGTGTCACTCCCATTTTTCTAGTTGTTGAGAAGACATCGTTCCAATTGTTAGCTCAGTACACTGTGTTCTCAACTGATGTAAACTCGTCCAAGTAGTTCATATTTTCTCTTAATGCTTCTACACAAACATTACCTCGTCCGGTAATGATCCTCTAGTTGTTGTCAGAAGGGTGCAAATTTTCTGCAATATGTTGTAAAGAGTATTGGCAATCCCAACGTCCCTTGCGTAAGTAAACTCATTCAGTCAGGTAAACTTGAAGTTTAAAATAGAAATATTGCCTTGGCTTAACCCTTGTGTCCGCAATCAAAAAATTACACCCTGTTCTATAACCAGGTTACCTAGGTAACCCAATGAATTTATTGCCGTACAGTCATTGTTGGCAACACTTAGCCCTGGGTATATACACAACTGTTGCAGCAAGATATGCCAATTGTTTCTAACTACAGTTGCTACTGTTTCACAGCGTTGTGAACTGTGAGAATTATTTTGTAAGCTTTGTTACTGTGTACATCATTTCTAGATTCTCATGGATGATAAGCTGGAACCCTCCAAATCTAAATACAGCAAATTAAGCTATGAAGTACATTAGAAAGTTATTGACTATTGATACAGAAGAGAATGTTACTTCAGATTTCAACGACGAAGATTCTACAGATGAAAGTATTCTTAGAAAGTAGGATGCTGCTGCTTCAGACATTAAATATGCTGTTAGTACTTGTAGTGAGAAGTTGAACTAGAGAAGTAGTACTAGTAGTAATGAACATGACTGAGCTAACAGTGAAGCAACTGTTTTTTCTGCAGGCATTATACGTGACAAAGATGGAGCCAAATGGCATGAAAAACCCTTCGGTACAAGAAAGTTGTTGAAGCATAATACTTTGCGGAAAAGGGATGGCTAACACGTACATTTTTCTATAAAAACTATATTTACAGAAGAAATGTGTAATATAATAATACATGAAACCAACAGGAAGGCAAATCAGGTATTCTCAGACTATCATATCAATACATAAGTACCAGGGAAATCGTGGGAGCCATTGACAACAGAAGAATTTGACACCATATATTGGTATGCTGATTACAGCTGGAGTAAGATTCTCCAACACTGAACACACGAAGGAAACGTGGAAAACAAACGCATTCCCATTCTATCGTGCAAGCCTATCGCTCCACAGGTTTTGGCAGATAAGCAGATTTATAAGTTTTGACAATGTGAACACTAGGAGTGAGCGATTGAAAAGTGACAAAGCTACTGCAATATCTGACATTTTTGAAATGCTAAATTCAACTCTCCGTAAATGGTTGTCTAATAAATAATAAAACATTCGAAATATTATATAAAATGAAGTGTTACATTTATGAATGTTTCACCTGTTATAATGGAGATATATCGTTACCTGGGTAACCCAAATGTAGATTAGAGGATGTGTTCTGTTGCTTCCCATTTAAATGCTCTTCTATGAAAGTATTTAAATTTTTGTTGTTGTTGTGACATTTATAAAGATGCAAATGAGGAATAATCTGAGGCTTGTGTCCACTAGGTTCAATATACCTGAAAAATTGGCTGTTACAGTTACCCGGGTAAACACAATGTGGACACAAGGGTTAATGTGTACTACAGTTCTCCGAAAGAGTTCTTGAATGCGTATCAGTCCACCTGTAATGATTGGCATCATCTGGTCATCTAAAAAGAAAAGAGGAAGAAGAAGAAAAGTACCAAAGTAGCTGATTACCGTTACTCAGACGATTCTCTTTGTTAGTTTAATATGTGCAGGCTGGAGCATCGCATTAAAATTAAAATAGTAATGTATTGGTATTTCGATTCTCAGGTGCTTTTTTATACTGTATAATAAAACGGATCGTAAGAAGTGGGGTTTGATTCAAAACTCTCCTTTTCACATGAAGTAACATTACACCAAAACTATCCTTTTCCATGCCTGATTGAGTGTGTATATTTAACAATTTGATGCAGAATTGTCCTTTTCAACCCGTAACAATTATCTGTCTGTGTGTAAACTATTTTATTTTGCAAAAGTTAAAAACGTGGTGGAAAGTTTTCTTGACTGTGAAACGAGGTACAACTGTATTAGCTGTCAGCTCACATTGTTGGCAAATGGTTCAAAGTATTCGCTTCTCGTACCATTAAAGAAGTTGTGATCATGTATCCTTTTGTAGGTCACTCCTTTCTACCAGTTGACTGCGTGTTTGGCAGGATTGAAAAAGTCTGAAATGGTAATTTAAATGTTCAAATGTTTGTATAACTTATGGGATTAACTACGGGGTCATCAGTCCCGAAGCTTACAAACTACTTATGCACTAGCTAATCCCAAGGAACGCACAAATATCCATGCCCGAGGGGGGATTCGAAATGGTAATTAACCTTGATGAATACATTAACATTTTCAATCAATTTGACCGGCAGTGTAAACAGACAGCGATCAGTTGAACGCAGTCAGTGTGAAAGGAAGTGTCAGGGCGCAAAGGAACAACGTGTAAACATAAAGTTCAGCTGAAAGTTGGGAGAGCCTGCAACGGATACACTTGGAATGTTGTAGCAGGTGCACGGGAGGGAAGCGGTGAACAGAAAATGTGTTTACGGATGATTTAAACGCTTCCGTAAATGGAAAGAAACAACTGAGGATAAGCCATGTTCAGTTCGGTCATCGACAAGCAGAAAATAAGGACAACAAGTGCTTGCACAAGATCGGCTACGTACACTCTCATTGTGCGGTACAAATAGGAAGCAGATCTTCCACTTTCCCAAAATCATCGCGAGCAATCGTGTGCACCGTTTCTACATCTACATGGGATACTCTGCAAATCACATTGAAGTGCCTGGAAGAGGGTTCATCGAACCACGTTTGTCGGCCGCGGTGGCCGAGGGGACTGAGGCGCACCAGTCATGGTCTGCACGGCCACTACGGTCGGGGGTTCGAATCCCTCCTCGGGCACGAATATTTGTGCCGTCCTTAGTATTAGTTAGTTCATAAGTAGTTCGTAAGTTTAGGGACTGATGACCCCGTAGTTAAGTCCCATAAGCTATACAAACATTTGAACATTTTTGAACCACCTTTATACTATTCATCTCCCATTCCAATCTCAAATAGCGCGCGGGAAGAAAGAACATCTGAACTTCTCCGTTCGAGCTCTGATTTCCCTTATTTTATTCTGACGATCATTTCTACCTATGTAGGTGGGAGTCAACAATATATATTTGCATTCGGAGGAGAATGTTAGCGATTGGAGTTTCGTAAGTAGACCATGCCGCAGCGATAACTGCCATTGTTGTAATGAATCCGATCCCAGATCCTGTATCATTTTCGTAACGCTGTCTCCCCTGTATCGTGACAGTACAAAACGGGCTGCCCTTATTTGGAATCTTTCAATGGCTTCCGTCAAACCCACTTGATAAGGATCCCACACTGGGTAGCAATACCCCAAATGAGGACGGACAAGCGTAGTGTATGTAGTCTCTTTAGTGGTTCTTTCGCATCTTTTAAGGGTTTTGCCAATGAAACGCAGTCTCTGGTTCGCCTTTCCCACGAAATTATCTACGTGTTATTTACAGTTTAAGTAATAGTAATAGTAATTCCTAGGTATTTAGTGGAGTTTACGGCCTTCACATTTGATTGAGTTATCTTGTAACGGACTTCTTTTCGTATTCATGTGGACGACTTCACACTGCTCATCATTTAAGAGTCAATTGCCAATTTTTACACCATAGGATATCTTATTTAGATCGTTCTGCTTTGCTGTTGGTTTTGATCTTCAGATTACTTGACGTTAACAAACCTGAGAGAGCTGCTCAGATTTTCTCCCAGATCGTTTATGTAGATAAGAAACAATAGAGGACCGAAAATACTACCCTGTGGAACGCCGGATATCACCTCCGGTTTCGTCGTAGATGTGTCAAATAGATCGAAAAGACACAGTAGAAGTGTGCACTGAACCCACTCCACAGTCATTGTTATCGCACACAATGTTTTTTCTTCTTCATCCTTCGGTTACTGCGGTACTTTGCGTACTTAGGTTCGTGTTTATTCCATATTGATCGTAGTGCTCTTTGTTATTGTTGTTTTTTCTTTTTCCTGAGGGCAGCGAGCCCTCTTTACAAAGGGCTGAAGCTACCACGTCGGCAATGGTGTTTCTCGATGCGAATCCAGCAGCCGCTATATAAACACGCCAAGCTGTCTGGCGTGGCACACAACCTGCGGCGAGCAGTGAGTGGTGCAGGCCGCGAGAAAGGCAGCAGCTAGCGGGAGCAAATTGAGGGGCCTTTGAGCGTTACGTCGCCGGCTAACGGCAGGTTGCGCCACGGCCGGTGTGGTGTGGTGTGTATGAGCGCAAACCGGTACCCTGCTGCAGGCCGCGCGCTGTGAAAGCAGCCCGCCTTTCATCGGCTGCACTCGCGCCAGCCTTGAATGCGCGGGGCGCGGGCGGATCCCTGCCAGAATGCGCGCCTGTTTTGCTCGCATTCCAGCCAGCCAGGGCAGCAGCGCGTCAGCGGAACAGCTTTCGCTCCGTCCCGCAGCAACCACTGCCCGCGCCGCGTGGGATCGTTGCTTACAAAACACATACGACCGGATTATATAAAACAGTTTTATGTTATGGCCTACTTATTGTCTATTTTTGTCGGATTCGTTGTACTTTTGGCAGATGATTGGTCGTATTTTTTTGTCGGATTGTGGAATTTTTTTGTCGAATTGTGGTGATTTTTTGCCGGATTCTGGTGCTTTTTTGCCGGATTCTGGTGTTTTTTTGCCAGATTGTGTTTTTTTTTTGCCGGTTTGTAGTGTTTTTTGTTGGTTTTTTGTCGGATTGTTGGTATCTTTTTGTCGGATTGTGGGAATGTTTTTGTCGGATGGTGGGAATGTTTTTGTCGGATGGTGGGAATGTTTTTGTCGGATTGTGGGAATGTTTTCATCGGAACGGTTCAAAGTTTTCATCAGAACGGTTCAGTTTTCATCGGAACGGTTCAAAGTTTTCATCGGAACGGTTCAAAGTTTTCATCGGAACGGTTCAAAGTTTTCATCGGAACGGTTCAGACTTTTCATTTTTCATCGGAATGGTTCAGACTTTTCATTTTTCATCGGAACGGTTCAGACTTTTCAACGGAACGGTTCAGACTTTTCATCGGAACAGTTTAAACTTTTCATAGGAACGGTTTAAAAATTGTATGGGATTGGTTCAAATTTATGTCGCATTGGCTCTATTTTTTTTTATACATTTCAATTTTTGCCATGTTGCTCCCATTTTTAAAAATTGATTTTCTACTAAAGTTACTTACTCCCAATTTCAATGCTTTTGCCAAATTTTGTCCTCCAAGATTTTGTTTTGTCCTCCAATAATTACTGCTTTTTTGCTGCCAGGTTTGGTTGTTTTGCTTCCAGGACTGGTGTGTGTGTGTGTGTGTGTTTTTTTTTTTCTGCAAAGATACTACTGTATAATCTGCTCCTTCCCACTTTCAGAGATCATACTGTTGGCAACGGTTACTTTCTATCTGCAGTTGATATTATTTGGTAGGATAGTTCCGTATTATCAATAACTGTGATACGAAAATACGTCCAGATATAAAACGAAACAGTTGCTGGACAAACGACGTCCCATACAGCACATTTACAACATACCTTGAAACTCGGGACGTCTCGAGAAATTCGGGACGGTTCTTCACCATAAGGCGACGGTGTGCCATGGCGGTGTCCCTAATGTCTTCCCAGCGATGTCAGAAGTGTTCAAATGTTCAAGGGATAAACAGCTGAGGCCATTCGTCCGTAGGCTTGCACGCTACTTAAACTAACGCTGACGACAACAAACACACACACACACATACACTGAAAAAGAACTCGAACCTACGGCGGGAGCAGCTGCACAATCCGTGGCTTGGCGCCATAACCCTTTAAGGCACAGTACATAAAACGACTGAATTTTATATGGAAACTGATTGAAATAGTTCAGATACATTATAAGGAAATGAAAATAACGATTTATAAATTTTTTGTTCATTTCGTTATAAATTAGGGGGTCGCTTCAATTGAAGCCACTGTAGCCATTAAATGGCAATGCTTACAATACAAATTAAGACACACAACATACCATGAATAGCATCAAAAGATAACAAACATAATCCACACCACATGTTATCAATGTCATTTGGATCTATGAGGGTCTTACTACACTACACAGAACATTTTGTAGGCCCATCTGCGGCATGTGTTTTGCTTCAGAGTTTTTCTGTGTGGGCATCTGTGGTTTGAATCTCATAGGGGATAGTGTAGTACATGATGGCCCTGGTACACTGTAATATTTCTAGTACCTGGTAAATCAGTTACAACATTTCTTCTAAATTCTTTGAGTCTTGCAGTTTTATCGCTGTTGCACAATGTGTACAAAATAAATGAATTTACAACAGATACATCTACAAAGTACCAAAACAATCGTATCCAGGACCTTTTTTCTTTTCTATCAATTGCATTCAAATATCGTAACATGTCAGCTTTGTCAAGACATCTAATATTCGCATGATATCGTTAGTTATGGCGGTACAAGCAATTTGCTTTATACAGTCATCAGCTTCCTATCTGTCTACAAGAGAAACAGCATCTAGAGAATTGATAGTTGATAAAAACATTACAGTGCGTTTGCCTTTGCCTTTTATACAGACTATTTCGTCATTCCTTGCTGACTAATCAGAAGCTCCTCTACTGAGTTGTTTTATCAGGCTTCAGTTGGGGGCAAGCCTTTGCAGTCACATCTGATAGTACCACAACTAGGTAACCCATGTTGTTTTCGCTATCCTTCTAATGGCACACAAGCACAGTGGCCCCATATGAAGCAACCATAGAAATGCGGATATTGTGCTAGCTATGTACAGCGTGTCCCAGTTATCTCGCTCACCCAAAATATCTCTGGAACAACAACAGGTATTGTCAAACGACTTTCGCCGATATCAGTGTAAGGCAGGGGCCCATTAGTGTAAATATTTTGAAACATTCTAAAATGAAAGCATATGTGTTTTAACACAAATTTGAGCGTTTTTAAATGAACACCCTACATTATTTCATCACCGATCTGTAGCATAACAAATCACATAAACAATGGCGTTTATTGCATCGCAATATACCAATTACATCCCGAGATATCGCGAAGCGAAATTGACGCTTGAAATACGCGAAACGTGCGGCTAGCGTAGTTCCTGAGACTCAGCCGTGAGTTTCCTTCAGTCTTTGGACGCGCTAGGTGCGATCTTCTTTATGTCAAGCGCCAACGTCGCTTCGCAATATCTCGGGATGTAATTGGCGTATTGCGATGCAGTCAACGCCATTGATTATATGGTTTGTCATGCTATACATTCCTGATGAAATAATATAGGGCGTCCATTTAAAAATACGTAAGTTTGTGTTAAAGAAACACGTATGCTTTCGTTTTAGAATTTTTCAAAATATTTACATTCATGTGTCCCTGTCTTACAATGATATCGGAAAAAGTCGTTTTACAGTAGCTGCTGTTCTTCCAGAGATATTTTGGGTGTGCAAGATAACTGGAACACCCTGTATACATATCGTTGTTTGTAGTTGTATACATCGGAGTATATTTACAACATTTTCGTAAATAAATTCCTAGCAACATACCTTATATACGCTCGAGAAATATTTACTGGAGTAAAGAACAGCAGATACTGTAACTGATGCAAACCCTAGTATTAGCAACTTATTTATGACAACAAAACACACTCTGCACGTAGTTACAAAAAATTCTCTCATATGGCAGCAATAAGCAGGACGAACAGAAGGTGGCTCCAGTTGATACCACGCTCAGTCGGCTGGGAAACAATAAAAGCTAAGGTGGACGCAAATGAAACCACTGTGCCCCAAAGGGTTAAACCAGACAGCCCCTATACTTTGTGTCGTCAGTATAATTGAGACAGTGCGTTACATGTGCGCTGACAGTCGTCAGGCTGTGGACCGTTGTGAGGAGGTCTGACGGCCGCGGTGGCCGAGCGGTCTGTGGCGCGCCAGTCACAGTCTGCACGGCCACTACGGTCGAGGGTTCGAATCCCCACTCGGACATGGATGTTTGTGTCGTCTTTAGTATAAGGTACTTCATAAGTAGTTCGTAAGTTTAGGGACTGATGGCCCCGCAGTTAACTCCCTTAAGCTTAACAAACATTTGAACATTTTGAAGAGGTCTGGCGACAGGGTACAGGTTGGAGAGCGCGGGTTGGAACCTTCAGTGCTCAAAACGTCAAATGTAAGTCACTGGGACCAAACTACTGTGCTCATCAGTCCTTAGATTTAAAAACTACGTAAACGTAAAGGCGAATCAAAGATTACGTTTCATTGGCAGAACGCTTCGAAGATGCACCAGCCCCACCAAAGAGACTGCCTACATCACACTTGTGCGTCCTCTCCTGGAGTACTGTTGCCCCTTGTGGGACCCTCACCAGGTGGGACTGACGGAAGATATTGAGAAGATTCAGAGAAGGGCAGCTCGTTTTGTTTTATCACGTTACGGGGGGGGGGGGGGGCGTCACGGAAATGTTGCACGAATTGGGGTGGAAATCATTAAAAGAAAGACGTTATTCATTGCGGCGTGATCTGTTTGCGAAGTTTCAATCACCGACTTTTACTTATGAATGTGAAAATATTTTGCTAGCACCCACCTACTTAAGGAGACATGACCATCCCAATGAAATAAGAGAAATCAGATCGAAAACGGAACGATTTAGGTGTTCTTTCTTCCAGCGCGCTATTAGAGAATGGAACGGTAGAGAAAAGTTATGAAAGTGGTTAATGAACCCTCTGCCAGGCACTTAAATGAGATTTGCAGAGTATGTATGTAGATGTTGATATAGACATTGTGGACTAAACGCTCTCTCTCTCTCTCTCTCTGCCTCTCTCTCTCTCTCTCTCTCTCTCTCTCCCTCTTCTCTCTCTCTCACGCACACACACACACACACTCTCTCGCCCGAGCGAGGACTTGAACCTCCGGCGGTAACGGTGGCGCAGTCCCTATGATGAGCCGCGCGGCCCCTGCGGCTTGGCCGGTGTCTTTGTGCCAGAGCTAGCTGCGCGCAGCCGGCAGGTCAGGCCAGACGGCGCGCTCTGCTCCTTTTGCCGCGGTTTTTCTTCTTTTCTGCGCGGCGCGGCGCGGCCGCCTTTTGCCGCTGAGAAATGCAACTAATAAAACTCGGGCACAGGCCGGGGCAGGGCACAGAGCAGAGCAGCGGACCGGCGAACAGGTCGGCTCTGCTGCTATTCTCGGCAGGAAGGAGAGCCACGCCGCTCCGTTTTGCAGCCGCGACTCAACACTGCTGATTCCCTCCCCCCTCCCTACCCCTACCCCCCCCCCCCCACCAAATACACACACAGTGACACGGAGGGGGGAGGAGGTGACGGAAACAGCGCCGCCTTTTGTTTGCGCACGTTGCCCAGAACGGCGGGACACCGCCACATGCTTGTCTGTCTAGAGCCAACAATTTTTCTCTTTCCTTCCTCCATCTACTAATTCTTCCATCAGTCTCCAAGCATAACTAGTCCAGAGCAGAGATCTATCCATTGTATCCGAACATCTCCGCATCATTTTAGGTAAACTTTGGTTGCAAGATAAAACCAATCAAAAGTGAACCCCGTAAACTCCACAAAATATCTAGGAATTACTATTACTTCAGACTTAAATTGGAAAGAACAAAAAAGGTTTGTATAGTCTATGGGACTTAACTACGGGGTCATCAGTCCCTAAACTTACATACTACTTATGAACTACTTACGAACTAGGACGGCACAAATATCCATTCCCGAAGGGGGATTCGAACCCCCGACCGTAGTGGCCGTGCAGATCGTGACTGGAGCGCCTCAGTCCCCTCGGCCACCGCAGCCGGCTGCAGTTTGTTACTCGGTGCCATAAAAATGATTTCCGTGGACTTAATGAGTGACCTGTCAGCGACTTTTCAATTCTATCAGCTTTTCTCATTGTCCAAAAATTTATGTATTTTTCTTTGGCTCTGGTGGCTCGTACCCCAAGAGTTTCGAGATGACGTTTGCCATGGTGCATACGCGTAAATATTAAGTTTTGGGATTGACTGTTTCTTTAGTAATAACAGGTTCACTGCGGATAAAACAGATCGAAGCTTTTATCACTGTTATTTAGTTTCTATGATGCAATGGATCCTATATAAAAATAACTTAAATAGCTTTTGATAAGGGTTCCAGCTTCAACAAACACAGTTGTCTTGTTATTAAATCGTACATATTTCGATGAAATTGCCCCATTATCGTGGATTTATTGGTATTATCTGTCGAAAGTCAATACGGACAATAAGTGACCTTTGACTTCAGGATTAGCAGGAATATTTCCTAATATGCCTCGCTCCCTTCCTCTTATCTGGCTTCATTTTCTGGTAATTTGGTATAGCCGACCCGCGGTCTTCTGAGTCGCCTTGTAGAATAATAAAGCCTGTGATATATTTGGTATCGCTACGGAAACAGGTCACCGTCCGTCGTTGTGCAATATTCAAGGAAACCATACACTACTTGTATTTCGTCCTCCTATTCGTCAGCAAACCTATATATAATGTTGTCTATAGTTGTTAAAATAGAACAAACACTTCTGGAAAAACAAACAAAACTTATATGTTAGAAATGTAAGCTCTGTGTCAAACAGCAATGTGGGTCTTATAAAAATAACTAGTACCGTAAGTGAATGGACCAAGTGAGAATATACACAGTACCATGCCATTGACACAGTGTTGTGCATGTATTTTCAGTGCAATAGAAAAGATTGTGGGCAACTATTATACGCCGATTTCAACAAATTTACATTTATACGAAAGCGCACCAAAACGTGGCTAGTTGGCCCTTTTTATTATTATTATTATTATTATTATTATTATTAACAGATTGTTTACTACATTTTGTATTCACAAACAGTGAAAGAGCTGGTTTCTTGCTTCACACGTGAAAACCCAAATAAATGTCTGTAATACTAATACTTTGCGAATTTTTAAACTGTACAATCGCGCATGAAATACTCCACCGCCTTTTCCCACCTTTCGGAGAGTGATGGTACAGTTATATTTATATTCTTCGGATTGAAAATAACTCATGTGAAACGTCAAACATCTCATTTTGTGAGAGAGAAATAGTAAAGGCGTAGTGTAAAACGGAGATTGGAAGGACAACATTTGAAGCAGAACAAACGTGCGTAATTACACGAATGTTCGACTCAGTGATTATGAAGAATTTACTGACAGACCCTACGCAAAGTTTCACTAAAATTTCTTGGAAAAATCATGAAAAATCAGATTGGCCGATCTAGAATACGGATTGCGCACAACAAGATTGTAAGCTCAGTGCTGTGAATACTTTGCTACCTTGATCTGTCCTTTCGACCAGAAACTGCGACCTATTGCCACTTCTCCGCTGTTTACTGCTTGCTGAAGCATGAACGGAGCGTGTACAGTTCGACGTGAAGCGAAAACGCTTCAAGGCTTCGCTCTCTACCCGCAGTGTGTTCCGTGTTTTGACTATTGAATTGTTCACTGGCAGGTGTTCCATTATCGCTTCCAGCGATTACTTCGGTAGTGTCTCTGAAAATTGAGGGTTGCCGTCGCATCTTTTCTGACGCCACCTGCAATCAAGTGGCGTATCGTGATAGAGGGACGGGGAACCTCTCGTTCGGTTTTCGCTTCGTCAGAGCTGTACCGACCCATATAATGGCAGTTCTTGGCTGATTATCGTCTGCAGTATGCTGCGGTATCTAATCTTCATCTGATTCTTAGCTGTTAGCGTCATGAATGTTCCTTCGATGAGGTGCGGCATTGTTTGTTGTTCGGTAAAGATTGGTGATTTAAGCAGGATCCACAGAGAAGATGAAACTGTTCGTTCATGTAGTAAGACTTTCTTCCGAAAATATATACGAGGGATGTTCAGATGAAAAGGTGTGTACGTATTAACAACTAAACCGGTTGACAATTGAATATGCCGCTTTGGGATAACGTAGTGCGGCATCTAGGGAGCGAAGCATGCGTCGTCACGTCCCAATACAAATTTCAAGGCTGTGCCCTCAGCAGGCAAGATGATGCTCACCGTCTTTTTTGGAGTCCGAGTTCCGATAATCGCCTAATTCCTCGAGCACGGAAAAACCAATAACAGTGACGTGTACTGTAAGATACTCCGTAGTCTACGCAAGTCCATCAATAGCAAACGGCCTGGGCTGCTCACGGATGTAGTCATTACGCTCCATGCTAACGCATGTCCACACGTCTCCAGGGTCACACAAAGTGTACTGGCCAGGTTCAAGTGGGAGCAGCTTGAGCATCCGCCCCACAGCCCGGACATATTGTCCTGTGACTTCCATTTCTTTGGTCCGCTACAAAATCGTTTCAAACGGAAGCCCATCACTTCTGACGGCTACCGAAGGACACAGTAGAGGACTGGCTCTTGTCACAGCCACAGGAATTCTGGGAACAGGAAATTCTTCGACTCGTTAAACAATGAAATAGTTGTGTTCAGACCTCTGGTGATTACTTTTGAATAAGACTTCAATTACACCCACAGTGTCGTTTCGTAGCTCTACATTTGAGCACCCCACGAATATAAAATTCCATTGCTGTGTGTTACTCTCGATAAAACTCAGAAATAGCTTGATCGATTTGAGTAATGCTTTGTTTTGTTCTCTTTAATAAGGGCTGGTTTGGAAAAACGGGGAAAACTTACAGGAAAAGATGAAGAAAAAAAAAAAAAAGACGAAAGAATCGAATTGGTAATTTTCAGTGGGCATCTCCACTTCGGATTGTGTAACATTTGGCACAATTGTCCTTTCAAGACAAGGACGACGACACTGTATTTGAATAATTCGTATGGTGCATGTAATTTTTCATGTTAATGGGAGGGAGGAGAAGAACAGAACGAGGGAACAAGAGAGAGAGTATCTACTTTCTATATCTACATTCATACTCCGCAAGCCACCCGATGGTGTGTGGCGGAGGGTACCCTGAGTACCACTATTGGTTCTCCCTCCTGTTCCAGTCAAGTATTTCTCGCGAAAAAAAAAATAAAAAAAATAAAAATAAAATAAAATAAAGACTGTCCGTATGCCTCTGTGTGAGTTCTAATCTCTCTGATTTTATCTTCATGATCTCTTGCCGAGATATAAGTAGGAGGGAGCAATATACTGCTAGGCTCCTCGGTAAAGGTATGTTCTCGAAACTTCGACAAAAGCCCGTACCGAGCGACAGAGCGTCTCTTCTGCAAAGTCTTCCACTGGACTTTATCGATCATCTCCGTAACGCTTGCTCGATTACCAAATGATCCTGTAACGAAGCGCGCTGCTCTCCGTTGGATATTTTCTACTTCCTCTATCAACCCCAACTGTTATGAATCCCACACCGGTGAGCAGTATTCTAGCTGTGGGCGAACAAGTGTGTTGTTTTCGGACTGCATTTCCTTACCGAAGATAATGGCAGGGACAGAGGGATCTATGGGTGGATAAAGAGGCTGGGGAAGAAGAGGAAGACTTGACGAAGGAAGGGTGGATAGAGGAGTAGGAGGAAGAGGTGTAGTGGGGGGTGGGTGGAGGGAGCAGAGCAGGTAGGCACAGAAACAGGAAGAAGAGGGAGGACTACATGAACTAACGGAATATTGGAATAAATAAATAACTGAGCAATACAGCTAGCTAATACAGAAAGAAGACTAAGAGGACAAAGAGAAAGGTAAAAAATGGGCATGGAGATGGGGGGAAATGATGGGTAGATTGATTAAGGGAAGGAGTGTAGGATGTATATCCAATTCCCATGTATGAAGCAGTGCAGTGTTGGCTAGTCAACAATAAATATAGCTTAATCAACGTTATACTCACGTATAACTGGAGGGAGTAATTTGACACTGAACACAGGGTTTTAATGCACGAGTCTCAGGCAGAGGGAGAGAGCAAAAATTCTAATACGATTTTGTCTGCTTTGAACCCAGGAGCATTGTAAGCTATCTTCGCAGGACTGTACTCTATAGCGGTTGGTTTCTCCGGTCCAAATGTGCCATAGCAGTGCCGGTGCGGTGGTCCTCCGATACCGGAGTATCCAGTTGGAGCTTTCAGCGCCTTCTTATGTCCGGCAAAGTGCAGCTGGCGTGCAGTTTCTGAGCGACAGGTTACACTTCTCTGCCTTAAGTGTCTATAATTTTACGAAAACACATTAACTGCGTCCCTTCTACCAGATGCGGTCGTGTAATTCGACGTCCGTCGTGCTGCTATTCCGATTTTATCCTGTCCCTTGTTCTCTCTTCCATTACATGCGTCAACAGCTCAAACTGAAGGTTTTTTTTCTTTACACTAATTTACGAGATCACCTCCATTACATTGTAATTTTTAAATCTTCAGTCACGCTTTCCGAAGCAAATGTGTCGTGTTGTCGGGACAATGAAATTGTTTATATACATGTCGCGTCTATTCCGGAAGAACAGGCGTCGCTTCTAATCCTGCAGTTGTTATTCTTTTATAGCCACAGAATATATGACATTAACTGCGAATGGGCAAAGTCGAAGTGAACAATGCATTCCCATTACAAAAATAACCAACGGGCTAAATCCGAGTCAGCATCTCGTTCACGGAAGATGACGCCTAGAGGAGATCAAGCGACCGAGATTTTTTTCCCTGCAAAACAAACAATGCAGAGTGCTCTGTACGTACCGTGGCTCAATCTTGCTTGAACCATCCATTCTGGACATCAGTCAGTTTAAGATTGGGCTAAAAAGCTTCTCAGTTATGTTGATAGTTCACTGAGAATTCAAAGTTAATGCACTCGCGTTTTCTTACTTAAAATACTTAAAAAAGTCAGAGTCAATGATTCCTACTCTATACATTGTACAAGAAACAAACGTTCTTAATACTGCAACAGTGCATGTTTTTTAGATAAAAGAAAGTGTGTCACGTCCAGGGTGACCAACCCTCCCGTATTTCCCGGGATCTCCCGTATTTGAACATATTTTTTCATAATCTCCCGGCTCCCGTATTTGCGGGCTGAGTGGGCGTTTTTCTCCCGTGTTTAACATTTCTCCGTCTTTTTTTTTTTTTTTTTTTTTTTTTTTTTTTTTTTTTTTTTTTTTACATATGCACAAATTTATTTTTCAAGCATTTAAGTATTCCGCGCATTATCAGAATTCGTCGAAACGTTAAGACAGCAGAGGAGCACTGGTTCTATATTGACCTTATGTCTATCGATTATCTTAGAAATGGTCGACCGACCTTGGCGATTAGAAACTTAGATGTGACTTTGTTTCTGAGCTGGTGCTTACTGCGAACCTTTGTTCAAGATTTTATGATGGGTTGCGAGGACGAAGCTAAAACGTCAACAAAAAAGAAAAAAGTATATGTAACGTATCATACGAAGTGGGAAGCTTTATATTCCTGGATTGGACCAGCACAGTCAAACGCTTATAAAGCAAAGTGTTCAGTCAAATAATGTAAATTTTCAGAACTTTGGTAAACTGGTATGTTATGTTATGAGTATACCGGGGCGTAATGCTCCTACTAAGTCTTTCTCTTATGAATAATAAGTGGACAGATGTAAGGAATAGAAGTAGCACAAACCTAATCAAATTAGAAATTCAAGTTGCTATGAATTTTCCTTATTCATGCAATTCTTTGAATTAGCTGGAAAAAAAAGAAACTACGGAATGAGGTAAAATCTGTTCCGAAATAGATATAATTATTTGTGATGTGTAAATAAATAGTTATCTTTTACAAATACTGCTTAGATTTATTTTTTTTTTTTTTTTTCTTTTTTTCTTTTTGTGAAATTTCCCCATGCTTTTAATCTACCTTATTTTTTGTCAACAAGAAAAGTATTTCCCTTATTTCCGTTTAGAAAAGTTGGTCAGCCTAGCCACGTCATTGAAGAATCCCAGCAACTGTTCACACACACATTTTGTTGAGCGCTAAGATCGTGTTCGCTGGCTTCTTACAGCGTCGTCAACTTCAATGGCTGGAAATGGAGGTCGTCGTGAAGAATTCTCTTCACAGAACGATCAGGAAGGCGAAGGGCAGCATGCTTGCGTGCCGGCAGCCGAGCAGATGGTAAAAATGACTTACTGCCTCGACGCTTTGTGGCGGCCTCACGAGTGCTGCTAACGCTTCTCTTCTTCTCTGCACGTTTACAGTTGCCCGGAATGCGTCCATCCACCAGTCGGTTGGCGGCCACGAACATGAGTTCCGGCAAGAATGTCCACTAAACGCACGCTGTGTACTCAGATCGTCAAGCAATTGTTAGGAAATTAGATCACGGTGACAATTGCTCACGGCTCTTTCTGCTAACGCATTGTCGCCACTGAAGCGGATGGTACGTCCAGATCCACCACTTTCAATGCGAACAGCTTACCTGGCGTCCTTTCAAATCAGCCAGTTTCGTGCTGATCTGTGCGATTTTGAATCAAAAATAATGAGACTGATAGAGTTAGTAGGAAATTATTCGTCAAGACACACAACTGCATTTGAGAAAACTTTATTCTTACATTGTGTCATTAAGCTGAAACAGGCTTAACAGCAAGGTCCAGAGCTCATCTTCCTTTTTCTCAGACTCTGCGAATAAACGTTTTCTTCTGCCCTTAGAGTGAAATGAAATTTTTATGTTCAATATGTAATGCTCCTGCCATCGTTGTTCACATAAAATGTTATCTATAGAATTTAGCTGCAATATTGCAGTTTACATCGAAATAAATGTGTTCGAGCGCAAGAAGCGAAATGTATTTTGTATTTTTTGGATGTATGCGGGGAGGAGGGGGGAGGGGAATCTTTTTATTGAATTCATTCCATCGGTGACTGATTTTTATTATTTCGCATACAGGATGCGGAAGTATTCATTTATTTGAATATATTTCAAAAGCTGATTTTATTAACTAATCTAAATATTCAAATTTTGTTGGAGACATAACATAATAAATACGCTTTTGCACTACGGTTGCTCAATAGAAAACATTTTCGCAATGATACCCTACAAAAAATGTACTTCCATCCAACATACAAACGATTTACAAAATGCCCACCGAAAATCTCCTTATGAAAAAATCCAAGTTATAATACGTACAAAAATTGCTATAGAACGAATTTTGTATCGTAACAAACGGTCATTATTTGCACTTTCTTTTAGTATTTTACTCCAATAATTCGACGTTATCAATACTAATTTTGTAATGTGAAATAACTTCTCTGAAATACTTTTTTTGTATTGTAGTTAGAAATGGTAAATAGAAAATTTACTAACATTTTTTATGCGACAAGAAGTACATATCTAAGATATATTGCAAACGTAAATCTTAAGGTATGCATTATAGAATCAATGTTTTGTTAGACATTTTGTTGCTGTATAATATACACCACTTCGTTCCAAACCATGGAAATCAAATAGTTTGCAGTAGAAGAGATTTGTTTCACAGTGTGGAAAAAGTGCACATATTGTCACTGGAGGATATTTCCGGACATAGGTTCCTTTTCAGAATAGTTTGTAGAAATTCAACGATGTGAAGAAGTTTCAGTTGGTTATTGTGGATATTGACGTATATGAGGCAGTTGAAAATGTATGCCCAACCGGGTCTTCTGCTTACTTTTTCTCTTTTATTTTATTTATTATTTTTTTTTATTTCTTCGCATTGGTCGATTCTTTGCGGACGATGGTTCGTTTTATGTTGATAGTTACGTCTTTGACTCAGTTTTTTTTTGTTTCAGAGGGCGTGCAGCCCTCTGACCGAACACGCTGAGCTACTGCGTTGGCAGAGAACCACCCATGACTGTGTATATAACGCAGCTCCAAATACTACCCTGGCACGCTCTTAACCGGACACAAATTCTCAACATACAGCCTATCGTAGTGTCGTAGCTGACTTAGTGGTACAACAATTGCGTTGTAAGCAGATTGAAAAATGTTCAAATGTTTGTAGAGCCTATGGGATTTAACTACGTGGTCATCAGTCCCTAAATTTACAAAATATTTATCAACTAGCTAATACTAAGGGTGGCACAAATATCAATGCCCGAGGGGGGATTCGAACCCCCGATCGCAATGGCCGTGCAGACTATGACTGGCGCGCCGCAGAACGCTCGGCCACCGCGACCGGCTAAGCAGAAAATCCAGATTCGATCCCCGGTAAGGGCACAAATTTACAACTGCATCATTGAGTTTACTTCAACGCCCGCAATAACCAAACAATCACGATTGTTTTTTATATTACCTGCAAAGGATCATGGTATCCATACTATCGGACTTCTTCGAGAGAACGGACAGCATTATATACTCACTTTCATCTTGAAGTCCTCGAAGTTTGCAAAGGAAATTTCGAACACTCTGTAGTACAATTGAAGGCTACAGGAGACTCCTAAGGGACAAGTTCGAGGTCTTGGAACTATTCTTGAGTGTCCCGAAATAGCTGGTCCGCAAGTAAGAGCAGGAAATCTGTACCTGCGGTGTATACGTGGACTGCGACAGGTGCGCTGCCTTAAAGTAGGGAACGAATGAGCTTCTCCTCCGCGGGTAGCCGCCGCTTGCTTGTTGCGGTGTCGCTGTTGCTTGTCAGAAGCGCCCCTGGCCGTTTACCGAAACGCCGAGAAAACAGCCACTGTTTTGAAAGTGCGGGCGGTCGCCGCTCTAAACGTGGGCTCCAGGGACATAAATGCGAGCATTTAACGAAAGCAACGCGCACCAAGCCACAAATATTTACTTCCCGCCCTGAAAGCCGCAGCTGATTCACTGCTTCCCGCCACGCTGTGACCGCGTGCGTTTGTTAGGAGGGGGCATGTTGCCACTGTTCTCGAGGAAAACACGAGGCGGATGCAGCGAAATTTAACTCGCTGCAAGGAGAGGCCTGTATCTGGAAAACGTCGCGTGAAAGAGTGTTTTGTTCTTAGTAGCGGCAGCTCACACAGCGGTGGCAGCTTATACGTCGTAGTGCTCCATAACCGGTTCGAATCAGAGTAGCGAAAGAAATCTTCACTGTCAAAATGTGACCTTGAAAGGGGAGACACATGGAGGCATACATTTCTTATTCATTAGGATGAAATCAATTATAGACGTCATAACAGTGTGCCGTACATGCTTTTCGATCAGATATCACTTAGGATACTAGAGTGTCGTTTTTCGAGACTTTTTACTGACACCCGTACCTTAATATAGACATTCATACCGTTACCAAACGTTGTATCTCAGTGAGTATCAACCAAAATCCCGATGTTAATGCTGTGTGCTATCGTCGAGGAAAACGTGTGTAAGTAGTGAGTAATAAGTAGCACTTCCTAATGTTATTCAGTCTGTACACCTACCACGCCGTGAAGGAAAGTAAAGAGAAATTTGGAAACGGAATTAAAGTTAAGGGAGAAAACACGAAGACTTTGCGATTTACCGATAACATAGTAATTCTGTAAGAGATAGCAAATGATGTGAATAGCAGTTGTAATAAATGGACACTGCCTTGAAAACGAGATACATAAGTTGAACATTAACAAGAGAAAAGTGAGTGTAATGGAATGTAGTCAGCCGGCCGCGGTGGACAAGGGGACTGAGGCGCTTTAGTCACGGTCTGCACGGCCACTGCGGTCGGAGGTTCGAATCCCCCCTCGGGCATGGATATTTGTCCCGTCCTTAGGATAAGCTAGCTGATAAGTAGTTTCTAAGTTTAGGGACTGATGACCCCGTAGTTAAGTCCCATAAGCTATAGCAACATTTGAACATTTTGGAATGTAGTCAAATTAAATCAGTCTATGGTGGTTGAGTCAGATAAAATAACGAGACAATAAAGGTGATAGATGGGTTTTGTTACTTCGGCAATCAAGTTAGGACCACTGCTTTGGAACCACTGCATTTAAAGAATGGGACCAGAAAGAATTCCTAGAAGAGCGTTAAAATGGACATGATTCGGACGGAGTCCAATTGAAAGACCACGAGCAAGATGGAGAGAACAGGTGAAAGAAGATGTGGACGAAAGAGGACTACAGTATGAGGAGGAGCAGAACGACAGATTGTGGGAAGAAAGAGAAGCTTCAAACAGGATCTGTCAATGGCCAGCATAAGCAGATACGTTGCAATGAGAAGAAGATAGAAAGACCTGTGCGAAACTGTGCTACTCTTTTTTTTAACACTTAGCATAAAGACTAAATAAAAAAAATCAAAACACACACACGAAACAAACACAACACAAGCGGTGCATCGGGAATAATGAAAAACAGAAAAAGCACAAATTGCGATTTCTCTCTCTCTCTCTCTCTCTCTCTCTCTTCCTCCATAATGACAACACCACACAGGAAAAATGTACATGGTATACAATGGCTTACACACACGCACTAATACAAGGAGAAGCAAAAATACTAAGAAACAGGGCTTACATAGAAAACTGCACAAACCCTACAAATAAATTTGGACCACCGAGCAATCGAAAGGAACAATTTAGAAGGATCAACTTGAATCTAAAACCTCTGACGCAGTACACGTAGGCATGACTCGCCGGAATTTGAAAACAGCGTACAAAAGACATACTGGATGCTGTGAACGTAACACAAATCATTGCACATTTTCAGAACACCTAAGAAACCACAACCACCAGTCCAGCAACATGGAACAGGACATGAAAATCATTAATAGCAATAACAACAACTCTTCTGCAGAGCCATAATAGAAAACAAATAAAGCACGCGGAGAGAGAGAAAGAAAGAGAGGAAAGAGAGAGAGAGAGAGAGAGAGAGAGAGAGAGAGAGAGAGAGAGAGAGAGAGAGAGAGAGAGAGAAATCGCAATTTGTGCTCTTTCTGTTTTTCATTATTCCCGATGCACCGAGGAAAAGTGAAAAGAAGAGCCGGACACATTGAGAAGTTGACAACAAAACAGAAGTCTAATATTCAACATTACCTAGTTCTGAACCAACGAAATTTCGAATGGGGGAAATGAACAACATCACGAACGGAGTAGAATGTGCCCAGTATTGTTTATAATATCTGTTCAAAAAATGTAAAAAAATCATTTATGAAGAAATTAATGTATATTTCAAGCAATTGAAGATGACAGGCATACAATAAAAATACCGTACATATTACGCAACTGAGGAAGACACTTTAATTACTTATTTACTTACTTTACACGATCAGGCCCAATGGACCTCGCACTGCTTTGAGACACTGCCTCCGCTTCAGCCTGTCTTCGATTCTTTTCTGCCATTTTTCTAGCAGTCGCACTCTCTGAAGGTATTTGGATACGCAATCTCTACATAGATTTCTAGGTCTTCCCACAGGCCTTCTGCCCGTTGGCTTGGTATTGAACACAGTTTTCGGCCATCGGTCGTCCCGCATTCGAGCAACATGCCCTGCCCACTGGAGTCATCGTGTCTTCATTATATCCACGATGTTAAAAAGAAAATGATCGTATGGCATTTCGGGAGTTCCCGTGTAGGATTGTTCGGCCGCCTAGTGCAAATATTTTAAATTGAAGCCTCTTCGGGGAATTGCATGTTAATGATGATGACGAGGACAACACACAACTTGCAGTTCCCTGCCAGGAATCGAACCTGGGGCTACTGCGTGGTAGTCAGCGAAGTTGCCGTCTGAGCTACGGGGGCGGACGGCTCTTTGTAAATATAACTCTGTATTGTGACGTGCCCTCCATTTTTCACTCTCATTATCGTAAACTTCCAAAAATCTTCCAAAGGACTTTCCTTTCAAATATCACCAGTCTGTTCAGATCTTGCTCGGTTGTACTCCAGATGGCACCTCCATATAGTACTACTGGCTGTAGAAGTGTTTTGTAGATGGTTATTTTGAAATGTCTTGACAGATTTCTGGTTTTGAGGAAGACACGAAAAAATAATTGAAGAGCACAAATTTTAATTCAGTGCATCGTCCTATAACGTTACATGACCTAGTGTTAATGAGCTGAAACCATTAAGCTCCGTGAACACGCTTATGAGTTACATCTACATACATACTCCGCAATTCACCGTAAGGTGCGTGGCGGAGGGTACACTGTACTACACACAATTTCAAATTCCGGCCCTCTAAATGGACTTAACAGAAATTCACGAAAAGAACGTAGTCTTTCTTCCAGCGATCCCCAATTGACTTGCCGGAGCATTTCCGTGACACTTGCGCATTGGTCGAACCTACCGGTAACAAATCTAGCTGCTCGTCTCTGAACCACCTCTATGTCTTGCTTTAAACTAATCTGCTACGGGTCCCAAACACTTGAGCAATACTCAAGACGTGGTCGTACAAGCGTTTTATACGCGGTCTCCTTTACAGGTGAAGTACATCTTCCCAAAATTCTCCCAATAAACCGAAGTCGACTGTCCGCCTTACTCACAACTGTCCTTACATGCTCGTTCCATTTCATATGGCTCTGCTATGTTACGCCTAGATATTTGAACGACGCGACAGCATCAAGAAGCTCACTACTAATGCTGTATTCGAACATTATGGGATTGTTTTTTCTACTCATGCGCATCACCTTACTTTTCCTACATTGAGAGCCAGCTGCCATTCTTCGCACCAACTAGAAATTTTGTCTAAGTCATCCTGTATGCTATTACAGTCAGTTAAAGACGACACCCTGCGATACACCAGTCATCAGCAAACAGCCGCAAATTATAAGTTACTGTGTCCATCAGATCATTTATATAGATAGAAAGTCATAACGGTCCTATCACACTCCCCTGGGGCACTCCTGATGATACACACGTCTCTGATGAGCCGGAACTGCTGTATGATACTTTGTTGCCCCCCTTTCTAGCACGTAAAGGTCGGAACAATCCCTTACGCAAGAAGTACAAATGTCGTCGGGGCATCGACCTCCGAAAAAAAACCCGAAAGGAGCATAGCCTGTGGTTGCAGACGAGCCGGCAAGCCCTGGCGCCGTATTATCGTAATGGAGCTCCGTGCGTGGCCGAGATAGCTGCAGGCGCAGCGGCCGTTGTCCCCAGGGGGAGGGACCAGCCAGCGATTAACTGGGAAAGCGACGGTCTGTCACGGGCGAGACGCATCGCGCCTGCCCGGCCCTTTCACTGCGACACACAGTTCGGGGAAACCGCAGACACTGCCTGCAGCAGGCCTCTCCGACTCGGGTGGTTCACGAGCACCGGCGGGCACCGGGAAAAGCACCGCTGCTCTGCTGCAGCGCTGTCAGTGCAGAGGTAGCAGGGGAACGTGTTGACCACGCGCGGAGCGAGGCGAGAGTCGTTCAAAAAGGTTCGAATGTTTGTAAATCCATTGGACCAAACTGCGTGGTCATCAGTCCGTAGCTTACAAACTACTTAAACCTAGGTAAACTAACCTAAGGACAACACACACACACCCATGCCCCGAGGAGGAGTCGAACCTCCACGGCGAGCTACCGCGCGCTCCGAAGCGAGACGCTTTAGACCGCTCGGCTATGTAAAAATAGAACAGTCGACGCGAAGTATTGTGGTCAAATCCGATATGGGACGACAACGGACGAGGCACCCATTGCACACCTATTATTGTGCCACTTACAAGCAGCTATCACTGTTAGTGAAGTGGTGATCGCCAAGCGTGAACGTGCATCGTAGGCCTCTTATGTAATTTTGTTCGCGAGGTGCAATTCTGACGTCTATGTTCAAATGTTTGTATAGTCGATGGGACTTAACTACGGGGTCATCAGTCCCTAAACTTACAAACTACTTATGAACTACTTACGAACTAGGACGGCACAAATATCCATGCCCGAGGGGGGATTCGAACCCCCGACCGTAGTGGCCGTGCAGACCGTGACTGGAGCGCCTCAGTCTCCTCGGCCACCGCGGCCGGTTCTGACGTCTGTAGTGCATTCGTCTGTTCTCTGGATTTTCTTTAAAAGCTTGACTTGTCAAGTGTTCGTCGTAATTTGTGTACAAAGATACTTATTACACGATAAATGTGATTTTTTAATATATAGTATCCCTATGAAAAACGCAGACTTACTTACCTGCCACATTCCAAACATCGGAATACTCTATGGAGCACTGGAAAGTTTGTTCTTGCAGTTGACTGCACTGTGTAAAATATAGTCAATTTTTCTACGTGTTCGTGTAATAAGGTTTATTACTACATCTCGCTAATTACCAGTTTGCGTTAGTACTTCTTGTGCCACCGCAGCCTACTGCTAAGGAATCTATGTACGTGGTACTGTCAAAAAGTTCTGAGACAGACCGCATGGCGGCCATGAGGTGCACTACATCGCATATGCGACGCCGTGGTATGGTACCATGTAAGTTAGTCGCTAGTCCTTGCATGAAACAGTTGCGTGCATGCACTGCAAGCAGACGTACGGTCGTTGTTGTGACGGTGATTTGATAGCACCAGTCGGACCTTGCATTTTACAATTTAAGCAACGGACAAACTAAACATTCTGCCAAAAATTTGGCAAAACCGCTGCCGAAATGTTTGAAATGAATCAACAGGAGAAACACTGTCGTTGCTTACAGCCAACCACGCACCTAAAGAATAAACACTATTGTCTGCCACGGCGGTAATGGAGGGGGATGCGCACGACGGCTGAAACCATGGCCGTCTTCCTGACGCGGAGTATAGTTGTTGTTGTTGTTGTTGTTGTCTTCAGTCCGGAGATGGTTTGATGCAGCTCTCCACAATACCCTATCCTGAGCAAGCCTCTTCATCTCCACATAAGAACGGCAACCTACATCTGTCTGAATCTGCTTACTGCATCCATCTCTTGGTCTCCCTCTGCAATTTTTACCCCACACAATTCCCTCCAATGCTAAATTTACGATTCCTCGATGTCTAAGAATGTGTCCTACCAAACGATCCCTTCTTTTAGTCAAGGTATGCCAAAAATTCCTTTTCTCACCAATTCTCTTCAGTGTCTCTTCATTAGTTACACGATCTACCCACCTAATCTTCAGCATTCTTCTGTAGCACCACATTTCAAAAGCCTCTATTCCGTTCCTGTCCGCACTGTTTATCGTCCATGTCTCACTCCCGTACAAGGCAACACTCCAGACAAATACCTTCAGAAAAAACGTCCTTACATTTGAATTAATATTCGATGTTAACAAATTTCTCTTTTTCAAAAATTATTTTCTTCCCACTGCCATTCTGCATTTTATATCCTCTGTACTGCGACCATCATTTGTTATTTCACTGTCCAAGTAACAAAACTCATCTACCTCCTTTATTGCTTCGTTACCTAATCTAATTCCTTCAGCATCACCTGATTTTCTTAGACTGCACTCCGCCGGCCGCGGTGGCCGAGGGGACTGAGGCGCTTCAATCACGGTCTGCACGGTCACTACGGTCGGGGGTTCGAATCCCCCCCTCGGGCATGGATATTTGTACCGTCCTAGTTCGTAAGTAGTTCATAAGTAGTTTGTAAGTTTAGGGACTGATGACCCCGTAGTCGAGTCCCATAAGCTTTACAAACATTTGAGACTCCACTCCATTACCCTAGTTTTGCTCTTGTTAATGTTCATCTTATATGCACTTGGAATGCGGCAGCGTGTGCAACGTACAGAGTCGTGTGGGTGCCTACATTTCAGGCGTCTAGTCTCACAACTTATCGTGTGTAGCAAGTAAGTTGGAATTTCAACAGCCTCGTGTGAAAAGCCGACAAAGGGTCTCCGTTTTAAGCTTTAACTAGCTCTTGCAAGTTTAACAGAAAATTCATTATTGGGGACCCTAATGACTGTTCTTTTTTTTTCATTGATGACTACGTTTTAAGCCCCAGATACACACGTCTTCGGTGGATGATATTTTAGAACAGCCCGGAGCGGTTATATTGATGACTTCTTTAACTGCCGCCATCACAAGCATTGACCAGTTTTTTCGATATTCTGTAACATGATTACATCTAGTGGACGGAAAAGTGATGGCACTAACTGCCCACTTTTGATTTGCAACGAACGTTAATGATTAAATTGAAACAGCATTTGAGATTTAGAAAAACCATAACCACTATTTGAGTTGGAGTTTTTTAGACGCTTTCATCATCGATATTAAAAGGGTTTACAACTACAAGGACGGGGCTGCAAAATATTTTCTTTGTCTTTGAAATAACTCGCCAGAAGATATACCCATAACGGTGCCGGTTTCGGACCTAATAGTGCTAATTTGCACGGATGAATTTTCATTTATTTTTACAAAAAATTGAGACCTATTATAAGACAATTTTTGAACCGATCATCATCATCATCATTAGAGACTGATTATGCCTTTCAGCGTTCAGTCTGGAGCAATGTACCTCTTATAATAAAGTTACTCCATGATCCCCTATTCAATGTTAACATTGATGCCGCGTCTGATGTTATGCCTTTTACTTCAAAATAATTCTGCACCGAATCTAAGTACTGTCTTCTTGGTCTACCTCGACTCCTCTTACCCTCTGCTGCCAAGCTCATAAGTCTCTTAGGTAACCTTGCTTCTCCCATGCGTGTAACATGACCCCACCATCTCAGTCTGTTCCCTCTAACTGCTTCATCTATGGTGTGCATTCCCAGCTTTTCTTTGATTTCCTCATTATGGACACCCTCCTGCCATTGTTCCAATCTATTAGTACCTGCAATCATTCTTGCTACTTTCATATCTGTAACCTCTACCTTATAAATAAGGTAACCTGTATCCACCCAACTTTCACTCCCATAAAACAAAGGTGGTCGAAAGATAGAGCGGTGCACTGCTAACTTAGTCTTGATACTGACTTCCTTCTTGCAGAAGAGAATAGATCTTAGCTAAGCACTTGAACCGATTTTTTAAAAAGTTATCCACAAAAACATTTTTCGGAACCTGACAAACGTACCGTATATAATCTCATCGACACTTTCAGAAGCAAGGCATTAAACCAAAGGAGCACTTTATTACCGTGATGTTTGCTATGAAATTATCCCAAAAGACAGAATAACTGTTTCGGACCAATGCTGTTGCCCTTTAGTCCTCTTTAAAATAAAGTTAAAAATGTGCTCGCGATAAGGCTGGACAGAAGGGACTACTGTATCTCAACCATGAGAATAAAGGGAACTGGAAAATGTGGTGCAGGTACGAGCTCCATTCGGCCGTTGTGCGCGCCACAGATCGCGGACTACGGAAGTGGAGAACTGATTCGACTCGCCGGGTTTCCGTATTTAGGTAATTGGGATAAAAGGTGGAACGGTACTTGCAGTAGCGATCATGTGTTTATCTCGAGAAGAGAGATATACTCTTATAATGCGCCGTGTAATAACCTGGACGCGGAGAAACTTCCATTACGGGACGTTAGATCGTGAAACGAGAGTGGATTATGTTGAGCTATATGACTGTAAGAGTCCAGCTGACGTAGCGAAAGCTGCGATAAATCGACAGATTCTAATGAACAGCAAATTATTGTGCTTTGAAATTACGCAGTTGTTCTTCGCACTGTCGTGACCAACAAGCGGAAGAAATTCTCATTTTACAAATTCATTAGGCGACTAACAGAACACAAAGAACATTTATCACTGCTGTCAACGCACATCATTTCACAATGTGTTACTAAGCAAATTACATAGTTTCGTAAGATGGAAATCATTTACTTTAAAATTATGTATATAACAAATATGAATTAAATTACATGGAGAATAGATTGTTACACGTTGAAGAGACCTAAGAACGATCACTATATGAATGGAAGGAAGGAAGATTGGGTTTTAACGACCCGTTGACAGGGCGGTCATTAGAGACGGTGGTCACGCTCGAGTTGTTTCGGAAAGGATGGGGAAGGAAAACGACCGTACCCTTTTACATGAACGATCCAAAAAATGTTCAAATGTTTGTATAGCTTATGGGACTTGACTTTTCTGGGTTATCAGTCCCTAAACTTACAAACTACTTATGAACTAGCTAATTTTTAAGGACGGCACAAATATCCATGACCGAGGGGGGATTCGAACCCCTGACCGCAGTGGCCGAGCAGACCGTGACTGGAGCGCCTCAGTCCCCTCGGCCACCGTGGCCGGTCATGAACGATCCAATCATTTGCCTGAAGCCATTTAGAGAAATCACGGACAACCTAAATCTGGATGCCCGGAGGTGGATTTCAACCACCGTTTTCCCGAATGCGAATCCAGTGTGTTACCATTCACTGTTTGAATACTTTTGTAACTGACAAAATCTAACATTTCCGTTACGCGGAAGAAAAATATGTTCAAATGTTTGTAGAGCTTATGGGATTTAACTACGGGGTCATCAGTCCCTAAACTTACAAGCTACTTATGAATTAGCTAATACTAAAGACAGCACAAAAATCCATGCCCGACCGTAGTGGCCGTGCAAACTGTGACTGGCGCGCCACAGAGCGCTCGGCCACCGCGGCCTGCTACGCGGAAGAATTTAGTCGAAATATTGGTCTTTGTTCTATATTTCGCACTTCATTTTACTGCATCGAACGGTGTACCGAAATGATTTGGACACCAACTTTAGAAGCCATGCGTATTTGTATGTTATCTATAAGTATTGTCAAAACTTTACATGTAAGTGCTACCGAAATTCAAAGAGAGATGAAGGAATATTAACGTTCACCGTCTAATAGACTGAGCCATTACAGCGAATTGAAATGACTGTTTGCTGTTGACTGTAGACTCAGCACTTTATTTCCATTTTCAATGTCATGACGATTGCTATCATGGTAAACACGCATTAATTGGATGGGAAGCAAACATTTGAACATTTGTTGGCACAGCTGGCGGGGTAAGAAAACGTGTCAGGTGAATATGAAGGTCCCAGCTTTCTGTCCAGCCCGTTGAACTCGTCGAAAAAGCTCGGCCTTTCGATGCGCTCCGACCTCGTCATCTTCCGGTACTTACATACTTTCCGTGTCCGGAACTAGACTTCTAACTTCCAAAAATTAGCAGCCGATATGGCTTTGTCGTTAGCCTCCCATAAGTCTTCCATTGTACAGGGCTTTTCTAAATATGGACAGATAAGCAGGTGTTGAGGATTCTGTACAGCACCACAAAGACACTGAGTGTTCTCATTATCTTTTAGGAAGCCCCATCGCTGCATGTTTGTCTTGCACTTTCGCACTTCTACCCTCATACGGTTCAGGGTTCTGCATATTGTGTATGGTAGGTCTCCACCAGGTGCCAGTTCTTCTTTTGCTGCTTTATGGGGGCTTCTCAAATCCATTTCCCACTTTGCAATACGGTTCTCTGCGGCCGACCCTTCCAGTGCTCGGGTACGTGACAGGAAGCTCTTCCTCGAACGAAGCCGTCGGTCAGCAGGCTGGTGCCCATATAGAGGGTGACGCGTATCCTTTTCTTGCTTCGTTTTTTCAGCTTCGGCAGCAATGTCACGTCGTATGTTGGGCGGTGCGATCTTCCGGTGAAGGGCTGCAAGCGCGTCAGCTCAAGATCAGCCATTTTGCCGAGGAACTTGCCTAACGCAAATATTAGTTTCAGTCCGTGCCGTTATGACGACGTGCTACCGTGCACTGATACTGGGAAATCGCGTGTTGCCTGTCCCTTTGCATCTTAGGCCCTGCCCTGTCTTTCCTTTTTGCGTCCGGGTTACTGGACTGGGAGCAGCGGATCCTTGATGTTGTAGGCCGTCCGTATGACTCATCCGCGCCAGAGGCGAAATAACCTGCTCCGCTGTTTCTTGCAATAGACTGCGGCCAACGGGAAGACCACACAAATTACTGCCTCACCTAGTCTCTCTCTCTCTCTCCCTCTCTCCTTCTCTCTCCCTCTCTCCTTCTCTCTCCCTCTCTCCTTCCCTCCCTCTATTCTTCATTTCCCCGCCTCCCTTTCACCCCTTCTTACAACGCGCCAAGAATAGTGAAGGTTGGACCAGGCTATATTTCTGTCTATTACAGTGTTCCCTTGCGAAAGATGATATAATGTCCTGAAACTGTATTTTTAGCGAGAGTATCGCGCGTACACAACGCATAATAGGGCGGTGCATCGACGAAGTTGTATTTTTACTTAGCAGTGATTCCTGCCGCGGCGGAGTGGCCAAGCGCATTGAGGCGCTATGCGCGAGGCCGCTCCCCGTTGGGGTTCGAATCCCCCCCTCGGGCATGGGAGTTTGTGTCGTCTTTAGTATAAGGTAGTTCATAAGTAGTTTGTAGGACTGATGAACTCGCAGTTAAGTCCCTTAAGCTTTAAAAAGATATGAACATATATATGACTGATTTCTCTGTGGTGAAAACTGTCCTTATCTTTCGCATAAAATACCAACATGGCCCTGAGAAGTTACCGAAACGAAATACTTCCCGAAAACTTTAGTAGATAGTTATTCACCGATACACAAAGTAAGGTTTAAACAATGGTTAGTTCCCTGGGGCATCTTAGTTTAAGTAGTTACTAAGCTACGGACTGATGACCACGCAGTTTGTCCCGATACATTTACAAAGAACAGTGGTTCGTACTGTACTTTGTGTTAGCGCTGAAATTTAGGGTGTAAATACACTCCGTTCTACATGTCAAAATCAAATCTGTGTAATTCTCTATTTATGGACTGATTCCAAACGAAATTACAAGTGTTACTGACTGCAGATGTATTGGTATGTTGGAAATCGCGATGGTTTTTAGATCCTATTTTCGTGAAATTACCTGTTGAACAATGAAAGAACTGGCCATTGGTTGATTAGTATAAATGTTGGTAGCATGTTTAGCGTTTATCTGTAACAAACACTGCTTTTAATAAAATAATCATTTAACAAGCTACAAGCTGTAAGAGTAATAACAATCTTAGGTAAAGCAGTCAAAAATCCGAAGATTGGTTTGAACACCACAGTGCTTTACTAGGCATGCTCCTATTTGGAGGTGGTATGCCGCTGCCTTACTGTGACCTTCGAACTGATTTACCCATCCGGTTATAGAGGGACCTACAGTTTAACGTGGGTTCCGAACCACGATGCTACTCGATATTTTTCACATAAGAAACATTGACAGAGGTGAAAGAAGTGGAAAGTGACAGACAGAAATCATGGGTCATGGCGGGAATCGAACCTGGATCAATAGTCTGGCACCTTACCACTATGATACCGAGACGCAGTTACAAAGCGGAGACACTGCTCCAATGAAAATGAAATCTGCAAGCCAAAAGTAACTACTAACCTCACTCATGTGCAGTGTGATATTGCTGTAACAAGTATTTTGAAAATGGGGTCAAGTTTTGATAAATCATAAATTCAGCAGGGAAGAAAAATCATGTACGCTACACTGTTTGTGTTTGCCTTTGTGCACTAAATTTGGTAGTATCAAGATTTTTACAAAAATGAACAGTTACTTTGTCGATTCGATTTAAAGTGCACCACAATATTCTATCAAGATACGTTCCATCATTTTCAGTTGAAAAAATAATGAAATAATAACAAGTAAGTTTCTAAAAATAAAATAAAATAGAGGCAATAACACAACAATGTCTGTCTGAGAAGTTCTGCAAAGAGGGAAGCTTGCTTACCTTGTCAGCGTGAATTCATCTCATCATTTCATCAATAGGATCAAATAAAAGCCCTGCCTGCTGAATCATCTAATCAAACAAAAGTACTCATAATTCTTGCTCTGCATTTTTGGAGCGTACACTAAAAGCTTTTGAGAATGTCGAATGGAATACACACTTTCAAATTCTGAAGGTAGCAGGGGTAAAATATAGGGAGCAATGAGTTATATTCAAATTGTACAAAATCCAGACAGCAATTATTAGAGTCGAGGGGCATGAAAGTGTTGCGGTGGTTGGAAAAGGAGTAAGACAGGGCTGTAGCCTTTCCCCATTGTTGTTCAATCTGTACATTGAGCAAGCCGTGAAGGAATGCAAGGAGAAGTTTGGAGAGTGAATTAAAGTCCAGGGAGAAGGAATAAAATCCTTGTGATTATCAGATGACATAGTAATTCTATCAGAGATAGCGAAGGATCCGGAACAGCAATTAAATGGAATAAACAGTGTCTGGAAATGAAGATATAAGGTGAACATTAACAAGACTAAAGCGAGGGTAATAGAATGTAGTGTCAGAAAATCAGGCGATGCTGAAGGAATTAGATTAGGTAATGAAACAATAAAAGTAGTAGATTACATTTGTTATTTGGGTAGCAAGATGACTTTTGATGGTCGAACTAAAGATGACATAAAATGCAGAATGACTATGGGGAAAAAAAGCGTTTCTGAAGAAGCGAAATTTGTTGAGATCAAATATTAGTTTAAATTTTAGGAAGTCATTTCTGAAAGCATTTGTGGGGAGTGTAGCATTGTATGGGATTGAAACGTGGACGATGAGTTGAGACAAAAAGGTGATATATGCTTTCGACAGGATGAAGATTAGATAGGTAGATCGTGTAACTAAAGAGGAAGTGCTCATGAGAATTGGGGAGAAAAAGAGTTTCTGGCATATCCTGACTAGAGAAGGGATAGATTGGTGGGACACAGAGACATCAAGGAATCGTCAGCATTAGAAGGAAGTGTGTGGGGTAAAAATCGTAGAGGGGAGCCGAGGGACGAATACAGTAAGCAGTTGTTTTTTTTTTTTTCCCCTTCTTCTTAAGGGACTTAACTACGGGGTCATCAGTCCCTAAACTTACAAACTACTTATGAACCAGCTAATACTAAGGACGGCACAAATATCCATGCCCGAGGGGGGATACGAAACCCCGACCGTAGTGGCCGTGCAGACCGTGACTGAAGCGCCTCAGTCCCCTCGGCCACCACAGTACGTATCGTCAGATGAAGAGGCTCGCACAGGACAGTGTGGCGTGGAGAGCTGCATCAAATCACTTTGCGGACTGAAGACGACAACACCACCACTCCATGCACCTTCTTGGTGACCATTTGTAACCGACTTTCCGCGATCCTGCACTGCCTTATTCTGCTGCTTAGCCGCGACACCACAGCAATACCTCGACAATCTAAAAGTAGCTCAGACATGCCGCTGGCCGGCCGCGGGGACTGAGGCGCTTCAGTCACGGTCTGCACGGCCACTACGGTCGGGGGTTCGAATCCCCCCTCGGGTATGGATATTTGTGCCGTTCTAGTTCGTAAGTAGTTCATAAGTCGTTTGTAAGTTTAGGGACTGATGACCCCGTAGTTAAGTCCCATAGACTTTACAAACATTTGAACATTTTGAACATGCCGCTGCTAACGAACCAAGCAATACATACTTTCGATCAAATTTCATGAAGACCTATTTCAGACTGAATTTCTGCACTTAGCCGGGCAACAGGAGGTCCGAGACGATATTCGGAGGTGTCTCAAGACTTGGGCCACCTCAGTGTATGAGGAGGGTGCAGCAGCTCTCTGACTGCACGGCGGTGTTCCCTGAGGGTAGTGGGCGAGGCGACGCTGCACTTGTTTACGGCTGCGGCCGTATGTGTGTCAGTGTGCTGGCGTGGCTCGGCGGTCGCGATCCCCGCTTGTAAACAGAGCGCGCACCACTGCGGCGCCACCTCCACCTCTCAGCGCCGGTGCTGCCACCTGCCACCCGGCACACTTAAGACGGCTTTCCGTGTTCGCCGTCCGACCTTCCAAAACGTCCTCCTCTTCCCTCTAGATATCCATAACTTGCCAGAGCAGTGGCAAATACAATATTTTGGTCTGGGTCGGCGGGAGGGGGGGGGGGGGCGTAGCCGCAGTCTAACACACCTGTCACGACAGTCGAGCAGATTTTTGTTACCCAGCGCGACAGCAGCGCACCAAGCGGCCAGCAGGGGACACTACTGAGTAGTGCGGTATTTCGTGCGTTGTACGTGCGGCTCGATAGCACAGTGGTAGAGTGCCAGACTACCAATCCAAAGGTTACGGGTTCGATCCCCGCCAGGTCCTAGGATTTTTATCTCCCACTTTCCACTTCTTTCACCTCAGGCAGTGTTGCTAATGTGAAGAATATTGAGTAGCACCATGGTTCAGAACCCACGTTAAATTGTAGGCCCTCCTATAACTGGCCGGGTAAGTCAGTTCGAAGGTCGGAGGAAGGCAACGGCATACCAATTCCAAACAGAACCATGCCTAGTAAAGCACTGTGGTGGTCAAACCAATCTTTGGATTGTTGACTGCTTTACCTTTTCTTACGTCGGCTTACTCGTAGCTTACATTCGTTTTCGTGATGGTTTCCGGAACTGGGAACGCTTGTAGCGGAATACAATGTACCAACAACCAGAAAAAATACCTCATTTGTCTGTTTTCAAATTTCCTAAGGACTCTGAGAGGTATGTAACAATCATTCTGCTGAAAAGTTTCCGTTACTATTCTCCTGAAAATTGTATATATTTGTATATAATAGTGATTGTTTGACCTTTTTAGGAGTAGAAAATGGCTCATAGTGTATATAGGCAACTATGTACTGCAGTCGGGATGTCCAAAGGTACAGAAAAAAGCGTGTGATAGGCCTAAGATATAAAGTAACATTCTGAACAATACGCTACAAAACTCTGAAACCCTATATATTAGTAAAAAATTGGAAGTTCGGAAAATAAGATGAAAACCATTTAGGGAGGTAGGTAAATACCCAATATTTGTAGAAAATATTTAGACCAAACTCAAATCTGGGCGTCAGTGGTCATACTCTTCCTTTTTTTTTTCTCGGAAACATGCGCGTAAACCTAAGAAGGGCAGTTTTATACGTATTTCAACTATTAGTTAGAAGTATTTCGTCCGACACAGAACAATAAGAAAGACGAAAGTCGTAGTTTTGCTAACAGTTGTCCTAAAAACTAAAATACAAAAGGAAATGTAAATAAATTGTGCGTCATACGCGTTTACTTTGGAGCTACATGGTACGCTTCCTAGCCTTACATTACTTCTGTTTCAATGGGGAAAGCTGCAAATATATTCGGAGGCACATGTTTCTGCGTGAGTAGGTTCTAACTGTCATCGTTTCATTCATCCGTTTTAGTTCAATTACTGTTTATTAATGCATCATCCGTTCCGTTTGATATTAGACTAAAACCTTTTTATCTAAAAGAAAACAGTCATATCGTGAATTACGTAGAAAAGGGTGTGAGAATAAAGTGTTATTCATACGATCTATATGACGTTAACAGGCGGCTCCCTTGCTCGCCGCTTGGAGCGCTAGTGTCGTCTTAGTTACCAGGCGGTAACAGATTTTGCACCAGTGAGTGTCGCGACTGGTATGTTAGACTGTGGGGTAGCGGCTGAGCATATAGAAATTGATTGTGATGGTGTCACCACATATAACAAAAAAGTAAAGGAGAGAAGCCTCGACAATCATAGTAAGATAACATCTCCCTTTCTCTCTCTCTCTCTCTCTAACCCTTTCGAGGAAACCTTCCCACGCACTGCAGTGTCCAAATTCAAATGTTCAAATGTTTGTAGAGCTTACGGGGTCATTAGTCCCTAAACTTACAAACTACTTATGAACTAGCTACAACTAAGGACGGCACAAATATCCATGCCCGAGGGGGGATTCGAACCCCCGACCGTACTGCAGTGTCCTCCATGGGCCAAGGGACTCAGCATTCCCACGACTTGTTGGCACTGTCATCTGTACATTAGACTGAGGAACAAGTGGGAGACTGATGGCCATTGTAGTTTTGTCCCCCCTTAAATATCCAAACAACAACAACAACAACAACAAGTGAAAAATTCCCCGCCGCTAGCAGTTGCGATGACAAATTATGGACCATTATGTGTGTGTTGGGCCGAATACCGTGTCAGGATGACGTCGTTTTGGGGCTGTTTCGTGGTTCCTTTTGTGCATGGCCATCCACATTTGGCCCGCGGATGGCCTTTTGGCGTCGCGGCCGAGCGCATTGAGGCGCTTCGCTATGATGCGCGAGGTCCTTCACCGTCGGGGTTTCGAATCCCCCCTCGGGCATGGATGTTTTTGCCGTCTTTAGTATATGCTAGTTCATAAATAGTTTGTAAGATTAAGGACTGATGACCCCGCAGTTAAGTCCCTTAAGCTTAACAAACATTTGAACATTTTTTTTAAATATATTCGTAACGTAATAGCGGTGAGCAGTGATACTGAACAATCTCGAAATGTTTGTAGAGCTTAAGGGACTTAACTACGAGGTCATCAGTCCCTAAACTTACAGACTACCTATGAACTACCTAATACTAAGGACGGCACAAATATCCATGCCTGTGGGGGGTTCGAACCCCCGACCGTAGTGGCCGTGCAGACCGTGACAGGCGCGCCGCAGTCTCCTCGGCCACCGCGGCCGGCGCTGAACAATCTCGGCCAATGGGGGTTTTATATGAGACCCTAACGTCTAGTCAGGAACACAAGTCAGATGTCATTTTTCACTTTCTTTTATATTGCTGTAAATGGGCAGAGGAAAGGATTAAATATTGCAACAAGATTGTGTGTTTCTAATACCAGAATAACGCCGCAGTGGGCGGATGTAGCGAAAAGGTCAAGGTTTCAAGAGTTTCTCCATTACATGCACTTTACTGGCCGAGGAACAATGCACTAGAAAATGGTGCCAAGAATGCAGCGTTCATCAGCTTAATTCAGCGGTATGCGGGAGTGGTTTTCACCGGCGCTGGCACACTTGCTTCCGTGACGAATCGCCTGCTGTGGCCGACAGGTGTTCTTACCTCTTCCGCCGCGAGTATAGGAACGTGGGCCCCATTGTTTGTCAACAGCGTCTGCGGGAGGTCGGCTTTCCGGATGCGGGCCCGCCGTGTTGCAGCCCAGAGATGCAGCCACACAAAGGCCACGGCCTCCCACAATGGCGGCTAACGGGAGCGAGCAGACAGCCTCTCCGGGCATCTATTTTTTGCACGCCAGATTGCACTGCCGCGTCGTCCGCGATGGTCAACCGCGTTGTCATTTCTGCCGCCTCAGTGGAAAACTCGTCACAGGGGGAACTGTGCTCAAGTCTTGTTCCCTTTCGAGTGGGAATCTTGGAGTTGCAGAGGTTCCAACCATTACGATTTAATGGTCTAAAGCACCTCGCTGCGGAGCGCGCGGTTGCTCACCGTGGAGGTTCGAGTCCTCCCTGGGGCATGTGTGTGTGTGTGTGTGTGTGTGTGTGTGTGTGTGTGTGTGTGTGTGTGTGTTGTTAAAAAATGTTCAAATGTGTGTTAAGCTTATGGGACTTAACTACGGGGTCATCAGTCCCTAAACTTACAAACTACTTACGAACTACCTTATACTAAGGACGGCACAAATATCCATGCCCGAGGGGGGAGTCGAACCGTAGTGGCCGTGCAGACAGGACTGGAGCGCCTCAGTCCCCGCGGCCACCGCAGCCGGCGTGTGTGTTGTCCTTAGGTTAGTTTACCTAGGTTTAAGTATTTTGTAAGCTACGGACTGATGACCACGCAGTTTGGTCCGATATATTTACAAACATTTTGTCACGAAAATTGTTTAAAATTAAGAGTTTACGATTGAAGTGGTGCGAATTCCGATTGGCCACTTTTTTTTTTTTTTTTTTTTTTTTCAAAGGCGCGCCGGTTTGGAATCTAGCAGCAGCCATTGAAAATGCGGAACGTCACTTGACTCGTAGCTACGCCCCTACAGGAAAAATCGGAAGGGTGTGGGTAATAATAGAAGATCGTTCATCGTCTATCCTCCATCAGTAGTCTTTGTTCAGAAGTTGAAGTTCTGCTGGTTTTGTTTTTTATTGCATCGTATCTACTAATACAGCGATTTCGTGTGTGTGATACGCTGTGCCGAAGTGTGTGATGAACGTTTCTTATTTGTAAAATATACTACGAGAAACTTTTTGTTGCAGGAAAAACCTACTCCTCGTGCCAGTGATGCTTATGAATCATTGCGAAAAACACTTACGGAGCAAAAATATCGTAAGGGTATCGTTGTTTGAGGATTTCTGCGAAATGAATAAATATTAATCTGGAAATAAAAAAAAAACTAAGTACTTCTGTATTGAGGAAGAAAATAATTAGTTATTAAATTTTGGTCGGAGTGATATTCATTAACGTTTGCAGATGTTTCAATTTTGATCTAGGCTCAAAGGGAATTATTGGGATAAAGAGGCACACGTAAACCCCAGAGTCCTGAGGAGGACAGTCGGATAGAAGGCTATCAAGCAGGAGGCGGATAGAATGGCTGCAGCGGCATGGCAGCGCATTCAGGATGAGACAGTGGGACACAGAGGCCCCGAGCCATCACGCAGTCTGCCATAGTTCTCGGCCTACACAAAGGCGCCCTGTGTGACAGGCCCCTCCTGCGTAAAGAGGTCAGGGAGCCGAGTGAGTCATAACGGGAAGAACTCGCATGTCGACAGCAGCTGAGAGGCGCCCAAAAAGAAGCGGATGCAGTCTCCAACACCAGCTCACGAGGCTCGCAGCGTCCGGTTCTGCCGCCGCTTTTAAACTTTTTTTCCCTTCATCTAATCACTAGTTCCGGGAATAACTTTCTGGTTTCATGTTGAGGGGCAGTATAGCGCTCTAGTGCGCCAGCAACTCGAGCTGATCTGGAGTGAAAATGATGCTCTGAAGTAATTGAGAACACCACCTACTAAGGTAGGTTTTATTGGAACGCATACTGGAGTGTTATAATCTGTGGAGGAAATAGGGCTCGAAGGGGGTCATTGGGATCGCAAATACACAAAAACAAATAGTGTCGGTCGAAGCATTTATACTTTTACATACAGGACATTACAGGATCTTGGCGACATACGTGAAAGGGGGACAGATCACATTGTGGCGAACTAGTTCCATTAGGGGTAAAATGTTCGATTGTGCTTTCGTTTCACACTAGAGGTCGTTGGATTCTGGTTATGCCCCTGAGAGATGGCAGGGCGTAGCCACTCTGCAGCGTTCATATGCAGTGTGTGTTGTTTATCATCCAGTGATCTGGTACTCGTGAAAGGTGGTAAACGTAGATAAAATTAAAATTCCTCATTTCCTCCTTACTTATTTTCCCCATTCTTGTGATTTTCTTCGTGGATATAAGACTATCAATTTACTGGGGTGGGTCAGTTTGGCGAAAACTCATCACCAGTTCTGGGATTTCTAAATAATATCTAGAGTCACCGCTAAGCATGAGTAACCGTATTTTCTCTAACAAACGTTATTGCACATTAAGTGCTAACTTTACGATTCCTTGATGTCGAAGAATGTGTCCTACCAATCTATCTCTTCTTTTAGTCAAGGTATTCCATAAAATCCTTTTCTCCCCAATTCTGTTCAATACCTGCTCATTAGTTATGCGATCCACTCACCAAATTTTCAGCATTTTTCTGTAATACCACATTTCAAAAGCCTCTATCCTCTTCCTGACCACATTGTTTATCGTCCATATTTCGGTCCCATACAAAGCCACACACCACATAAATGCCTTCAGAAAGGACATTCTTCCACTTAAATTAATATTCGATGTTAACAAATTTCTCTTTATCAAGAGCGCTTTTCTACCCATTGCCATTCTGCAGTTTATATCCTATTTACTGCGACCATCGCATGTTATTTCACTGCCCAAGTAACAAAACTCATCTACCACATTTATTGTTTCGTTACCCAATCTAATGCCTTCAGCATCGCCCAATTTTCTTAGACTGCACTCCATTACCCTCGTTTTGCTCTTGTTAATGTTCATTTTATACGCACCTTTCAACACACTGTCGATTCCGCTCAACTGCTCTTCCAGGTCTTTTGCTGTCTCTGAGATAGTTACAATGTCATCAGCAAAACGCAAGGTTTTTATTTTTTCGCCCTGAACTTTAATTCCTTCTGGTAGCTAATATGGTAAATTCTTCCTGTCTAGAAATGAGCCTTGGAAAATAGTAGGCTTCTGTAGCTAAATGACTCAAACTGGTCTTCAGAGCGACTGTGCACCTCGTTTGCACAGTGGTAGAGTGCCAGACTACAAATTCAAAGGTCGCGGGTTCGATCCCCGCCAGGATTTTTATCTGTCACTTCCCACTTCTTTAACCTCTGGCAGTGTTGCTGATGCGAAAAATACCGAGTAGCACCGTGGTTCGGAACCCACGTTAAACTGTAGGTCCCCCTATAACTGGCTGGGTAAGTCAATTCGAAGGTCGGAGGAAGGCAACGGCATACCACCTCCAAACAGGACCATGCCTAGTAAAGCACTGTGGTGTTTAAACCAATACTCATATTGTTGACTGCTTTACTTTTTACCGCAGCAATAACCAGTACCAGTGGCACGCTATGGAACGTGAAAAATGGACGTTGAGTACACGGCAACCGGAACTGAACGTGGAGACGGGCCGGGGAACAGCTTGCAGTGGGCGCAGAATGCGTCAGTATCTATCACAGTGGTGGGAGCGATGTGGACAGAAGCGCGTGGGCGGCGGTGGCGCACACCTGCCTGGTTGCGTGTTCCGGCGGAGTGAGCCGCCGGAAGCCATTAATACTCCCACTAGCGACGCCCTTCGTACGGTAGCGATGGCGATTAATCGCCTCTGCCCCTAACTGCTCCATCCAGGCCGCCACTACAATTTATAAACGTAAACGCTCTCCATTGTATACCTTCCTATCGCACGTTTCTCCTTCGACAATACCTCAATTTTATTTTATTACTAGCTTAAACCCGCGGCCCCACTCGTGTCAAAATGTCTGTAAAACTATCGGACCAAACTGCGTGGTCATCAGTCCGTAGCTTACAAACTAGTTAAACCTAGGTAAACTAACCTACGGACAAACACACACACCCATGCCCCAGAGAGGACTCGAACCTCCACGGCGAGCAACCGCGCGCTCCGCAGCGATGTGCTTTAGACTGCTCTACTCCACCGCGGCTCCACTCGCGTGTTAGTTGATTATGATAGATAAGCTATATTTTAGTAGTATGCTATGAGACTGAATAGTAAGTAGTGTAGATCAAATCGCAGGTAAAAATGCACTCGTTTCGAAGAATCCAATCACGAAATTGAACAATAATGATTGTAATAAATTATCAGAGATCGATCACTTGATGTAATGCCGAAACGTCAAATCGTTTTCTAAGAGATGTATTAAAAGAAATTTCTTTTTTACTGCTTTATTTATTTATTCTTATTTCTTAATTCCCTTGCTTATCCTTACAGAGGAAGAGCTGAAGACATTGTAGCACGCATAGACCAAAGATATGGTCTGTGGCATCACGTTTCGCTGTATGGAACCTCCTTGCTATAGAGTCGCAAACGTCATCGCTGGCCTTCAGTCCGAATGTTTTAATAATCTGACTGCTTTCAACCACCATATCTTCCAACCCCTTATAGCTATCGGCATGGAACTAATATGGTGTACAACGGTAGACTTCCGTCAACAATTACACACAGACCATTCGTTTGCGTTCTGTAGTTTTCGCTGCAGAGCGAAATATTAACACACAAACACGCGTAGAATTTTATATACTCCGTTAACTTTCCATCCCAATATACATTTGGCTATAAGAAATGGGGCCAAAGATGGTTTTTGTGGTTCATCTTTAAAGTGTTGTTGCCATGAAACAACTTACTGGGAGTTACAGTAACAAAACTGTGAGATACACAGTAATTGAAGATGGCGTCTGTCGTCGCCCATCGGCTGATGTCACAGTGAATTTCGTTAGTGGGTAAGTAATTTGTATTTGGGATATAAGAACTCCTGATATGAACGCTCCATTAACCAGTGACTAGCTCTTTCGAACCACGTACGATACGAATAATCAGCAGTTGGCGATTTACGAGATGAGAATACGCTATATTTAGGCGAGGCCAGGCACTATATAGAGCGTGCAGCAGTTTTTTTTAAACCGGTGGCTGTGTAAGCAGTCGCGGTAAGTCGGAGGGGTGGCTATTTTAATCCGCGTAGCGGAAAACAACAGGTCGTCAAACTCGTGAGCGAGAACTGCGCCGCCACTCGGCTGTGTGTACCGGCGGCGGGCGACCCGCCTGGCGGCATTCCGCAGCAGAAGTCAGCCGTGGGAACCGCTAAAACTGATTCCAAATTAATTTCTCACCGCAATGGGTTCGCCGACCGCAAGTAGCCGGAAACGTCGCGCGCAGCTGTTCCCAAACAATATCTGGCCCAGCGGCCGTATAACGTGTTCTTGGCAGGTGTGTGTGTGTGTGTGTGTGTGTGTGTGTGATTTAACGGTTCAGGAAGCACGCAAAATGCTCTTAAAATTTGTTCAGACATTCAGTCTGGCAGTGGCATTGGTGCTATTCTCCACGCCACCATGTGAAAGTAATTTCATTTCCCCACTTACAAGGGGAACACCAAGTATGGTACCAACGGATTTTGATGGGTCGCAGGTATGTTGTGAGGGAATTCCTCCAGACCATCAAACTAAAAGGATTTGTTCCAATGGGCATTTGATTTCTAAGAAAATCGAGATCAAATTCGCAGCAAATTACCACGCGTAACGTGTCTACTTATACGTGGCGGTTACCATTCAACGAGACAGCGTGGTGTAATCGGCAAGATGCGAGGCTGCCATGCAGGAGACCCAGGTTCGATATCTAGCGGCAGAACAATTTTTAAAAATTGTTATTGCTACTCCAAAAAAAAAAAATTAAAAAATAATTAAGCAAAGAAAAAGATATAAAGAAAGAAAAAAATAATGAAAAATCAAACGATTAAAAAAATAACCAAGAAAATAAAAAAAAATCTTCCCCTTCGGGTCATTTATTTTTAACTTTCCTTCATTTCTCTTCTTTTATTGTGCATAATTATATGCCTTTATACCCACTCCTATGTTACAGCTCGAGTAAACAATCAGGACAATAGCAGATAACACAGTAGCAACTGATTATTTTACTTATTGCGCAGTGTTATTTACTCACTGTCGCCACCGTCACTATCTTTAACACCTGTACAAAATTCTGGATGATAATTGTCACAGAATCACCGAAAACACAGAACATTGTAGCACCACGTACATCTAATAAATGCTACCGCTTTGCAAGCGCTCTAAGAATCTTTGAGCGAAAAATACTACGCAGAATCTATGGTCCAATAAGGGAAGGAGGAGGCTGTAGAATAGGATACAACACTGAATTACAAGAATTTCAAAATGTTCTAATGTTTGTAATTCTATCGGACCAAACGGCGTGGTCATCAGTCCGTAGCTTGCAAACTACTTAAACCTAGGTAAACTAACCTAAGAACAAACACACACGCCCATACCCCAGGGAGGACTCGAACCTCCACGGCCAGCAACCGCGTGCTCCGCAGCGAAATTCTTTAGACCGCTCGGCTACTCCACCGCGGCTTACAAGAATCAATACAGGGTAGGGACATAGTGAAATTTGTGAAATCACTCCGAATACGACGGCTAGGACACATGGAGAGAATGGCAGGGGATAGAATTCCTGCCGCGGTGGAGTAGCCGCGCGGTCTAAAGCACCTCGCTGCGGAGCACGCGGTTGCTCTCCGTGGAGGTTCTAGTCCTCTTTGGGGCATGGGTGTGTGTGTTTTTCCGTAGGTTAGTTTACTTAGGTTTAAGTAGTTTGTAAGCTACGGACTGATGACCACGCAGTTTGGTCCGATAGATTTACAGGTATTTGAACTTCTTTATTATTATTATTATTATTATTATTAGTTCAAATGTTTGTTAAGCTTATGGGACCTAACTACGGGGTCATCAGTCCCTAAACTTACAAACTACTTATGGACTACCTTATACTAAAGACGGCACAAATATCCATGCTCGAGGGGGGATTCGAACCCCCGACCGTAGCGGCCGTGCAGACCATGACTGAAGCGCCTCAGTCTCCTCGGCCGCCGCGGCCGTCTATTATTAGTATTAGTATTATTATCATAGAATTCCAAAGAAAATAATGACGGGTAAAATCCATTCGGCTAGGCGAAGAGGAAGACCGAGAAGAAGATGGACTGATGACGTAATAGAGGATTTCACCAGTGTGGGAGTCCGGGGATGGAAAAGAGGAGCAACTGACCGAGAAATGTAGAGGATAATCGTTGATGAAGCAAAAATGTTCAAATGTCTGTAAATCTATCGGACCAAACTGCGTGGTCATCAGTCCGTAGCTTACAAACTACTTACACCTAGGTAAACTAACCTACGGACAAACACACACACACACACACACACACACACACACACACACACACACACACACCCATGCCTGAGGGAGGACTCGAACCTCCACGGCGAGCAACCGCGTGCTCCGCTCGGCTTACTCCACCGCGGCGTTGAAGAAGCCAAAGCTCACCAAGGTCTGTAGCGCTACCGAAGAAAAAGATGCTGGGATGTTAACGGCTCAGACCTCGCTGCCCATTACACTTCGTTTCCCTGACAACACGAAGCGATGTCACCGAAAGTGATATCCGCTTCCAGGTGCTGCCGCGAGATTCCTGCGGTCCGGGAGGCGCCTTCCGACCCAGTAGCCAGTTGGGCGCTGGCGCACGCAGTCTCCTTAATTCGTCCCTTACCTGTCGTCGGGCTACCGCACAACCTGTTTTCGGGAGAAACTACACGCGCCACGACCCGGTTTCTCTTCACATCGTAATTAAGCTCCCGATTTGTTTTTGCCGCCCGAGTTAGCTTTATGCCTGCTAGTCACGGCCGCGCACCGAGCGGAAAGAAAGGCGTAAGACAGGCAGGCGGCAGAAAGAAGGAAAGCAAGCTTTATGGCGGCCGAGCTGCAATAAAATTAGACGGCTGCTGGTCGTGGTCGTGGTCGTGGTTGCAGGCCGTGGGAGAGCTGTGGCCTGCAGCGTGCGATGCACCTGGCTCTCCGCGGGGCACAACCCACTGCTGGGGCTGGACGGTCTGCAAGAAAAGCTGATGGTTAATGAGCTTCATCCACGCGCTGACACGCAGTTTGCAGGGGCGTCACGTCCTTCCCGTAATACCAGTGATGTTTCTAGTCAACTACACGTTTCTCGATACCTGCAAGTTCAAATGTTCAAATGTTTGTATAGCTTATGGGACTTAACTACGGGGTCATCAGTCCCTAAACTTACAAACTGCTTATGAACTAACTAATACTAAGGACGTCACAAATATCCATGCCCGAGGGGGGGATTCGAACCCCCGACCGTAGTGGCCGTGCAGACCGTGACTGGAGCGCCTCAGTCCCCGCGGCCACCGCGGCCGGCAAGCGATACCTGCAAGTCGGAGTGTCCATCTCGATAGCTCAGTGGTCAGCTTATCGCACTACTATGTAGAGGACTCCGGTTCGATTCGAAGTACGTTGGCAAATCTGAAAGCTTTGCCCCTATTGTTTTTATTTTTTCTTCTTCCTTCGTTTCACCCGACTCTGGCGTACCCTAGAAAATTTGATCAATCATTTCTTAACCCAGATAGGGCTGACGTCCTTCCGGAAGGACGAGAATGGCAACTTACTTTTTCATTATTCTATTTAAGAATTCGTACACAGTGTCTTATTTTATTTCTCTGAATAGCTTGCTCCCATTGCAGATCAATAGTAGCTTCATTGTTGGTTGCAAAGTGGTTGGATACGGCTACGAAGTTGAGATTCGTACAGAAGATATTGAAGACTTCCTCGTAGTTGGGTTTGTTTTTCTGGAACATTCTTTAATTTTTTGCGACATTTACATGTATGCATTTCATTTTAAATGATATTTTAATAATAATGATTCACCATATTAAAATTTTAAAACATTCATTTTGACGCCCTTCCAGAAAGAAAGGCAATATGGCAAAAGTAATGGCGTGATTTTTTTTTTTCACAATCACTTATGATCATGTGCAGTCATATGAAGCTAATCAATAACTTTTAAAATAAAATTTAAAACAAAAGTAATTCCGTTTTATCTGGTTAATGTCCTGTGCCTTTCTGTTAGCCCAGCGTTGTTTCATTCTTTCTTATCTTCTTTTCCTTTCTTCTTCACATGTTAGGATAATTCGTTTGATTTTGACTTAGGCTTTGAACTTCTCTTTCTTGTCTTTGGATATTTGTTTTGCAATTTCATCAGTGAGCGTAATTTATGTGATTTGGAGTTCTTTTAAGTCCTCCTTGACTCCCTTAAACGAGTATGATATGGTTTATTTGTTGCGCAGGTAGTCAATTTTTTATATTTATTATTATTATTATTATTATTATTATTATTATTATTATTTTAATCTAGTTGGGAAGCTGTTGAGGATGTGTCCATAAAATTCAATTCTTATTTCCCTCCTCCTGTCTGACTTTTTTTCCAGTCGTTTGGCAAAGGGTTATAAGGTGAATTTTTTTTCTCTTCAACTGGACCATGGTAGGTAACGCACAATATTTCGACTGCATAAGGGCTTCCAAATTCAAATGTTTGTAAATCTGTGGAACTTGACTACTCTGGTCTTCATTTCCTAGGCTTACAAACTACTGAAACTCCAGAATGAAACTTTCACTCTGCAGCGGAGTGTGCGCTGATATGAAACTTCCTGGCAGATTAAAATTGTGTGCTGGAACCGGAACTCGAACCTGGAAACATTGCTTATGCTGTGGCTAAGCCATGTCTCCACCATATCCTTTCTTCCAGGAGTGATAGTCTTGCAAGGTTCACAGGAGAGCTTCTGTGAAGTTTGGGAAGTAGGAGGCGAGGTACTGGCGGAATTAAAGTTGTGAGGCGGCATCGTGAGTCGTGTCTGGATAGCTCAGTCGGTAGAGCACTTGCCCGCGAAAGGCAAAAGTCCCAGGTTCGAGTCCCGGTTTCGGCACACAATTTTAATCTACCAGGAAGTACTTAAACTCACTTGTGATAAGGACAACAAATACACCCGTGCCCGAGGGAAGACTCGAACCTCCGACGGCGAGTAGCGGCGTGCTCCGCAGTTATATAAACGCGTTGGAACACTCGATCATTTCATCGGGGCAAGGACTTGCAGTTTGATTTACTGAAACACAGATTCACTCATTTGTGAAAAAGTGTTTAAGTGTAGATTTTGTTTTCTAAGGGTACCTATACAGGGAGTGAAGGAAATTAGGTACACACATTATTTATTCATTAATAAGGATGATGATGATGATGATGATTGGCGTTTTAGGGCGCTCAACAGCAAGGATTAATAAGGAGTTGGCTCACCATTGGCTTCGTGCCGCGCGAGAATTGCCATCCTCGGGGATTGATTTGTGTGATGTCCTTGGTGAAAGTTAAAATAGTTTGTAAGTCTAGGGTCTGATTACCATAGCACTTTTGTCCAGCCGCGAGAGAATATCCGTGCGCAATAAGGCGTCCACCTGCGGTGCGCGAGACTTTCCGCCGTCGGGGTTCGAGTCCCCCCTCGGACATGGGTGTTTGTGTTGTTCTTAGCAAAGTTACTTTAAGTTAGAGTAACTAGTTTGTAGCCTAGGAACTGATAACCAATTAAGTTAAGTCTCTTAGATGTACAAACATTTGATTTGAGTTTTGCCCAAAGCGTTTACAAACATTTGAACATAGAAAGTCACTTATAAATCCATGTCCCAACTATTCATGCGATAATGTTAGTCGACTACAGACCCTCGCCAAGTGGGTTCTGCTGAGAGAAGATTTAAAGAACAGTTGCCTGTTTCCTCTAGGGCTGTATTCAATCAGCGCTAGTGCGCTACAAGAATGCTAAACAATGTCTTAATTGGAGATGCACGACAGGACAGTGAACCTTGCGTGGCGACTAGGATTTAAATACAGCGGGCGTACGTTTATGATAGACTGTCCAAGAAACACTGTACTTCCGCCCATTTACATATCAACTGAATGAGAATGCCTATGGTGCAGCAGAAAATCGCGCTTGTTCAGAGAGGCATCCTTCCGGCTTACAGTCCACGACTTGAATAAAGAAAAGGAACGAAGACTGCGTTATTGAGTTTCCCATCGACGCAGTGATCGTTAGAGGGAGGTGAACAAGCTCCGGTGAAGAACGATGCGGGAAGCAAATCGGCTGAGGATTTTTTTCCTTTCTCTGAATCATTCCAATATTTAATCACTAATAACACACGTCAAGGATGTAATTTTCTACAATATTTATTGTTTTTCACAAACTAGTTTTCGGCTGTTACACCATCATCAGATACAAAGATTAGACTACCTGATATATATTGTAGAATATTACACCATTGTCGGGTGGTATTAGTGATCATGTCAAAAATATTCTACGAATTACCAACGTAACATACAGTCAACGAGAGTCCAATATTTGTTTAAAACGATTTAGAATAACCAACGGAAAACAAGAATGTGGAAAGCAAAAACAGGATTTCAACTTAGTCATTTATTGGGTTGGGTTGTTTGGTTGAGATAGGGGGATTAAACTGCTAAGGTTATCAGTCCCACGGTGGGGAGGGGAAGGAGGAGGATACGAAAGGAGGGGAGGGGGAAAGGAAATGCAGTCCGGGAAGTAAAGAAGGCAAAAAGACTGCATTAGCTCGGGACCCCGTACTCACCAGGCTCGTACTAACGAAAGAACCCTGAGTCCCCCCCCCCCTGGAGGGGGGGGGGCAGTCAATTATTCGACTTACCAAACATGGAGAGAATTCATTTGTGGTTACTGTGGTTTACGATGATAATGATGATGCTGTTCCTGATTGTATTATTTGTCAGTACTACTACACTCTCAAATTTTTATCCCTCCGCAGACACATACATTTTCTTCAATTATCAAATTGGCTATTCCCTGATGGGTGATAATGCGTGCTACCAACCGATCCTGATCCTTTTGTTTTACTCCAGCTGTGCCATAAATTTCATTTTTCACTTGTTAGATTATCTTTTCATGTTATTCGATCAACTTATCTGATAATGTTCATCTTTCTTCTAAAGCACAGCTTGACAAAGGTTTATATTCTCTTTTTAATTGAACAGTTTATCTTCTACGTTTCACCTCCGTTCGAGGGTACATTTGACACAAATATTTACTGAAAAGACTTCCGAAAACGTAAATATATATTTGACTAGCTTTACCACCTAGCTTCGCAACGGAACCAAACAAAGGCTTTGCATACTGTCAGTGTTCAGGGGACAGTGCCTGAACCGATAAAAAATTCAACTCTTATAGAGTCACTTAGTCAATAAATTCGTTTTTTCTATTTAAGAAGTATAATATAAATAAAACCTACCGAAAGAAGAAATGGGTCGCTGATTACGGCGTGTTGATATTAGATCAAATTGCCTCTTACAGAAACCTCTATAAAAGACTTTCCTACTGGGAAATAGTTCAGATCATGGAGATGTGGGAGGTATCAACGCGTTACCCACACAGATAATGTATTCATATAGGATAAGGAAATAATATATATGCTACAGTAATATTTATTGCCCGTTAGTGATAACAACGGCATGTTAAGTGTAAAGTTACGGTCACTAAATCCAAGCGTTATTTCGGTGCGCTCCGTACATCGTTTTCAAACCTCATGCGGTCGCATGTAGAACAGACCTTGGAAGTATAATCCAGTTTGCAAGTATCACGTCATTCCTTATAGTTTAACTGACATTTATTACTAAGTAGATGTGTTCTAGAAATGGAAGACGAAGTAGAAGAAGATGACATAGGAGATACTATTCTGCGAGATGAATTTGACAGAGCACTAAAAGATTTGAGTAGAAACAAGGTCCCTGGAGTAGATGATACTCCGTCTGAACTGCTATCATCGTTGGGAGAGCAGTTCATGAAGACATTGTTCCACCCAGTAAGCAAAATGTATGAGACAGGGGAAATACCCTCAGACTTCAAGAAGAATATAAATGGTTCCAATACCTGAGACCGCAAGTGCAGACAAATGTGAAAATTGAAAATGTTCAGACGTATGTTAAGCTTAAGGGACCTAATACGGGGTCATCAGTCCCTAAACTTTCAAACTACTTATGAACGACCTTATACTAAAGACGACACAAACATCCATGCCCGATGTGTAAATTTTAGAACTATCAGTGTAATAAGTCATGGTTATAAAATATTAACACGAATTGTTTACAGACGAATGGAAAAACTGGTAGAATCCGACCTTCGGGAAGATCAGTTTGGATTTAGGAGAAATGTAGGAACACCGGAGGCAATACTCACATTACGATTTACTTAGAAGATAGTTTAAGGAAAGGGAAACGTTTTTAGCGTTTGTGGATCTGGAGAAAGCTTTTCACAATGTTACCTGGGAAACACTTTTTCAGATTCTGAAGGTAGCAGGGATAAAATATAGAGAGCGAAGGGCTATATTCATCTTGGACAAAAAGCAGAGCCGGCCGCGGTGGCCAAGGGGACTGAGGCGCTCCAGTCACGGTCTGCGCGGCCACTACGGTCGGGGGTTCGAATCCCCCCTCAAGCATGGATATTTGTGCCGTCCTTAGTCTTAGCTAGTTCGTAAGTAGTTTGTAAGCTTAGGGACTGATGACCCCGTAGTTAAGTCCCATAAGTTGTACAAACATTTGAACATTTGAACAAAAACCAGACAGCAATTATTAGAGTCGAAGAGCATGAAAGGGTCGCAGTGGTTGGAAAGGGAGTAAGACAGGGCTGTAGCCTTTCCACTATGTTGTTCAATCTGTACATTGAGCAAGCTGTGAAGGAATGCAAGGACAAATTTGGAGAGCGAATTAAAGTCCATAGATAGGGAAGAAAAACCTTGCGGTTTGCTGACGACATAGCAATTCTGTCAGACAGCAAAAGACCTGGAAGAGCAATTAAATGGAATGGACAGTGTCTTGAAAGGAATGTATAAGATGAACATTAACAAGAGTAAAACGAGGGTAATGGAATGTGGTGCCAGAAAAGCAGGCGATGGTAGAGGAATTAGATTGGACGAAGAGATAATGAAAATAGTAGGTGACTTTGTTATTTGGGTAGCAAGATAACTTCTCATGGGAGAAAAGGAGTTTCTGGCATATCCTGACTAACGGTAGGGATAGGTCGATGGGACACATTCTGAGACATCGGGGAATCCTCAACTTATCATTGGAAGGAAGTGTGTGAAGTAAAAATCGTAGCAGGAGACCGAGGGACGAATACAGTAAGCAGATTGAAAAGGATGTAGGTTGCCGTACGTATTTCTCAGATGAAGAGGCTTGCACAGGACGGGGTAGCGTGGAGAGTTGCATGAAACCAGAAGACCACAGCAACAACAATATATCTCATGAAGTGCAGCAAACCAGTGCGTTATGTTCAGAAGTATAGTAAATGATTTATGAGGGAAGAAAATCCTGAAGCAGGGTTCTAATTGTGTTCACAAAGTACCCGTAGTGAATGCTCATAACATATTTGAATTAACCTTCACGCTGGTCAGCCACCATTTGAGAGTTCCTTGAAATCTGTCATCAGTTCAAATGTTCAAATGTTTGTTAAGCTTATGGGACTTAACTACGGGGTCATCAGTACCTAAACTTACAAACTACTTATGAACTACTTACGAACTAGGACGGCACAAATATCCATGCCCGAGGGGGGATTCGAACCCCCGACCGTAGTGGCCGTGCTGACCGTGACTGGAGCGCCTCAGTCACCTGGGCCACCGCTTTGTCATGAGTGCCAAAGCTGTGTCGTTGTCTGTGACTAACGTAATTTGCCAAATGTCTTCCTCGGATTTGTTGTCAGTCACACGTCCAGAGAGTTGCAGCATTTGAGGTCGGCAACCCGGCTCACAAATATGTGGCCAGTAGTCGTCATTGGTTGCGCGATTAGTCGGGGGCCTTAGGCGCTGTGTGGGCTAACAGCGTCTCATTCCTGCTCCCCTTAATGGGTCTCTTATCTGTCAATGGCCTTCTCCAGTTTTTACTGGTTGAATGGCAGCAAGTCTCAAGAACTTGCTTCATTCTTTTCGTGAGGAAGCACGAGCGAATTTACAGAGTTGATATAAGGTTTAGCAGTTTTAGATTCTGTGATAGAGAATGCAAATGGATTCCAAGCCACGGTTGCTTGTTAATTTTTTTTTCTCTTTCAATGGTCACATGTAATGCACAACCAGTTTCGACGTACCATGCCGTCATTCTCAAGTGCTCCACAATAAGGAAGATTTATAAAAGTACAAAATTAAGAAGAAGAAGAAGAAGAGGAAGAGGAGGAGGAGAAGATTTAGGTTTTATCGTCCCATCGACAGCGTGGTCATTGGAGACTGAACTTATGCTCAGGTTTTACGGTAGGGAAGGGAGAGGAAATCGGCCGTGCCCTTTCAAAGGAACCATCCCGGTATTTGCCTGGAGTGATTTAGGGTTTCCCCATGATTTTCTTAAATCTGGATGGCCGGAGGTGTATTTGAACCACCGTCCTTCCGAATGCGAGTCCAGTGTGTTACCACTGCGCCACCTCGCTCGGTACAAAGTTAAGACAGTAATATAAAATAAGATTCATTACAGTTACGAAAATGGTTAGAAGAACGTTATAAAATTTGATCCTGTAGGTATCCTTGTGACCAACAGTTGTTTTCGACCAAGTTGTAACTTACAGTAGCCTGTTCTTTAGAGTGATCAGTCCTATTTAACCTAAAAATATAAAATGAAAATTTGTGTATTATCCTTCCTCATATTATTCAACTGGTAATGCAGCGTCATTAATATTCTGAAACTACCCACCCCCCATGAACAACTAGGTAGAGAAACATCTGTTGGCCACAGTGATACCTACAGTATAATATTTTATAAGTTCTTCTCACCATTTTCATAACTGTAATGAATCTTATTTTATATTTCTGTCTTAACTTTGTATTTTTACAAAGTCTTCCTTATCGTGGAGCACTTGAGACTGACAGCCTAGTACGTCGAAACTGGTTGCGCATTACATATGAAGTATTAAAAGCGATTTTTTTAACAAGCAAACTGTTTTTTGGCATACATGTGTATTCCCTATTACATAATTAATTCCAGTTGCACTCCTAACTGACATTGTCAGATTATAAAGGATTTAGATTCACCATAATTTAAGTTCTCCGTAGTTTTTTTTAAATCACGTAGTGTCTGTATGATTCATTGAAGTTTCCTTAAGTATGGCATAGTCGATTCCGCCCCCATTTTTTGTGTAACATCCTTCCTTGTTTTAACTCTCGTGTAAAAATAATTTATATATTCCACATTTTGTCCTAAACCAATCGGCAGATTTCAACCAGATTTGGTGCAGATATTTGGTACAGATATTCTTCTACAGATAGCCAAATAATGGCTATGAGGGTAAAATTCAACTATGACAGATAATTGAGATAGTACGACGTCATAAAACATTAGTCACAATTAATTGCCCCATCATGCGACTTTATTCATCCACTATTTGAGAATGGAAGCATTTAGCGATTTGCAATCAATTTTACACATAATTTCAAACAATTACGAGACTTTTCTCGATAAAAACCCAAGAAAAATGATGAAAGAAGTTGTTCACTTACTAGTTCCCCAATGTTCATGCAGTGTAACTACGGCATCCGGCATGGCGTTACCCTTCATTACTTCCACACTACTAACTGTATTCAAGAGACATTTTACAGACAAGTATACACACGTACCACTGAACGCACCTTTGAAATACTTCACTGAGGTTATAATGAATTGGTGTCACGAAACACCGCCCCATCACGCAGAAAGTTTTCAATTTCTTACCGCTTTAGTACAACACAAAAAAGACTACGGCTCGAACACAAAAATGACATATAGCTAAACCGTTTTGGATGTGCTGATGGTGTCACTCTTCTCGCCAACAATATTTAAGAAACGCAATCATTGCAGGAAATAACCTAGACAATTGGCCTTAAAATTCAAAACAAATTTTGCAGACGGTATGGACTTACACCACTGGATGTACCTAAGAAATTACATAATAGTACCTCACAGAGTTAAAAATATGTCTCTGAAATGCTTGAAAATCCGCCCCATCACGCATGAAGTTATAATTTATTACATCATTACTACCAACTCCATTCGCAAGTCATTTCCCAAACGATTTCCTAATATTCCAATCTCAGAATCTGGGAAATAATATTTTTTGACACGTAGTTGATGAGATACTACATCAAATCAAATGTTTGTAACTCTATCGGACCAAACTGCGTGGTCATCAGTCCGTAGCTTACAAACTACTTAAACCTAGGTAAACTAACCTAAGGACTAACACGCACACCTATGCCCCAGGGAGGACTCGAGCCTCCACTTCGAGCAACCGCGCGCTCCGCAGCGAGACGCTTTAGACCGCTCGGCTACTCCACCGCGGTGAGATACTACATCATAAGCATTGATCTGCATTAAAACGAAACTGAAATGGATAGAGAATAGGTTAGCACCCGATGGACAGGAAGTAAAGGAGTTGATGGACTAACATAAGAAAGGGTAAAATACAAACCAGGGCAGCGGTGGGACCTAGCGCTAGTTCCTTCTGAAATTATCATTCTGATTCAGGTGATCAGATGATTCAAATGTTTGTAAATGTATGGGACTTAACTACTCTGGTCATCAGTCCCTAGGCTTACAAACCACTTAAACTAACTTATGCTAAGGACAACGAATACACCCATACCCGAGGGAGGACTCGAACCTCCGACGGCAAGCAGCTGCACGCTCCGTAGCTATGCGCCTTGGAACGCTCGGCCACTCCACCGCGGCGATCAGATGATTTGTACAAAACGTTCTCCTCTAGAATCGTACCAATACAGAAGGAAGAGTGGAATATCCCCCACATATATGAAGGAGTAATGGATGTGGTTTTCTTCCATGTTGCCGTCATCGTCAATAACGCATCGGAATGCAGATTGCAATCAGTCGGCAATACTCGAGTGTAGTTGCCTATGAGATATAAATACGAAACTCCATGGAGTATAATGACTCTAAAACATTTTATTCTCCTTCCTACTCGACACTCGATTAACATTAACTACTTGCGGCTTCAGGCATACCAACGCCATCTTCAAGCTATTTGACAGTGTATGTCGTCACTGGCAGTTAATAGATTATTTTGCGAGCAAGGCTACAACCTCTGGCACTTCCTGGGTTGGCCAGTAAAAACGCAATTCGCTTCCACGTGCCGGCTGCCATCAAGTAATGGCTACTGCCTCTAGGAATATTAACGTGGCTATCTTGCGTTTGGTACGCTGTGGAGATGGAGACTTAGTATGGTCATATTGTCGATTCCTACTCATTTAATAGCAGAACGTTGCTTTCATTCCAGTCGTAATATTCTCTCTGCGAGTTAACAGGATCGCAGCTATATCTTTACATAAGTGGTATATTAATCATGTACCTGAGTCGCATTCATTACCAACGCTGTTACATGGAGAAGTGGCACTAAAATGAAATCGAAAAGTCCGTAAAGTGGTTTTGAGACATTCCAGGCTCTAACCAAATTCAGTCAAACTGAGAACTTACGATGGGAATTTTTTGTCCGTGATGCAACTACAAATAAGAAGCAACTTTTTTCACCAGACGTGTTGGGTTTTAATGAGAGTAAAACATCTCCAGTGGTCCGTAATGATAGATATCTAGAATCTGTTTTGTTTCTTGGATCGAAAACATTTCGTTAGCAAAACTTGTAAAGTACTGATTTCTTATTTACGGAAATTTCGCCTCACATCGTGCAGCGCCGAAAACCAAGACGGAATTTCCGTAAGCAACAAATCAGTACTTAACATGTTTTGCTAACGAACTGTTTTCGATCCAAGAAACAAAACAAATTGTAGATATCATTACAGACCATTGAACATATTTCACTGTCATAGAAACGCGTCTGGTAAAAAAAAGGCTGCGTCGTATTTATGGTTCCATAGACGAAGAAAAAATACCTATCGTAATTATCAATGCAACTACGGACGTCATGGTCATACAATGAAGAATTGGTTCAATTTACTTTAACAAATACAAATTCGTAAATTAAGTTAGGAGGGGAACTTTCAGAATCACTCTTGGTAAAAACTTGTTTAAGGCAGGGAAACTGCCTGTCACCACTTCTTTTTAATTGTGCCATTAAATCCATCATGGGACAATGGTACAAGGACAGTTCAGAAAAAACGTAAGTTACAGTAAAAAACAAAAAAATATGGAGTTAACTGTTTACGACTTGTTGATGTCGCTCTTCTCGCCATAACAACATTCAAGAAACGTAAAAACAAATGCAATAATTACAGGAAATACCCGTAGTATTGGCTTTAAAATATCTTTTTAAGGATCAGAAATAATGCTAATTTAACTGCCACTGGCAAATTAGAATTAGATAACCCGTCATAAAAATGGTTGGAAAGTTTAAATACTTCGGAGAATTGAAAAGGGGCCGGCCGCGATGGACGAGCAGTCTGCGGCGCGCCCGTCACTGTCTGCACGGCCACTACAGTCGGGGGTTCGAATTCCCTCTCGGGCATGGATATTCGTGCCGCCGTCCTTAATCTTAGCTAGTTCACAAGTAGTTTGTAAGTTTAGGGACTGATGACCCCGAAGTTAAGTCCCATAAGCTCTACAAACATTTGAACTTTTCTACTGAAAAGGGGTCGACATGACGTTCGTGAACTTACACCACATATTGCTCGAATCGCCCTTTCTGAGCCAAAAATATCCTTTTTGTTTCAGGCGGGTTACCCCAAAAAAAGCGCGGTACGTCATTAAGTAAGTGGAAGTAAGTGTAGGAGACTACTTTTCGTGTTGAAAAATCACTTATTTCAGATATTGTTCTAATGGTAAATACAGCAGAATTTAGTTTTGGAACAAGATCCTGAACATGGGCTTTCCACGACAGCTTACTCTCAATCTGAACTCCTAGAAATCACTTATAATATACCCATTATGTGTAATCAAAATGTCAGCTTTCGTCAAATTATGTGTTAGAAATTGTAAAAACTGAGTTTTACTGTGATTTAATATCAACTTGTTTTCTACAAGCCATGAACTTATCTCTTGAACTGCATTAGTTGATACTGTGTCAATATTACGCTCAACATCCTTCACTACCAAGCTGATATCATTAGCAAACAAAAATATTTTACCATCACCTTTTATACTCGAAGGCATGTCATTTATATAAATAAGAAAACAGCAACGGTCCCAAAACAGACCCCTGTGGCACCGCACACCTTGTGCCCCATTGCGATATCACGTCATAGACATTTTCTACACTGCGAAGGACTACCTTCTGTTGTCTATTATTAAAGTAAGAGGTGAACCAGTTGTGACCTGTTTTTAAGAACATTCCTTTAGATAAATGTACAAGATACAAAATTTAATTCTAGGAAATTAAAAAAATCTAGTTCTTTAAAAATTGTCTATATAGTGAGAGCTTTCTTAATCAGCATAATTCGGTTCTGAATCTTCCCTACGTTCGAAACACTCGTTATGCAAAAAATACATTTCTGTCGGAAACCACCTAAAAATGTCTTCCATTCCGAAAAATAGACATTACAAACAGCGTCCAACAATTTACAAGAAAGGTGTACCAACAGAAAGGACATTACGTTCATTGAGTTTAAGATAACGAACATAGTTTTGTTAGAGCTCGTGTTGAGGGGGGTTAAGGGGATCGCATATTGGAAAAAGTAAAAAACTACTGCCATATGGAAACGCGAGGCGTTAATGGGCTACTACATGCATCTCTCGATGCATTTCCTGTTATTTACATAAAAATCTAATTACATCCTGCACTTCATAACTGGCACGAGCAATAATTTGCGAAGTAGTCGTTGACCGTCATTAAAACGCAAACGACAACTGAAAAATAACCATTAATCTATGACCTCCCATAAACAGTGAATTTCAATTCGTGTCGTGCTTGTGTTACACAGTTAACAGATGAAATCTGCTTCAAAGCTGTCGTTATTGTGTGGGGGTATGAGCTGATGACGGTTTCGTTTTAGCTGATGCTTTTAGAGGACGTATTTTAAATGAGTTCTTTTATGATACCCGTGTTCTGAACCTAATTTTCGTTTTCTTCTGTTCTAAACTTAACTTTCGTTTTCTTCTGTTCTAGGTGAGTACGCAGTGTTGAATGCCTCTGCACCTTGCAAGTCTTACCTGGTGAGTTTTATTCAGTTGGTCTTCTCGTTCCACGACGATTTCCTAAGCCCTACATCTCGAAGCAGTGCTGAAAACTGTACCAGGGTTTTGAATATATAAGAGCTTTGCAGTTAAATGTGATATTATTTTTAGTCAATACATAACAATACCTTTTTACTACTGGGTCTTTGTAGTTTGCTGCTGGTAGTGAGTTTTCAGTGCAGTATTATTTTTAATCAATTAATATCAATACCATTTTATTACTGGATCATAGTATTTTGGTGCTAGTTCGGGGTTTTAAGTACCCTTTCGCAGAAATCAGTGTTTATGAGCACCCTAGAGATATTAAGAAATGATTCATCGCCATGTTTCGGATCGCGCGGCCTTCCGCGTCGGAGGTTCGAATCCTCCCTCGTGCATGGGTGTTTGTGTCGTCTTTAGTATAAGTTAGGTCATAAGTACTTTGTAAGTTTAGGGACTGATGACCTCGGAATTAAGTCCTATAACCTTTACAAATATTTCATCATTTCAAATAATGTATCAGCTGTGATGGTTTTTATACTCGCACAATACGTCACCTGCCGGCCACAGTAACCGAGCGGTCTGCGGCGCGCCAGTCACAGTCTGTTCGGCCGCTACGGTCGGGGGTTCGAACCCTCCCTCGGGCATGGATGTTTGTGCCGTCTTTAGTATTAGTTAGATCTTAAGTAGTTCGCAAGTTTACTGACTGATAACTTCGCAGTTAAGTCCCTTAAGCTTAACAAACATTTAAACAACACGTCACCTCAAATGACGCACTGTGGTTTATTATTCATGACAGATTTTATAACCATACATCAAATACGTGTAGTTATAAAGTCTTTGTTTCAGTTTTTATTCGTTTCCGATACTGCAGCTGTCACCAGATGTGAATGGCTGTGCAGATATTATGTACATCTAAGAAAGACAATTAAGTATTTCGCCTTTGGAATCACTGACATAGTTCTATTACGGGCCTGGGGGGTCGCGGTTTCAAAAAGGTTGAGAGAGAGAGAGAGAGAGAGAGAGAGAGAGAGAGAGAGAGAGGGAGGGAGGGAGGGAGGGAGAGAGAGAAAAATACACTGGTGTATAGGATTCCAAAAAATTCAAATGTTCTCATGTTTGTAAATCTATGGGACTTACCTACTCTGGTCATCTTACAAACTACTTAGACTAAACTTATGCTAAGGACAACAAATACACCCACGCACGAAGGAGGACTCGAACCTCCGACGGCGAGCAGCTGTGCTCTCCGCGGCTAGGCGCCTTGCGACGCTCGGCCACTCCACCGCAGCTAGAGGATTCCCACAGAAACTTCTGCAGCGTATTAATGCAATGCCGTTACTTGCCTTTGTAGTATTCGTGGGCGAGTGAAGTCATCAGCGCGTTGGGACATAGTTCATAGGACTAATTCGGTTTATTTTTACGTGTACAATCAGGTAACAATTTGCGTGACATTCTTACACACACACACACACACACACACACACACAGAGAGAGAGAGAGAGAGAGAGAGAGAGAGAGAGAGAGAGGTGTCTCCGGCTGCCTGTTGGGCAGTGTCGTCGCCACACGGAAGCGTCGCGGTGCTGGTGACGTGTGGGCAGTGGCCGCAGAGGTCAAGGTCACGCGCCGACCCTCGCTGAGTCACCCGCCACTTGCAGGTAGCGGCCGACGGTGACGCTGCAACTGGCGAATGTGCAGCGAATACGAGCCACGGTGAAAAGATACGACACGGTAACACTGGCAGTCCGGCACTCTGACAGACCGACGACCTCATTAGAGCGCGTATACGCGACTCGCGTTAATCTTATCCTCTGCAGCTATTCTAGAACGCTTGGAACTATACGAAATATAAATGAAACATGCCTTGCTTAAAGGCATTGACTCCAGTGGCGCAGCCACGGTGGGGAGGGGGGGAGGGGGCTAATGGGTCTGAAGCCCCCCCCCCCCCAAGCACCTTACAAGACTTTTTTAATTTTATAATTTTTCTATTATTTTCATAAAAAAAAAAAAAAAAAAAAACACGTCGGCACCTAAATTTACGGATTTCTCCTACCAATCATATAACAAACACAAAAGGCTTCAATAGTTGCATTCCTTGTCATTTATCGAAGTAATTTTAACTTTTAACTCTGTGTATTAATACTTAACGCGTTGTGCCAACATGGAATTTAAGAGCTCTTTAGATAAAAAAAGTATGTGTAGAGATTTCACCTCACATTCACAACCCTGGCATAGTAAAGATCTAAGCTACCATAGCTTAATAATATGAATGGTCTACGTTCCTCTAATACCATAACATATTCAGAAAGCGGTGTCTGCATCGAAACAAAGTCAGTAATGGACATTCAGAAAGTACTGTCATAGTCCTCCGTAGAGGAGAAAACAAGATTTTCTACCAACAGCTTTTAACCGGAACAACAGGACGAGAACAATGAGGTTAGTGAATAAGAATAGAAGAACATTGTTGAATTAGTGTTTCTAAAATAATTTCAGTGTATATGTGGCTCAGAAACCACAGAGGATCTTTTGTTTTGATGTGTTTCGACGATGTGAAAGTATTAAATAATATTACTTCTGAAATGTTGTCAGATAACTGGAGCCGGCCGCGCTGGCCGAGGGGACTGAGGCAATTCAGTCACGGTCTGCACGGCCACTACGGTCGGGGGTTCGAATCCCCCCTCGGGCATGGATATTTGTGCCGTCCTTAGTTGTAAGTAGTTCATAAGTAGTTTGTAAGTTTAGGGACTGATGACCCCGTAGTTAAGTCCCTTAAGCTTAACAAACATTTGAACATTTGAGATAACTGGAAAAAATTGAAAAGAGAGACGGTTTTGCAAGAATTTAGCGGTTATTCAGAAAAATATACCCCCAGTGATGTATTCAGGGGAAGGGTGGTTGTAGGGCAGGAACCCTCACCCCCTCCCAACATGTTTTCAAAACAAAAATAAAAAGGAAAACTAATCTTTATATGTTTTTCGGTACATCATTTATAGGTTCTTGCAAAACGAATTTGGAAGGAACATGGCGTCAAAAAAAAATTCTGCGAGTTCCCCTCCCCCCACCCCCGAAAACAAGACCAATATCAAAATGTTCAGATGTTTGTAAATCTATGGAACTCAAATGCTTGGTTATTAGTCCATAGCTTACAAACTACTTAATCTAAGCTAAACTAACCTAAGGACAACACAAACACCCATGCCCATGGGAGGACATTCAATACACGGTTACTTATATTAGAAGACCCGTAATCCACAAGCTCAATTTCAATTATGTGTTTCTTCTCCGCTGACGTCGTCAGATTTCAAACTGCAAGTTACCTTTTCTGAACGAAACTCTTCCTATATTGATCAAAATATCCACGGGTGTACTGCCGGTCTATAGTGTCCAACGGGACACTATAGACCGGCAGTACACCCGTGGATATTTTGATCATCAAATACGCCGGGAGAAACTGAAGAATCACATCTTCCTATATTGTTCTTTTGTTTCTGGTCTTCGCCGCACATTTGATAAGAGCTGCCGCTTGCAGCGACACTAGTGTGTGCACCTCACAGTTTCTAGTATTTATATTCAGGACACACATGTCAAACTGAAGCCCGTTGACAGAACAATACCGCCATTCTCGTGGAGTGATTTTAAAGAAACGAGGGAAAACATAAATCTCTCAGGAGGCAAGAGGAACTGACGCCGCTTCTGTGTCGCAAGAGTCCATTGTGTTAACCATTGTCTACCACACGCGACAGTTCCTGAGGGGCCACCCACGAATTTCAAGACAAGGTAAGGGAACGCACCTAGCATGTACCTTTATTTTTTTTTTTTTAATTTTTTTAAATCACGTATGTAACAAGGAGGTGGGTACGATACTTACTCCAAACGAACAATGTCGTTCACTGTATGCGCTACAGGCAAAATGGCAATTATCGTAGATTCTCGATTTGCTTAAAGGTTCGTACCATTCCACTGCGAACGCGTTTCAGGGGGCTATTTTTTTTTTTTTTTATTTTTCTTTCAGCCTTACCGCGGACGTATCGGTTTGTCTCGGTCACAATGTCATTCAGAAGTTTGATAGAAACTCCTACAATTTGTCACTGCTTCAGAAATATTTTTCATTTGTGGCACAAAATCGATGTCATTAGGAAGCTCCCCTTTTCCTGTAATATCTGCCCATACACCATTGACCCGAGGAACACCACTATTCGCGCCACTGTCGTCATTCAAATCACCACTATCCTCTTCGTTTTCGTCAACGACATTTTCTTCCTTATTGTCTTCTTCATTTCCATCTTCATCGCCACCATCACTACTTCTTGAGCACTCACTCTCACCATCATCTTCGTCTACATTCCACTCTTCATTACTGTCATTCAGCAAACGTTCAATGTCCTTATTAGATAAACGAGCCATAAGCATGTAGCCACTAACACAAAAATCACCACTTCATTCGGAAGACAATAAATCACTGAAGCGCAAAAATAAACACGACTTCAGGTGTCACGCGAGCTCCTGTGTCGATACTCAGTGCCAGTCCCTAGATACAGCACTGGGTGTTAAAATGTTTGTAGAGTTAATTAGACGTAACTACGGGGTCATCAGTCCCTAAACTTACAAACTACTTATGAACTAGCTAATGCCGGCCGCGGTGGCCGAAGTGACTGAGGCGCTCCAGTCACGGTCAGCACTGCCACTACGGTCGGGGGTTCGAATCTCCCCTCGGGCATGGATATTTGTGCCGTCCTAGTTCGTAAGTAGTTCAAAAGTAGTTTGTAAGTTTAGGGACTGATGACCCCGTAGTTAAGTCCCATAAGCTTTACAAACATTTGAACATTTTTGAACTAGCTAATACTAAGGACAGCACAAATATCATGCCCGAGGGAGGATTCTAACCCCCGACCTAGTGGCCGTGCAGACCGTGACTGGCGCGGCGCAGAACAGTCGGCCACCGCGGCCGGAGCACTGTGTGTGTGATGCGACAATCGGGCCACGTATAAGGGCCTCGTGTCCCGAAAGGGTTAAAGTGATTGTAGAGCAATACAGTCACAAAACAAGCGATAACATGTGATGAATGCATCACATTTACATGCTCAACAGTTCCTGACGAAACGTAGCCGCGGTGGAGTAGCCGAGCGGTCTAAAGTCTCTCGCTGCGGAGCGCGCGGTTGCTCGCCGTCGGAGGTTCGAGTCCTCCCAGGGGCATGGGTGTGTGTGTTTTTCCTTAGGTTAGTTTACCTAGGTTTAAGTAGTCTGTAAGCTACGGACTGACGACCACGCAGTTTGGTCCGATAGATTTACAGACATTTGAACATTTGGAACGTAGCCAATTTAACATTGTCGAGATAGGGAGGTACGACTCCCCTATATGTGTGGCATGCGGGGTGCTTCGCTGACAGGCCTCGATGAAACGGTTTGGCAGTGTGATTGCACTGTAAAAGAGGGGCATTAGGGGCGACGTGGTGATCAGCGCGTGGTCCGGTTCCAGTAGGCGGCGTCGCCCGCGGCTGCCGCGGTGCTAAGTGGAGCGCGTATAGCAGCCGTTTGTTGTCAGTGGCTGCCGTGCGGCCAGGCGCAATAAACAGCGCGCCGTCTCACTGGCCGGTCTGCACCCTTATAAGGGGAGCCGCAGCTGCGCACTTCAAGGTCCGTGCTGCGCCGGAAGTGGCGCATTGTTTATGTTTACTCGCCGCCGCCGCCGCTGGCGTCAGCTCGTCGTAAAGAGGACGCGACCGAGGCGCCGACCACCGCGCTGGTATAACCTGACCTACCTTCATCCAAATCCGGGTACACGGAAAATACATTCATTGTTATTATTTATAAAGGTCCAAACTGGTCATCAGTCCCTAGACTGCTCGGAGGTAAGCTAGTTTGACAACAACGTGTGCTGTCGGCGACGATAGTAGATTCACATCTACATGGGATACTCTGCAAATCACATTTAAGTGCCTGGCAAAGGGTTCATCGAACCACCATTATATTATTTATCTCCCATTCCATTCTCGAATAGCGCGCGGGAAGAAAATGTTTTAAATGTTTGTATATCTATCGGACGAAACTGCGTGGTCATCAGTCCGTAGCTTACAAACTACTTAAACCTAGGTAAACTAATCTAAGGACAACACACACACCCATGCCCCAGGGAGGACTCGAACCTCCACGGCGAGCAGCCGCGCGCTCCGCAGCGAGACGCTTTAGACCGCTCGGCTACTCCAACGCGGCGCGCGCGCGGGAAGAAAGAACGCCTGAATCTCTCCGTTCGAGCTCTGATTTCTCGTATTTTATTCCGATGATCATTTCTACCTATGTAAGTGGGAGTCAACAATATATTTTCGCATTCGGAGGAGAATGTTGGCGGTTGGAGTTTCGTAAGTAGCCCACGCCGCAGCGATAAGCGCCGTTGTTGTAATGATTCCCGTCCCAGGTCCTGTATCATTTCCGTGACGCTGTCTCCTCTGTATCGTGAAAATACAAAACGAGCTGCCCTTCTTTGGACTCTTTCGATGTCCTCCGTCAAACCCACCTGATAAGGATCCCACACTGGGCAGCAATATCCAAAAATGGACTGACAAGCGTAGTGTATACAATTTCTTTTGTAGTTCTGTTTTAAGGGTTCTGCTAATAAAACGAAATCTCTGATTCGTCTTTCCCACGACATTATCTACGTGTTCTTTCCAATTTAAGTCTGAAGTAATAGCAATTCCTAGGTATTTTGTGGAGTTTACGGCCTTCACTTTTGATTGATTTACCTTGTAAACAAAGTTTAACGGATTTCTTTTCGTACTCATGTGGATGACATCACACTTCTCATTATTTAGAGTCAATTGCAATTTTTACACCATAGTGATATCTTATTCAGATCGTTCTGCAGTTGGTTTTAATCTTCAGATGATTTTACTAGACGGTAAATGACGGTGTCATCTGTAAACAACCTAAGAGAGCTACTTAGATTTCCCCCGAAATCGTTTATGTAAATAAGGAACAGCTGAGGACCAATAACACTACTCTGTGGAACGCCCGATATCAACTCTCTTTTAGTCGATGCCTTACCATCGATTACTACGAACTGTGTCCTCTCTGACAGGAAATCCCCTATCCAGTCTCAAATTTGGAGCGATATACCATAACCACGCAATTTGATTAAAAGCCGTTTGTGAGGTGCGGTGTCAAAAGCCTTCTGTAAATCAAGAAATACGGAATCGATTTGCGAACCCCTATCGATAGCATCCATCACTTCGTGTGAATGAAGAGCTACTTGTTTGCTTGAACGAGATTTTCTAAATCCGTGTTGACCTTTGGTCAATAGATCATTATGTTCGAGACAATTCATAATATTTGAATAAAGGACATGTTCCAAAACCCTGTGCAAATTGGCGTCAATGAAATATGCCTGTAGTTTAGTGGATTACTCCTACTGCCTGTCTTGAATATTGGTGTGACCTGGGCAACTTTCCAATCTTTTGGTACAGTCCTTCTTTGACAGAGCGGTTGTATATGGCTGTTAAGTAAGGAGCTATCGCTTCAGCATAATCAGATAAAAATCTAATGGGTATACAATCCGGACCAGAAGACTTGTTCTTGTTAAGTAATTTGCTGGACTACTCCGATGATATAAACTTCTACGTTACTCATTACGGCCTCTGTTCGTAATTCGAAATCTGGAATATTGGTTTCGGCTTATTTGGTGAATGGGTTTCTAAAAGCTATGTTTAGTAACTCTGCATTAGTAGATTCCATTGCATAGTGTCTTTACAGAGTATTGCCACAATTTAAGTCCTAACACTTTATTATAATTTAATTATGCTTCGCGGAAAGTATTTCTTTACTGATAGTAGCTTACAAAAGCTCGCTTTCCCTGGTATTTCCTCTCCGACAGGACTGAAACCAATCGCAGGCCGGATCCGGCCTGTAAGCCGTCGGTTATCACTTCATGATGGAGGGTGTATTAAGGAACGCTCTGGATTTTGATGAGCCGCTGACTGGTCTCCTCGCCATTTGGGCTACAGCTTCTATTCCTGTTGTATTATGCACTTCTGCCACCAGGGCTCGTCACCCCGAGGCATCGCCAGCAATCGCCCGCAGCCTGTAACCGAAACTCTATGGTGTCGGTATCGGATGACGCTCGAGACGTCGGTGGGACGAGACGGGCGGCGCTGCTGGGGCGTCGCCTCGGCGCCGATATCGATTTCTGTAGGGGGCTGAGGGGCCGGACCCTCCTCGGCGTGGCCCCAGTGCGTTCCCCGCGCCTCCTCCCCAGGCCCGCAAATTAGGAGTGCCTATTGAGGAGCTCCGCGTAACAAGGCCCGCCACTTGCGACCGCCATTGTGCTGCCTACCTGGAGCTGGAGCGCCGCCCCTCCAGGTCTGCCGACCCCGGAAGCCGCGCCCCACGGATTCCCGGCCGCAGTCTCTGCTGTGCTGCTGCTGTGAATGCTGCTCCGTTGCCTAATCCCATAGTCACCTGATACCTGCACGCTCAAACGTGGCGCCCAGCATTGCTTCAACTGCGAGGCCACTGGCTCTAAACAATGGCATCGATAACTACAGTTGGCACCTGTCGGATGGTAGACGTACTCATAATGGTTTCGAGGTCGTGCGCCAACATATAGGCCTACGAGAAAGGCAGGCCTCAGCCACAGACAAATCTATACAGACGGGAAACCTCCGTAAGGGCCCGGTCCCACGCTCAGGGGTGCGGGGCGGGGGGTGCAGAAGCAGTTCCGTAAGATGTCCCATGATGGCGCTGAGGTAAGAAGCAGCCCTTTAAACTGGACAGAGCAGGCGGAAGGTAGCGGCTGTCCCCACCGCCACCTCCCCTCAAACGCCAGCGAGCCGGACACAGCCGTGGCCTCGTGGCAGGCGGCTCGAGCTCTCCCCTCAGCCTCCCTCCACGCTACCCTCTGACGTGCGATAGCACAGAGTCTGTGGAGAGAGGCACCCTAAGCAGTGCCTCTAGTGTGGTCTACCGGTACTAAGCCAGGGAACCGCCTGACACCTGCTAGCATCTTACGGAACTACGAGGGGAGCGTAGGACAGTGGTTTATGGGGGGCTGCTTCTCTGTATATGTTACTCTGTGCCTCAGCGCAATCGCCGTGCCACGTAAGCAAGGTAGTTCCGAGCCGGCGCGATCGCTAGCCGATTGGTCGGCCGCTGGGGCACAGCCCACTGCCTCATAGCGGGCAGCCACTGAGCTAGCGATCGCGCCGGCTCGGAACTACCTGAGGCCTACGAGAGAGACAGGCCGCTGTGCGCACGTCATATCACGTGATCAAGTGAGACCTGAGCCAGCGCAATCGCTAGCGGATTGGCTAGCCGGTATGGGACAGTGGGCTGTGCCCCAGCGGCCGGCGAATCAGCACAGGCCTCACGTGATATGACGTGTGCGCCGCGGCTGTCTCTCTCGTAGGCCTCGGGAACTACCTTGCTTACGTGGCATGACGACTGTGCTGGGGCCTGCCTTTCTCGTAGGCCACGTGCAGCAACATAGTGACGTAGCTGCCAGTGTGTCATCTATGTGTGCTCTTCAATAGGGGTATATTTAGAGCCATAAGGCTCAGTGTGACATAAACTTGTAAGCAAACATCGCCATGTCAGAGACAAACTTCCTACGGAGCGGTGATATTAAATAACCAATTATTCATTCGCTACTGCGAATTTTGTCAATTTAAACTGCATATCTGAAGGTGGTCTATCACTTGTCGACAAATGAAATTTATTGCCGGACCGGGGCTCGAGCCCGCGTCTCCTGGTTTGCGCGTCGCCTGAACTACCGTATTGACTCGGCTATAGTACCCACCGCCTTTAGTACCCCCCTTAATTTTTGAGACGAAGAAATTTTCTAGACCTTTTTTTAATTTATTATTTTTTATTATGTGCAATTTTGCGGCACTAATTTATGTGAAATTATGCAACACAGTCTGCTTCTAGCTGCTGGACCAATGGCACTTTTACGACATAACGTTAACAATAACTGGGAACCACCCACCCCCACCGCACTCCCAATTCAGCACCGCCAAATTTGCATTTTCCTGTGTATAGTGTTGAATTCAGATTTATATTGTCAACAACATACTGAAATGAGTTCTGGCGATCGGATAATTGGCTTTACGGCACCGTTTAACTTTACGAGCTGTCGTGTTTGCAACGAACAATGGCGTGCGTGCAGCGGCTACTGGTAGCCACGAACTGCGTCGTAAGAAGAGGTTAACACGCGGACTTCTGCGATGGAAACTGTGAAACACTGAATTGAATAGCACCTTAATAGCATATGATTTATGAAAAATGGTTAGCAAATTTAGCCCATCCTGAATTTATGAAGTTTCCGTCTATAATACTCTCCCAAATTTTAGAAGTAGAAATTTTTCTTTGCCACACATTTACTGAGATTCCCGCTACGGGGAGAGGCACTTATTTACCATCATTGGCCTGTCTTGGCATTCATTTACTATGAAATGTCTCTTCTAAAGGAACAGACATTGTAAATGGCCAGCGGCTACATATATATGAAATTAAATAATCTATATTCATTCCGTATTTCGATGGGGATTTAAGCAAGTGTGGGAAATGGAACTTTGAGACTGGCCGGTAAGCATTAGTCTATTGGAACAGTACATCACCTTTTTGCAAGAATAGCAAAAGAACGGTTCTTACAGCACTCTGAACCTATCCCCCCCCCCCTCCACAAAACCAAACCGTAAGGCATGGGTTGAAACCAGTGTGTCTTGGGCGAATACACTCTACGAGACAGCGTTCCCCAGTCCTACATCGTACGCACAAACGATAATCACTTGGGAGGAGGCAGAATCAGCTTTTATCGCTGAATACCACTCTTTCCATACCAAATTCCAAGTCATTCTTTGACAACACCACTCTATGCTTATTTTTGAAGTGTATAAATTCCCTAATACTCGGAGCTTCGGAAGGCATTCGCGAAAGCTTAAATAAATTTGTGTGCATTCAAAAGGTTATTTCGAGGAAACTAATTTCTTCCGCGGAAGGTGCCTGTTCCAAACTGGGCCGGCCTATGGAGGAAACGAGTGCTTTTTCTTTATTTCATTCCCTTCGTGTTAAATGTCATGTGTCTTGTCGTGTCCTGCAGAATGACACAGTTCGACATTTTCTTTTCGCCTTTCGCAGCGAGAGTGGTTCGTGTCTGCAATTATAAACTGAAACACGACACTGTTGCGGTTTTTGTGAGACGAGAGAACATGGCAGCTGTATAGGGTACTGAAAGCATCGCTGGCGGCAACATACAGTCTGCGAAAGTTCGGTACACGCAATGACTTCTTGTTCTCTCTAAAGATTTGGGACTACTTTCCCGTAACGAGTTTTAAACAAGTCAGTACAGCGCTAGTGATAATAAGCACTACAGACTGCGGCGGGATATCACCACGATTATTTTAAAATAACCTTGTCATTAATGCCGTGTTCCTAGAACCCCGAACTTGTAGAATAGGTCAGATCATTTGTAACAATGGCTTGGACGATATCAGCTTTTCACGTGGTTTTTTAATTTTTTTATTGACAATGTAATCTAACCAACAAACAACCCATTCGAAAACTATTCTAAATCCATGAAAAACTTTGTTCGGGTGAAGGACATGCTACAGATGCAAAATCTCAATGTCATATTTAAAAATTATCATGCCATACCAGTATCATAAAGGACTTGCACATTTCTTCTTACACATTTTCCGTTGTACGTTATCTGAATCTTTAAGAATTATCAGCTAGTGTTCAACTCTGTCGGTATTCTGCGGATATAGTGGTATTTAGATCACCACTATTTTATTTATTCACTTTGGACCTTATTCAGCCAGTTCGTGCACGTGAGACGTAAAAACACACACACCATTCTGCTTCATACATCCTCGTCAGTACATTGAACAGGCGTTCCATAGTGTGAAAATGGCTGTTTTGTACACATTTTTAGCCGTTTCCTCGATGTCTGGTTGTTTTCCATTTTCGATACGATACTTTCGTTTCGAAACTGTTAACTGAAACATCTCATTTATATTGCACCAGGGCGCTTCGGCGGGAAATTGAAACCTTGTAACTTTCTCGGAAGTCAAGAATCGCTATCTTTCTTGGCAAGAGCGGCAGCCGGTCTTCCATTGTTCTGAGCAGATCAACATTTCGCCAGGAAACGGCGACTTTACAGATGCCGCACATGCCAAAAAAGATAAAAGTGGCCTGAGGCCCAAGGAAGTGGCTTTTCCCAAGTATGGAGGAAGGGGAAAGGAAACTTTGTGTAAGATCTAGGTCAACTCGATGTAATTAGAGACGAGTTGCTCGACTATTTATAGCAAATTGAGAGAAGTAATCGCTCTTAGCGTACCGATGGAACCATTAAGGAATTGCCCAGCAGTAATTTGAGGAAGCCACGCGAAACGCGAATCAGGGCGGTTGGACTGTGGTCTACATTTGGCTGCTCCCGAAAATGACTCTATTGCCTTAACCTCTGTATGACATCGCACAAAAAGGCTATCTGTTAACAGCAATCCCACTAATAATGAACACTACAGACTAAATTAGCAGATTTCTAAATGATAAGGAAAGCATGTTCTTGATAGTATGAAGTGCTGCGTGGTGTGTGTGTCCTCGTAATAGCACGTACGACCCTGAACTATAACAAAGCACCGACACTCTTGTTGGAGTGTATGCTCAGTGCTAGCGACTCGCTTATCTGCCGCGTCTTTACACCGCGAGATAACATCAACAATGAGTGAAATGTGGAGGAAACTGGAGCGAGGTCTCGCTAAAAGAGTTTCGCCATAATTTCTTGAAGAGTCGTATCACCGCTATCTCTATGGTGGTATGAGATGGATCGATCATAAACGTAGGGTCAGAAGTTGGCAGAGCAAATGTTTAAAATGTTCAAATGTTTGTATAGTCTATGGGACTTAACTACGGGGTCATCAGTCCCTAAACTTACAATCTAATTATCAACTACCTTATACTAAAGACGGCACAAATATCCATGCCCGAGGGGGGATTCGAACCCCCGACCGTAGTGGCCGTGCAGACCGTGACTGGAGCGCCTCAGTCCCCTCGGCCACCGCGGCCGGCGTAGGCAGAGCAAGTGGCGGATGGTTGGTCAGGCCTGACCGTCCGACATCCCTTCCCACCAGCACCCCCACACTCCACCCGACATATTGTACCGTGTGTAGCACTCAACGAGCTTGAATTTCAAGCGCTACCCAACCAACTTCCTGCCTGCGATCGTCTGCTGTCTGTACGGCGAACACGCGAAACAAAAGCAGTTCGTTAACATTTATTATTATTTCTGTTCCAAGGGAACAGACGTTGGCGGTGATCCGCAGCAGAGATAAATATAGCCATGTATATGCTTCGCAAATCGCGAAATTTTCCGACGTCTGCTGCTCCTGTAAGCTGGACAAACGATCTGCAACACATGAAAATTTGTGCCGGACCAGGACACGAACCCGGGTCTCCCGCTTTTCGCGAGCGGCCGGCTTAACCACTCGGCCACCCGTGCACGCTCTCCGGCCAGACCCAAACTTCCATGTGTTGCACTTGTCTCTTCTCCTCATTAACACTTTCGCTGTGGTTGACGCTTATAAGCGTCCGCGCTCACTCTATGGTAGCGTCAGCCGCAGCGAAAGTGATAGACAGAGACCAGAACTGGGAGGCGCTGTTATCTCTACGTGCAGTTGGTCGGAACGTGTGTAGGCTGCTACGAATTTGGTTGGTTCGTTGGTCAGTTGGTTGGTTGGTTGGTTGGACGATAAATCGGAGTGCGTGTAGGGGCCTGTAAGTATGTGTTTGTGTTTCCTTTAAAGTCACTCCTTATGTAGTATCCCAGACAGTCTCATCCTTTCAAAGCACAAACGAATAATCGATTAGCAGATCAGTGGCCAGACCACTCTTCTCCGAGCAGTGAAAGGTCTTCCTCCGCAAACCCGGGTGAGAACCCGCGACTGCCCGCCAGTGAAACCTGTGCGTACCATTGTGCGACGGACGCAGTCGGTGGCGTGGCGTCGGTGTGGAGCCAGACGAGAAATCGGCCGTCGCGGCGCGCACCTGCGTCGCTTTCCCGGCGCATGCGCAGTGCGCCGCAAGAATGCGGCACCGCGCACCAGTTGACGGCTCTACCTCTCTCCGCCGGCGCCACCCTGTCGACGCGGCGTCGGCTTTCCCGGGTGGCGCCGGGGTTCGAACGCGCGGCCTCTGACAGTCCTCATCCGTCGCTAACGAAGTTGCTCTTCAGCTACGTCTAAAACCTGTTACTTGTGACTGTCCGCTGGATTTGCCTTCTGCCTGAAGACTGCTCACCATCGTCTGCTGTGTTAATAGGATCTGGCGAGAGAGGTTTCTTTTGCAATTTGACTGGGTTTCTCTGAGGAGTTTCACTTGAAATAAAAAGACAAAAAAATAATTATTCAAAAGAGATAGATTGGCTGGCCAGTACTTACCTTTTTGCTGTACTGCCGATAATTGGACTCAGAAAAAAGGAGGAAAATAACAAGCTTTCGGAACTGTGTTCCTTCTTCAGGTGGAGAGAAGAGAGAAAAAAGAAAAAAAGGAATGGGAGAGGAAGGGAAAGGTAATTCATGACATAGGTCATAAGGTTGGTGTAAGGATTGTGAAAGTCATAGATACTGTGTAGTCACTACACATATCTATGACTTCCACAATCCTTACACCATCCTCATGACCTAGGTCATGAATTACCTTTCCCTTCCTCTCCCATTCCTTTTTTCTTTTTTCTCTCCATCTGACGAAGGAACACAGTTCCGAAAGCTTGTTACTTTCCTCCTTTTTTTCTGAGTGCAACTATCGGCAGTACAGCAAAATGGTAAGTACTGGCCAGCCAGTCTATATCTTTTGAATGATTATTTTTGTATAATCTTTTCTTTTTATTTTAAGTGAAACTCCTCAGAGAAACCCAGCCAAATTGCAGAAGAATCCACTCTCGCCAGCAGATCCTATTAACACAGCAGACGATGGTAAGCAGTCTTCAGGCAGCAGGCAAATCCAGTGGACAGTTACAAGTAACAGGTTTTAGACCTAGTTGAAAGGAACTTCGGATGAGGACTGTCAGAGGCCGCGCGTTCGAACTCCGGCGCCACCCTCGAAAATATAATTTATCATCTCTGTGGAGAATTTCCATATTAGTCAATTATACAAAAAAAAATTATCGCACTTACCTTTGGTCGTCTTGCAGGTGGAGTCTCATGGATTCATGCGTACTTGACGCTCAGTATGCAAATATTAATCAGGAGACAATTGTTTACTCTCTAATAGCAATAACTGGTTTAACACGACCTTGGTTGGAATTATACTTCCATTTACTTTGAAACTACAATAAAAGTAGATATTTCATTATCACTAAAAGCTCCCCCAGAGTAACAAAAGTCGACTGCTCTGTGCTACAGGGCTATAAATGCTTGAAATGGCTTCTCCACGTTCTGAGCAACTATCTCGTCTTATGTCAGGTTGCTTCTAACATTATTTCAAATTTCATCTGGCATACAAAAACTAAATAGACGTTTCAAACATGTTCAGTACAAATTAAATACTTCATTTTCTTATTCTAGCGTGTATGGTTTGTGTTATATTCTTGTAAATTAATTTTTAAGATGTGCGGTAGTTACGATGTTTATTTTGAATTTCGCTGAATGGCGTCGTTTGTTTACTCAGTAAAAGTACATAATTCCGTTCCTTTATGTGACAGATGACGTTTGTGTATGTTATTAGATGATGTGTTATTTTAGCGAGTATATTACAGTGTAAGTCTTTTATTTGTTTGTGGTAAGTTAACTTGAGGTATTCAGTTATAAACCTAATTATTGGTTTTTATCGCGTGTTAGGTATTATCTCTCTCTCTCTCTCTCTCTCTCTCTCTCTCTCTCTCTCTCTCTCTCTCTCTCTCTCTCTCTCTCTCTCTCTCTCTCTCTCTCTCTCTCTGTGTGTGTGTGTGAGTGTGTGTGTGTGTGTGTGTGTGTGTGTGAATAGTATTTGATTCGATATCAGTACTTGATCATGTTTCTAATGAGACATTACGTTCTATTGGCCTATTTTTATATGTGACTTTCGAAATTTCGTCATATATGAACATGGATTGAAAGATGCAGTTCCTAGCTGTGGTTCAAAGAGGCCTGTCATATATATGACAATTCATGTACAGTATATATATATATATATACTGTACATGAATTGTCAAGTTACAATTTGGCTATTTGGTTGGTATAGTTTTCAACAATCAAAGTTAACGTAAACTATGAATCATATATATAATGTTATGTTTTGTAGAAATTTTCAGCAATCAGTCGTAAGTATTGTTTATTTATTCTCAGATTTAGATTTGGACCTTTGTGTGGTCATTATCAATGCCAAAATAAATACAAAAGAACTAGTTAGAATAAAATACATGACAAGTTATAACCAGTTGTACAGGTTTCAATTATAGTCAGTGATAAAATACTTACCTTAAAAAACGATTAAAACACATAAAACATCTCGACGTTGCGTTCGTACTGATGCAGCTGCTACAATTCTTACGCAGATGACATCAGCCTTCGTCATTGGCGACTAAGGTTCATACAAAACAAAACAAAGAATATATAAAATTTAAATTAAAAAATTATTTCTATGTTTATGGTAGTAATTGTTTTATTTTATTACAATTTCTATGGGCACTTTTACTTTAAAATGTTCTGTATTAATGACCGCGGTGGAGTAGCCGAGCGGTGTAAGGCGCCTCGCTGCGGAGCGCGCGGTTGCTCGCCGTCCGAGGTTCGATTTCTCCTTGGGGCATGGGTGTGTGTGTTGTCCTTAGCTTAGTTTAAGTGGTTTGTAAGCTACGGAGTGATGATCACGCAGTTTGGTCCGATAGATTTACAAATATTTGAAAATTGTTTCTGTATTAATGAGTATCATTTATCATTTATACATGATTGGTGGTAAAAATGTACACTAGTTGGTGTCTTAAAATGTATATACAGTAACTGTTTGAAAATACATTTTTAAAAAATATTGATGACCTGTTAATAATCTTGCTCGCAGTCAATACCATAAAATCAAATTTAGTCAATTTTACAAGTTGCAGCTGTAGTGATAAGTACAGTCGGCAGATGGTGCTAACCTACGTCTATCACAAAACTGCCTTAGAGCTTTTGTAATATAAAATAGTTTTAGTATAGGCGTCTCGGCTAACACAGCTGATCATAACGTTTTTATGGGTGCAATGTCCTTTTATACCGACGATATAGCTTTATGGGACTTTAATCATAATGAAATGGGGACTGAACTATTAACCAATGTTCAAACGTTGGTGGCAGACAAGTTCGTTTTAATCGTGAGGGACAGATCCAAAGGCAGGAAAGGAAGGTAGGGTTTAACGTCCTGTCGCCATTGCCGCGCGGTTTGGGGCACCATGTCGCGGACTGCCCGGGCGTCGATGTGTGTGTTCTGTGGTGCATAAGTTAGTATTTGTTAGTCTAGGGACAGATTACTTACGCAGTTTCGTTCCTTCAAATCAAATGTTCAAATGTTTGTAAAGCTTATGGGACTTAACTACGGGGTCATCAGTCCCTAAACTTACAAACTACTTATGAACTACTTACGAACTAGGACGGCACAAATATCCATGCCCGAGGGGGGATTCGAACCCTCGACCGTAGTGGCCGTGCAGACCGTGACTGGAGCGCCTCAGTCTCCTCGGCCACCGCGGCCGGCTTCGTTCCTTCTATTCACAAAATAATAAGAATAAGAATAGAAACAAAAATAAAATTCATGGTCATCAGGAACGAGAGCGATCCAGCATTACCCGTAAGTATTACTGGTGCGAAAGAGAGTTCCATTCCACTACACATGTAGTCTTTTCGAAACCTCTCTGTCCCTTAGGTAGGAAGCAGAAAGTCGGGTCTCTGAAGCGTAGCGTGCTATCCATACGTCACTTCATGGAGTAACATGTGCCTTTTCGGATGCCAGAGTCACGTGCAAGTGGAAGCTTTGCACAGGCGTCCTTGTCCTCCAGTGACGACCGTGGGGCGTCAGCCGCGCTGTGCATGCCGGCTCCGTGGGCAGCGAGATTCTTTTCAGCCCGCGGCGGAGCGGGTGTCCCCGCAACCCATCCCGCGGAGGAATATTTCCGTCCGCATACTTGGACTCGCCCGGGAGATTACAAGCCTATTAAAAGCGGCAGCGGCGACCTTGTCCCGCGGGAGAGAAAGCCGGTAATAATTGGTGGCGAGCGCGGAAGCTGCTGGCGCCGTCTGCCGTCTCGTGATTACCGCCGGCGCATCTGCCTCCAAAAATACCTGCCGCCGAGGGGCACGTCTCGAATAGTGATGCCCGGCGCCAGCCGCCATTAACACCAATTAGTATTGATTACATGTTGCGGCCTCCCCCTCCTCCCCCCCTCTCTCTCCCTTCCTCTCTCGAGACCTGTCATATTCTGGGATTTATCGTGTCGGATGGAAGGCGAAAGCAGAATCGTGTGACGTCACAGTTTTTTAGAACTATTGCAATGTCATTTCTTGAGTAACTTACGTAAATAGCAACAACATCGCCAGCAACAACAATATCTATAGCAACATCACCAGCAACAACAATATCTACAGAGGCAAAATTGCCAACAACATCCACAGCAACATCAGCACCGACAACGCATCTACAACAACATTGCGCCGGCCGCGGTGGCCGAGGGGACAGAGGTGCTCCAGTAACGGTCTGCACGGCCACCACGGTCGGAGGTTCGAATCCCTCCTCGGGCATGGATATTTGTGCCGTCCTTAGGATTAGCTAGTTCATAAGTAGTTTGTAAGTTTAGGGACTGATGACCCTGTAGTTAAGTCTCATAAGCTATACAAACATTTTTTGAACAACATTGCCGCCACCAACAACAACAACGCTGCCAACATCATGTGGCAACATCATCCCCGCCAACACCAACATCATCTCCGCCACCGCCAACATCATCTCCGCCACCGCCAACATCATCTCCGCCACCGCCAACATCATCTCCGCCACCGCCAACATCATCTCCGCCACCGCCAACATCCTCGCCGCTACCGCCAACATCCTCGCCGCCACCGCCGCCAACATCCTCGCCGCCACCGCCGCCAACATCCTCGCCGCCACCGCCAACATCATCGCCGCCACCGCCAACATCATGCACCAGCATCATCGCCGCCAACATTAACAGTAAACTTGGACACCGTTTCACCGCTGACCAAGAAATTGGCAGGTATACGTAATGTTTCGCATACAGACAAGGGAGAATTGGACTAAGAGAGGACGAGAAGGCCGGCCGCGGTGGCCGAGGTGACTGAGGCGCTACAGTCACGGTCAGCACGGTCACTACGGTCGGGGGTTCGAATCCCCCCTCGGGCATGGATATTTGTGCCGTCCTAGTTCGTAAGTAGTTCATAAGTAGTTTGTAAGTTTAGGGACTGATGACCCCGTAGTTAAGTCCCATAAGCTTAACAAACATTTTGAGGACGAGAAGGACGAGGAGATGTACGGTGAGAGGGGGAAGGAGGAAATTGGGAGAGAGTAGTGAGAGGATATGCCTGGGGTGGGTGGGTAGATAAATAGGAGGGGGAGAAACAGACGACTATAGGTAGAGGAAGGGTGGGATAGTCAGACCGGGGTAGGGGGTGAATGGACGGCCAGAGAAGGAAGGACGAGATGGACAGGGAGAACAGAGAAGTGGATGTGGATTAACATTTGAAATAAATAAATACTTGCATACGAACGTTATTCTTGTATTAATGATACAGCTGCTGATTACCGTTAAGTATTGTTGGTGTCAAAGAATGTTCCATTTCAGACTGACAAACTACTTTAACTAAGTTTAACTTGGGTAAGGACAACACACACATCCATGCCCAAGGGAGGACTAGAACATTCGACGCAGGAAGGCGCCTTAGACCGCTTGGCCACTCCACCGTGGCGCGTCAGTTCCTATGGCAGTTGTAAGGTTCTCGCGAATCTGGTGTTATTGGTAATCAGCGCAGTTGTGCCGAGACGCCTTGCCATGCTTCTTATTGAATAGTACGACAGCTAGTGCCACAGAAGCCCCACAGCTTTACGTTCAAAATAATTAGAGGGCGTCGTATCGTACCTAGAACCGCCGTCAGTGTTTGTTTTGCTGATTATGGAGACGTTGAAGATTTTTTTGGGAGACTCAGTGCGAATCGTACGGTTGTCCAATTACAACCAAGGTACTGTAACTACATGCGTTGTGCATCCTGAGTCTCCTACCGAGCGAGGTGGCGCAGTGGTAAGCCACTGGACTCGCATTAGGAAGTACGGTAGGCCAAATCCTCTCCGATCATCCAGCTGTTGATTTTTAGTGATTTAGGGAAATCGTTGCCGACTTCCTTCCCCATCCTTACCCAAACATCCGAGTGTGAGCTCCGTCTCTAATGACCATGCTGTCGACGGGACGGTTAACCCTAAAACTTCCTTCCTTCCTGAGTCTGCTGTCTCTGGAGGGCCGCATTGCTGTAAAATAAGGAGGTAAGTGGCAGAAAATGAAGAGGAAATAATGGGGAGTCAGCGCACGCGGAGGAATGAGGAGTCCGCGACCTCCTCGTTAACAGTCGTTACGTAAAACCATGGCGCCAGGATAATGGTCTAATTCGGACGGCGCGGCGCCCAAGATATGAGCCGTGCTTTCTCCCCGAAGCGTCGTCCATCATCGGTTTCCGGACAGCCGGATGGAGACAGCTAATCGGCGTCTGGCCGGAGATGATTGCCGCTCTTCTTCCACGCCGAATTACGTGGAGCGGTCAGCGGTCACGCCTCCTCCAGACGGCGCCTGGTAACGTATTGCTCGATATGCACGCAGTCCGTTCGAACGACTCGTAGAACCTTGTGAAGCATCTGAAGATACAGCACACACTTTCTCTGCTGCCTATCAGACAGCGTACTGATAGATCAACGTTCTTTGACTCTCCGACTGTTTTCACACTCTTGATCCTGGACGCCCAAATAATATGAATTGCGTGTGTGGCGTCGGTGAACAAAAATAAGAGTAGTAATGTTTACGGACAACACACATTATCTCGACCTTCTCATTAATACACTGCTCGAAACAATGGGGGGGATTAGGCGAGATACCATAAACAAACATGTGGTAACGTATTCAGATTTTGGTTACAATTGTAATATGTGTATCAATCAGCTATTGAAGGACATTTGTCCATTCTTTCATGAGTGCAACATCCAGCTCCTCAACCGTTGTGGGAGGTGCTAATACGGCTGCAATGCGTCAGCCAAGTGCATCCCAGACTTAGCCAAATCGGCTTTTAAGTCCAGTGAACAAGCCGACCACACCATTCGTTCAATTCCCTCAGCGTCAAGCATACTGTCCACTAGTGCATTTCTGTGGGTCGAGCGTTATCGTCCACCAGAAGGAACGCATCTTCTATGGCACCAGCCGAGGGCAACACAAAACGTCGAAGGATCTCGTCTCTATACTTCTGAGCAGTCCACCACCATGAAATGTTGATGTTTCCTGCACATAGCATGATTGTTCCCAGTTCCACGTTCTTTCCAGATGAGGGAACGATGTTTGTCCGGCTGAACACAAAATCTTGACTCATGTGTCAACAGAACCCGGCGCTATTCGTTACTACTCCCTCCTCCCAGTTTCTGCTGGCTTAACGGTGTCATGGGTTACCATAGGCCATCGTTCGTAGAGGCCACGTAGAGGCGATTTCGGACCGTTTGTGTTGATATTGCGCGTCCTGGAGGGTGCATTGCAGCTGAGTTGCATTCAGCCTCCTGTCCCGGCGGGCTGTTAAGCGGAAATTGCGGTCATCTCTTGCTGATTACCCCTGGACAACCTTGACCTTGCCTTGTTTTAACGGTTCCTGTCCTTTGAAATTGCCTCCTGGTCCTGGAAATTACACTCTGGAACACTCCATTACCTGCAGCCACCTCCTTCTGTGTCTGTCCCTTTTACAACCAGTACTACTACTGAAGAAATGTCGATTACGAATTGAACGAGTACGCACAGATGCACTAGGTACAGCCTATTGCAGTAGTGTTTCGTCGTCAGTTGTTTTTGAATCGAAGTCCCTTTCACTAGTCTCAACATCCGTGTCTTCAAAACTTCCAGAACTGTCAGTGAAATTATCGTTTCTTTGTAAAAGAAGCTGCTCTATCTCTCAATCTGATAAACGTCGTATTTTCGCCATTGCAAAAGATATCTCAATGACGCGGCTGCATCACTGGATGCAATCTGTCGACGCGTGGTCTAGAGCATGTAACATTATAGGTCAAAAGCATCTTATTTATTTATTGTGTAGATCATTTTCAATATTAATCTTTCGATCCTTAATCTGTGTACTGTAATGTATGTAACATTATCTTCTTTGGCCACTCAGTTATGAAATCAGTTTTTACTTTATATTTTCTCAATGTACTAACACAAAAATGTTAATTAGGGTTATAACACAAAAATGTTAATTAGGGTTATTTTTCATGAAAGAATTTAAAAGTTATGAACAATTATATACAAACGTTGTTGTATTAGCTGATCCATGTACTAGGGTTTAAATGTTGTGTAATATAAAAGATGTATTCAAAACGGAAATCATTCTGCAAGGGAAAAGGTGGTTTTCGCGGGCGAAATGTAGCGAGTCCTTGGTGTGAAAGCAGTGTGTGAGGCCAGCGGCGCGTAAGTCTTCACTGAGAGCAGACCTATGGAAGTGGTGCTCCTATAACTGGTCTTTATTGTTGGAAATCACCTCGTATGCGGCTTTGAGGAACAGCAATCGGTGTGGCGAGTTAATTTGAGCTCGTATTGGTAAAGGTCCAGCGCCAAGAAGAGCAATATTGAGCTCGTTATCATCAAGAGCCACACTGTGAAGTTGTCGTCAAGCCATCTGCGCCACAGCCCACCGCCGCATTTCAGCATTTGCTGAATTAAGTATATAAACGTTAACGAAACGAAATAATTTTGTGTCAGTACATTTTCAAGGTCCACTTGCATAATTTGAAGTTAACAGATTTTAGTAGAGTTCTGTTCAAAAAATGTTCAAATGTTTGTATTGCTTATGGGACTTAACTGCGGGGTCATCAGTCCCTAAACTTACAAACTACTTATGAACTAGCTACAACTAAGGACGGCACAAATATCCACGCCCGAGGGGGGATTCGAACCCCCGACCGTAGTGGCCGTGCAGACCGTGACTGGAGCGCCTCAGTCCCCTCGGCCACCGCGGCCGGCAGGGTTTTGTTGATTAGTATAATACCATGCACAGAATAAAATTTGTTGGTTTAACTATGTTATAACAGATTCAGGGTTTTTGATTAAGAGAAGCCACACATAGTTAATGTCTGTCGAGTATCTTATTACTGGAAATGCAAATGTGAAATTTTTTTTTCCTGGGAAGCTTGTTCAATGCTAAGACTATTTAAGGTTTCATTTTTCTAATGGTTCTGATAGTTAAAGAAAAAAGTAGTGTTGAATACCATAGTGCACAATAGTGAGAGACAGATCATAGTTTTACTATTTTATTACCAATACTTTACTGATTACAATTTCATTGAAAAGTTTACATACTGAAGGTTATTTTGTTTATTTTATTTATGCATGCTGTAATAATTTTGCTGAAGAGAACCAAGTGCAACATATTAAGGACATATCAGTGCATTCAAATTGCAGAAACTTGGTGCTTTTTCTTAATTAGGCTGGTGTCCGACTGTTTATTAGTGAATTATTCTGAATTCTTGTGCAAAAAGTAGGAAATCTATGCAGATTGATGATTCAGTGTATGACCTCTGTCAAAGTAAACTTACTCTATGACCGCAGACTGATCTTAGATGCCTTATGTTTAGGCAGTTTACATGGTCAACCAATATCCCTGTTAGAGTTAACACTATAGTTGTGCCGTACATTTGGGGTAAGTACTTGTTGTGGGCAGTAGCTATTTGCTGGAAGTTCGGTGTAGCTGTGTGTGTTACAAGCAAACTGTTGTAATTGGCCCAGTATACGCTGTTTTACCTGAGGGAAGCTGCCATGTAGTATACGAAGCTCATCTAATACCACAGTTGCAATGTCAGGGCGAAATCTCGTCATTCCCACAAGCTATTAGCCAGAGAACGAGGTGGTCGGATATATCCGTCATTCGCATTTTAAGGGTTAAATGACATTAGAAGGTTTTGTTTACCGTGTATTGGCAACAGCTGCAGAGGCCAGTGCCTGCTGTTTCCGCGGACCGCTACCGCCGGCAGCACCTGGAAGCCTGTGGACACGGGAGTGACGCCGACTCGCACGTGCGTGCCGGTGGTGCGTGGGCCGGATGCACGCACTCCAGCCAGCGGTGAGAGTGAGCGGCCGGACCACTCCACTGGCGGCGGCGGCGGGGGTAGAAGTGGTGACGAGGAACGCGGACGACCGCGGCCGCGGCCGCCTACGCTGCCACGTGTGTCATCAACACGTGTTGTCCTGTCACCAGCGTGGCGCCGCCTTCACTTTCTTCCGGGGCTAGCCACTTCATCTCTGTCATCTCTGCCTTCCCTCACTCCACTGACACCCGATACGATATTGGCCCACTTTACGTTGCGGCGGTAACACTAGAAGTAACTGGTCCTTTGTGATCGCCTCTTCACAGATCGAAATTTAAATAAAAATAACGGCTTAACGGTTATCTGAGACGAAAATTGAATAAACGAATGTGTAGAGCAGGGAACTCCCTAAACTTTGCTCTCTCATGATTTTTTTATTTTTTATTTATTTATTCAATATATTGCTTTGTTTCAGTGATATTTGCAAAAATAACTGCAATTTGACACTGTCTTCACCGTGTTCCGACTTTTTAAAGTCGCGCCGTTCAGCCGATCGGCACCAAATTTTACAGACGTAATTGTTGGCCGCCAGCGACCAGAACCTCCCTTTCCTAACACTGCGTACAAAAACTACGTTAGTAACACTAAAAATAGGCCGTTTGTGATTGCGTTTTGGCCGAAGGAAATTTAATTGCAAGTAAAGCCTTTACCGTTCATCTGAGACAAAAACTGAATAAACTGATTCGTAGAGGAGAAAGTTCTCTACAAATTTGCTCTGTTAATGTAATTTCCATAACTCGCCTCCGTTCCGAGATATTTGGAAAAAATAACGGCGATTTGAGACTGTCACTTGATTTTACGTAAACCGGTACAGGCAAACAAAATTATCTTGAAAAAGTTGACAAACTACCACGGCAAGACGGGCGATAATATTTGAACGAAAAAGATAATGAAAATATGGGAACGATATTAAAATAATTGTTAAACGGGTAAATATTCAAGAAAAGGCTATCACAATAGTACAGTTGCAATAGCAACGTGTGTATATTTTTTAATATTCATATTTTAATTATTTTTGTCCGAAATGTTTTCAAAAGTGATAAAACTACAGGAAAAATTAAAGTGGGACGTAAATCACGCCAGGAGTCTGACGTTGTAGCGTGCCGTCGACAGTGTGATCATTAGAGACGGAGCTCACGCTCGGAATTTCTGGTAAGGATGGGAAACGAAATCGAACCTGCCCTTTGGAAAGAACCATCCAGCGTGGGGTGATTTAGTGAAATCACGGAAAACCTAAACCTGGATGGCCAGAGGTGGATGTGAACCACCGTCCTCTCGATTCCAAGTCTAGTATCAAAAAATACTATTTGAATTGTTGTTATTCTCAACGATTTTTTTTTGGTGTAAATCTATCGGACCAAACTGCGTGGTCATCAGTCAGTAGCTTACAAACTACTTAAACCTAAGTAAACTAACCTAAGGACACACACACACACACACACACACACACACACACACACACACACACACACACACATACCCATACACACATACCCAGGGAGGACTCGAACCTACACGGCGAGCAACCGCGCGCTCCACAGCGAGACGCTGAACGATTATAAGGTTAAAATTGTATTTTTCCTCATTGTTCTTACAGAACGTCTTTTATTTTTCTGAAATAAAGCTTTAAAAATCACTGAATTTCAAGATTACGTCGCCTGATCGAAAACGCTCTGTCATTGGCCGAAGCTGTGGTGACGTTACATAGCACGAGGAAGGAAAAAGCTGTAGGATAACAAATATCTGATCATTTTTTCGAAACCTCCGGCTTTGGCCAGCGACCATTGTATTGTTTTTGGGGGAATTATCATGCGAGCTTAAAAGCGAATTTGAAAGAGGCATACCTATGATTGGAAATTAAAAAACACTGATAAATAAAACCAGACAACGAAACGGAAGCGATATGAACAACTGGTACGGCAGTTGCGCAACGGGGAACGGTTGGGGGCGTGACGTTACGCGAGGAAAGCAGCTCCCACGCGTGATGCGTCGATCGTCAAGTAATTTTAATCGGACTGTAGGTACTGTGCTATCCGAAGCAGGGTTCCGTCTGTAATGACGGCGATTGGGACCGGCCACTGTACCTTCCTTCGTTACGAGCGGCATTGTGAGCCGTCTTGTCGCACGGCTCGTTACGAGACGCCAGCGAGTGTTGACGATTTCTCAGCCGGCCTCAGGATTGGTGATAAGTATCGCAGGCGGAGGCGTGGGGTCTGTGGCGCTGGGGACGGCGGCCACGCGACTCCAGGCCCGAGAAAGCCGGAGAGATTAATCGCCCCCCCTCCCCCTCAACAGTTTCACAACCGCGTTCCTCCAGTGAGCCGCGGCATCAGCTGCCTGGCCCCGATACCTGCTCTTGCTGGCTACCGGCCATTGTTCGCGCCCACCGTGTCGTCGTGCTGTAGCGTTAAGTGCTCGACAAGAAACCGAGAGGTTGCGGGTTTGATTCCCAGAAGAACCTACAGCTACATCCCCATACACCGACGCACATCATGGTGGGTGGCTGAGGTCCTTTGCGTACCACTGCCACATCCTTCCTTCTATTCCAATCGCGTATGGTTCGAGAAAAAAGGAATAAGTAAATAAATGTCCGCCTCCGTAGTCCAGCGGACAGTATGTTAGATTGCCACGCAGGAGGTCCGGGTTCGATTCCTGGCCAGGTTGGAGATTTTCTCCACTCGGGAATTGGGTGTTGTGTCGTCATCAGCATCATTTCATCATCATCAACGCGCAAGTCGTCCATGTGGCAAATGTTGAAATGTTGGTAAAGCTTAAGGGACTTAACTGCGGGGTCATCAGTCCCTAAACTTACAAACTACTTGTGAACTAGCTGAATCTAAAGATGGCACAAACATCCATGCCCGAGGGAGGATTCGAACCCCCGACTGGGAACGGCCTCGCGCAATGTAGCATAGCGCCTCAATGCGCTCGGCCGCTCCGCCACGGCGCCCATGTGGCGTCACCTAAAGACTTGCACCAGGCACGTTTAACACGATCCCAGCTGGGGTCTAAATGCCAAAAATGTCACACGAAATCATCATCATCAGTAAATGAAATTCCGGTATACCTCCGGGGTGGGCTCTATTATTTTACATTTGTGGTCGTTTCGCGAAATATACGTAGGAGGATGAAATACGAGCTATGTCCACAATGTAAGTTCCGTTTGGTTATATAAAACAAATGTGTACAGAAGCAAAAAATAAATAAATAATAAAAAATATTGTAGAAAAATCTACAACTGTTAAACTACTTTCTTTAATAGTTTCCGAAGTTTTCTAGGCACTTGTCACGGCGTGGCACAAGTTTCGGTGTGCCTTCTACATAGAAGATTACCATCGGTGTATTCAACCTTGTTGTAACATGTTCTTTCAGCTCGTCATCATCGTTGAAGAGTTGACCATCAAGGACAGATTTTATGTGTAAGAAGAGACGAAAGTCGCTAGCAGCGACGTCTCGGCTATACGAAGGATGATCAAACACGTCCAAGTGAAATTCCCGTAAGAGTTGTTTGGTCACATTCGTCGTGTGAGGTCTGGCATTATCGTGGGAAAAAACAACACCTTTTGACAGTAATCCTCGGCGCTTGTTCTGTATCGGGCGGCGCAATTTCTTAATAATATCGGAGTAAGCATCTGCATTGATTGTTTCGCCTCGTGGTAAGAAATCTATCAGCAAAGTGCCTGTTCTTTCCCCAAAAAAGGGCGCACACGACTTTTCGAGATGTCAAGATTTGCTTAGGCTTGACCTTCGTTGGGGATGAAGTGTGCCTTCATTCCATCGATTGCCGTTTTGTTTCAGGGGTGCCGTACGATACCCAAGTTTCATCCCTCGTGACTATCCGAGAAAGAAAATCATCCCCTTCTTCATTGTAGAGTGTCGAAAACTGAAGTGTACTGCCTAACGGGAGCAATGTTTTCGAAATTTCAGTTTTTCATTAAGAACTTCGTGAATTAGTGATGGTGAGATTTGCGGAATTTCCATACCAAGGGCACTAAGTGTAAATTTACAATTGTGCTAAATCTTCTCTTCAATTGTGTGAACCAGTTCATCAGTAACTGCAGACGGGCGTCCACTTCGTTCTTCATCGTGCTCTTGATCACGAACAGTGTGCCCCATCTCCTAACCATTGAATCACTCATAGCATTCTGTCCGTAAACCTCGCAGATTTGCCGATGAATTTCCTTTGGTTTATCTTTCTTTACCTTTAGAAAACGAATCACAGATCTGATTTCACACGAGGCGGCATTTTCAATTATGGCTGACATTATAAAGGAGCACTACGAAGCACAAGTCGGCAGCAGCGTACATGTCTTTTCGTTGAATCAGATTGACTACTGCGCATGCTCGGAACTGCGATCGTAGCATTAGAAAATAGAAACGGAACTTACTTTGAGGACAACTCTCGTATATTCGTTAAGTCCTTGACAAACGTATGCTCTCGGAACTTTGTCAGCGGCCCGCACCGCGGTGCAGAACGTCTATTGTGCAGCATCGGTCACTTCTGTTTACTTATCATCTATGTCCATATCCTGTATCCAGCTTCTCTGCCCCTTCTTCTTCTCTTCCTACTTTCTCTTTCAACCACTCACCTATCTCTGTCCCGATCCCCTCATCGTCTTCCTGATATAATTCAGAGTAACTTTCCCTGCATTAAGTATTTATTGAAATCTTCCATTATTCCATTTCCTTCTTCCCCTCTCTCTGTTAATCTGATCCTGTCAGTTCTCCATTTCCTCTCCCGTTCTCAGCCAGTCTTTCTCTCTCCTGTCGCCATGTTGAACTCTCCCTTTCCTCCGTCTGTACATCTCCCTCTCCTCTCTGTCCATCTCCTCTCCTGCTTTTCTCATCCATCTCCTTCTCCTTCTGTCTGAGTTTGCTCCACGATAACGTGCATCCACACGTCGTCAGGGTGACACGAAGTGTACTGGCCAAGTTCATGTCGCAGCAACTTGCGCATCCGCTGTACAGCCCCGGGCATGTTTGTAAATCTATCGGACCAAACTGCGTGGTCATCAGTCCCTAGCTTACAAACTACTTAAACTAAAGTAAACTAACCTAAGGACAACACACACACACACACACACACACACACACACACACACACACACACACACACACACATGCTCCAGGGAGGACTCGAACCGCGCGCTCCACAGCGAGGCGCCTTAGACCGCTCGGCTACTCCACCGCGGCGCCCCGGACATGTCGCCCTGCGACTCCTCCCATCTCTTTGGTCCGCTACAAAAACATCTCAAATGTCAGCTGTTTAACTCTGACGACGAAATCAAGGATACAGTAAGGACTGGCTCTTGTTACAGCCATAGGAATTCTCGGAACAGGGAATACTTCGGCTAGTTAAACGGTGGTATAGTTGATATTCATGTCGGGTTTCCAACCGGATCGTCGAGTCATCTTGACAAGATGACTGGACGATCCGGCTGGAAACCCGACATGAATATCAACAATTTATACGCCGGGAAACTCTACGTAATCACAAACGGTGGTATAGTTGTTCCCAGACTTCTGGTGATCACTTTCAAATAAAGACTTTAATTATATCCTCAGCGTCGTTTCGTACCTAGAAGTAGTATTTAGATGATTACTTCGGAGAGGCTTTTGAAATGACGTGCTACAGAAAATTGCTGAAGATTAATTGGGTGGATGGCAAAAATAATGGGGAGGTACTGAACAGAACTGGAAAGAAAAGGACTTTGTGGCATACCTTAACTAAAAGTACGAATCGATTGGTAGGATATATTCTTACAAGGAGATATTTATGGAACCTGAAGTTCAGCACTCAAATAACAATCAGCCAAAGCCATTCGACGCAACTCTCAAACACTCTCGAGAAAATCGACTTTGAAGTTTTATGAAGTGCGCGTAAGTACCGATAATCAAAACGGTTGCTGCATCTGTCCATGTAGCTCAGGTGGTAGCGTTCTGACATTATAACCGCAGGTTCGGTGATTCGAATCCTGTCGTGACACTTTCTTTTTTCGCTGTGTTCGAATACTTACACAATATCTAATGGTAATTTTTATGAAAAGTGCACGTATTTTTATTCGTAATTTTCTATATTTTATATAAGATTGTTAACAATGATGGTTTTAATAAAAAACAGTATTGGCTTCACTATTAGTTGACGACGGTAGTCTTAGCTTGTTCATTTTGTGGGAAAGTCATCTCCATAGCTACTAATGGCTTTCCAAGCAGCTAACCAACTCAACCATCGTTTCAGGTAATGACAAGGTGTTCCGCTCGTTTACATACACATAAACAAAAGCTGAGGCAACAAGTGGAATTAGAGATGCCAAAATGTTTCATACAACTGAATTCGAAAACGAAAAAGAAGTATGTCACAGTGGGATTCGAACCACCGACTCTATGGTTGTGATGCCAGACACCGACAGATGCTACAGTTGTTTTCACTGTTGGTACTTAACGTGCAATTTGCAAAACTTCAAATTCGATGTTCTCGAGAAGTTTTGAGAGTTGCGTCGAATGGCTTAACTGATAACTGATTGTTATTTAAGCTCTGAACTTCACGCATCATAAGTACAAAGAAATTCTAAATTCCAATACCCATGTGGTCTCTTTGTTAGACCTCAAGGAATCGTGAATTTAGCGTTGGAGGGAAGTGTGTGGTTAAAAATCGCCGAGGGAGAACGAGAGATCAATACAGTAAGCAGATTCAAATGGATGTAGGATGTCGTTCTTATGAGGAGATGAAGAGGCTTGCTCAGGATAGATTAGGGTGGAGAGCTGCATCAAACCATTCTCCGGACAGAAGCCACAACAACATACTTTGGAAACAGTGATTAGTTTACTAAATTCTTTCCGTCTGTCTCGTTTTGATTTGCCTCCTCCCCCTCACCCCGTTGTAGAATGAAGAGAGTGCGACTTCAGCAGGACACACCTTAAACGAATTCACTATTGCTGTGCCCGTATCGGAACGATTTGTATGTGTGTCACAATGAGCCCGCCGGGGACCGTGTAAGATATGTAAATTGCTGTCAGTGGGTGATTTTTTTAAAAGGCAAATTCGAGGACGATAAGGCGTCGAGGGGCCAGTGGGGCCGCTTAAGGCCGCGGGCAGCGTTCGATAAACGGCCGTAATTACGCCATCAGCGCCGCCATTAGGGTGCGTTATCGCACGCGTGCATCGCCGCCGGGAACTGGTACCAGTACCAGTACCGGCTCTCCAGACACCGCGCGACGCCCACGCGCGACAGCCGCCGCTGGCGTTCCGGTGGACACCTTGCGCGGCACCATCAGGAAGACATTTCGTGGAAGGTGACTGACTGCTGAAACTGGCCATATCACTTCAGGATTTTGAAATCTTAGGAGAGGGCATTATAGATAGGCGCCTATTAAATTGGTGACGATATGATACTGAGCAGAGAGGAGGAGATTCAACAGAAAATGGGAGTGGGGGCTACACCTTCCTTCAAAACATGATGGAACGAGGTAGGCTAAAGCACATACACTATGTGCTCAAAAGTACATGGACACCTGGCTGAAAATGACTTAAAAAGTTGTGGCGCTCTCCATTGGTAATGCTGGAATTCCAACTCTCATAGGCATACGTTCAATCAGGTGCTGGGAGGTTTCTTGGCAAATGGCAGCCAATTATTCACGGTGTGCTGCACTGAGGAGAGGTATCGATGTAGGCAGGATTCAAGTCAGGCTTCTAAGCAGACTAATCCATTACAGGGGTGTTATTGTCGTGCAACATCTCCGCCACAAGCCGGGGTCATCAGTCCTTAAACTTACAAAATACTTATGAACTAGCTAATCCTAAGGACGGCACAAATATCCATGCCCGAGGGGGAATTCGAACCCCGACCGTAGTGGCCGTGCAGACCGTGACTGGAGCGCCTCGGCCACCGCGGCCGGCCCAAAGCTATGAATTATGAAAGGATACTCGATCGTGTTGAAAGATGCAATGGCCATCCCTGAGTTGCTCTTCAACAGTGTGAAGAAAAAAGATGAAATGTTTGTACATCTAACGGACTTAACTATGTTGGTCATCAGTCTCTAGCCTTACAAACATCTACATCTACGTGGGATACTCTGCAAATCACATATAAGTGCCTGGCAGAGGGTTCATCGAACCACCATTATACTATTTATCTTCCATTCCATTCTCGAATAGCGCGCGGGAAGAAAGAACACCCGAAACTCTCCGTTCGAGCTCTGATTTCTCGTATTTTATTCTGATGATAATTTCTACCTATGTAAGAAGGAGTCAACAATATATTTTCGCATTCGGAGGAGAATGTTGGTGATTGGAGTTTCCTGAGTAGCCCACGCCGCAGTGATAAGCGCCGTTGTTGTAATGATTCCCATCCCAGATTCTGTATCATTTCCGTAACATTGTCCCCCAGTATTGTGACAATACGAAATGAGCTGCCCTTCTTTGGACTCTTTCGATGTCCTCCGTCAAACCCAGCTGATAAGGATCCCACACTGGGCAGCAATTCTCTAAGAAAAGTCGGAGAAGCGTAGTGTATGCAGTTTCTTTAGTAGTTCTATTGCATCTTTTAAGGGTTCTGCCAATAAAACGCAGTCTCTGGTTCGCCTTTCCCACGACATTATCTACGTGTTCTTTCCAATTTAAGTCTGAAGTAATAGTAATTCCTAGGTATTTTGTGGAGTTTACCGCCTTCACTTTTGATTGATTTATCTTGTAAACAAAGTTTAACTATTTAAGTCAGTGTAAAGTAACTTGTGCTCAGGTCAAAACATACACCCATGCCCGAGGGAGAACTCGACCCCCGACGGCGAACGGCCACGCGCACGGCATCTGGGCGCCTTAGTGCTATTCTGCCGCGGTAAAAATGGGGAGTATCAGTTTGGGCCTGTGCGGTGATAATGCCGCGCAAAACAACTAGGGATGCAAGTCCCCTCCATGAAGAAGACGAACAAACCATAACACCAGCTCCTCCGAATTTTACTTTTGGCATCGAGCGAGGTGGCGCAGTGGTAACACACTGGACTCGCATTCGGAATGGATGGTGGTCCAAATCCTCCTCCGGCCATCGAGATTTAGGTTTTCCGTGATTTCCCTAAACCACTCCAGGCAAAAGCCGGGATGGTTCCTTTGAAAGGGCACGGCTGATTTCCTTCCAAATCCTTATCAAATACTCCGAGCGTAAGCTCCGTCTCTAATGACCACGCTATCGATGGGACGTTAAACTCCAAGCTTCTTTCTTTCCTTCCTTCCTTCCTTCCCTTACTTTTAGCGCTACACACGCTGGCAGATGACGTTCACCGGGTATTTGCCATATCCACTTTTGTGTCCCAACTTTGTCGCCGCTTTTGTGTCCCAGCCTCGTCGTAGGTGTCGGTGGCCGAGTGGAACGAGACCGACACAGGAACAAAGACAGCACGCTGGTGCAGGTACGGAGGGGAGCAGCCAGAAACTATAAACACTCGAGTAAATTAGAAAGAGATATATATTGCACAGAATGTAACAATACTTAACTTTTACATAGTACTGCAGAATGTTGATACATAGTTGTTAGAGGCCTGTCTAGTGCCTGTACGATAGCAAAGTCTTCAATGGTGCCTATCTGATTCCGAAGTCTTTACTCGTTGCTATCTCAGTCCCAAGTGACCGGTGTCTTTCCGTGGTGGCCACGAGCGGGGTTGCAGCAGAGGGCGCTCGTGGCTGTCGTCGTAAGATCGCCGCGCCGTGCGTGCATGACGGCGCGCGGCGAAAGTAGGTGGCGCGCACTTTGTACTTGTGCGACACCACACCCCTCCCCCCCAAACCGCCGCGCCGTCGTGGCGTAGGGCTGAGGGCCACGGCGACGGCACTGGGAGGAGTACCTGGGCGGGGGCGTTACTGGTGGGACGGGCGTCGTAGCTGAGGCTGGGATCGAGACGCCGTCCGCGCCCCGGCATCCGCCTTGCGATCCTCCAGGGAACCCTCCGAAACCTGGGGAAGGGCGCACCCCCCCCCGCCCAGAGGGAGCAGGTCATCTTCTTCTGAGGTGCGTGGCCCAGGCGGCGGCGGCACGCACGGTCCCGGAGTCCCTCTCGGTGACGCTGTCATCTGCGGCGGCGACAGCGGCGGCGTCGCGTCTATCTCCATCGGGACGATCTCGTAGTCCGGGGACGAACGATGTGGTTGTGCTCCCTGGCGGTGAACTGGGTCTGGAATCAAGAAACCGGAGACAGGATCGCGCGGCCTGTGCAAGCGCAATTGGTTTGCGTGGCGCCGCAGCTCCGACCCTGTGGAAGAACGTACAACATACATATTGCTACCGAGCACGCGCTGAATGGTGCCCGGCAACCATGTCTTCTTGTTTCCAGCAAACACCCTGTACAGCACCGGCGTAGAAACCTGAAAACGCGTAGCGCCATACGAACCGACTCGGTGCGTGGGAGGCTGCAGCAGGTGAAGGAGAGTGCGGTGACGGCGGCCGTGTAGCAGCTCGGCAGGAGACGGGCCGTCACGTGGCATGCACCGATACGTAGACAGGAAAATTTGAAGAGCTTGCTGCCTGGAGTGCTGACCTTTCATCTTCTCCATGTGAGACTTGAATGTTCGAACGAAACGTTCTGCTTCACCATTGGACTGAGGGTGAAAAGGTGCAGTGGTAATATGCTGAATACCATTCACACGACAAAACTGTTGAAATTCCGCACTAACAAACTGAGGTCCATTGTCACTGACGATAGTTTCAGGCAAACCTTCGATGCAAAACACTGATGTAAGGGCACTAATTGTACTAGACGCCGTTATTGAGTTCATGGCAATCACAAAAGGAAACTTGCTGAAAGCGTCTACAACAATTAACCAGCGCGTATTCCAGAAAGGTCCGGCAAAGTCAATATGTAAACGTTGCCATGGTCCCTTGGGGCGTGGCCAGTCTGAGAAACGCTGTGGAGGGCCGCCTGATGCTCCGCACAAACTGTACACTGTGATGTCATGCTCTCTATCTGAGCGTCCATACCAACCCAGGTACAATGACGTCTGGCCAATTGCTTTGTCCTAACAATGCCCCAATGTCCTTGATGCAGGAGGCGTAACACTTCTCGTTGCAGGGAACGAGGAACAATCACTCTTGCTTGGTCGTTGTCGGTATGCAACAACAGTACACCCTGAATTAAAGATAATGCATGACGTTGTGCAAAATAACGTCGAACCAGAGGCCGATCAATGTCTTTGGCTCTGGCAGGCCACCCTGAGCGAACAAAACGTGCTACCACACTTAAGTCTACATCCGCAGCTGTTTCCTGTGCAACCCGACGAGAGTTCAAAGGGAAATCTGCGACAGCGGAAGCATCTCTGGAGTCTATCTGACAACATGCCATTTCTGAAGAATCAAACGACACATCCTGGCCAACCGGAAGTCGGGAAAGTGTGTCCGCGTTAGCATGTTTAGTGGTAGGTCGGTACAAAATCTCATACTGATAATTTGACAATATCAAGGACCATCTCTGAAGCTTTTGTGCCGTACGTGGCGGAATTGGCTTTGTGGGTGAGAACAACGACGTGAGAGGCTTGTGGTCTGTCAACAAATAGAATTTTCTGCCATAGAGATAATGATGAAACTTTGTGACGCCGTAAATGATTGCTAAGGCCTCCTTTTCTATCTGATTGTAATTCTGTTGCGTCGGCGTCAGTAGCTTGGATGCAAAGGCAATAGGACGATCGTGAGAACCAATACGATGTGACAGAACGGCACCCAGACCGTACGACGAGGCGTCAACTGCTAACACTACAGGCTTCTGTGGGTCAAAGGGAATCAAACATGCATCACTGAGTAGTGCAGACTTTAGTTTGTCAAAGGCAACCTGGCAATCTTTAGACCATACAAAAGGAACATTCTTCCTACGTAAGTGATGCAGTGGAGCTGCAATCTGAGAGGCATTGGGAATAAATCTGAAATAATAGTTAAGTTTTCCCATTACTGCTTGCAATTCATGCACATTCTTAGGAGGAGGCAAGTCTTTGATTGCTCGAAGATGTGACTGTAAAGGATGGATTCCTTGGGCATTAATCACATGGCCTAGGTACTCTATTTCAGTTTGAAAAAACGAACACTTTGCTTTATTACAACGTAGACCTGCTGCAGTCAAAACTTTGAAAAGGCACTCCAGGTTTGCTAAATGTTCTTCAACTGTACGTCCGGATACCACAATATCATCTAAATAGTTCGAACAACACGGTACAGAAACTGTCAGCTGTTCCAAAAAGCGCTGAAAAATAGCGGGGGCGGTAGAACTGCCAAAGGGTAGGCGTTAAAATTGAAAAAGGCCCATGTGAGTATTAATGACGAAAAATTTTTTTGATTCGTCATCAAGCGGAATCTGTAAGTATGCCTCTGCTAAATCAATCTTGGAAAAGAAGCGAGACTGTCCTAATTTGTCCATAAGTTCCTCAGGTCTGGGCAGAGGGTAAGTGTCTACAATTGTTTGACTGTTCACTGTTGATTTAAAGTCCGCACAGAGACGAAGTTTTCCTGACGGCTTGGGTATAATTACTATAGGCGAGGCCCACTGACTCGCAGAAACAGGAGAAATCACCCCACTATCTTGCCAACGTTTAAGTTCTTTGGCAACTGTATCACGCAAGGCGATAGGCACTGGTCTAGCTTTACGAAATTTTGGAACTGCAGATTCTTTTAAAGTTACATGTGCCACGAAGTCTTTTGCACAACCTAGTTCCGGCGAAAACAAGTCACTATATTTGTCACACAATGCATTGATTTTATCCTGAGGCACTATTGACGAAATTTGAAGCACATCTCTTTGAATTGATAAACCAAACAAGTCAAAAGCATCTAGTCCAAAAATGTTCTGTGTCGATTTGGCCTGAAGAACTACAAAAGCAACTGTTTTCGTTACACCTTGAAAAGAGGCAGGCAGGCTACACGTTCCTAGCACGGGAATATTTTGACCTGTATAAGCTGTTAACACTTGTTGACACAGCGATAATTTTGGCGAACCCAGAAGTTCATAAGTATCTTTATTAATTAAGGTAACAGCGGAACCAGTGTCGAGCTGAAATTGCACAGTCTTATTGTCAATGGAAAGATTCACAAAAAGTTTTTGCTTTCGGCGCTCGACAGGTGCGCGAATGTGGGCAACGTCTGCTACGGTTTGTTTACTGCGCTTGCGCGGGCCGCGTAGTGAAGGAAGCGGCGCAGACTCGGCACGCAGCGGATTAACAACAGTCACTAGATGACACTACCGCCGGATCGGCGTCCGCGCAAGCCTGCGAAGCTACTCCAGATTTATTAACTACTGCACTACACTTGTGAGTAGCTACTTGATGTCTACTGTCACTAGCTACACAGTACTGGGCACTATTACAAGGAGCAGTTGCAGAAGGCACTATTTTCACTACAGGAATGCACTGTTCATAGTCATTTTGCTTGTCCCGAACCCTTTTCCGTTGCACTGTTTTACGCGCTCGTCGGCGCTTGCTACGTGGAGCACTATATAGATTTGCCATAGGCGCAGAACTACTTTCTTGCAATTGAGATCCAAGGAAAGCAGTGTTCAATTCCACAGCCCGTATAACATTTACAGAATGAACTGTTCTCGCACTCTGCGAAGCACTGTTTCTAACGTTACTGTTCTTTGAGTTTGTAATTTGCATACACACAGACTGCACATGTCCCAATTTGCCACATTGATAACAGGTTGCGTTGCGACTAGGGCAATGAGCACGCTTGTGGCGAGACACACACTGGGGGCAAGATTTACGTATATTTTTCTGAAATGAGCGTTGGCGCCCGTTATTCAAATTACTGTTTCTAACACGACGGGGCGACCTTTGTGTCGCACTTTTACACTGACTACTGTTCACTGTCTGTTCAGCACGGCCTGTACTATTGTAAGAACCACTAGTGCTACACTGAGAACTACGGCTAGGAAAGCGTCCGTTACGGCGCACTGAATTTACACTATGGCTTTGCATTTCTACATCAGCTAAGTCAAAAGTATCATGCGCTTCTATAAGCTGCAGTACACTGTCTAAGGAGGGGTCAGACTGTTTCAGAATTGCTGCTCTAATTCTGGGGTCCTGAATATTCTGCGTAATCGCATCCCTCAACATCACGTCACTATACGAAAGTCCACAAGAGCAAGTAAATTTACATTGGCGGGTTAAGCCCTTCAATTCCGTGATCCATTCTTGGTGTGACTGCTGCGGTAATTTTTTAAGTCTGAAAAATCGGTATCGTGCAGCGGCTACAAGAACTTTTCTCTCATAATGAGCATTCAGTGCATCTACAATTTGTTCAAAGTCTACATCACGAGGAGATGCGTGAGGGAATAGTTTCTGCAATAGTACGAAGGTCTGGGGGCCCACAATCGATAAGAAAAGGTTCTTCACTCTCTGACCTGTAATTTGATGAGCCGCGACGAGTTCTTGAAAATGTGCGAAATAGTCGCTCCATTCTTCCTCACGTTCGTTGTACTGGCGGAACGTCGGAAGCGGTGCGGCGGCAGGTGTGGGCTGCTGATGCGACGGCTGTTGTTGAGTTGTCAACTGCGCCACCGCCTGGAGAAGTTGTGTTATTTGCGCCGTCTGTAACTGAATAATTTCCATTAAGTTTGGGTTCGGGGTAGTGGCCATGCTGACCGATTAGGCGCCGCGTATACAAGTAACTTATAACAAAACACAAATGCAATATGAAAGAGGACTCGCTCTGCAACAAAAAAGTCCACAAAATACGTAAGAGAATATGTTCCCCCAAAAATCTTATAATAAGGGTGGGTGGGCGGGAGCAATTTCTGCGTGCTCCGACTGCTGCTGTCTGGCTGCTGTAAGCGGGCTGGTCCAAGGTTCTATCACTCCTCGTCGCCACTTTTGTGTCCCATTCTCGTCGCCACTTTTGTGTCCCAGCCTCGTCGTAGGTGTCGGTGGCCGAGTGGAACGAGACCGACACAGGAACAAAGACAGCACGCTGGTGCAGGTACGGAGGGGAGCAGCCAGAAACTATAAACACTCGAGTAAATTAGAAAGAGATATATATTGCACAGAATGTAACAATACTTAACTTTTACATAGTACTGCAGAATGTTGATACATAGTTGTTAGAGGCCTGTCTAGTGCCTGTACGATAGCAAAGTCTTCACTGGTGCCTATCTGATTCCGAAGTCTTTACTCGTTGCTATCTCAGTCCCAAGTGACCGGTGTCTTTCCGTGGTGGCCACGAGCGGGGTTGCAGCAGAGGGCGCTCGTGGCTGTCGTCGTAAGATCGCCGCGCCGTGCGTGCATGACGGCGCGCGGCGAAAGTAGGTGGCGCGCACTTTGTACTTGTGCGACACCACATCCACACCTTGCCATTCGATAGCCACATTGATCACTCTACAAAACGTTTTTCACTGCTCAATCGTCCAGTGTTACGCTCCTTACACCAAGCGAGGCGTCGTTTGACACTGACCTACGTGATGTGTGGCTTATGGGCAGCCGCTCTACCATTAAATCCAATTGTCACCTCCCGCCAAATTGTCATAGTACTTGGAGTGGCTCCTGATGCAGTTTGGAATTCCTGTGTGATAGTCTGGATAGATCCCTGCCGTTACACTGTACGACCCTCTCCAACTGTCGGCGGTGTCCCAGTGGACAGACGAGGGCGGTCTGTACGCTTTGGTGCTGTACGTGTCCCTTCACGTTTCAATTTTACTATCATAACAGAAACAGTGGACCTAGGGGTGTTTAGGAGTGTGGGGATCTCGCGTACAGACTACTGACACAAGTGACCTCATTCGAAGTCCGTGAGTTCCGCGGAGCGCCCCATTCTGTCTGATGACTACCGAGGTCGCTGATACGGAGTACCTAGCAGTAGGTGGCAGCACAGTGCACCTAATATGAAAAACGTATATTTTTGGTGGTATCCGGATACTTTTGATCACATAGTGCAGATTCTACACGTGGTATGGTCCGTTTTCTCACGGGCCGTGGTCCATACCCAGAACACCTCCATCGGCTTGGTCTCAATCGAACACCTCTGGGTTCTAGTGGAGACACGGCGACTCTTGGAACATTTTACTTTACTGTGTGACGCGCACCTACAACTCGAATTGAATGAACACGGGGCAAATTCTTCGGCTTCCTGACGATTGGCGCGTACTGAATGTATTAACAGCTGTGTCATGTGCAGTATCAAATGTTCAGATGTTTGTCACCCCAAGCGAGCAAACTGCTGAAGTTTGCCTGTACCTAGACTGAAAAATCACTTAAACTTACTTACACTAAGGACAGCACACATCCATGCCCAAAGGAGAACTCGAACATCCGGGAAGCGACCGCGCATCCGTGACATGACGCTCTGGACCGCGTGGGAGTGGTCACTCACACTATACCAAGGATACAAACAACATCACACAAACACAGAAACGGAAGACGAAAAAGTCACAGGCCGTGACATTAACATAAAAGATCTGAATGTGAGATTAAGAAACACGCAGATAAAATGTCATAAAACGTTGTAACATATACAAAAACGCCCTGTATAATGTAAATGATACACACATTAATAAAATATAATTTGCTATTAGGTAGAAAATTAAAAAGAAATCTAAAAGCTACCTCGAATGTGACTGGCTCGATCCTTTGCCGAGATCTCACGTCGATGAAACTAGGTGCTGGAATCTTTAACAGAAATCTCTGTATTTGCCTCTTATTCTCTACTTCTTTTTATTAAATGCAAGAATCCTCTTATGTCAAAATTTCTATTTTATCTTTTTGATTTCTATATTCCATGTATGAATTATTTAATTTAACCTTTGTATTTATATTTTTATTTCACATGTTTCCGAATCTGTATGTTGTTGTTGTTGTGGTCTTCAGTCCGGAGACTGGTTTGATGCAGCTCTCCACCCTACTCTATCCTGAGCAAGCCTCTTCATCCCCACATAAGAACGACAACCTACATCTGTCTGAATCTGCTTACTGTATCCATCTCTTGGTCTTCCCCTGCGATTTTTTCCCCACACACTTCCCTCCAACGCTAAATTCACAATTCCTTGATGTCTAAGAATGTGTCCTACCAATCTATCCCTTCTTTTAGTCAAGGTATATTTAATTATATGGAATGAGAAGTCATTCTGTGTATATAAAATTTCACAATAAAAATTCTACCTTTGTTAGTATCTGTATGACAGATCATGTCACTCATTCATAAAGTTTCCGGCGTGCAGCCGCAAAAATTTTGTTCTCTTGGAGTGGAACCATTCCTATATTTGTTAACTAATTCGTGACTTCTCCGTGGAACGATATTATCCCGAAGAAAAAGAAAAAAAATTTTTTTTGTCTATACCAATTCAAAATTAAAGTCTTTGCGGGTTCTTCTAGGAATACTAATTCTTATTAAAATTATTTCTTGATCTCATCAAAAGTAATCATCTCGTCCAGAAGTTATTTCTTTAACTGTGAGTAATTCCTCTCGAAGATTAAAATCAAAGAAGTTAAATTTCTTGCACAGCGCAAAATATTTACGAAGTTTGTACAAATTTAAATCGCAGTCCAACTCCTTCATTAAAGTTCCCACTAAATCCTATCGTTCTTGATCAATAATAAAACGAATTTAAATTTATTTCAATCACTTGATAACGCAATATAAATTCAAATTAATCTTGAAATAAACTTTCGTTGAAATAATATACTATTTTCATCTCTCCATACATGAAATCAGTCACAACGTTTACAGTAGCTTCAAATTAGTATAATTTCTCCAATCGAGATTCAGAACTGAATTTCATTTTATCATTATCAACATTTAATATTGCCGACTTCAATGCGCAACAGCATACTGCGGGACCTTCTCCTCCTCAACGGACTTCGGCAAACATCAGGGAGCGACAAGGTACAGTAAATATCTCTGGCGTCTGCGGAGAAACTTCCACCGTGTGCCGCTCCGGAGTCGATGTTGAACATGCAAGAGAAAAAAAAATCAAACATATTACACAAAGATATTGTTCTAAATATTTTTTAAATATTATCACAAACAGAATAAACATTTTGCTAATAGAGTAATTCGAGTGAAAAATTGAGCTTAACTAGGAAATGAGTGGATGATTAAAATTACGTACCACTACACTCTGTAGTACTTCAGCTGTGTACCGTGGAGCCATCTTCAGAGCTGCCCCAAAATAGACGACTAAGCGGATTTTGTGAAACAGTGTCTCGAATAACGGTTTCGTCTATGTACTTTTCATATGAATGAACATCAATTGACTGTCAAGATGATTAACAGCTTGCACGTAAACTAGTAAAGGGGAGACAGCGTTACGGAAATGATATAGGATCTGGGATGGGAATCATTACAACAACGGCGCTACTTACGAAACTCCAATCACCAACATTCTCCTCCGAATGCGAAAATATATTGTTGACTCCCACTTACATAGGTAGAAACGATCAGAATAAAATACGAGAAATCAGAGCTCGAACGGAGAGATTCAGGTGTTCATTCTTCCCGCGCGCTATTCGAGAATGGAATGGGAGATAAATAGTATAATTGTGGTTCGATGAACCCTCTGCCAGGCACTTGAATGTGATTTGCAGAGTATCCCATGTAGATGTAGAATCCTTACGTAAAAGAAAAGTATGTTTACCTCCAGACGTTACTCCATCTTCTCACCGCAACACATCCATGCTTCGCGATGTATATCTCAAATGTCGGATACTTTCTCGATGCGCAAGTCAGAGAATACTTAAATGATTTTATTCTTTTTTATAATTGCTGATTAAACATGTTGATGTTCGAAATTATTCCGTAACGTCAGTTAATATGCATGTGTGTACACTCGGGAATTAATTTGAAGCCAGCAGAGATGTATGGCGCGGTTGACAGGGAATGTTGTAATTTATTAGGCGGTTACACGTAAGACAATAAATTTTCCGTTTAACGTTAAATCGTACGCCAATAAGACGCAGGCTGGTTTTGTCGGCGTGTGCGGCAACGCCCCAGTCGCACATTAACCGCCCCGGCCGACGTGATGAATGGGAGTAGGGTCTCGGCCGCGACTGCTCGATAAATCAGCCTCGCTGCAACATCCCCCCGCGTTAATTAGCCCCAGGCGCCACCTGCAACGGCGCCATAAATCGGCCGGCTTCTTATCCCACGTGTAAGACGTACCTCGCTCTGCAGACGGCGCTCCGTTAGACGGCGGACAGATAGCTGCCCGGTGTGTGTGCGCCACGAGACGCTGTTGGCGGACCAGCATTATCGCGGTTGCTGGAGGATATCTCCGAAACACCAAGGATGGATGTGAAACCGCCATGGAAGGTACGCGTTGTTGCCTTGAAGGGAGGATCAACAAAAAAATACTGCCTTCACGATTAGAATAAGACGGGTACTTGAAGCAAAGGAGACAGTAATCCGAAGATTGGTTCGAACACTTCAGGCGTGGTCCAATTGGAGGCGGTATGCCGATGCCTTCCTCCGATCTTTCAACTGATTCTCCCAACCAATTATAGCAGGACCTATAGGTCAACGTGGAGTCTCAACCATTGTGCACTAGACACTTTTCACACCAGTAGACGCTGCCAGAGTTGAAAGAAATGGGAACGTGTGACGTTTCATAGGAAATATTAAAGAACCTGAGATGAAAAACCTCACGATAAAACAGTCACCACTAAGATTTTTTTTTTTTTTTATTTTTTTAATGAGAATATTGTAAATTTTATGAACCTAACAGTTTGTCTAACGATTATATCAGTTTCGAACTATTTACGAAAAACTATAATTGTCATCTATTAAGTTTTGATAAACCATACACCTTTATGAACATTTTTCACTTGTAAATTGTCGTTACCTTAAAATTTTGGTAAAATCTGCAGCCCCTCCCTCTCTAACCACGAGGAAAACTGTCTAATATGATCTGCTTCTGAAAACCGTACAAACAACCATGGATCGGGGCATCCAACAACACTTCTTATTTTTTCATGCCTCGGTGGAGTAGCCGAGCGGTTTAAAGCGCCTCGCTGCGGAGCGCGCGGTTACTCGCCGTCGGAGGTTCGAGTCCTCCCTGGGGCATGAGTGTGTTTGTGTGTGTGTGTGTGTTTTCCTTAGGTTAGTTTAAGTACCTTTGTTTAAGTAATTTGTAAGCTACGGACTAATGATAACGCTGTTTGGTCCGATAGATTTACAAACATTTGAACATTTATTTTTTTAGTTTGAGGTTGGAAACGTCTGCGAACTCAGCCCTCCGCCCTTCCGACGAAAATCCTGGATTCGCGACATGGGAAATGTATACAAAGAATTTACAAAGCTAGGAAACTGTAACGAAACGCAGGAAGACCTGGTCACAATCGACACTTTTGATACGGGTTGTCATGGGCCCCTGGCAGAAATGAATATTTGTGGCTCACAAATACGTCGTAAGAATTACTGGAAATATTTAGAACCATTAAATACCTGGAAGTATCCATGTGGAGCGGTTTAAAGTGCAACGGCGTACTTAACCCACGATGGAGAAACTGTTCAAAACCTTTTTCCTGCCGAATGGGAAGCTTTCCTTGTCGGTTTGGGACTCTTACTAGAGAAGAATGATAAACAAAATGTCGAATATCCAAAGAAGGGCAGCACGTTTCGTCACAGTTCCGTTTAGTGAGCGCAGGGGCGGATCCAGTACGGCCTGCTGCGGGGGGGGGGGGGGGGGGCGGTGAAACAATTCTCATCGTCAGCTAAACTCTCTCTCAGTAGAAAGACTCTAGTACCGGCCACCCCTTCTTACCCCACGCTCTATCAAACAAAACCCTCACAGTTTTGAAGACTCAGTGTAGTAATAGCATGCTAGCTTCGCATTCTTACAAAAAAAAAAAAAAAAAAAAAAAAAAAAAAAAAAAAAAAAAAAAAAAAAAAAAAAAAAAAAAAACTGCTGGGTGGGAGGGAGCGAACGAGCCGCGGCGGAGTGGACGAGCGCATTGATGAGACGCCATGCTGCGATGCGCGAGGCCGCTCCCCGTCGGGTGTTCGAATCCCCCCTCGGGCATGGATGTTTATGTCGTCTTTAGCATAAGGTAGTTCATAAGCTTTACAAACATTTCAACATTTTGGAGCGAACGACCCCCCCCCCCCCCCTCCTTGGATCCGCCTATGAGCACTCCCACCCAGAGAGAAGGCCGCGGCGCTCTCGTGTGATGTCAGGCAGAGTAGGTTGCGCGCGCATAGATGACTGGCTCGCTGCTGCGGAATAGTGGGCCGTGCCCCAGCGGCTACCCAGTCAGCTATGCGCGCGCAACCTACTCTGCCTGACGTCACACGAGAGCGCCGCGGCCTTCTCTCTAGGTGGTGTTGCTATGAGTGAGCGTCACTGCCTAGAAACACGTAGATGCTCTTATAACCCCAAGTGGCAAATGTTATTTTACTGCTGTTAGTGGCCGAACATGTTACATTGTAGGACACGATGTACAGGTGTTCCGATTTCCCGACAGATGCGCGCCTCCCTGTGACTTTGACTGACACTGATGTAGAAATGTAGAGCGAGTGGTGGAGGCGCGCTCCCGAGTGGTGTGAAAGCGGGCCGCGCCCCGGGCTGCCAGGTGCAGGTGCAGGCGAGGCCGACTGGCGCCAGTTGGCAGATGTAGGCGGCGGCGCTGGCGCCAGCGGTCGCGGTCGCAGCAGCAGCCGCTCGCTTATGTCAGGGGCCGCGTTACGAAACGCCGAGCCGCTGCCATTCTGCCCGCTCGCCCCCCACTTTCTCCCGCTGCCCGCTAAACGTAAACAAACCGCGCCAGCTGTACCCGCACAGCTGGCGACTAGCCACATTTCTCCGCGCCTCATCTTCTCGTCGTCTAGCGATCGTCTTTCTGTCCGGCCACGCAAGTCTTTTTACCCCGAAAGCGGTAAAGCGGAAAGTTTCTCGAAATTGGAGGATTTTAGCGAAATGTCGAGTACGGCAGGGTTTAAGTGATGAAAGATACGTGGAAAGATAAAAGTCAGTTGGCCTTCACCTAAATTCTGTCCCTTTCTCTCACTCCAACACTTCCCTCGGCGATATTGCTACCACACACGCGCCAATGTCGCGAGATTTAATCGCGTAGCACTGCACGTGAGGGCCCTAGAACTACCTGCATCGTCAGTGCGTGTAGTAAAATTTTCTGGTCACTAACCTGGCTTCTTCGTTGTATCTGATGTCCCCACGCAGAAGTAGCGCCCAGGTCGCTGTGCTGTGGAAGCTTTGGAACTGAAGACTAGGCCCGTTGTTAATATTTCAAAAAGTCGGGATGCCAGTTGTTTCATAATTTACTGTAAAATGTAAACTTTCACGACCGGAATGGTCAAAATTACTAAAAATTTCCGGGCTGTTATGCCGTGATCTAGTAGATTTACTATTAAAACCCAACGTTTCGTCCCCGACTGCGGAGGACATTCTCAAGGGGGATCGTGGCACTTTTGGATGTCCGATTCACACCCTGGCTCGCTACTGGGCGAGCTAGGGTGTGAATGGGAAATCCAAAGTTGCCACGATCCCCCTTGAGAATGTCCTCCGCAGTCGGGGACGAAACGTTGGGTTTTAATAGTAAATCCACTAGACCACGGCATAACAGCCCGGGAATTTTTAGTAATTTCATAATTTTCTGTTATGCCGCGAAACACCAAACGACATATATCACACTGTTTCTTGTTATACACTTGTGCAAATATTTCATTAGAACATAACTGTTAATCTTCCTAATTCCATACGTGCTGACCTGTCGTTTGGTACTCTCTCTCTGAACTCCGCGCGGAACTGCCTGCCACCTTGCAGTGCCGTTCCCGCGTACTCTTACTTTTGGCGGGAAGCGCCACTTCTCCAACATAGTTATTCATTTGTTTTACATAATTATAAAAAGGTAAAGCAGTCAACAATCCGAAGATTGGTTTAAACACCACAGTGCTTTACCAGGCATGGTCCTGTTTGGAGGTGGTATGCCGTTGCCTTCCTCCGACCTTCGAACTGACTTAGCCAGTATTTGTATTCTGGATTTGTATTCTGGCACTCTACCACTGTGCTACGGAGCCGCACTACATAATTATAGCTTTTCTAAATAAACAAAACTCACCATAATAAACATTAATCTAAACATAATATTTACAATGAATCATATCAATTTCTAATCATTAGTTTATCAAATTTTTATTACTAAAGAAACGTAAAGGGAACCTTACACAGAGGTGGGGGGGGGCAGCCAATGAGAATGTTTCTGGGTAGCATTGGCGCAATTTCTCACAGTAATGCAGTATGCTACACCATCTGTAATGTTTTCCCACCCATTCCACTTGTGACGTATCCTGCCAGCTACAAAATTTCTTAACACCTGGTACCTTATGGCCCTAAGCCAGCCATCCTACACGAAACACTGGTAGTGTGGCAGACGATGTATCCGAAGGTCGCGGGTTCGATCCCCGCCAGGTCTTAGGATTTTTATCTGTCACTTTCCACTTCTTTCACCTCTGGCAGTATTGCTCATGTGAAAAATCCCGAGTAGCACCGTTGTTCGGAACCCACGTTAAACTGTAGGTCCCCCTATAACTGGCTGGGTAAGTCAGTTCGAAGGTCGGAGGAAGGCAACGGCATACCACCTCCAAACATGACCATGCCTAGTAAAGCACTGTGGTGTGGTGTTCAAATCGGTTATATTGTCGAATTTTATGGTTTCCCGTTTAAAAATGTTTAAGGTCGGCATTTATTTGCAATTTTGACTGTTATTATCAGGGTTTTGCTTCTTGTACAAACATAAATTCTTTGATGGAGGTGTATTACCGTCTTTAGCAACTAAATGAAAGGCGTTTTGTGTGTGCCATACGCGTTTCGCTTCTTTATTTATGAAGCATCATCAGTGGCCTGTAATACATGTTATTTTTGTATAATATTGTAGTACAGTCATGAAATGCCCTACCTCCTTCTCCCTCTCGCTCCCCTTCCCCATCTTCCATATTCACAAAAAACTAACACAAATAACACACACACACACACACACACACACACACACACACACACACACACACACTCCCTTACTCACAAAAAACTAACACAAATAACAACACACACACACAGTCTACACACACAGTCTACACAGACACCAACACAAACAAAAAACAGCTGATACACTCAGAGATACAAGGAACACAAACAAGAGACAGACGAAAAGCGACAGTTGGCAACACTAAACATTGTAAACAAACGTCAAATACGAATACACAGTGAAGTGGTGATGAAAGGGTTTTCATCAAGACCGAAAATACCACATCCAACTGAAGACCTCACAAACATCTCCATGAAGACACACATGGAATAAAACAGAAAACCGTAAGTAGGGCCAAATACTAACAATTAAATTAACTTTCCAAAAGCTAGTGCTACAGAAGTTGTTTCTAACCTAGTAGATCCGAACTTTAGTAATTGTAACAAACTGTTAACTGTCATATTGTGTAAAACATCTATAATATTATGACTGTACTACAATATTATACAAAAATAACATGTATTACAGGCCACTGATGGTGCTTCATAAATAAAGAAGCGAAACGCGTATGGCACACACAAAACGCCTTTCATTTAGTTGCTAAAGACGGTAATACACCTCCATCAATTTCATATGTAATTAAGGACGACGGAAATCGAAAAAATGATGATAAATTCTTTACTGTTGTATTCAGTTACGGTGTGACATCGAAACACCATAGAAATTGACTGTAAAAGAACCGAAACGGCAGTGAAAGTACCGAGATTGGCAATATCCAGACTGAGATTGTCAATTTTAGTGCCGATAATGGCAATAAAAGTACCGAGATTGGCAATAAATAGTGAGCTGGCAATACACTGTATTGGCATATACCGGTATATTTTTTTCCCCCGGTAGATATCGGACGTGATCCCCTAATTGTTTTGACCAGTGCAGTTTCAACTAAGAATGTGACGTCTTGTTATATTAGTTGTGAGATATTGAACAAACATTTTAGGAAAGAGGTAAGCAGATTAAGTAAATCTACACTAAATTAATATTGTTTAAAGGACAGTGAAAATGCATGTTTTTTGTATGAAGGAGATTATGTTTAGCCGATCCAGTGCATGTGACGATTGTAATTAAGCTTTCGATTTGTCTGCCACACACTTGTTTTCTATCATTAATCCTGTAACGTCGGTAGCTACGGAACGCTTCCGCCTGCTTTGTCGGGTACGGTACCTGGCTGCTGGCTGTCTTGCGAGCGACCCGGGGCCTTCGGCCACGCCCACGCGAGGGGAGTGCCAGGCAGCGCGGCGCGGCCGTGACTCCGTCCCGTGTGACTGCTGAATGCGTTCCTGACGCCACTTGTGAAACCACTGGCTGGCTGGCACGCCTCGCGCAACGTGGGCGACGCAGCGGGGGCCCGCTCCCAATGTCCTCGCGCTGGAAGACTGCACAGGCAGAACGCGCAGGTGTGTGTGGGCTGCGCGGTGGGCGGCAACAGGTCCGACCAGTCCCAGCACACTGTGCCAACTGCTCTGCTCGCTCTCTGCCACGTCTCGCAGACAAAGGGAACCACCGTACACTAGGCTTGCGGTATTGCTGTTTTTTTTCCTCGTGTGAAACATACAGGATACAGTGCGTGCAAGTATAATATCAACACCTAATATACAGGGTGATTTCATTTCACCGCGTACAAACTCCAGGGATTGCCGAGGAGTGGATACGGATTAAAAAAAAATCGCACTGACGTGTTTTACGGCCCACTTTAGATTTGTAGTTTTATAGGTTGGTAGAAGCTGGTAGAAGCCGACCTCGGGGAAGATCAGTTTGCGTTCAGGAGAAATGTAGGAACACGGGAGGCAATACTCACTTTACGGCTTATCCTAGAAGATATATTAAGAAAAGGCAAACCTACATTTCTAGCTTTTGTAGATTTGGAGAAGGCTTTTGACAATGTTGATTGGAATAAACTCTTTCAAGTTCTGAAGCAAGAATGAGTAAAATATAGGGAGCGTAAGGTTATTTACAACTTGTACAAAAACCAGACGGCGGTTGTCAGAGTTGAAGGGCATGAAAGGGCCGCAGTGGTTGAGAAGGGAGTAAGACAGGGTTGTAGCCTTTCTCCAATGTTTTTCAATTTGTACATTGAGCAAGCTATAAAGGAAAGCAAGGAGAAATTTGGTGAAGGAATTAAAGTTCAGGGGGAACAATTAAAAACATTGCGTTTTGCCGACGACATAGTAATTCTGTCAGATACAGCAAAGGACCTGGAAGAGCAGTTGAACGGGATGGACAGGGTGTTGAAAGGTGCATATAAGATGAACATTAACAAGAGCAAAACTAGGGTAATGGAGTGCAGTCTAAGAAAATCAGGTGATGCTGAAGGAATTAGATTAGGTAACGAAACAATAAAGGAGGTAGATGAGTTTTATTACTTGGGCAGTAAAATAACAAATGATGGTCGCAGTACAGAGGATATAAAATACAGAATGGCAATGGGTAGAAAAGAGATGGATACAGTAAGCAGATTCAGACAGATGTAGGTTGCCGTTCTTATGTGGAGATGAAGAGGCTTGTTAAGGATAGGGTATTGTGGAGAGCTCCATCAAACCAGTCTCCGAACTGAAGACCACAACAAAAACAACAAGTTCTTGCAAACATTTTGGACCAAAATAATAATCTAAATAATAAAAAAATAATTAGTAACAGTGTCTGAAACCCTTGTAGGAAAAAAAATTAGGCACTCGCGGGTTTCGAACCACTGACCTTCAGCGTCACATTCCTACACATTGCCCACTACGCTACAGCTAACAGTTAGGAATTCCGTTCTTTAATCTCACACCATTGATGGTCGTTGTTAACTGATCCTAATATGGCGTTTGTAGACAAATGTTCAAATGTTTGTAAATCTATCGGACCAAACTGCGTGGTCATCAGTCCCTTGCTTACAACCTACTTAAACTACGGTGAACTAAAGTAAGGACAACACACACACGCATGCCCCAGGGAGGACTGGAATCTCCACGGCGAGCAACCGCGCGCTCCGCAACGAGACGCTTTAGACCGAACGGCTACTCCACCGCTGCGTTTGTAGACACTAGATTATCATTTATCTTACGAATAACGACTTTTTTAGTTAATTCTTCAGTGCGCTATTGCTTTGAAATGACAACGTGTAAGTTACAATAAGAAAATCATCAAATACGCAACGCAAGATGGCGTATGCCAGAGACAGTTCTGGGCGAGGAATGTCACGTGACATCTGCGAACGGATGGTTTTCGTTAATTTAATGGAGGGTGTCAAAACTCCGTTATTTTTGCAAATATCTCTCAAACGATATATATAACATAAGAGAGCCAAGTTGTAGAGAATTTTCTCCTCTACCAATTCGGTTATTCAATTTTCGTGTCAGTGCATGGTTAAGCCGTTATTTTCATTTAAATTTCGAGCTGTCAAAAGACGATCGCAAAGGACCACTTTTAGTGTTACCACCGTAACCTAAAGTGATCCAAAATAGGTCCATATCTCAGAGATATGGAGATATCTGAGAAGTAAATACGAGCTCGAAAAATATATCAGGGTGGTAGAAGACGTGTATGAAGTAGCAGTGACGAAGGTCAGGAGCAGTTTGGGTGTAGGACTACATCAGGGATCTGTTCTCAGCCCATATGTCTCTGACCTTTGTCTTGGATGTACTAGTCAAAGATGTAAAAAAGAGGCACCTAGGAATATGATGTTTCCTAATGATGTAATTGATACAGGATCTGGGATGGGAATCATTACAACAACGGCCTTTATCGCTGTGGCGTGGTCTACTTACGAAACTCCAATCGCCAACATTCTCCTCTGTATGCGAAAATGCATTGTTGACTGCCACCTATATAGGTAGAAATGATCATCTGAATAAAATACGAGAAATCAAAGCTCGACCGGGGATATTCGGATGTTTTTTTTTCCCCGCGCGCTATTCGAGAACGGAATGGGAGACAAAGTAGTATAACGGTGGTTCGATGAATTTTCTGTCAGGCACGTAAATGTGATTTGCAGAGTATCCCATTTAGATGTAGATGTAATGTGGAACCCACCCAGGAGGCACTTCAAGACAAGCTTGCACAGTCCAGAAAAGCTCTAGAGTGAATGATAATTAGCAGAGTGAAAGCAGAATATATGTGTACAAAGGATGCCAAAGATCTATACATTAACCTGCAGGAAATTTAAATACCTGCGCTCTTACATGCAAAGTGATGGAGGACTGGAGGCCGAAATACAGCACGGGATAAATAGTAAATGTATGGACTTGATTTAATAGCAGCCACTGCAAGGTTGCAGGCTGTAATCAATGGAACTCCCGCCTCCCTGTTGATGAGATTGTCAGTTGTACAAATATGTATTGCTTCCTTAACGAAGCAGTTGGAAAGAACACATAGAAAACATTGTATGGAAGGAAAACCAAAAGCTACTTTTCATTGCCAGAACACTTACAACATGCAACAATTCTGCTTAAAAAAAACCGTCTACACCATACACTTGTGCGTCCTGTTTTGGAGTATTGCCGCCCATTGTGGGATCCCAACCAAGTGGGACTGACTGATATATAGAAAAAAGTCAGCTTGTTTTGTGTTATCACGATATAGGGGGGAGGGCGTCATCTCAAGAAATTCCGACAGAAATCTGATTCATTGCACTCCGTGGTTGATTAGACTATAAAATACGTACCAATAGCACCAATAAACTTTGTTTTTAATTTTGGTAATATGTGTAGTTTCTTAGGGTAATTAGTGCTAGCGTCGGATTTATATTAATAGTTCCGCTTACTAAGAAATGCATATTGCAGCTGTAACTGATCTATTAAGTTCTATTTGTTTTTCGAAATCCACGGAAAGTGACTGTAAAGACAAAACATTTATGTTCGAAAGGATGTTATCGTAGCCGGCCGCGGTGGCCGAGGGGACTGAGGCGCTCCAGTCACGGTCTGCACGGCCACTACGGTCGGGGTTCGAATCCCCCCTCGGGCATGAATATTTGTGCCGTCCTTAGTATACGGTAGTTGATAAGTAGTTTGGAAGTTTAGGGACTGATGACCCCGTAGTTAAGTCCCATAAGCTTAACAAACATTTGAACATTTTTTTGATGTTATCGTAACTCAAACGATGCCGTACATATGTTTCCTCGAATAACATGGCAGTTTTGTCGCACGTTCTAGTGCGCTTCGTCTCGTGACCTCCCTTTGGACAGAGTTTTAAATCTCTCAGTTCAAGTTCTCCGTCCTTTCCTCCGACATATTTGATGATATATTTGACGAGAACCGATAAATTATTCTTTTAAGTGGCTACTTTAGGCAGTTACCTGGCCAGGAGAATAACTCACCGGTTAGGCCATCAAGGACGGCAGCATCTTTATGTTTGGGTAGATGCTTTAGAGCAGGCTTTTCAGAGCTTGTCCCGTTCTCGCTGGACAGAAGCAGAAGTGAGATTGGCGATTTAGTTCGCGCGGACAGTTTCGGTCCATGCAAATGGCGGCCTTCAACTCGAGAGCCTTGCGGGAGTGGCCGTGCGCTCTAAGACGCCTTGCTGTGGAGTGCGCAACTGCTCCCCGGCGGAAGTTCTAGTCCTCCCTCGGGCATGGTTTTGTGTGTGTGTGTGTGTGTGTGTGTGTGTGTGTGTGTGTGTGTGTGTGTGTTGTCCTTAGCATAAGTTAGTGTAAGTAGTTTATAAGTCTAGGGACAAATGACTACTGCAGTCTGGTCGCATAGCTTTACAAGCAATTGAACATAAATTCGGGAAGAGTTGCCCCAACTCTTCGCTACGGCGTAGTAGCGGTTTGGCCTGTAAATCCCGGTACAGGCGGAGTCAATTCTTGCTCCACAAATGGCGCAGTGAGATGGTTCAACGTCTTGCTCCAAGAGATGGCATGCCATCTGGCAGCTGTGTTTGAACACACAATGACACTGCAGTTGGCGCAACATTATTTTTTATGAAATGGCTGACGACGAACTAAAAGTGGCAGAGCAGGAACCGCTTATTTATCGTATTTACTTCATGGTCTGTACAAAATATTAATCAAATCATTCTATGTGGTTTTCAAAGGATATTGCCGGTCGCGGTGGCCGAGGTGGCTGAGGCGCTCCAGTCACGGTCAGCACGGCCACTACGGTCGGGGGTTCGAATCCCCCCTCGGGCATGGATATTTGTGCCGTCCTAGTTCGTAAGTAGTTCATAAGTAGTTTGTAAGTTTAGGGACTGATGACCCCGTACTTAAGTCCCATAGACTATACAAACATTTGAATTTATTTTGAATTTTTTCAAAGGATATTAACATGTTGGCAATAGAATAATCCCGCGAGGCTACTTGAATGATAGGTATCATTTTACCCTGCGCATTAAAGAACTTTATTTTAGTAAGGTACCCAGTAGTGCGAAAACGATGTATAGAAACTTAACCCTTCCCAAAACGTTAAGTCAATGAATTTTATGTGATAATATGCCTTTTCAGTATAACATGTAGGTTAGCACAACACACCACCTATCAAAATTAGGCACTAGAATAGAGTAAAAAAAAAAAAAATAGGTCATCATAAGTCAGTTACAGAAGTTGGGAAGGTGAGGGACACTCTTCAAAAATATTTCAACACTACTGGGTTTGTAGGGCCTACAGTGGCAGTGGGATCTGTAAACAAATAAATAAATAAAATAAGAAAATAAAGAAATCGGTATTGACACAGTGCCAAACCTTAATAGCAATAATTTAAGGCATGACTGAGAAGTTAATAATGTTACACAGTAGAGTCATTCTTTAACTAACTTAGTTGGTATAAATAATAAATATTGTAATTAAATTCTGTTATAATTGTATTTCACATTAAAGATATGTATATTATGCTATTTACGTTCCATGAAAAAAAAACCTGTGCTACAATTAACATTTCCCGTTAAAGATAAAGCAGTGAATTCAGTTGTATTTTATATATATTAGGCTATGTCACTGAAGTAAAATAAACATTGTTACTTATTAATGATGAAGTCTTCCTCTTGCACATTGCGAAGCATGTTAAATAGCTCTCTCTTGGTTTTCAGGATAAGAGGCTCAGTCCATCGATTATTTTGTCAGTGTGGCTTTCCTGGCTCGTTTGTTTGTTTTGATAAGTAGATGATAGTATTATGAAGGCATGTTTCCTGTCTGTATGCATCAATAAGAATGTCGATCGCTTCTTCATACGACTCCATGGATACATAATTCATTGCAGACGACATATGCCGCAGTGGAGTAGCCGAGCGGTCTAAAGCGTCTCGCTGCGGAGCGCACGGTTGCTCGCCGTGGAGGTTCGAGTCCTCCCTGGGGCATGGGTGTGTGTGTGTGTGTGTGTGTGTGTGTGTGTGTGTGTATGTGTGTGTGTGTGTGTGTGTTTGGGTGTGTGTGTGGGTGTGTGTGTTTGTCCTTAGGTTAGTTTCCCTAGGTTAAAGTAGTTTGTAAGCTACGGACTGCTGACCACGCAGTTTGGTCCGATAGATTTACAAACATATGAACATTTTGAATTTTGCAGACGACATAAACAAACTGACGTACACAACAAATGGCTTGCATGCGCGCCATTTAGCAGCAATGCTATGGCACGCCACCAGATGGCATACTAGGTAACTGTTCACACCAACGACCTATATAAACAACATAGACTGGCTAAGGTGCTGCCATATTGAAGCAAATTCAAAGCTCGGCCGCCATGTTTTACAACGTCACGTAGGCGTAACCAGTCGTCTGCTATAGCACTGAATCATGTCAGTTTCACTTTGTGCAATGACCTAACAAACCTTTCTCTACCTGCTTATTGTTATTTTTGTAGCCAAGCTAATATGGATAAAGGTTAAATGATAAAAAAACAAGCGTGTGGCAGACAAATCGGAAAGTTTAATTTCAAACGTCACAGGCACTGGATCGGCTAAACATCGTCTCGTTCATACAAAAAATGCCTTTTCACTGTCCTTTAAACAATATTAATTTCTTGTAGATTTACCTAATATGCTTACCTCTTTCCTCCGCAGATTTGGCTTCACATAAATGATGTATTCTACAGCTGACGCAATGTTTTAATAACAGCTTTATTAGACTGGAATAATAACTTCCTTCCGAAATTCAGAAGATACCATTAAGTGCTCGTACTTGGTAAATAAAGTAGGTCAAAATACAGCTACATAAATAAGTAAAAGAAAAAAAAATTTCTACAAGATCTTTAGAGGAATTGAACAGACTGTTTTTTATTCCTTATAATCCGATTAATCCTGCTTCATTCTCATTTTTAGGAGCAAGGAGAATTTCCAAGCAATCTAAACACTGAAGTTTTTTACTCACTTCCCTAATGATGCTTCCAGGTATATATTCAACTACTTTTTCGGAGTATAACGTCAGCATTTCGTATTGTGGCACATAGTCATGGCCATAATAAATAGGCCTACTGCTTTCGGAATGACTTAAATCATGATTTGCAATAGGTCATAAAAAGGGTCCATGTCTCCTGCTTGGCTACATGACATATCTTCAAACGAAGCTGATTCAGCTATCTGACTTTTTTTTGAGGTCTCATTATTGGCGTTTTTGCTGTTTGAAGATGTTCAGGGAACGAAAATATCGTCGGATTCGCATTAGCCAGAAGCCGCTTTGTATCATTTGTTGCATACATGATTTCTCCTCAAAATGCGATGAACAAATGCAACTGTATGCAGTAGGTTCAAAAATGTTCAAATGTTTGTTAAGCTTATGGGACTTAACTACGGGGTCATCAGTCCCTAAACTTACAAAGTACTAAAGACGGCACAAATATCCATGCGCGAGGGGGGGATTCGAACCCCCGACCGTAGTGGCCATGCAGACCGTGACTGGAGCGGGAATTAACTACGGGGTCATCAGTCCCTAAACTTACAAAGTACTAAAGACGACATAAATATCCATGCCCGAGGGGGGATTCGAACCCCCGACCGTAGTGGCCGTGCAGACCGTGACTGAAGCGCCTCAGTCTCCTCGGCCACCGCGGCCGGCTATGCAGTAGGTTTACACTTATCTCGCCTCATTTTGGCTAACCATCGTTTTGTAAGTTCTTCATTTTTCGAAGGAAAATTGAAAATTATGACAGCTTACTTTAGTTGCAGTAGGACTATTGTATGCAGAAATGTGGCAGGACAAAAGACGAGTACACGAGATATTAGAAACGAAAACATACAAATACTAAGTGAAAATACGATATTCCAACAGTCTTATTACTGCGAATCGTACAGTTATATGCTGCGCATACACTCGGCACGATTTCAATTTAATACGATACGGCTCCGTAGCACAGTGGTAGAGTGTCAGATTACAAATCCAAAGGTCCCGGGTTCGATCCCCACTAGGTCCTAGGATTTTTATCTGTCATTTTCCACTTCTTTCACCTCTACCAGTGTTGCTGATGTGAAAAATACCGAGTAGCACCGTAGTTCGGAACCCACGTTAAACTATAGGTCCCCCTATAAATGGCTGGGTAAGTCAGTTCGAAGGTTGGAGGAAGGCAACGGCATACCAGCTCCAAACAGGACCATGCCTAGTAAAGCACTGTGGTGTTCAAACCAATCTTCGGATTGTTTACTGCTTTACCTTTTTTTTACGATACATAAGATGTGAAACCAAAACACGTAAATAGCGTCGGTCTAACTTTCGTATTCGGCGCACTAGACGTTGAAAAAAAAAAAAAAAAAAAAAAAAAGGCTGCCACAGTTCCTGGTTCCTGCCACAAGGAGCGCTGTTAACCCAGAGATAGCCATTGTATGTAGTTTATATAGCTCGTTGGTTCACACGAAGCAAGTGACTCGCTGCTCAAGGCACGGTGCAAGAAGTGTCTCCGTGAGTAAAGGGCTTAAAGGTTTGTGTCGCGGCGGCAGAGTTTTTGGCCGGGGTTGTCGCGGGCAGTAGGGTGTAACGGTGAGGCGTTGGCCTTCGTCGATCCGGCCAGGAAACGCAAGGTCGGCTGTCGGTGGCGAGAGGGCAGCTGCCACTTGCCGCCCCCGCCCACGCCCCCTTGTTGTGGCTGACCCACATGCGGCCCGGGTCAGGTCTGGCGCGCGCACCTGCCTCCACCTAGCAGCCTGCGATTACATCTGGACAGACCGGGCCCCTATGGACCCGCAGCAAGTGGCGGAAAGGCCAGGCCGCCGTATCTCGCGACGGCGCAAAGGTCTCCCGCTATTAGGCCGTATAAGGCGCATCTGGTTGAGGGAGATAGCCGCCTCTTTTACCTCGTCACGGACCAGCTCGCCGGCGGAGGCGTTGCCTCAGAGCGTGCGTTGCCTTGTCACAGACTCCGCTAGCACTTTCTACTTCTTTGGCAACACCTCCGCGCCTGACAAGCGCGAATCCCATCTTCTCGCCGACTTTATGACGTCCTGGCTGTCTGAATGTACAACGTAATCCAATATCACTTTACAACTTGCCTGGTAGAAAACTTATTTTAAAAGACTCTTCTGATGAAATAAGAGATAATCAAGCCGAGAGCAAGTCTTCATATATGATATTAATACTGTCTACTGTGACTGGCTGGAAGACTTCCTAAGTAATAGAACGCAGTACGTTGTTCTCGACGGCGAGTGTTCATCAGAGACGAGTGTATCGTCAGGCGTGCCCCAGGGGAGTGTGATAGGACCGCTAATATTTTCTATCTATATAAATGATCTGATGGACAGAGTAAGTTGTAATTTGCGGCTGTTTGCTGATGATGCTGTGGTGTATGGGAGGGTGTCGTCTGTAACTGACTGTAATAGCATACAGGATGACTTAGACAAAATTTCTAGTTGGTGCCAAGAATGGCAGCTAGCTCTCAATGTAGAAAAATGTAAGGTGATGCACATGAGTAGAAAAAACAATCGTATAATGTTCGAATACAGCATTAGTCGTGAGCTTCTGGATGCTGTCGCGTCGTTCAAATATCTAGGCGTAACATTGCAGAGCGATATGAAATGGAACGAGCATGTAAGGACAGTTGTGAGTAATGCGGACAGCCGACTTCGGTTTATTGGGAGAATTTTGGGAAGATGTACTTCACCTGTAAAGAAGACCACGTATAAAACGCTTGTACGACGACGTCTTGAGTATTGCTCGAGTGTTTGGGACCCGCAGCAGATCAGTTTAAAGGAAGACGTAGAGGCGGTTCAGAGGCGAGCAGCTAGATTTGTTACCGGTAGGTTCGACCAATGCGCGAGTGTCACGGAAATGCTCCGGCAAGTCAGTTGGGGATCGCTGGAAGAAAGACGACGTTCTTTTCGTGAATTTCTGTTAAGTAAATTTAGAGGGCCGGAATTTGAAGCTGAGTGTAGTACGATCTTGCTGCCGCCCACTTACATTTCGCGTAAAGATCACAAAGACAAGATAAGAGAAATTAGGGCTCGTACGGAGGCATATAGGCATTCTTTTTTTCCTCGTTCAATTTGGGAGTGGAATAGGAAAGGAAATGCCTAGTAGTGGTACAGTGTACCCTCCGCCACGCACCTTACGGTGAATTGCGGAGTATGTATGTAGATGTACTTGTAAAGTTCCTTGCAGTGTCTCACCAGTCTTCTACCCTCTTATAAATTTCCCCTGCTTTACCCTCACTGCGGTGGCCGAGCCGTCTGCGGCGTGCCAGTCACGGTCTGTACGTCCGCTACGATCGGGGGTTCGAATCCCCCCTCGGGCATGGATATTTGTGCCGTCCTTAGTATTAGCTAGTTCATAAGTAGTTTGTAAGTTTAGGGACTGATGACCCCGTAGTTAAGTCCCATAAGCATTACAAACATTTGAACATTTTTGAATATGCTGTTTCACTCTAAATACACGTTCACTACTCAATCGTTTCGCGGTATGTTTATACTACCCAGCCGCTTGGCTCAGTTGCAGAAACTGACTGGGAGTTTGGTGACACTTACGTTGGACTCTGGTTTAGTCGATTATTGACGCAGTGTTGACCACAGAGCGCCTGGCGCCACGGCCAGCACAAGCGCGCTAATAACGCCCTAATTGCGGGCAAGGACGCAGTCGCAACTCGCTCTGTATCGATAGCCCACTGCGGCGCCACCAGTCTCACTGACGGACTCTCACATGTTGACATACGCCGCCGCTTCATCTGCTGGGTGCTCGTTCTGAGAGGGGCCTTATGCCGTGTCAACAACGGGGCTGAAGCTAAATCAAAAATGTTTCAAATGTTTGTATAGCTTAAGGGACTTAACTACGGGTACAGACAAATATATACAGACGGGAAACCTCCGTAAGGGCCCGGTCCTACGCTCAGGGGTGCGGGGAGGGAGGGTTTCCAGCAGTTCCGTAAGATGTCCCATGATGGCGTTGCGGTCAGAAGCAGCTCTTTAAACTGGCCAGAGCAGACGGCAGGTAGCAGCTCTCCCCACCACCACCTCCCCTCAAACGCCAGCAAGCTAGACACAGCCGTGGCCTCGTGGCAGGCGGCACGAGCTCTCCCCCCAGCCTCTCCTCCACGCTACCCTCTGACGTGCGAGATGCACCCTAAGCCAGCGATCCGCCTGACACCTGCTAGCATCTTACGGAACTACGAGGGGAGCGTAGGACAGTGGTTTAGGGGGGGGCTGCTCCTCTGTATATGTTACTCTGTGCTACGGGGTCATCATTCCCTAAACTTACAAACTACTTATCTGCTAGCTTATCCTAAGGACGGCACAAATATCCATGACCGAGGGGGGATTCGAACCCCCGAGCGAAGTGGCCGTGCAGACCGTGACTGCAGCGCCTCAGTCCCCTCGGCCACCGCGGCCGAAGCTTCGTATCGCGTGCTTCCACTTTTCTGGAGGACAAGCTACAGCTGAATCCAGAGTGGATTAACACCTGGCAACAGGAACCGGATAAAAGTGATGAGGGGCGGAGGATCGAAGGAAGCACGTCGATCACTGCCGAGGCAAGATAAGAAGGTTGTTCAATAAAGAATTATGATTTTTTACAACATACATACCTGACAGCTTCTGAAAATTACATTGTACAAACAAACATATTTAAATTAATTGTGGTACATTCCATATTAAAAAAATTGCTGCAGGTTTTTCGGACTGACATTACTTGTAAGAGCTAATCAGATTTTAGAAGAATATAAGGGCGCAGTTTTCCAACGGGACACTTGTTGACCGACCATATGTTATATGTTTTGCTCACACCACTTATTACGCAATATTCTTTCCAACATAGTAGAGACCTTACAAAATAAGGTAAGGAGGAATCCACGACAGCAGTTGAACAGCCTCGTAATACTGTGTGAGGGGACTGATCTGTAGCCATTTACTTCCTCTTTCATATTTTTATTTTGTAAAATCTCTACTATGTTGGGAAGAACATTGCGTAATAAGTGGTGTGAGCAAAACATACAGCACATGGTCGGTGAACAAGTGTCGCCGGCCGCGGTGGCCGAGGGGACTGAGGCGCTTAAGTCATAGTCTGCGCGGCCACTACGGTCGAGGGTTCGAATCCCCCCCTCGGGCATGGATATTTGTTCCGTCCTTAGTCTTAGTTCATAAGTAGTTTGTAAGTTTAGGGACTGATGACCCCGTAGTTAAGTCCCATAAGCTTAACAAACATTTGATTTTAATGTGTTATTTTACCATTCTATGATTCGGACTTCCTGTTATGTCATATTCACAGAATATATGACATCAACTGCGAATGGGCAAAGCTGAAGATGTGTACCCAGCCGGGATTCGAACCCGGGTCTCCTGCTTTCTAGGTCATTGCGCTGATCCCTACACCACTGGGGACACAGTGATCACCGCACCTGCAAGGACTACCTAAAGACGCCTCCCGTCAGATACAAATTCCCAGCTTCACCCTGCCCACAGTACTCAAACTTGTAGTTATGAAACTGTTCCTGTTAAGTATTTTTCTTGAATTGGGACGCCGTTTCAAGTTTAGTTTTTTTAAAATTCCATGGTCTTTTTGTCTTAAGATTAATTACATTAAAAAAAAGTTGTAGATGAATCTCGAATGACATTTATACAGTATTACAATAATTTTCAGAATGGAATAAAGTTATGCCACTGTTAATGGCTAAGATACTGCTGAAACGTATATGGGAAAATTATTTAAAATTAAGTGTCTTGTATATGGCGGAATATCCTCATCATTTTAGGAAGAGTAAACCACCTGCAGAGAGATCATCATCATCATCATCATTAGAGACTCATTATGCCTTTCACCGTTCAGTCTGGAGCATAGTACCTCTAATAAAATTCCTCCATGATCCCCTATTCAATGCTAACATTGATGCCTCGTCTGATGTTATGCCTTTTAATTCAAAATGATTCTGCTCCGAATCTAATTACTTTCTTCTTGGTCTACCTTGACTCCTCTTTCCCTCCGCTGCCGAGCTCATGAGTCTCTTAGGTAACCTTGCTTCTCCCATGCGTGTAACATGACCCCACCATCTCAGTCTGTTCGATCTAACTGTTTCATCTATGGTATTCATTCCCAGCTTTTCTTTGATTTCCTCATTATGGACACCCTCCTGCCATTGTTCCCATCTATTGGTACCTGCAATCATTCTTGCTACTTTCATATCTGTAACCTCTACCTTATGAATAAGGTAACCTGTATCCACCCAACTTTCACTCCCATACAACAAAGTTGGTCGAAAGATAGAGCGGTGCACTGCTAACTTAGTCTTGGTACTTACTTCCTTCTTGCGGAAGAGAGTAGATCTTAGCTGAGCACTCACTGCATTAGCTTTGCTGCACCTCGATTCCAGTTCTTTCGCTATGTTGTCATCCTGTGAGAAAATACATCCCAGGTACTTGAAACTGTCTACCTGTTCTAATCATACAATGTAAACTTTCACGGCCGGCGTCAACTTCATTTAAAACTTCCGGGCTCATAAGCCGTGGTCGATTTATAAAACTTTCCCCTAACGTTTCATCTTCGACTGCGGAAGACATCTTCAGAGATAGAGTGGCGCCACACTATCTCTGAAGATGTCTTCCGCAGCCGAAGATGAAACGTTAGGGGAAAGTTTTATAAATCGACCACGGCTTATGAGCGTGGAAGTTTTAAATGTACCTGTTCTAACTTTGTTCCTCCTATTTGGCACCCAATCTGTTTGAATCTCTTTCCCACAGACATTACTTTCGTTTTGGAGATGCTGATCTTCATATCATAATCCTTGCACATCTGATCGAGCTCTGAAATATTAGTTTGCAACCTTTGAATCGAATCGGCCATTACAACTAAGTCATCCGCATATGCGAGACTGCTTATTTTGTTTTGACCTATTTTAATGCCGCCCTGCCAGTCTACTGTTTTCAACATATGATCCAGGAATGGTAAGAACAACAGTGGTGACAGGTTACAGCATTGTCTTACCCCTGAAACTACCCTTTATCATGAGCTTAATTTGCCATCTACTCTCACTGCTGCCTGACAGTCTACGTAAAGCCCTTTAATTGCCTGCAGAAGTTTTCCTCCTACACCATAATCTTGTAGAACTGACAGTAGCTTCCTCCTAGGAACACGGTCATAAGCCTTTTCCAGATCTATGAAACATAGATACAATTCCCTGTTCCACTCATAGCACTTTTCCATTAACTGCCGTAGGCTAAAGATCTGGTCCTGAGAGCCTCTAAGAGGCCTAAACCCACACTGATTTTCATCTAACTTGTCCTCAATTAATACTCGCACTCTCCTTTCAACAGAACCTGAGAATATTTTGCCTGCAACGCTAATTAAAGATATACCTGGAGAGAGGGTAGAGGTGAAAATATTCATTATGTATTTCTCCCCACTTAAATGGGAGTGTACGTAGATGGAAATGGAAAAAAGAATAGGATTTGTTTATGCGATCATTTTTGACTTAATGCATTTTTAAGCATTTTTTAATACACGAAAGTCGATCTACTTGTCTCAGCAGTGCCTGTCGCATACCATACAGCTACGTGTCGTAATAGCGTGTCTGGAGAGAGTGTCTGGACTGGGATCACTGGCTGCTGTGGAAGGCGTCTAAAAAGCGGCCTCAGAGCTGTGTTGTCAGAAGGCGTTGACTGGGGACCACCCAGACGGCGTGCCGGCCGCGTGTTTGCACAGCGCCAGCACAAAAAGCCGGCCAAGCCTCCAGGGGACAGCCGCGCTGGACGCTCTTCATAAACACTGTTTAGTGTTCGGTGTTTAGTGTTTACTGCCGGCTCTGCGAGTGCCGAGCCGCTAAACGCTCGGAAGCCCGCGTCCTGCGCTGTGCCAACAAGGCGCAGACCAAAGCCCACGGCTGTATCTCGCGTAACTCGTTGCGAAAGCTGCAGTGTTTGCTGATGCTTGCTGCTGCTTTAATCGTCCTGTCCGCCTAGCGGGCAGGACTCCATACGGTTTTTTAAAAATGAAGTCGATAACGAAGGAAACCGATAAAAAACAAATCCCTGTACACCGTGTAGTGCCAGAGGTGTGACAGACTATAAATACTGGAAAATACTGAATCTCTGAAGCTGTGTTCTTCAACCTGTGGATGGTGACCGGTGCACGTCTGAGTAATTGGGGTCCGCTTTATCTAAGTGGCCTAAGAAAAGTGAAATTTATTTCAAATGTTCAAAATTTTGTATAGCTTATGGGACTTAACTGTAAATGTCTGTAAATCTATCGGACCAAACTGCGTGGTCATCAGTCCGTAGCTTACAAACTACTTAAACCTAGGTAAATTAACCTAAGGACAACACATACACCCATGCCCAAGGGAGGACTTGAACCTCCACGCGCGAGCAACCGGGACTTAACTACAGGGGAAATTTATTTCATACTAAATTCACGATCCGCGGTGGAGTAGCCGGGCGGTCTAAAGCGTCTCGCTGCGGAGCGCGCGGTTGCTCGCCGTGGAGGTTAGAGTCCTCCCTGGGGCATGTGTGTGTGTGTGTTTGTCCGTAGATTAGTTTACCTAGGTTTAAGTAGTTTGTAAGCTACGGACTGATGACCACGCAGTTTGGTCCGATAGATTTACTAACATTTGAACATTTGAAATTCACGTAATTCCTTATTATCAATTCTGATTCGAACAGAACAGACTTTTTTTATAGTAAAAACGCCATGTAAAGGATGAATGAACGAAAAGCGTGAAAACTTGTTCTCAGGAGCCAATCGATAGCGCAATTATTGAGAGGCAATAAGTAATTTTGACAAATTCGGAAAAACAGGCAACTTCTTTCGAAATTTTTGATCTGGTGTCAGTTCTTTGCGGGTTGGTTGTTGTCCAAAAAGTGGGTGCGCCGCAGACGTAAGTGTTTTAAGCTTCACTTTCCTGGCAGTCACTTTGCGTCTAGCCGAGCGTGGTGGCGCAGTGGTAAAACACTGGACTCGCATTCGGAAGGTTGGTGGTTCAAATCCACCTCCGGCAATCCAGATTTAGGTTTTCCGTGATTTCCCTAAATCACTCCAGGCAAATGTCGGGATGGTTCCTTTCAAAGGGCACGGTCGATTTCCTTCCCCATCCTTCCCCAAAAATCCGAGCGTAAGTTCCGTCTCTAATAACCACGCTGTCGACGGGACGTAAACCCCTAAGCTTCCTTCCTTCCTTTGCGTCTAATGCTAGGAGGTGCAATACAAGCTAGGCTGTGTAGTGTATCCTCCGGTGCTGGCTGTAAGCAAACTGTGATGATGCAACAGGATTCGTTAAGCGGTATGTCCTCTTGTTTAGCATGACTGGTGTTGCACCACACCGGACAAGCATATTCCGCAGCTGAATAACACAATGCTAGAGTTGTGGTCCTCAGAGAGAAACCTTGAAAATGATATCTCAATCATTAATTTTGGATCAGTAATACGAGAGATATTGCGTACCCACAAAAAATACCGATGAGAAATAATACACTACTGGCCATTAAAATTGCTACACGAAGAAGAAATGCAGAATGTAAGGGGGTATTCATGGGACAAATATATTATACTAGAACTGACGTCTGATTACATTTTTATGCAATTGGGGTGCATAGATCCTGAGAAATCAGTACCCAGAAGAACCACCTCTGCCCGTAATAACGGCCTAGATAAGCCTGGCAATTGAGTCAAACAGAGCTTGGATGGCGTGTACAGGTACAGATGCCCACGCTGCTTCAACACGGCACCACAGTTCATCAAGAGTAGTGACTGGCGTATTGTGACGACCCAGTTGCTCGCCCACCATTGACCAGACGTTTTCAGTTGGTGAGAGATCTGGAGAATGTGCTGTCCAGGGCAGCAGTCGAATATTTTCCGTATCTAGAAAGGCCCGTACTGCACCTGCAACATGCGGCCTTGCATGATCCTGCTGAAATGTAGTGTTTCGCAGGGCTCGAATGAAGGGTAGAGTCACGGGTCGTAACACATCTGAAATGTAACGGCCACTGTTCAAAGTGTCGGCGATGCGAACAAGAGGTGACCGAGACGTTTAACCAATGGCACTCCATACTATCACGCCGGGTGATACGCCAGTATGGCAATGACGAATACACGCTTCCAATGTGCGTTCACCGCGATGTCGCTAAATACGGATACGACCATCACGATACTGTAAACATAACGTGGATTCATTCCGTTTTGGCATTCGTGCACCCAGGTTCGTCGTTGCGTACACTATCGCAAGCGCTCCTGTCTGTGATGCAGCTTCAAGGGTAACCGCAGCCATGGTCTCCGAACTGACAGTCCATGCTGCTGCAAACGTCGTCGAACTGTTCGTGCAGATGGTTGTTGTCTTGCTAACGTCCCCATCTGTTGACTCAGGGATCGAGACGTAGCTGCACAATCCGTTACAGCTATGCGGATAAGATGCCTGTCATCTCGACTGCTAGTGATACGAGGCCGTTGGGAGCGAGCACGGCGTTCCCAACTGCCCTCCTGAACCCACCGATTCCATATTCTGCTAACAGTCATTGGATCGGGACCAATTCGAGCAGCAATGTAGCGTTACGATAAACCGCAATCGCGATAGGCTACAATCCGACCTTAATCAAAGTCGGAAACGTGATGGTACGCATTTCTCCTCCTTACACAAGGCATCACTACAACGTTTCACCAGGCTACGCCGGTCAACTGCTGTTTGTGTATGAGAAATCGGTTGGAAACTATCGTCATGTCAGCACGTTGTAGGTGTGGCCGCCGGCGCCAAGCTTGTGTGAATGCTCTGAAGAGCTCATCATTTGCATATGACAGCATCTTCTTACTGTCGGTTAAATTTCGCGTCTGTATCACGTCATCTTCGTGGCGTAGCAGCTTTAATGGCCAGGAGTGTGATGATGATGATGATGATGATGATATAACAAAATATTTTTACTTAAGTCGCACATTGTATAGTATTAGATACTTAAGTACTAGTTATCCAGCAGTTTTTGGTGCATTACAACCTTGAGCCTCCGTCTCAACCCCCACCGTCATAAAAGTAACCTGTATGTTCCCCACGTTAAGACAACTCCGCCGCAAACGAATATTACGAAATGTCTCATAAAAGCAGCCCGCCGGGACTGTAATTTAAGTGCAGTAACGTCGCTTCAAATCGCATCAGAGTGTTTCCCATTAATGTTCTACCTCGAAAATATGAAAAAAAAAAATCTTGTGACTCGTCGGTGTGCCGTCACTTTGAAGTCGGCAAGCCGGCACGGCGGCACGGCCAGGGGGCGCTGGCAGGAGGGGTATTTTCCGCGAGACCGACCTCCGTCAGAAGCATTAGTTCGCCGCCCCCGGCTACCGCGTGTCGGCGGAAGTGCTTTGGCTGTAGAGATCCGGTGCACTTCCTGCGGGAAGAGGGCGGAATGCCTTGCGCCGTCCAGCTCATCAGGCGAGCTGCCCCCCCCCCCCTCCCCTGCTCCTTCACGCCAGAACTCCCTTCGTTTGCAGGCGCGTTGCGTTTGCGAGGTGCGCGGCCTGCGTCTGACTGGCTCGTCGCGCCGACCCCACCGCGAGGGTGGCAGCTGACTCAGCCGAATTGCGGCCGCCTTTGGCGAGGGGCCGCGTTTTCATTTATTCGGCCAACTTCAGTTGTCTTTGAAATGGATAATGCGCCCCCACCCCTCCCCCTCCTCCCCTCCAACACCGGGGGGGGGGGGCTCGACCTGCGTGCGAGGGGAGAAGCACACGACAGGAACGACGTTCGTGTGTTGCGTCGCTCTTTTTTCGGAGCGGTGCAGCTGCTGGAGTGTGTGTAAGCAAACTCGCAACCTGCTGACTCCGGAGAGCAAAGTCGCGCGCAAAAACAAAAGAGAGGTTTTCATTACGAGACGACATCGTTGTGACCGCCGAATTGCTGTTCTCTCTCTCTTTTCTTTTCATGCTCTATTTATTTTATTCTTTTGTCTGTGAGGGGAGAATAAGAGTGAACTGCTTACCCCCCTGCAATATTCTTCGATGGCAAATAAGAAAGTCTTTGCCCTTATTTGTTTTCAGCCAAATTATGTCTGCAAGTGCGAAGTCAACGTATCCATTCCCGGTGTTGGACCATTATTGGTTCCGGGTGGCTTTATCTACTGAAAAACTCAGCCGCAAGGCGCTGCTGTCGGTTATTAAAGATGGCGGTTGTGCTTCACACGTTCACGGCGTTAGAGAACGAAGTGTTATAAGTTTTCTGTGGAGTAAGGGATGAACACTAGAATTGTGTAGTTCGCGAAAGAACTAGTTCGAAAGAGCGCTCCCACAGGCGAACTACGCGAACTAGTTCGCACATCCCTCGCCTCTTAGTTCGTCCGTTCCTTTTCCGAAGACTGACGGGGAACAACGAGAGGACGCGAGAGCGTGCAGCATCGCGTGATTCCCTTCTGCCAGTTGCCGATATTTCGAACTGAGATGCAGCTCAGCTGTCGTTTCATAGTTCACTGCCGTCCGCCACCGTAGCTCAGCGGTAGCGTCGCTGACTACCACGCAGGAGACCCGGGTTCGATTCCCGGCAGGGGACTGGGTGTTGTGTGTTGCCCTAATCATAATCATATCATCATTGGCACGTAAGTCGCTCACGCGGCGTCAAATAAAAAGACACCAAGGCGGCCGAACAAACCCGCAAGGGTTCTCCCGCTCAAGAAAGACATACGCTCATTTCATTTCCATAGTTCAGTGCCAAAAATTTTCTTTTCTAAGGTATTCGGCAATGTATAAAAATTCTTTTATAAAAGTGCATTTTTATTCATGAAAGTAGACGCATTTAGCATATTTTGTAGGTAATGTTCCTTCAATGACCTATTAAATAAATAAAGAAATCCATTTTAAAAATAAAATACTACGAGTACTCTGTATGCAAAGTAGTTGAATACTATTGCATCACCCATTGGTGTAAATAACTGGTTTATTTGCTTAAGTATTTGACGTCTAATCGCCCAAAAATACGGGTAATAGCACACACTTGGGCAACACTGATCATTATATAAAAAAGCTGTCATAATAAAAGAGAGCTCTTTTAGTAGCGGTAGCAAAACCCAAAAAGAGCGGACGAACTGAAAAGAGCGACCTACTTCGCGGCCGAGCTGCGAACTAAAAGGAGAGCTACCGGTCGCGAACTGAAATATGCGCGATCGCTCGCGAACTAAAATATGTGCAATCGGTCGCGAACTGAAATATGTGCAATCGTTCGCGAACTAAAACATGCAATAACGGTCGCGAACTATTATGCTATTTAATTGTGTTGTTTTACGGGTTTTTACAATGTCTTTGTAAGCTGCGATTGTGACACGCCAAACAACCGACCATTGACATGTAGTATTTACGAGAATAAATAATGTACTCACCGGACATGGTTACATCAGTAACCGGTCAACCATTGAGCAGTAACAGCATTAATTATTTCATAGTGAACAGAATAGGTGTGTGCTCTTTCAGATCGCACTGACAGAGAATGAGGAGAATAATGTTTTGTGTCCACCATGAAATAAATAAATGATGTTCCTGCTCTATGATTCACAGGTTTTTAATGTACCCTTGTCTGGTAAGTATGTCAATTATCTTCGTAAGTAGTACATGTTTTCAAACCATAAAGGCTAAAGCTATTTCTTATCGGCAGCTCGAACGCGACTCCTAATCGGCCTTCACCTCCCGTCAGCCATAGCTCCGTTGCCAACGTCTACACGTCAAATGACAGTCGCGTACGCATAAACTGCACTTTAACCTCCTTTTTTATTTTATTTTATTTATTTATTATTTTATGTTTGTCTCACAAACTAATCGCAAGCATACTGTGAGAGTTCTGTCACTTCTCGAAGTAATTTCCCTGCAGATGTATACATTTTTTCACATCGATAACATCACGATTCCAAGGCCGCTGCCAACGCTTCTTTAGGGCTGTACTTTGACTATTGGAAAATCGCTGATACAATTGCAGCATGGGTACTGAACGTGCTATTACGCAGAACATCTTTCACCGCTAGGAACCAGGTCAGGTGACTAGAGAAAATGGGAAATCGCATTAAAGTTTTGGCCTTGTGCACCAGCCAGCATTCGTGACACCCATCTGGACGACAATTCCCGCAGTTTCAGGTCCTCATGCAGGATTGTGTGCACAAATCCCACGGAATACCAACTTTGGAGGCGACGAGTTCCACAATCCGGCGATCTTCCAAAACATTCTCCACTCTCTCGATCATGTCTTGTGACCTGCTGGTGCGAGGCCGAGATTATTTCGGTGTGCTCCTGTATTTTTTCCACATGGTCCACACGCCATTTGACACATTGTCCCATAGCAGCACTAAACTTGAGGCGCATCTGCCACTGTGGGGACATGTAACACACATGGAAAAAGCAAGGTTACCTCAGAGACTAGTGGGTTTGGCATTAGAGGGTAGGGGGAGTCGAGGTAGACCAAAGAAAAAGTACTTCTATTCGCCAGGAATGATTTTGAAGTAACAGGCTTAACATTAGACACGGCATCAATGTTAGCATTGAATATGGGATCAAGGAGGAATTTTATAAAGTAGACTATACTCGATACTAAATGCTGAAATGCATTATCAATCTTAAATGTTGATGATGATGATGATGATGATGATGATGATGAAATTTGTATATCATTCTTGTAAAACTGTAGCTTTTATGTGTCTTCTAGTCATTCAGAGACCAAAAATTTAATTTCGTTCTCTTTACTTTGCAGGTATGTTTTCTGCCTGACAGTACGCCGTAGCAGTAGACTGGTTTTGGAGTAAGTAATAAAAAATTAGTTTCCTATCGCACACCACATGCTGGCAACAACAGAATCTACGCCATCTTTTTATGTGCATCAATGCCAAGGGCACAACTGCACTCTTTCAAGAGATTCACGTTTGAAGTGTTTGTTACAGCACTGGCACATGACATAGGTGCCTTATGTGAAATTTATGGCATTCATATTATTGACATTCGTTAATTATTAAGGCTGCGAATTTTGTGTTTTGTGTGAATGATACCAAAAATCATTTAATCCGTTGATACCAAACGTCCGTAACTAGTTGCTCAGATAATGATTGTTAAGTAATACGGCCTACTGACCGGCCGATTTTACCGTTTGTTACGTTGCTGTTATAGTTTGCTCAACTGGTCCTTGTTTGTGGTGCAAATATTACAAATTTTCCGTTCGAATATATAATTTTTGGTCTACGCGTATAACTACTGATTCAGCAATTTGCATGTTAAGACATGGACTTTATTGCCCCTGGAAAGGCAAAGTATACTGAAGTGAAGCGTTATGCATCACGATGTAGTTTGTTGTTCCAGTTCCGAGAACGTAAGCTCTTAGGAGAATCAACCAAAGTAATGCTTTCTTCTATAATGAGGACAGAATTAGACAATTTCTGGCTCTCGCGGAAACTTAAGCACGTTCTTCCCACTACTGTTAATCACATGCCTTTACGATTATAGACATAGACGAAATGTAATTGCACGGAAATGGCTGTCAGCTTTCCTTGTTTCTTCTGGGATTTTTCTGCCACCTTTCTACTTCCTTGAAAACGGTTGAAAAGACCTGTCCCTGTTTCTTGCCACGCGATACCGTTCCACACATCTTTGGCAACTACGTAATGCTATTCAAGATTTTATATCATTATGAAAGTTTTAATAATATAGTAATAAGGACAGTTTACTGTCCTTATTACTATATTATTAATTACAATCTGGACTTTCCATTATTATATTATTAATGTTTTTAATAACTTGTTTGTGATCATTATTTAGCATATGGTGCGATACATTTTATCACAAAAAAATAAATAAAAAATAAACTCGGCGATCGTCCCCAAAAGAGACCGATGCATGTCATTTTGTGCTTCAGATTTCTCGCTTGACTGGGCATTTCGCCCACTTTTCTTCGTTATTCATTTTGTTGTTCTTTGTCCACTCTCATCAAGCAAGAGGCAATAATATTCAAAATACTGAGTTATCGAATTTATTGTATGTTTGTTTGTATAGTCTATGGGACTTAACTACGGGGTCATCAGTCCCTAAACTTACAAACTACTTATGAACTACTTACGAACTAGGACGACACAAATATCCATGCCCGAGGGGGGATTCGAACCCCCGACCGTTGTGGCCGTGCAGACCGTGACTGAAGCGCCTCAGTCCCCTCGGCCACCGCGGCCTTCACGGTGCATAGTTATGGGAGGCGACTGTTTCGAATGACAGTAAGGTATATTTGTGCCGTCCTTAGTCTTAGTTGATAAGTAGTTTGTAAGTTTAGGGACTAATTACCCCGTAGTTAAGTCCTATAAGCTATACAAACATTTGAACTATGCATCGCAGAGTTCTGTGACACATGTCCTGGAAACTTTGCACGTAGTTTTGCTTTGGAATGGTGCTCAAAAGCCTCGACACTTTTCGTTGGATGTCAGGACTACGTCAAATCTCGTTCCTTTCAAAGTGAATTTGAGTCAAGGGAATGGGAGGGAGTCTGGACTGAGATCCTGTGAGTATGGTGGATGTTCAAGTTACACCTTTTTTTTTTCAGGATCTGTTTGACGACATTGGCTGTGTGTAATCACTCTTTAATAACCTCCATGTCGGCGGGAGCTTAAATCATAGTCTTCCTTCTTTGTTCCACAAGAACGCGCGTTGGGATGACTAAAAAGAGTGACTACGTGACTGATGTAAATAATTGTATTTATTTGAATTTGTTATGTCGTCCATTCTAGGGGACGTCTCGTCGCATGTGGAAAATGGGTCGGCCACTTGCTGTTAAGGACCTCCAGCAGCTGGGGATTGTGTGACAAATACTCTACATTCCGTGTCTTCTGTCTATGAAAATTAAAGTGGCGAATCCAGGGGGGCGGGCTATGGGGCGGAACCCTATGTCCCCAGAACACGAGGAAAACCTCCTAATAGGACACTTTTTTTCTCCTTGAAATCAAGTCAATGAATGTATGCCTCTTCTAAAAACGGCATAACGAAGCACTGATCGGGAAATCGAACAAAACTTTTCTTTTTTGAGGGGTGGGGGGTCGAGATGGGGCATTACTTTGGGGCTCGACGCAAAAAAATGTCAATGAGTTAGCCCCTCCCAGGCCAAACTCCTAGAATCACCACTACTGCAGAGCAAATGTTTTCCCGCCAGGCGGCAGAGCTCAACACACGGAGGCACCGCGCGCTCTCGAGTCGTGAATGCAGGCTTTTGGCGCCAGTGTTGTGGCGTCAGCTGACACGCAGTCGGCGCCGCGTGTGTAGGGAGAGGCGGCCACAAAAGGCGCAGAGGCGGTGCAGAACGGGATGCGCGGCCATTCAGCGCGCGCCGCTATTCAGGCACAGCCACAGCCACAGGGACGGGCCGGCTCGCGCTTTGTGCCACGACACACCACACCACACAGGCCCCTATCGGCTTCCTTGAGCCGCGTGGACGCCGCAAAAACTGCGCAGTCCCCAGGAACTACCTGCCCGCTATCGCCTTACCTCTTCATTGGCGAACGCCGTCACATAAGGGGTATTTGCTGAGAGAGCACTGGGGTGGAGGACCCCCATCCTTCAATATTTCGTCTCCAACGGCCATGTCGACGACGGGACGCTAAACTCTCTATCTTCCTTCCTCCTCCTTTATTATTTTCACCACTGCCTGTAGCCTGGAGGATGTAATACGTTGTTGTTGGATCCATATGCGAATGTTTGTTCAGTAGTGTAAATGTCGTCCATCATATTTCGGGCTTGCAACCGGATCACGTTGATCTCGTGCCACGATATTTCGGCTGACAAACATGCAGCCATCTTGAGGTGAGTACGACACAGAGGATTACTGGTGCGCGTCGTTCTATATACAAGGTGTTACAAAAAGGTACGGCCAAACTTTCAGAAAACATTCCTCACACACGAAGAAAGAAAATATGTTATGTGGACATGTATCCGGAAACGCTTAATTTCCATGTTAGAGCTCATTTTATTACTTCTCTTCAGATCACATTAATCATGGAATGGAAACACACAGCAACAGAACGTACCAGCGTGAGTTCAAACAGATTGTCACAGGAAATGTTCAAAATGTCCTCCGTTAGCGTGGATACATGCATCCACCCTCCGTCGCATGAAATCCCTGATGCGCTGATGCAGCCCTGGAGAATGGCGTATTGTATCACAGCTGTCCGCAATACGAGCACGAAGAGTCTCTACATTTGGTACCGGGGTTGCGTAGTCAAGAGCTTGACTAAATGAAAGTCAAGAGGGTTGAGGTCAGGAGAGCGTGGAGGCCATGGAATTGGTCTGTGTCTACCAATCCATCAGTCACCGAATCTGTTGTTGAGAAGCAATGAAGTCCTTCAATTGGGCCAACTGGCGGTGAACCGAGGAAGTACGGTACAAATTAACGAAGCAATTCGGTATTTTGACAATTGTCTGCACGAATTATTTCAATTTACATTTAAAGAGAAATACTAAAATGAGCTCTAACATGGAAATTAAAAGTTTCCGGACACAAGTCCACATAACATATTTTGTTTCTTTGTGTGTCAGGAATGTTTCTTGAAAGTTTGGCCGTACGTTTTGTAACACCCTGTATATACTGAAGATTGGCGCGGCGGCGCCTGAGCAGTGAGGATGGATACTAGCGCGCCCCCTGTCGAATTTGGCGCGCTCTGCGGTAGAAGCGGGCCGCGTCTGCGTAACGGAGTACTTACGTTCGCGCCATCTGTTGGAATGCGATTAAAGAAATTACAGGGCCCCATGCGTTATCCATTTGATAGCCGCCATCCCGATTAATCAGGTCTTCTGTCAACCGTATTTCAACTGACTCCTTAATATTGAATCCCAAAAGGATCTGGTCGTTGCCTAAAATGATGTTGCAGAATAATCCATAGAATGTCCCGTAGAAATACGGTGTTCTGCTATGACTGATTAGTTGGACTGCAGTAGACGTGTGTGGCTCTCGTGCTCCACTCATCTTTCCCGTGCTGTGCGAGTAGTTTGGCCAATGTAGGATTGACAAGGAAATTTATAAGTTATCAAAACAGCAATATACGCCTGTGCTTTGACAGTCCCGCTGGACTCCCATTCAAATTGGCAATTGACACTAAATAAAGAAAAGTGTGAAGTAATACACATGACCACTAAAAGAAATCCGCTGAACTTCAATTACGCGATAAATCAGTCAAACCTTAAGGTCGTAAATTCTACCAAATACCTAGGAGTTACAATTACGAACAACTTTGACTGGAGAGAACACATAGAAAATATTGTGGGGAAGGCGAACCAAAGGTTACGTTTCATTGGCAGAACGCTTAGACGATGCACCAGCTCCACCAAAGAGACTGCCTACATCACACTTGTGCGTCCTCTCTTGGAGTACTGTTGCCCCTTGTGGGACCCTCACCAGGTGGGACTGACGGAAGATATTGAGAAGGTTCAGAGAAGGGCAGCTCGTTTTATCACGTTACGGGGGGGAAAGCGTCACGGAAATGTTGCACGAATTGGGGTGGAAATCATTAAAAGAAAGACGTTATTCATTGCGGCGTGATCTGTTTGCGAAGTTTCAATCACCGACTTTTAGTTCTAAATGTGAAAATATTTTGCTAGCACCCACCTACTTAGGGAGACATGACCATCCGAATAAAATAAGAGAAATCAGATCGAAAACGGAACGATTTAGGTGTTCTTTCTTCCCGCGCGCTATTAGAGAATGGAACGGTAGAGAAAAGTTATGAAGGTGGTTAATGAATCCTCTGCCAGGCACTTAAATGTGATTTGCAGAGTATCGATGTAGATGTAGATGTAGATAAGGACGGAGATTCATGTCTATATCCGGCCTTCCACATTTAAATTGTCTGATTTCCGTAAATCACTGGAAGCAAATGCCGGATTGGTTCCTTTGAAAGTACACGGTCTATTTCCTTCGCCATCTCTTCGTATTCCCGAATATTTACAATTCCACCTGCGATACACTGCATGAATTTAAAGGAAGTATGAAACTATTTTCTGAAGATTTTGTATTTTCCTTTGTGAGGGCCCACAGTAATATTGAATATTCTGAAGGAAATATACGCCAGTTATGTATGTCACTCCATATTGATTATTGAACTTACATTGCAAAGTGGAATTTATACAAAATTCATAAATCAATACATAAAATAATTTCAACCAATGATATGTGTGACGCTCTCCGCAACGGCTCCCCCACGTTCAGTGTTTTTCATTGTAGCACGCCATTCTGGTGACAGATTGCAGCAAGAAGCACAAAACTAAAAGCGTCAGATGTCCACTAAACAGGCTAGTCGGCCATCAATTATTTTTAATTCAGAATCCTAATTTTCGTCATATTAGCCTATATTTCAAGTACCACATAAAAAAATTTTAATTGCCTGTCATGTCCTAAGAACATGTCATGGTGCCTACGATGACATGTTCATCAGTATTATGTACGAAAATGCGACCATTTGTACTCGTGGTTTTATCTTTGACGTATAGTAATTTGTAATTTCTTATTAATGTCACGATCGAGTATGTAATATATCTTATAAGTTGAGCACAGTCCCATCTGAGCTGGTCATGAAATGAAATAAAATAGTTTCAACATAAGCAGTCCTGCCAATCCGTATAACAAGTCATTCCTGATCGTGGCAACGAAATATGTAAGTTGTACAAAATGTTCATCAGGCACGTCAAACAGTTGTAAATTTCAGAATGAAACTTTCACTCTGCAGCAGAGTGTGCGCTGATATGAAACTTCCTGGCAGATTAAAATTGTGTGTCGGAGCAGGAACTCGAACCTGGGACCTTTGCCTTTCGCGAGTAAGCGCACTACCGACTGTGCTATCCCGACACGACTCACGATGCCGTCTCACAACTTCCGCCAGTACCTCGCCTCCTACTTTCCAAACAGTTGTGAGGAAGCGTCGTGTGTCGCGTCGGGATAGCACAGTCGGTAGTGCGCTTGCCCGTGAAAGGCAAAGGTTCCAGGTTCGAGTCCCGGTTCCGGCACACAATTTTAATCTGCCAGGAAGTTTGTTGTAAAGTTGTATGTGGCAGTTTAAAAAATGCCGTAGTCAAATGGCGGTCATACACTTAAAAAAAATATTTTCTGTAGGAAAAGAAATTCGAGGCTCACACGGGTGCGAAGGAAACATTCGTGGCACGCCTTTGCTTAAAGAAGATGGTTTGGATGGGTTCGTCGTGAGGCAATAAGAATCGTCAAGTATGGAAAAATGTGAGAGGAGGGAAGGGTGGCGTTTAAAAACTGCATAGGGAAACCAAGAGTCAGGTTCAGATGATGTTGGCTGTAGTAGCTACAAAGAGATAGAGCACCATGGAGAAATTCATCAATTGAGTCCTCGGACTAAAACCCCCAACAAGAAGAAGAGTGAAACCTGCCCTTAGTCATAGGACCTAAGTCAAAGCAGTTGTGAGCTAAGAAAAGCAAGGGATTACTGAGAGTTACGGGTGAAACAGCGAAGTGGGAGGGGCAAAGTGGCTGTCACAATGCTTATGAATCATAGATTATAATGAGGCTGGGGCTGCCAGGGCACGTTTCCCGCTTGTAGGGCAGAGAGTGCTCGGTCTTCCGGAATGAGACATTTTGCAGGCACGTGCGAGTACGGCCGCGCGGCTGCTGACACAGCAGGCTACGTGCTAAGCGGAGGCTAAGTGACCGGCCGACCGGCAGTGCTGCTTCCGTCGCCATGACGCCCACACCTCCTGCACACGCGGTAAGCATTCCTCCTCACTTTTTATCTGGCACGGCGACCGGCGTACGCTACTATCCGGGTGTGGATTATCCAGTGTGTGAATTACCCGTGAACAGTTCGGCTACTGCTTGTTATCACTTTCCTGTAACTACGAGGGTAGTTCGGGAAGTTGGTGCCGTTGCGATTTTTTTCTGCGTCACTGCTACTATCGTAGTTCCGCTCATGCGCAGTAGATTTTCTGGTTCAATTAGAACGAAATGACGCCATTTCGAAATTGCGCTGCGTTGTGTCGTTTGTAGTAATTGTTCATAGTGGCACACCGTTGATCGAGAATCCCTCCGCGTGTGAATTGTGATCTGTGATTCGTCTTTTGAGTGCTAAGAATGTTTAACCAAGTGACGTTCATCGACTAATCTGCGAGGTTTACGGAGAAATCGCAGTAAGTGCTTCAGTGGTGAGAAGACAGGTCCACAATTTAAGGAAAGAAGTGATCGAGTGCATGACGAAGAACGAACTGCTCAATGTTTGGGGACAGACAAGGCATTTTACTGCTACGAGAGGAAACCATCAATTAAGGTGTTTATTGCTAGACGGTTAAGAAACTGCGTAGCCCAGTACTGAACAAGTGCAGAGAAATATACCAAAAATGCGTGGTTTTCATTGACAGTTACGCTCTATCGCCCACTGCAAATGTGACATAACAACTTCAGAGCTTTGGCTGCGACGGTTTCGGCTAACTTCCATTCAGTCCCCACTTCACTCCCAGCGATTTTCGTATCTTTCGGCATCTGAAGTAGTTCCTTAGTGGTTAGCGCTTCAACAACGATGAAGAGGTAAAGGAACGCTTTACCACTGGTTGACAATAAAGTGTTACATATTTTTGGGAAATAATCTGCCTTCTTTACTTGTACTCAATTCCGTATATATTACGAAACGAAACTTTATTTTCCGAACTACCCTCGTAAGTATAATGAATTATTCATTCTAACCCTATAGGTAGAGGTCTGCGCGGATGCGGATATCCGCAGTATTTATTACTTTGCGGATAAAATTGTGAGCGACCCGTATATCCGCGTGTTATATGCGAATAAAGTGCAAGGTTCAAATGTTTGTTAAGCCTAAGGGACTTAACTACGTGGTCATCAGCCCTAAACTAGCAAACTACTTATAAACAACACAAACATCCCTGCCCGAGGGGGATTCGATCCACCGACGGGGAACGGCCTTAAATAGCGAGGTATCTGCCCAGTACGTCTGTCGAAATGTTAACTGAAAACTTCAAGTCTGTGGACATTCTTAGCATCCTTGCAGGGCGCAGGTAGAGCGGAAGTCTGTTGTCCTCATTCCCTGGCCACAGCCACAAAGTATCTATATTTTGCCTGTGTCACAGCGAACGTAGCTGTACCCGAGGGACCTGCGCCTAATCCGTTTAAGCGACCGGGTCTTATCTGCGGTCTGTAAAATGTTTCTGTGTGGAAAACTGGTCCATTGCCCACCAGAGGTGCCGTGCCAAATTTCCGCAGCCTTCAGTTAGCGCTTTGCAGTGACCGAGTGACAACGTATATTGTAGTGAATGCAGTGACAGTTCTTTCTTAGAATGAACACGACATCAAGTGAAAAGAGGTGATTTGACGTTAGTGAAGGAAAACAAATTGAAATCGTCAATGTGGAAAACATTTGGATTCGTATTTGATGGCAAGAAAAAGATCAACGATATAGTGGTTTGTTTCCGTGTAGAAAAAGTATATTCTTACAATGTTTCATCGCAACCGAATGAACGGTACTGCCGCGCGTAAAATACGAACAAACATACAAACTTTATGTGTGAGATAAATGGTGACGGAAGTAATAAAGATTGACAGTAGTATTTTGTAGCAACCTTCATAATCAGATACGGTGTACAGTGAAGGTGACGTATTTAGAAAGGTACACAATGTTAGATTGTATAGGCTGGCCTAGCTGCAGCCAACATTCTCTCTTTTTGCTGCCAGTTACTAGTTAGTAGTAGACGGCAGTTTTAACATTCGAAATGACGTGACATGCTTTGATTTGTGTCGTATAACCTCTTGTGCGTTAATATGGGGAAAATAAAGTGTCCCTTTTGTAAAACTCTGAAAGAACTTTTTTTAACACTGTCAGATCTCCTCTATGCCGATCAGTTTGAACCACTGAAATTTAAGAATATGTCTGTGTTATACAGCCAACAGCTGACGTAGTGCTCCGGCCACACGAGCTCCGAAGCGCTGTGTATTTCCGGAACGCCAATGTTTTCCTGTTTGGAATAGCCAGTTTTGGAGTAGGTACAGAACAGTTACCGTGATTCGAGAAGCCAAAAGTAGTTAAGTTCTCGCAGAAATGACACTCTAACAATAATTATATCATTTTTATTACCCATTCAAAACTTCAATATCTGCCGATGCGGATAACGAACTTGAGGATGCGGATAAAGTGTGGTTGCGGATATGGGCCTTGCGGGTGTGGTGCGGATGCGGATAACACTTTTCTTATCCACGGAGACCTCTACCTATAGTCAGTTTACATATATAACATACGTCGTATAAGTCTCTCTTGTCCACGGATAGTCACCTACCCAGAGAATCATGACAACATGCGAGAATCAGAGCTAACGGAGAGATTTCAGTGTTCTTTCCTCTCGTGCCCTATTGTATAATGGAATGTGGATGAAGAGTATGAATTTGGTTCGATGAACCCTCTGTCAGAGACTTACAAGGAGACCATAGGGGTGTCGGATTTTAGAATTTTTATAAAGGTATGCCAAAGCCGTGCGACACAATTCTCTAAAATTCTCGAGAAAATCGACTTTGAAGTTTTGTGAAGTTCACATAGGTACCAATAATTAAAACAGTTGCAGCCTCTGTTGGCTCAGGTCGTAGCGTTCTGACGTCACAACAACCACTGAGTCAGTGGTTCGAATACCATTGAGACTTTTTTTTCTTTTTCGAATTCAGTTATTTAAACATTTTGGGATCTCTAATTTCACGTATTGTGCCAGTTTTGTTTATGTGTATGTAGACGAGCTGAACTCCTTGTCGTCATCTAAAACGATCGTTGAGTAGGTTAGCTGCTTGGAAAGCCATTAGTAGCTTGCCCAAAAACAGTGTCGTAGCTCTTCACAAACTGAACAATCAGACTGCCGTCGTCAATTAATAGTAAAGCCAATACTGTAAAAAAATGTAACTTGTGGTTTTTTTAATGGAAATCATCATTATTAACAACCTACTATAAAATGTAGAACATTACGAATAAACAGAAATACGTGGACTTTTCGTGCAAATTACCATTAGATATTAAAATTGTGTTATTATTCGAACACAACGAAAAATGTCACGACAGGATTCGAACCACTGACCCTCGGGTTGTAAGGCCAGAACGCTACCATCTTTTTACCATATTTTTTGGGGCGCACTGAGCCATGGCGCTCGGCACCTGAGCTATGACAGATGCTGAAATTCATTTAATGATTGGTACTTGATTGATTGATTTGATTTGATTTTTCCAGGGAAGCCAAAACAGTCTTGGTCCAACCCTCCACTGCCCGCACCGAAACTAAGTTTATTGTGCGGTATATCTAGTAAAGCCAACCAATGCCCTTGAACAGTGCAAGGAGTCCCTTTACCAGTTCTTTATTAGACACAATTTCTTCGGGTATGGTTGTCCCAAATGTTCTGTGCCTTTTACTCTCCAATGCAATGCATTCGAAGATTAGATGTGATGCAGTTTCATCACCGTCATCACAGATCCTACATTTAGGGTCCTCTTCTGTTATTCCCATAGTATGTAGGTGTTGTTTGAAATTCCCATGGTCTGTCAGCAATCCAACCACGAGTCTAATCTCTCTCCTGTTCAGGCCCAGGATTGCAGAGCTTCTTTTAAAACATGGCTTTCGCATCATTACCTTGCCATGTTTTTGTTGATAGAATGATTGGTATTTACAGTTACTTGCAAAAATTCAAGGTCGATTTTCTCAAATATTTACCAGAGTTGCGTCGTATGACTTTCGCTGATGATTTCTGAACTTCGCGCAGCATAAATATAAAAAGTCTAAAATCCGATACCCATGTGCTCTCCTTGTTAGATGTAATATCCACAGAATACCCTGTACATATAGTTGCAGAAAGCACAGAATTCGATGTGACTGTTGGGCTGTAATTTTTTATATTTTTTTAAATTACTTACAACACCGAAAAATTACCCACAGCACGTAATGTTACGCACAGTTTTAGAAATGAGATCTGTTAAATATTTTCAAGTTGGCAGATTTTCGCCAAGTGCATCCGTGGTAGTACTAGTGTTTACAGCTGACAAGTTCAACGATCCGCAGTCGTGTACTGTGTGTGCTTAACGCGTCGCCGGCTAGCAAATAGGGCAGCAGCCCCGGTGCGACATTTAAGAAGGCGGCCTTCGGCGTCAATTGATGAGACAAAAACCCGGCGCGGCTCGTATCCGCTGAATCACAGCCGCCGCAGTCGCTTGCCTCGGTGAGTGCCGAGTACAGCTCCTCACACCCAGACGACGCACTTGGGCCGTGTTTACAGTCAGCGGTTGGTCCGCGGCGGAGGAATCGCGGCGGTTTGGCAGTGCGCTGTTTCTCATAAGGCAGCTTGGCACCTGTTTATTACCTGCTGAGCTAGGCGCTGGAACCGCCACAGTAAGTAACCGGAGGCGCTACATTCGTCACACTTACCTCTCTACTCAGGTATGCTAACTTGTCGGAGCTGTTCTATCAGAGATCGTTAAAAGTTTTATTGCACGGTGGAGTGTCCGAGCATTCTATGGCGCCGAACAGAGGAGCGCGACGCTGCTGGCCGTTGGAGGTTCGAGCCCTCCCTCGGGCATGGTTATATTTGTTGTCCTTAGTCCTGTATTACACCTCATATTTCTTTGTCAAAAATTTAGATCATAAAATTTGATATTGTGTAAGGTCCCTATGGTCTTGACATAGTCGGTTTTTTTGTAATACTTAGTTTTGTGAACTGGCCACAGATGTATATTGTTGAGTGGCGCAGTAATCTTTGGAAGTTCGATTCTATCTTAAGCGCTCTGGGTGCGAGAGATCAGTCAGTAGCCAGTCAGTTGCTCAAAAAAATGTTCAAATGTTTGTATAGCTTATGGGACTTAACTACGGGGTCATCAGTCCCCAAACTTACAAACTACTTACGAACTAGCTAATACTACGGACGGCACAAATATCCATGCCCGAGGGGGGATTCGAACCCCCGGCCGTAGTGGCCGTGCAGACCGTGACTGGAGCGCCTCTGTCCCCTCGGCCACCGCGGCGGGCCAGTGAGTTGCGAAAGGTGTTGCTAGTTAGTTGCCTGTTGGCTGAGGTAGTGCGAGGTCGCTGTTGGAGAAGGCAGTCGTTAACTACATGTTGCAGCATGCCATTATTGTAATGCATGATGCAGGAAACTAACTCGCAACACTGCTCGCAACTGACTGGCTACTGACTGCTTTCTCTCAGCCAGAGCGCTTACGATGCAATCAAACTTCCAAAGATCACTGCGCCACTTACAATGTACATCTGTGGCCAGTTCACAAAACTAAATATTACAGAAAACCGATTATGTCGGGATCATAGCGACCTTACAAGTGTAATAGGGAACTTTGACGTGCATCGCAGTAGATTTCACCATAAAAAGCGTTTGTCTTCTGTTCACTTCAATGCGAAATGTAACCGCTTGGAGCGCTAGCATCGCTGTAGCTCTTTGACCGCGCTTGTTTGAAAACAAACGTCCTTGTTTGGAAAATGTTCAAATGTTTGTTAAGCTTATGGGACTTAACTACGGGGTCATCAGTCCCTAAACTTACAAACTACTTATGAACTACTTACGAGCTAGGACGGCACAAATATCCATGCCCGAGGGGGGATTCGAACCCCCGACCGTAGTGGCCGTGCGGACCGTGACTGGAGCGCTTCAGTCCCCCCGGTTACCGCGGCCGGCCCTTGTTTGGAAACATGAAGTCGATGTTCAGTTGGTGTGTGCCGTCTACGACAAAATTAATCGAACTTTACTAAGCAGACGAAGCACTGTATAATCCCAGACACCCTGAGTATCAGAACAGATTAAGGAGACTCACAAGTTACAAGAGAATGGCAGAGGTACACGACAGAGAAATTCGGCCTGAGTTGTACAGCCAAGAATATGAAGAAGACGACGATTAATGGCCTTGTGTGATGCATCAACCACAAAAGTAATACAAAATATATGAAGCAGATTTTTATAAGCTCTCCACTCCTTTCAATCTAATAATAATCGATGTTGTTGACAGGTTCTTGAATGCGCTCTTGTCCGACCAGTAAGTTAATCCTTCCCGTATAGCGAACATTTAATTGCCTACATGAGCACGTTACGCCGCCGCGCCGTGGGTACCATTTTACCCCAGTAGCAAGAAACTGCTGTGTCACTGCAAACCTGTCCTCTGCCGATATAGCCTTTTCTCGTGCCTATACTGAATTTTAATGTGTCGAGCCACTATACTGAGTAAATACCCATACGTAGTATCATCCATTCTCCGGTAATTTATACATGACATGGCATCTTTCGCGTGCAGCTCCCGCAAGACGAAATGATTTCCACAGTTTTACCGAAGTAAGCCCCTCTTTTTTTCTTCAAAATGTAGTTCTCTTAGTAGAATGACAACGCATCATAATATGTGTTTACTGTTCTTAAAATATGATTAAAAAATATGACGGCAGTATAATACCCCTAGCGTCACGTCAAAGATTTACATAAAACAAGAAAAAAACTTTTGATGATATTTTTATTCCAAGATTTGATCAAACATTTGACCATGTAATACCGGCCTTAGCATAAGTGGTTTGTAAGCCTAGGGACTGATGACGCCGGCCGCGGTGGCCGAGAGGACTGAGGCGCTCCAGTCACAGTCTGCACGGCCACTACGGTAGGGGGTTCGAATCCCCCCTCGGGCATGGATATTTGTGCCGTCCTAGTTCGTAAGTAGTTTGTAAGCTTAGGGACTGATGACACCGTAGTTAAGTCCCATAGACTATACAAACATTTGAACATTTGATTGATGACGAGAGTAGTTAAGCCCCATAAATTTACAAACATTTGAAAAATTTTGTAAATATCTAGAGATCCACCCCGCCTTCGCACGACTGGAATTTATACTCTACTAGCTGAAAACCAGGTGTTGCCCTGGTATTTATTTATTTATTCAAACCTTGAATTAGTACTTCTATCACCTCATTCTCTCTCTCTCTCTCTCTCTCTCCCCATCATATTTATGGGAGAATGTATTAGAAATAAGGCCGTCTTGCTTAATGTACAAAATTATAAGTACAGAATCCAAACAAACAAAGATAGTAATCAAAGCATTACTATAAACATTATTTTTTGTTACTTGTCCAGGAGTTAGTGTGAGCAAATTCTTTGGTGAGCCCACCTTTGAGCAAGGGATATAAAGTTGTCTGTGTGAGAAACATGGAGGTGCAAATCCACTCTGCAGCATTACGCAAGTCTCGCTGGAAACTGCAGTCTCTCGTAGTTAAAATGTAGATTTTTCGGAAATAATGGGTATTCTTTGGACGTCCCCTGTTTCATTCTCTTCCTTTACTTGTATCTCTATTGCTTTCGCCTGCAGTCGTGAGCGCTTCACAGTTCAAAGTTGTCAACAGCACCGTCAGCTTACAGGAATTTCATTAAACTGACTGGAGTACAGGAGTGTCTTGAGTAGTGAATAAGAAATGCATTAAACGTGGTGCATGATGTAACAGGTTCTTATCCGTCGTAGTACATATCTCTCATATTTATTGAATTATGTGTTGTACAATTGTACAAGTTTGCTGGTATATATATTCATTTGTATTAGTGCTGTATGTCTATAAAATCTGTTGCGAATACCTTTACTAGTAAAGAATTAATACATTAATACCGGATGCGTGATTGGTTGGTTTTACATGCAAGTCACTGTTTATGTCTTCATATTCCATCAACTACGTTTCGTACTGTGATACTATTTCGAAGGTACATTCAGATCCGTGTATGTATGTATGTATGTATGTGTGTGTGTGTGTGTGTGTGTGTGTGTGTGTGTGTGTGTACTTTCTAAAATTTCCTGCGAGTACAATTTGTAGTGTAGAAATTAGCTATAAATTGTAACGTCTTATCGAATGCCGTAGTTTTACACCATGAACAGCGGAAAAGTAGTATGCGAGATTTGTTTACTCTCATCATTTTGCTGTGGTTGCCAACGAGAAAAAGTATCTCAAAGGTTTTAAATCAGGTTCAAATTTCGATGCAACTCGCTAAGTAATCTTACCCTCCTACAGTGAGTTAATAACGTCTCGTCACAAGAATTTGTAGTTTTCTGCGACTCCTGTTGTTCATAACGAGTGTCGTATGCGGTTCTTAGTTTGTAAGGCTAGTGATAGATTTCCGCAGTTGTTCTCAGATATTTACAAACATTTGATTCATTATGTATAAAACATTTTTATACTTTTTTATCGGAGTTTTTTCACCCGTCTTTTTTTTTTTCATCGTGTCTTGTAAGGCGGACGCATTGCCATGAAAGTGTTTCGCGTGTAGCGAACAAGTTGTGGATTTAAGTTTAAACGTAAACAAAGCACCAGGAGTATTTTTCTAAACGAATCTCCCACTCATTACCGAAGCGTCCTTTCCCTACCTCTTGCGCTATAAGGAAACATGATGGTTACAGTGCGTTTCATCCGATTTATTGCTAATGTGCTGCCGACCGAGGTCTCTCATAGTACAACTTTCATTGCAGAAACCTTGTAACAAGGCAACCACTGCTTGAGGTCGCTCGGCCAGGAACAAAGAGCGTATACTTGCGCGCGTCAAAGTCATTCCGCAGTCGATATACATCACGGGCTCGTTTGTAAATCCGCCTTTCGGCACGAGGCTGGTCGAACCGTAACGAATCATCGACTGCCTACTAATAGGTTCCGCAGCTAACGACGGACCTTTGTGTGCGCACGCAAGCGTTTACACACGTACAGAGGACTTGCAGGCGAGTGTGCGTGATTTAATGTACGTCGCCGGCTGGCAGACTCATTAGGATCGGAGAGGCGAGCGCGGTCAGGGCTGTTGACGTGCGCGCATTTGCATAATGGCATTAACAAAGTCAATTTACACCATTAGACGCGGCGTTCGGCGACGGGCGAGGGAACGCGCGAGCGGCGGCGGCAAGGACGACCGCGGCACAAAGGCGGCAGCGGGTCTGTTGCGACACGCCGTGCACGGGCAGCTCTGAAGACTGCTGTGACGCCCGCAAGGTTCTTCTTGTCTCCCGTGGATGGGTAGAATTGTAACGCCAGCTGATAGCGGGACAGTACGTTCACAGTATAAAACAGTTTCGAAACTCTATAGGAGGAAAAGTACAACCGTTTGACAGCTGAAGCGATGCTACCGCTCCAAGCGGAGCCGGGCGCCGTGGCTCAGCGCGCCCGGTTAGGGGGCTAAACACCCTCTGTAATTAAAAAGCTGAGCCAACCATTCAACGAACAACCACGAACGAACTGAACGAACGAACGCGAAACATAGATCCACCAGATTTAAAAAAAAAAAAAAAAAAAAAAAAAAAAAAAAAAAAAAAAAAAAAAAAAGGCGGCCTATGGGTAGTAACCGGAAGAGTGACATGACACATACGGAGAACTTGCTATTGGTCCACTTTAGGTTACGGTAATGACACTAAAAGTGGGCCTTTGCGATCGCCTTTTGACAGCTGGAAATTTAAATTAAAATAACGGCTTATTTATTTATTTTTGCATTTAGATCGGTGCCTTCGGGCCCTCTCTTACACCTAACCAGGCTTACTGAAGGTAAACAATTTCTTTAGTACATTATAGACAATGTATGTGCGCCTCGGTTGCACAGTGGTAGAGTGCCAGACTACAAATCTCAAGGTCGCGGGTTCGAGCCCCGCCAGGTCCTAGGATTTTTATCTGTCACTTTCCACTTATTTCCCTTCTGGCTCAGGTGAATAATACCGAGTAGCACCGTGGTTCGGAATCCGCGTTAAACTGTAGGTCCCCCTATAACTGGCTGGGTAAGTCAGTTCGAAGGTCGGAGGAAGGCAACGGCATACCACCTCCAAACAGGACCATGCCTAGTAAAGCACTGTGGTGTTCAAACCATCTTCGGATTGTTGACTGCTTTACCTTTTTAGACAATGTATAATACCAGTATTAAAGTAAAAAAATACAGATTATTAATAGAAATTAATTGTAACAATAATACTTAGATAATTTATAAGAATCAAAATTATAATAATAACAATAATAATGACAACATAATAATAATAATAATAATAATAATAATAATAATAATAATAATAATAATAATGACTTTGTAAAGTACAGTAAGCACTTTTCATATTACAATTTAGGGATTGACTCGTTATGTTCTTACACATTGTGAGTTACTCACATAAAGCAGAGACATAGAATGTGGTGAGAGAGATATAGAAGAGGTAGATTGGTTAGTGGAAGGGAAATAGAATGGTAAGCTTCAAAGCTGTGATGGAGAGAACTTAGAGCAGGGTAACAATGGAGGCTATTCCGGCGTTAATATGTGAACTTTGAGTTTCCTCTTGAATGTCGAGTGGTTTAGTGTAAGACATATATCACATGACAGTGTCTTCCATAGTCGTATGGCTGAGATGGAGAACGATACAGAGAAAGATTTAGTGTTGCGTGAAGGTACAACCAACATGCTAGACGGATCCGATGGTATTGCGGTTTTGGAATGATGATAGCTGTTTAATATGATTCCTTTCTACAACTTTGTTCTCTTATATATATTATACAGGGTGTCTCACCTCACAGTCGTCAGGCGCATTTTCTCTGGTGTTTGAGCAGTATTAATTAGCTCGACTCAGGCCAAACAAATTCTGCTCCACGCGCCATTCCTGCGACGCCTAGTTTAGATGTAAAGCGTCGGTTTGTTTCCCGCACCAACAAAAAGATTATTAAAGCGACATTTTTGTGCTCAATCGATAAATTAGTCCCAAACTAGTCTAAGTGCTTTTTCAGTATTTAAACATAGATTATTCCTTGTACTACTGATCCTGTGGTTTCATTAACTATTTACTTAAGTCTAGTGTACCGTACTATCGCTAATACTACAGTTATTATTGTTTCTTTATCCAACTTTCATACATGGAAACCATGTTACTGGCCTATAATTCAAATTTACTGAATTTGCGCAAAAAAACTAAATATACATCTATCATTTGACACCTTGTACGTAATATTTGGTTAAGCCGTTTTCAAGATATATCGTTTACAAAGCTGTTACTTTATAATGATTTTTGATTTACTGTAACTCAATAACTATTAAAGCTACAGGAGGCGTGTTTATATTAGCGCTTCCGTCTAGTCTTTATCTTTAAAATATGCCTACGCGCTCCTTTGCACCATATCGCTCAAATGTTTGTATAGCTTATGGGACTTAACTACGGGGACATCATTCCCTAAACTTACAAACTACTTATGAAGTAGCTAATCCTAAGGACGGCACAAATATCCATGCCCGAGGGGGGGATTCGAACCCCAGACCGTAATGGCCGTGCAGACCGTGACTGGAGCGCCTCAGTCTCCTCGGCCACCGCGGCCGGCATGGATCAGTAGTTATTAATTTTAAGTAGTTTTTTGCATATTTCACCAAGGCCAAACAGGCGCTCTCCCGTTTTTCGCCATTCGGTCTGTAACCGCTCGCCGCGGTGAAGTGGCCGTGCGGTCTAAAGCGCCTCGCTGCGGAGCGCGCGGTTACTCGCCGTGGAGGTTCGAGTCCTCTCTGGGGCATGGGTGTGTGTGTTTGTCCTTAGGTTAGTTTACCTAGGTTTAAGTAGTTTGTAAGCTACGGACTGATGACCATGCAGTTTGGTCCGATAGATTTACAAACATTTGAACATTTTGTAACCGCTCGGGTTTTCCCAGCTAGTTGATCTCAGACTCGCGACCAGCCATCTCCTGAGTATCCCCTGAACTAAGACGAATCAGTGGCTCTCGAAATACGTTACTTAACAGTCAGTAAGCTACTTGTTAACATACACACAAGACCTGTGGGTCCCTGGCCACGTGGGAGTGTTGGGGAATGAGTCTGCGGATACTACCTCGGTTGTTTACCTTTTCTGCTACCTCTGAGGACCTTCGTGCTGGCGTCTCCGTATCATCTCATTGGTCATCCCTGTCAGGGAACAAATTGTGAGCCATTAAACCTGTGCCTGATCTCTGGTCAACGACATCTCGACCCTCCCGCCGAGAGGAGATTGTTCGCCGGCCGCGGTGGCCGAGGTGACTAAGGCGCTCCAGTCACGGTCAGCACGGCCGCTACGGTCGGGGGTTCGAATCCCCCCTCGGGCATGGATATTTGTGCCGTCCTCGTTCGTAAGTAGTTCATAAGTAGTTTGTAAGTTTAGGGACTGATGACCCCGTAGTTAAGTCCCATAAGCTTAACAAACATTTTTTTTTGGAGATTGTTCTGGCCCGGCTTCGTATTGGCCACTGCCGCTATAGCCACCAATATTTACTTCGTGGTGATCCTGCTCCCTTATGTGAGCACTATGATGAACCTATTGTTGTGTACCACCTTTTAGTGCAATGTCCGTATTTTAATCGTCTACGTCATGATCTATGTTTACCATTTAAAATGTATGATATTTTAGCTGATTCAAATGTTCAAATGTTTGTAAAGCTTATGGGACTTAACTTACAAACTACTTATGAACTACTTACGAACTTGGACGGCACAAATATCCATGCCCGAGGGGGGATTCGAACCCCCGACCGTAGTGGCCGTGCAGACCGTGACTGAAGCGCCTCAGTCCCCTCGGCCATTGCGGCCGGCTTTTAGCTGATGATCCGCATTTTGCTGACAGAGTTTTACTTTTTATACATCGTGCCAGTATGGCGAAAGCCATTAAAGTTCTAACCCTAGTTCGTTTTTACTATGGGCAGTGTTGGGCGCTAATGACCTAAGCACTTTTGCGCGATATATATATATATATATATATATATATATATATATATACCTCGGTTGCATTTTCATTGGAGCAGTGTCGCCCGCTTTGCAACTATGGCTCGGCAGCACTACAAATCCAAAGGTCGCGGGTTCGATCCCCGCCAGGTCCTAGGATTTTTATCTGTCACTTTCCACTTCTTTCACCTCTGGCAGTATTGCTCATGTGAAAAAATACCGAGTAGCACCGTGGTTCGGAACCATAAAGCTGACCCCCTTTCAATGGACTGCATCACTGAAGACCTGAAAGAGAAGGATCTGAGTTGGGAGGACCTGTGGGACCGAGAGAAATGAAAGGCAAAACTCGGGGACAGCTACCCTTGAACTGGGACAAGCTAAAGAAGAAGAAGGGAGAGTAGAAGAAGAAGCACACTATATCGACCGTAAGGTGGCTTGCGAAGTACAGACGGAGACTCGCTGCACTCTCTGTGTAAACAAAAGATGAACGGAAGGAAGGAGAGGAGGGCGGAGTCTTGGGTTGTTTGCGGGGGACTGGAAGCCAGCTTCTTTGAGGACACGGCAGCGGGCCTCGGGAGCCACCTGACGCCGAGGTCAGCGACGTACGCGGGCCCGTCGTTACCGGGGGCCCGGGGCGCCACGGCGCATGCGCCGGCCTCTCAAGACACCGAGACACCGGACGTGCCCAATTAAAGCCAGCCGCCCACCGGCTGCGATTGTGCGGTCGCCGGCCCGCCAGTCGGCCGCCGCGGTCGTCACCACCACCACCACGACCACGTGGTCGCGACGCCGCCACCGATGGCCTCCTCACCGCCACACCTGCCATCGCCGCTGCTGCTCAGCCGTCTGCACTCCCGCCAAGGTAAACGCTCCACGTCGCCTCACGCGTTCGATACGGCTCTGGCGACAGAAGCGTTTGTCCATCTAATACCCCGTTGTCAGTGTGTGTGTTTGTATCAGGGATTAACATTCGTGCTTTAGATTGTCAATTGCGTCAACACAGCGCCTCCATCAGCTGACACATCAAGGTATCCTCGGGTGTCAGTGGCTAGTACTGCGGTGCGAATGCCCACCCAACACCCTCAACTGTTGCATTATCAGCCTAGATAGCATTTAGGTGTAGTTTCCTCTAACCTTGAATCAATATAGGGTAATTTCCTAAACCTCGTGTACGTCGAAGAAAACGGCGTTGCGATCGATATATAGTGAATGTTCGATTCTTACGCCATGGTCGATGTGGTGACAGATGGAAGCGCTGGTTTTGAATCGTATCTTGTGTAGTGTTTACTGAGTGCTATTTCGTTGTGCTATTCATGCTGTACTCTTAGATTCATGCGTAAACACATCCCTCATAATCCTGAGAAAGTTTTAAAAAATGGATTCGCTACCATTGATGATTTAGTGTTCCTGACCCGAAGATACGTACTAAAAAAAACCTTGTTTAACCTATACCTAACCTTCTTAATGCTATGCTACAGATCACTGTTTTAAAGTAAAAGGTAGGTTAGGTATAGGTTAAACAAGTATTATTTTTATTTTATTTATTTACTTTATTTATTTATTTATTTTTTCAGTATGTGAGGGCGCCTAGCGCCCGAATCTCCGGTTCAGAAACGCTAAATTGAACGTAAACACCATATCGAACATTCGATATATATCGATCGCAACGCCGTTTTCTTCGATGTACACGAGGTCTAGGAAATTACCCAATATAGTATTTACGTCTCGCACAAAGTAGAAAAGTTACCAGTAGCAATCGTTACAGAGCCTAGACGGCAAACTGGTATTATTTTACTATTGGCGGGAACGTGGCACCGACGGGGGAGGGGGGATAGGGGCTTGTGCTGAGAGGGGAGGGCATCATAGACATGTTCTGAATTGCCGACTTCATGTGTCCGCCGAGTTTAAAAATAGCGGGTAGTTACTGGGAAATGCAGCAACGAGATAGACCGGGAAGGAGTCTCTTTTCTTGTCGTTTGAGTATCCCCATACAGCCATCCACATAACTAAAGTTACCAAGTCCTGAGCAGGAACTACCAGTTACCAATATCTGTGCCAACATTATTGGCAACCACAGACTTTTCAGGGTACAAAGAACTTATTTCCTTTTTAACGGTAGCGAAGATAAAATCATGTTTAATCACTATATGCTATTTCAAATTGCTCTTGTCTGTTTTGTCATATCTGTAATATTTGTTATATTACTTCAAATTGATCTTGCTTTTTGTTTTCTGGATTAAATTGTACGACGCTTCTCTCCGGGCTGCAGTGGTTATGTTGGCACCAATGGTAATGATGGCAACTCAGATGACCAATAAATGTTTTTTCGTGACAACTGCAATTAAAACGAAAATTAGTTTTTTTTCTGAACGGACAAAGGTACATACAAGAACCTGTCGACCATAGAGCGCCTTGCTGCGGTGCGCGCGGCCGTTCACTGTCGGAGGTTCGAGTCCCCCTCGGGCATGGGTGTTTGTGTTGTCCTTAGTTTAAGTTGTTTGTAAGCTACGGTCTAATAACCAAGCAGTTGAGTCCTATAGATTTACAAACATTTGACCATAGAGCACGTACAGTATTAAATTTGATACGAGTGAAACGAGCATCAATAACATTTACTCTGTAGCTCGTGAAAAATATTAACGCAATTCTACACTTCATTGTTCGTCTGTTGCCAACGTAAGCACTGGAGCTCGGCGAGAAGCGTCGTATAATTTTACCATTTTCTGTCATATCTATGATGTTTGTTTGTTTGCTTTTGCCAACTTGCTTACATAACTGTACCAGAGGATGTCATGATTACTTATGTTGATGACTGTATGGGGACTACTTAAAAGCCAATTAAAAAAAAACACCTCCTTCCCCACCCCTCTCGCCACTGCGTTTCCCAGTAACTACCTGCTATTTTTTTAACTCGGGAGGACACATGAAGTCGGCAATTCTTAACAGGTCTATGATGCCCTCCCCTCTCAGTGCAAGCCCCTACCCCCCCTCCCCCGCCGATGCCACGTTCCCGACAATAGTAAAATAATAGTTAGCCCTCCTGGTTCTGTGACGATTAATACTCGTATCTTTCCTGCGAAAAGTAAACTTGTTGTAGTTCGTGCGAGACATAAATACGATATTGATAAAAGGCTAGAGTAAAATACAACTAAATACTGATAATACGACAGTTGCTGGTGTAAAATAATTAACGACCACCATCCCTCTACTGATCGTTCGATATGCAGTAAAAATGTGCAGCTCCGTAAAGACTCGGACATAGATGATGCAGTTTACAGGTGATTTAAGTGATCTACACGAAAAGAGTAATTTCCAAGAATGCTTGCATTCCAAGTTGGTCGGTCTGATATATCATATCTCGAACGTGCAACTCTATATCGATTGTGCAGCTATTCACGCTCGTTTTGTTGGTATTCATGGGAATGTATTTCATTGGTTTTCTTGGTCTTGAGTGACGAAGTATTTATTATTATTATTGTATAAGAGACTTTATAGTCAAAGGTACGCAAATCAAAACTGTCACAACATTTACAGCCTACTCCTCGAAGTACTTTTCTGAAGATATTCTACAGCAATGTATTACGCTATGAAAGTGTATCTATAATTGTTATTTATTTACACAAATAAAATTATTGGTCTTTTGTCCTCGCTCATATCAGAAATATATATTTCTTGGATACCTAACGCATATTCCACATTACATTACAATGTATATTATCAGAAACATTTAACAAATTTGTACGAAAAATAGTTACGAACTATCACAGCTTGAAATTTCCTCAGTGACGGAGCAATGACATTTACTCTGAAATTCATCAAAACCATTGAGCTATTCCCTATGAGTGTGGCCCGATTCTGTTGTAAAAATGTTCACGTCAACGCGGCTTTACATTACCACTCGTCATAATAATTAGTATGTAAACATTCATATTATGTCATCTCGTGCATCAATGCCCGCGTAATCGATTTTGAGTTGGACGTTCGATATATATCGTTACAAGCCGAGCTACTTCGATTGCAAGCATCCTTGAAAATTACCCGAAAAAGAAATGATCAGAAGAAGAACCTACCTCTGGTCTCATTCTTTGTGGAAAGGAAATTGTTTTATGAAAATCATGGAAGCCTAGAGAATCTGACTTCCCAGACGACTAGTTGTAATGTCTATGGTGGGAAAATATAAAGAACTTGTCCGATAAAATTACTGATGAGTAGTCTTATTTATTTGCGCCTTTTTTTCTTCAAATCCGACTTAAGCGTTTGTGTCACGAGGTGCAGGAAAGAATGAATGGGTAATGGTGTCCATAACTACAGAGTTCGTCATTATTGTTTCTCGTAGTAGCATTCTAAAGCGCGTTGCTGTTAAGAAACCTCGCCTACCTTTAGTTCATCCCCCCACCCCAATGTAATCACGTGACCGCGCCCATCTTCTAGCTTTGTTTACCCGGACCATCTCTATACGACGAATTGAGTGTACATAACTGTGCTTATATTTTGCATGTGTATGGTCTCTCCAACTCCTCACTGCCTCTTATTTAAAGGGATATTTTGTCATTGTTTGGAATCTGATTAAATATAGTAAGTACCTTCGGAATGTATATAACTTCAAACCTTTTCGAAACTTTTTCTGGCCGAACTATCCCCTCCACAGACTCGACTTCAGCATCTGCCACGACGTTTCAATTTAGTTCCTCTTGGCCACGAAGTCTATTCGCAACACACTTTGTAGATAGTATCTACAACTCTCACTGAATGTACATATATAAAAAAAAAAAAAAACTTCTCTCACGGTACAACGCTTAGTTGAGAAGATACGGCGTCATAAATATAGACTTGAAAACTAGTTTTTGTCTAAAATGTAGCCCTAATTACCCTGTATTCATCCATTGTTTGATAATGAGAGCGTTTCATGACTTCCAACATGACTTCACACATAGTTTCAACCATTTCAAGGCTTTTTTTTTTTTTCAGTAAATGCTGAACGTCAAATGTTTTTGCACCTTTACTCACTTGTAAAGTAATCAGACATTTCAAACAGTTCTGTAAATGGGAATTCGATTCTTCGCGTGCTTGTATATTTTACTAGTATTCTACCAAATAATGTCGGCCCTGTCTGTGTTCCAAAAACTGTTATTAAAACCAGAACAAGACAGTATTCATTCAGACCAAAATTCTGAAATGGACACCGGAACCAGAAGTTCTCCCTGCTCGCCAGTCTCCCACGTTAAGCCACTGCGGTTCCTGGTACAGTTGTCTCCCCACGTGACGTCTGCGATGATGATGTTCCTTGACTCGGCTTGTGGTCATCAAAGACACGCTAGCACTCTCCTCCCTATGACTAATACGTTCCGCCGTCTGGATTGAAACTGGCTACTTCTGGTTCAACGCCTCTAACCCAACATGTCTCCTACGCACGCAGCTGTCAGGTGGTGTTAAACAGCATACAGCAGTCGGCAGACAGCTGACTCACATATCAACATTTTTACAATAAGTGGTTTTTCAGTGATTCTGTTGTTTACGATTACTTAACAGTGAGGTTCACTTGTAGATAATACCCCACCAGTACAAATAAGAATTTAACAAACCGTATTTAATTCTCTAAAGACGTATACATATTTTGATTATTAATTGCGATGAATCAAGGTATAATCAGTTCCGTTTGTTTTTCCGTGGTTGAGCATTCGGATGACTTGCCAAACTATATTTTCTTTTACCATAAACCATAATAGTCGTAATACATTTTTTAGAATGTCAGTATATAACAAATCTGTCAGACAGTAAAGCTGTATGACGATCGTTTCAATAGATCCTGGTCTGGTTCAGCTTTCCGGCTCTCAACAATCGTTTATTACAGACTACTACTCCAGATTATAGAAAAATATCGTTTATAAAATGTTCAAATGTTTGTATAGTCTATGGGACTTAACTACGGGGTCATCAGTCCCTAAACTTACAAACTACTTATGAACTACTTACGAACTAGGACGGCACAAATATCCATGCCCGAGGGGGGATTCGAACCCCCGACCGTAGTGACCGTGACTGGAGCGCCTTAGTGCTTTCGGCCACCGCGGCCGGCTATCGTTTATATTTAGTATCCTTAAGAAGTCACAATTTTCACATGTGGCACTTGTCATTAACTATTTTCACATAATCTTGTACCATTCGTAGATGCACTCAATTAAATTTACATGCCGTGACGATTAAAGTAAAAAAAATAAATAAATAAATAAATAAACCCTAGTACTAATATCAGAATCTATCCACGCTGACTAGCAGTTTCAGCAGCTACTGATTGTACCCGTACTTGGAATGCACATCCATTGTGGCTGAAATGAGAGGACGAAGTGTGTAATAAGTGCAGGACTCTGCCCGCGGGTTGATAACCTCTAATTTAAGCTCCTCTGCATGCGTACACACTGCGTTTAAACAATTAGTCCACGATTCGTCTTAATTTTGAGGCTCTGATTCAAATGTTTAAATGTTTGTAAATCGAAGGGACTTGACTGCTGTGGTTATCAGTCCCTAGGCTTACAAACCCTATAAAATAAATGTAAAGGACACACACACACACACACACACACACACACACACACACACACACACACACACACGAGGGAGGACTCTAACCTCGACGGCGAGCAACCGCGAGCTCCACAGCAAGGCGCCTAAGAGTGCTTTTGAGGCTCCGAAAGAAAATTAAAGTTAGTAGTGGACAAAATCAAGCAATATAGTACAGCTTCTCCTATGGATTTCTACACTCCTCGCCATTTAAATTGTTACACCATGAAGATGATGTGCTACAGACGCGAAATTTTATCGTCAGGAAGAAGATGCTGTGAGATGTAAATGATTAGCTTTATAGAGAATACATACAAAGTTGGCGCCGGTGGTGACACCTGCAACGTGCTGACATGAGGACAGTTTCCAAACGATTTCTCACACTCAAGCAGCAGTTGACCGGCGTTGCCTGGTGAAACGTTGTTTCGATGCCTCGTATAAGAAGGAGAAATGCATACCATCACGTTTCCGATTGATAAAGGTCGGGTTATACCCTTCGCGATTGCGGTTTATCGTTTCGCGACATTGCTGCTCGAGTTGGTCGCGATCAAATGACTGTTAGCAGAATATGGAATCGGTGTGTTCAGGAGGGCAATATGGAACGCCGTGCTGGATCCCAACGGCCTCGTATCACTAGCTGTCGAGATGAGAGGCATCTTATCCGCATGGCTGTAACGGATCGAGCAGCAACGTCTAGATCCCTGAGTCAACAGATGGGGGACGTTAGCAAGACGACAACCATCTGCATGAACATTTCGACGACGTTTGCAGCAGCATGGGCTATCAGCTCGGAGACCATGGCTGCGGTTACCCTTGACGCTGCATCACAGACAGGAGCGCCTACGATGGTGTACGCAACGACGAACCTGGGTGCAAGAATGGCAAAACGTCATACGACGAACCTGGGTGCAAGAATGGCAAAACGTCATTCTTTCGGATGAACCCAGGTTCTGTTTACAGCATCAAGATGGTCGCATCCGTGTTTGGGACATCGCGGTGAACGCACATTGGAAGCGTGTATTCGTCATCGCCATACTGGCGTATCGCCTGGCGTGATGATATGGGATGCCATTGGTTACACGTCTCGATCACCTCTTGTTCGCATCGATGGCACTTTGAACAGTGGCCGTTACATTTCAGATGTGTTATGACACGTGGTTCTACCCTTCATTCGATCGCTGCGAAACCCTACATTTGAGCAGGATAATGAACGATCGCATGTTGCAGGTCCTGTACGGGCCTTTCGAGTGCTGCCCTCTCCAGCACATTCTCCAGATCTGACCAATTGATAACGTCTGGTCAATGGTGGCCGAGCAACTAGCTCGTCACAGTACGCCAGTCACTACTCTTGATAAACTGTGGTATGGTGTTGAAGCTGCATGGGCATCTGTACCTGCACACGCCATCCAAGCGTATCAGGGCCGTTATTATGCCAGAAGTGGTTGTTCTGGGTACTGATTTCTCAGGATCTATGCACACAAATTGCGTGAAAATGTAATCACATGTCAGTTCTAGTATAATATATTTGTCCAATGAATACCCGTTTATCATCTGCATTTCTTCTTGGTGTAGAAATTTTAATGGCCAGTAGTGTAGGAATCTTATAAGAACCTAAAAACTAAGAGTTAATTGCAGGTATTTCGTAAAAAAATGTTCATGTTATTCCACTGTTCCTCATGATTACAATGTTTAATTAATTAGTGCAGTCGATTCAGTAACTGATTTTCCTCCCAACTATTTGTTTTATGGGCAGTCGATGTGGGTTACTGGATGACAGAGCTAATGTTAATGGATGGATTGTGCTACATAACCTCTTCAGTCCTAAGCTGATGTTCGTTTATGCTTGATGGTGGTGATTTGTTCGTGACATACGAAAACGAATCTTTTCACTTCCCTTGGTGCTATCTGAAAATAAGAAGTCTACCCGACGACGAATTTACTTCATTAAGTCCGTCAGAGAACTGCAGCTGTATTAGAATAAGTCTAGAATTCGCGTTAAGTGATTTAAGAAACTCAATTTAAACTTAAGGGCGGGGGGTTAGATGTAGATTTGACGCCTCCTTCTCTATTATTGAGGATAAGGAAGTGTCATTATTATCAGAAAATAGAGAGGAAAAACACGAACTAGAGACGAGCAGTTGCAAAACATAGCCTTCTGAAGATGATGAATCACCCATTCAGTAGTGACTGGGGGCAGAGTCCTTTGTCAATGAGAACCATTTGTTAATTTTGTAGAGTTGCAAAGGTGTCAACCTGTCGTTACTTCCGTATTAGTTCATGAATAACGAGGCTGGTGAGATATGGCTAGTTTGTGACTCAGGCACTCATTTTGACGTAAGTGGGCTGTGAAGAGGAATAATCGCTTCCGCCTGGCAAGAAACCCATCTGACGAGGCACTGTCCGGTAGGTGGAGTGTGACTAGGCCCGTACAGTCATTAGCGGTGGCTTTACGAGCGTCGCCTTCTGGGTGGAGGCACAGAGTAACATATTTGTCTGTGGTGGAGGCTACGTCGTCTTAGTGTCCGTCGTATTCGGACAATCACCTCCTGAGAGGAAAGTACGATCCTTGATGGCAAGGAACTCAAATATGGTTGTTGTCTTTTAACAGCTAATGTAGAACTATACCCTCGATAGCAACAAGTTCGAAATGTGACTCGGTAGTATGGTTCGTAAAGAACATTGCATTTGTGGTGATCGTCGTTTCTCGTGAACGTCGGTCGTAAGTGGCATTTTATCAGCTATACTGTTTCCGATTCAGAAGGTGATTCCCGAAACAATGTCGTGCGCTTCTTACCGACTAATTTTGTTTTCTTGGCGAGTTTTGCCAAAAGGAAAACCGTATTTGGTTTTCATTCTTCGTCTTATACGCAGCAATTTTTTCGTATTGCTTTGCTGCTTCGATTTTACAAAATGAATAATTCCTGGCATCTTTTACGTCTGACGTGCTGTTCGACAAATGAACAACTTCAGTGAAAGTGGACGATCAAAAACAGCGCACCTCTTCCAGCACTTCTCCGGAAGGTCGTATACAAAGTCTGGTACATGAAAAACGAGACTGGTGATGCTGATTTGTGTACTTTTTAACGTTTATGATATTATTATTATTATTATTATTATCATCATTATAGCGACGGTCACTTTTACCTAAGCATATACAGACCAGAAATGTACCTTGCGTTGTTCAAAATATGATTTAGCTCCATGCGCCAACGGACTACAAGAATATAAAGATGTTTTGCAAATAAAGGCGAAACGCGCGTGGCAAAACAATTTGTTTTATTTCAGTTGCATAGACGCTTGATATAAATAAATATCTGCATATTAATATAAGACTACGTCTATAGTAAATTGATCGCGTTCTAGAAATGAGTTGATCGATTTCGGTCACACGTGTAGTAGCGTAGGTACACGACGTTCAAAGTCGATAATACGTCGACCAACAATGACGACGATATAGTTGCTTTTTTAATGTAGGGGAATGCAAATTTGATTTTTTTTTTTTTTTTACTGTTGCAGTCTCCTAGGCTAGTATTCCCACCTCTTCTGACTTGAAATTTTGTACACATGCTTCAGGTATGCTACAGTGATGAATCTGTATTCACTATGATGGGAGAAAGCAGCTAATATGTTAGTCGCAGACTTGAAGAGTTCAAAGCTGATTGTGAGTGCAGCAATGTGTGAAGCACATGGTCCGTTATGGTCTGGAGTGTGATGTCCGTGAAAGATACTGGCATATTACTCATTTTTGAAGGGACAATGAGGCAAATAAACGAGTTGTTTCCTAATAAAGATGCCATTTTTGTGTGGGCACATTTCCTCAGAGCCAGAACTGTTTCCAAGTACTTGTAAGAAAAACAGTTGAAAGTATTGTCCGTGCCTGGGAGTAGCCCTGATATTAATCCTATTGAAAATTTGTGGGCTGTTGTGAAACAAAGGATAAGAAAATTCACAATAACCACCAAACCAGATTTCGTGAAGAAACTACAGGTAATCTGGTACCATGACAATGATATTAAAATGTCTTGTGAAAAGGTAATAAACACTATGCCAAAATGGATAAAATTGTTAAGAATAAAAGCATGCATGCTATTTTGAATGTACAAATATAATCTGTATATAGATGTAAAAATGTACTGCAGTCAACAATCAGAAGATTGAACCTTCCTGGCAGATTTAAATTGTGTGCCGGAACCGGGACTCGAACGTAGGACCTTTACCTTTCGCGGGCAAGCGCTCTACCGACTGAGCTATCCCGACACGATGCCGCCTCACAACTTTACTTCCGCCAGTACCTCGCCTCCTACTTTCCTAACTTCACTGGCGGATGTAAAGTTGTGAGGCGGCATCGTAAGTCCTGTCGGGATAGCTCAGTCGGTAGAGCACTTGCCCGCGAAAGGCATAGGTCCCAGATTCGAGTCCCGGTTCCGGCACACAATTTTAATCTGCCAGGAAGTTTTATATCAGCGCACACTCCGCTGCAGAGTGAAAGTTTCATTCTGGAATCAGATGATTGGTTTGAAAATAACAATGCTTTACTAGGCATGGTCCTGTTTGGAGGTGGTATACCGTTGCCTTTCTCCGACGTTCGAACTGGCTTAACCAGCCAATTATAAAGGGACCTACGGTTTGACGTGGGTTCCGAACCACGGTACTACTCGATATTTTTCACTTTAGCAACGCCGCCAGAGGTGAAATAGGTGAAAAGTGATGGATAAAAATCCTGGGACCTGGTAGGGATCGATCCTGGGACCTTTGGATTCATAGTCTGCCACTAATAAATGTGTAATAAATACAAAGATTTGGAAAAAAATTTCTTTTGTCCAGTAATTTGAACACGTCTGTAAACATCCTGTTTCAGCTCCTCAGTGACTTGCTGCATAGCTAGATGTGCTTATTTCATTCTTCTTTATTCTGGTCTTGTTCCGTACCTTCATAGCATCGACGTGCTAATTACTGGATTTGGCAATGTTAATGGTAGGGGGGCGGTTTGCATTTTCTATAGCTTCTTCCCTTTCCTCCTCCTACCCAGTGGAATTTGTACATCCTTTCTGTGTCTAATATTATTGCATTTGAAAGTGTGCGAACGTTTTCTGGACGTTTGCAGCTCGTGTAATTGGGGCGCGTTGTAGCTGGCACTGGTGTGTGCAGGACGCTCCTTGCTTATGCGAGATGCAGAAGGCGTGCGGTCGCAGACGCGCCGCTAATTGGACGTTGGAGGGCTTAACTCTGCGTGGCCGGGCCGGAAAAGTGAAGTGGAGACCAGGCTGAGCCGTTAGCTGGGAATCCGCGCGCTCGCACTCGGATCCAATCATCTGATTGCGGCCGCTTTCGTTAGGCGGCGCTGCTCGCGTAATCGGCTCAGATCTAATTAACAACTCTGATTTACGGCCAGCTACTGCCGAGGCGATACCTTCCCGACTCGTCTCGTTTTCTCTAAAAATAAGCGAATAATAAATAGCGGGATTTGCATTAGTAATAAATAGATGGTCGGCTCGGGGGCAGCCGCTGATTGAATACTCGCGGTAGCTCGGAGTCAACCACCGCTCGCGTTAGTGGCTCGGTATCGCCGTTAGCGATCGTCGGGGGCATCCTTATTCGCCGTCTCGGCTAATAGACGCGTTCGCGCCGCTGAGGGCAATAGAGGCGTTAGATAAACAGGCGTGCACTGGGTCTCAGAGTAGAAGTGGGCGGTGCTCTGCAGGCTGGTCTTATCTCGTCCGTGTAACACGTCCAGAATTTAATGTTTGCTGATGGCGGCTCCGACGATCGTGTGCGCATCCTTTGAGACGAGCGGGCACCGCTTCGTCCGAAATCTGTGTGAAGCCAGGAGCGAGGCATCTACTGTTACGTAACGGATCGGGCCTGTTGGTTTCTCCTGCCCGCTGCAGGCGTGCAGATCTGTTTTCTACTGTGCCCACTAGAAGAGCGCCCCGAGCTTAATGCCCCAATGGTCTGGCTTTTACGAAAGACGGGGCCAGAGTTTTCCAAACTAGTGTTATCGGCACTGCAGACGGTCGAGCAGTATTAACAATAAAAGTTATAATTTTTATACAAGTGACTTGAAATAGCTGTAAGATACTTTATTAACCACCAGCTTCTTATTTTGCTTATATTCATTGACCGGTTTCGGTTTTAAACCATCATCACGGACTATCGCACGAATTGTACACAAGTTAAATACATTCTATATAAATAAAGTATCGTGTCCACGTGCTTCTGTGTACGTATTGCATACAAATCATCAGTTTTGTTCCAATCTTCAATGTTCAAATGTTTGTTAAGCTTATGGAACTTAAATGCGGGGGTCATCAATCCTAAACTACTTATGAACTACCTTATACTAAAGACAGCACAAACATCCATGCCCGAAGGGGGATTCGAACCCCCGACGGGGAACGACCTCGCGCATCATATCATAGCGCTTCAATGCGCTCGGCCGCTCCGCCGCTGGGTTCCAGTCTTCATGAAATTTTGCACACGTAAGCTTCAGACCATGAAGATGGTCGCCGTAGGTGTAAGGATCACGTACAACACACAGTTCACGAGAAGTGACGTCATAAACAATGATGTGTGAGAAAGCCTGCTGCATTATGCCGTAATATTGCGCATATCCTCCTAAACCATTGGACTGATTTCAACCAAAATTGGTACACATATTCATTACCGTGAGATATCGATTCTGTAGTTGTAAGAACTACATACGATACATAGTTAAGTAAATATAAAGTCATAAACAATAGTAGTTGCAATTAACTGCCACACAATGCCACGGGACTTTATGAATGCAGTATATGAGAACGAGATTACATGGCGACTTGCAACAAAGTTTAAACTTAATTTCAAACCCTTATCGAACTTTTTCTCGCTAACAACAATAGCAAAATTATGGCAGGAGAAAAGTTTCTCGGTTACTGATTTTTCCGCTGTTCGCGGACTAAAACTACGGCATTCGGTATGACGTTACAATTTATAATTTTTGTACTACAAATTGTTGCCGCAGGAAATTTTAGAGACAGTATACACACATATAGCTGAATGTACCTTCGAAATTGTATCACAGTACGACACGTAGTTTATGTTATATGAGCACATAAACAGTAACGTTAATGGAAACCGCCCCCAGTTAGAAGCAAATTTTAATCTATTACTTCTTTATTACTAACTGAATTCGTAACAGATTTTACAGACATACCAATGAATATATACCTAAAAATTATACGATTGTACAACATTTAACTCAACAAATATGAGATCGTACGAATTTTACATGTCATTTGTATCTTGATTACTATCTTTCTTTGTTTGGATACTGCACTTATAATTTTGATAATTTTGTACATTGTGCAAGACAGTTTTATTTATTATATATTCTCCAATAAATATAACATGTTTTTAGAAGAAAGACTAACAGCGGGAGAAGGCATAGGGGAAGTACTAACTTATGGCAGGAATAAATAAATAAATAAATAAATAAGTACCCTGGCAACGGTGGGTTTTCAGGTAGTACATAATATAACCCAATATTTACATCTGCCGCAGCGGAGCGGCCGAGCGCATTGAGGCGCTATTGTACGATGCGCGAGGCCGTTCCCCGTCGGGGGTTCGAATTCCCTCTCGGGCATGGATGTTTGTGCTATCTTTAGTATAAGGTAGTTCATAAGTAGTTTGTAAGTTTAGGGACTGATTACCCCGTAGTTGAGTCCCTTAAGCTTAACAAACATTCAGAGATTGACGACCATAGCAGTTTGCTCCAATAGGTTTTATAAACACTGGAACATTTTTGCCCATGTACGGCCTCTCATACTTGTTTTGGGTCATGCCACCGCTATCTGTGTCTTTGCATATCGCTATCCCAAGTGTTTGGCTCCTCAGCACACAGTTGCAATAAAATCTCCACACGTTTACATATGGATTTTCGTATTCATTTTTATTACGTCAACTTTACGTCACTTCGTGGCGACTATGGCCTACCGCCTGCGTTGCCTCTAGTTTTGGCGGATGACCCACGGATGGTTGATCGCGTCCTTGCCTTCCTCCGTGAAAGTAGATTTTATTGTCAGCTATAGGACTCGCTTGGTCGGGGTGAGTGGGTTTGTGATTCTTGGCTGTTTGTGGGGTTTAGAGTCTTCTCCCCACGAGTCCCCTACTCTTTTACATTTTAACGTAGTTTTATTTCTCCCTGCTCTGGAGCTGTGATACGTTGACCACTGTGCCATTAGTAACTTGTGGTTTAGGGAAGTGGTCGCTTCCGGAGCTGTGGGAGCGGACACTGTAGCATTTGCTGCTCTGGGTTGGTCTTAGCCTTGTTGGTGAGCCGAATTTAATTCCTAGTGTAATGGTCTTTTGGCTTTCCCCTATTTTTCGTTGGGTTCCGTGGCGTATACAATTTGAGGTTGAAGGGACTGATGACCTCGTTGTTTGGTCCCTCATGTCCACCACCATCACTCAACTTTACGTCACAGTCGTCCTAAGTTCTTGGGCACAGGAGGCAATGCTTAAAATTGCCCATTCGCGTCGGCGTTTCCCGAGACGAGGGGCGCGTTGCCAAAAGCGCCCACGACGAGCTGGCCTCGGAAGCGGGAGCCAGTGGTCGGGTTTCAGCGGTAATTGGGGACATTAACCCCCAGAGGCGGCACAAACAGCTGCTGTGTTGTGTTACGCTGGACAGCTTCCGCATCGCAGGTCAGGTCGCTACCTAACTGGGCCAAGCGGCCTCCATAACCACATCTGCGCCTCGTCGGAGGCAATTAACACTTGTTCCGCGCCCATCTGTCTAGGCTCGCGTCGGTTTGGAAACTGATAAATGCAGCGCAATTTCCATACTTAGTCAAATATTACGTAATTAGGTAAGGAATCAATAAAGGTGGTAAATGCGTTTTTGGCCGAGGGGCCTGAGGCGCTTCAGTCACGGTCTGCACGGCCACTACGGTAGGGGGTTCGAATCCCCACTCGGGCATGGATATTTGTGCCGTCCTAGTTCATAAGTAGTTTGTAAGTTTAGGGACTGATGACCCTGTAGTTAAGTCCCATAAGCTGTACAAACATATGAACATTTGTAAATGCGTTTTGTCACTTGGGCAGAAAAATAACATATGGTGGTCGCAGTATAGAGGATATAAAATGCAGAATGACAATGGGAAGATAGGCGTTTTTGAAAGAGAGAAATTTGTTAACATCGAATATTAAGCATAAGGAAGTCCTTCCTGATGAAGTCATTTGTGTGGAGTGTTGCCTTCTTTGGGAGTGAAACGTGAGCCGGCCGCGGTGGCCGAGGAGACTGAGGCGCTCCAGTCACGGTCTGCACGGCCACTGCGGTCGGGGGTTCGAATCCCCCCTCGGGCATGGATATTTGTGCCGTCCTTAGTCTTAGCTAGTTCATAAGTAGTTTTTAATCTTAGGGACTGATGATCCCGTAGTTAAGTCCCATAAGTTCTACAAACATTTGAACATTTAGTGAAACGTGGACGATAAACAGTACGGACAGGAAGAAGAGGCTTTTGAAATGTGGTGCTACAGAAGAATGCTGAAGATTAGGTGGGTAGATCGCGTAACTAATGAGGAGGCACTGGCGACCGTCAATATGGCAATGACTTTCTGTTTCGGATTGTGACGGGGGATGAAACGTGAGTCCACCATGACACGCCCAAATCGACGGCCGCGTCAATGGAGTGAAAACATCCGTCATCACGTGTTCGAAAGAATTTCAAAAGCACTCCGTCTGCAGGTAAACTTCTACTCGCAGTGCTTCTTCTGTATGCAACGTCCGGGCTTTTTTTTTTTTTTTTTTTCTGGAAGGCTTTTTGAAGCTTATAAAGCGGTATGGCAAATGTCTCAATCTACTTAGAAATTATGTGGAAAAATAAATATATGTCTTATCTTTAATGTCACCTTTTATTCCCTTTCATACGCAACGCTGACCACAATCGAAAGGAGAAACTTATTTTCCAACTCCCCCCTCGTATATTATAGCTATAAAGAATGATAATCGTTTTTTAATTACGCAACATTTGTTTCAGTGTGAAGCATTAAAAACCGTATAAATTATGTTCTTTTCTTCAATTCAAATGTTTTAAATACGCCATTGTGCAATTTCGGTCGCAGAGCATTTTCAAGTTCCTGAATTGGAAGCCTCTCCCATTGGATGCATTAGTTATTATATGAAGGACGAGTCTTACTCAAAGATACATATTAGGTGCATATATCTCACCTTGTAGACGTGTCTATAGTTGTAAGGGACGCTGTGTACGCCTTTGCTGATATGACGTTTTATATAGTTGTCTTAAAATGATTTAGAAATGTTTTTAAGAGCGTATTAATTATGAGCCGTTGTTGCACTACTCTCTCATGTCGAGTCGATTTTTACGACTATGTACTAGGAATATTATAAACTAATATTAAATGAATACTTAATTTTACAGGTCTGAATCCAATTGTATGTTTACAACGAGCAGTCGATATTGCTATAGCCCAATAAGTTGCTATTTTGCTTCGATATATGGATACATTTATGCATATAACGAAAGCCGACAATGATATTTTCATAAATATATCGAATTCCCGATATTTTTTAAAAATGCAGTAACAACAATCCTACCACCGATAAATCGGCAGAAATCCCGAGAAACGTTTTAAAAATTTTCTGAATTTCTTTCAGGCAACTGCTTTGTTGATCTTGGTATTACTCTTGTTTGTCGAGTGAACGCCGCACCAAGTACTTGAAATTCCAGCCGCGTGTTGAAGTAACTGGGTAATGCTCTTATGTTTGTCGTCACACTCTCGGGGAACGTCTTCCTGGAAACAATGAACATATTTTCTGCAACAGTCGTGTCACATTCTCTCCTGACATTTTATTCTCAGCAATATTTAGTTTACTCTTAAGATTTCAGGGAAATAAAAAGATAACCGAAGGTCCTTTGTTCCGCGTGTAGGAGCAATTGTATCGATTTCTTCTTTTCAGCGCTTTTAGTAAACTGTTCTGAATCGGTTGACGAAGTGTGATTTGAAGTATGCTGTCGCTTAGGCTGCAGTGTACTTTTCCGCAGATGCTCTTTCGGTATTCAGTGACTCGGCTAGACGCGTAAGTCCTGAAATCGTTTCCCTTTAAACATCATGTAAACATTCAGTATTGTTGACACAATTCCTAAACCAAGATCTAATCGTTCCAAATACTGACTTTATAAAATACGACCATTTGACAGACTGACACCCAACGACACCGAATGGGTAATGACGAAAATCTCCCGTAAGTACAACTACATTTAAATCATAATTTAGTATAATATACAGCAGAATTATCTTCATTAAATAGGTTTTATCGTAATTCCAATACACCTGGGGATGCCGTTTAAAAATCCGAAAGCTTATTGTGCCGTTAAAAATGCGCCAATAAAAACTGTCATCAATATTGAATAGCAGTGTCGGGGCTTAAATATTTTATGTCATTAAAAGGCATTTTTAACACAGCGGGCACCACACAAATCAAATTAATGAGAAAGAGTTTCTGGACAGCAAATCAGGAGTGTTACTTCCCATTCTTCCCAGTGTCACAATGAGGAGCCGTCACCTGTGCTTCTAGAATGGAAATATCTAGACTCTTGATCATTTCAGGGCATTCTTATGGGAAGACCTGATGGTACCCATCCAATTGGTAGACCCAGAAACCGATGGGAGGATGAACTAGAAAAAGATCATCAGCTAGGAATCCATGACAATTGGATGCAAAGTGCACGAGATCATCTGTGGAGGACCATTGTGAGGTCGGCGCATAATCTACAGGGTCCTCGATTGCCGATTTTATGATGATGGTGAAGGTGGTGATGGTGAAGGTGGTGATCTTTAGTGAATTGGGAATCTCGAAGAGAGTGTACTAATTTTTATTTTCGGAAAGTGTAGCAGTAAAATTTTAGCTGTACAATTTGGTACTTAATCCTACGCTTGTACACGGAGAAAGTGGCGTCACAAATGCTCTTTTAAAAATGCGGTGCTTTTGCTTCGCTGAGTCACCTAATTCAACTTAACGGAAGTAATCACTGTTGTATGACCTTCTTGAACAAGAGTGGACTAGGAAAAAGGAGTTGTGTAGCGTTTGAGGAACTACTCTGTGCAGCGATAATTCGTGGTAAGACGTTTGATTCACCGGCAGTCGTGGACTGCGCGGTGTGAGCGTTGTCGAAGCGAAATAAAGCGTGCTGGGGAACAATGGAGCTGGCCGCTCTATTTCGGGCAGTGTGGGGCAGGACGCGGCGTATCGGGTGAGTCGACGGCCGCGGCAGCAGCAGTTCCCACGGGATGCGCCGTCCAGTTCCGCCATGTCCTCCGTAAGCGACAAGTCAGTGTGCGCTGACATCCCATGACGAAACAACGCGACGTTGACGCTCTGCACAACTGTAGTTTCTGGCTCCCCTACGTGGAGGTACCAATATTCTGGTATGTAGTATACATCTATCTGTGTGCCCATTTCGCCGTAGTTGTGGTCTTCAGTCCGAACACTGGTTTGATGCAACTCTCTATGCTATTCTATACAAAGCAAGCTCTTCGTCACTGAGTTCATGTATTCTTTTGAACCTCCTTACTGTATTCACCTTATGGTCTTCCTCTCCAATTTTGTCATTCCCCTCCACATACTCACACGTCCCTCTAATACCAAATTGACTATTCCTTGATGTCTGGGAATGCGTCGCATTAATCTATCACTTCTTGTAGTCAAGTTTACCCCCAATATTTTTGTCCCCAATTCTGTTCCGTGGTTTCTCAATAATTACGAGATCTATCCATCTCATCTTCATCGTCCTGGAACACCATATTTCAAAAGCTCCTAGCCACTTTCTCTATTTATTTATTTATTTTACTCGTACTCGCTCATGTTTCACTCCCATACAAGGCTCTACTCAAGAAACTTCTTAACACTCAAATTAATATTTAATTTTAACAGATTTCTCTTTTTCAGAAATGTTTTTCTTTCTGTTACCATACTGCGTTTTATACCTTATCTACTGCGCTCTATCTACTGTTATTTTCAAACTTATGGGTACGCTGCAGGGTGACATCGTCGGCCAAGAAGGCTACCGGTAGAGATAGTGCTTTTTGTGTAAATTCTGCTTGGAATCCACAACTGTCTCTCGTCAAAAAACAGGGACAGAATTAATTCCGCCTAAGCGTCTCGCTGCGGAGCGCGCGGTTGCTCGCCGTTGAGGTTAGAGTCCTCTCTGGGGCATGGGTGTGTGTGTTGTCCTTAGGTTAGTTACCTAGGTTTAAGTAGTTTGTAAGCTACGGACTGATGACCACGCAGTTTGGTCCGATAGATTTACAAACATTTGAACATTTGATATTTCTGAATTTGGTCATCTTTGGTTGTGTTGACTCTGTCGTTACTTGTACTGTAAATGTTACCTTCTTTGTTTACCCTTCGCAAATAGAGATATTAAGTCACTTGTACCTTGCTTTCTTGAGTGCATTTGTGCCTTGAGAATGGCAAGGTGTGCTCTGTCGAAATATAGGTGGTGGTACAACGACGCCACATCATACCCGTAAGTTGTTTGAAAATTCATCCCCCCTGGAAAAGTTAAGGTTTCATATAAGTTATTGTCCACATAACAAAACCATTTTACTGCTTTCTCGTTTCGTTACCTAATCTGATTCCCTGAGCATCGCCAGATGTAATTAGGCATCGTTCCATTACCCTTGTTTTGCTCTTCCTACTGTTCATCTCCTAGCTTGCTTTCAACACACTGCCCATTTCGTTCAGTTAGACTTGCTGGCCCTTCGCAGTCTCAGAAAAAAATGTAAAGTCATCGGAAATCCGATTTTTTTCTATTCTTCATGAACATGAATTTCCTTATCAAATTTCTCGCTGAATTCTTTCACAGATTGCTCAGTGTACAGACTGAATAACATTTGGTAAAGGCTACAACCCCGCTTCAGTTCCCAACCATTGCGTTTCTGTCATTCTTAAATCTCCTTCGTATATAACTTGTCATTCGCTATATTTTACCCCTGCTACTTTCATAATTTAAGCGTCCATTCCAGTCAACATTGTCGAAAGCTTTCTCCATATCAACAAAAGCTACAAACTCAGGTTTGCCTTTCCTTATCCAAACTGATGTGCCCCGACGCCGAATTCTGTTAGTTTTTCCATTCTTCTGTGAATAATTTGTGTTCGTGTTTCGCAACTATGAATTATTGAACAGATAGTTCTTTAATCGTTCTGTAACATTTCACACCTACCAGAACCTACTTTCTTTGTATTTGGAATTATTACATTCTTCCTGAAATCTGGGTATTGTCACCTGTCTTATATATATTGTACACCAGGTGAAATAGTTTGTTTTGGTTGGCTCTCCCAAGAACAAGATTGGATGTCGTCTACTCCAGCAGCTGTGTTTCAACTGCAGTATTTCAGTGTTCTGTCATATTCTTTTCGCGGTATTGTATCTTTTGTCTCATGTTCATCTACTCCCACTTTCCTTTCTAATATATTGCCTTCAAGTACATTTCCCTTGTATAGCTGCTTTTTACATTACTCCCACATTTCAAGTATCCCTTCTTTGCTTAGCACTGGTTTTTCCCTCTGAGCTCTTGATGCTACTACTTTTCTAATGTAATGTAATGTAATGTTTGTATAGCTTATGAGACTTAACTAGGGGGTCATCAGTCCCTGAACTTACAAACTACTTATGAACTAGCTAATCCTAAGGACGGCACAAATATCCATGCCCGAGGGGTATTCGAACCCCCGACCGTAGTGACCGTGCAGACCTTGACTGAAGCGCCTCAGTCCCCTCGGCCACCGCGGCCGGCACTACTTTTCTCAGACGAACGAGGTGGCGCAGTGGTAACGCACTGGACTCGCATTCGGGAGGTTGGTGGTTCAAATCCACCTCCAGCCATCCAGATTTAGGTTTTCCGTGATTTCCCTAAATCACTCCAGGCAAATGCCGCGATGGTTCCTTTCAAAGGGCACGGCCTATTCCCTTCTCCATCCTTACCCAAAACTCCGAGGTTAGCTCCGTCTCTAATGACCAAGCTGTCGACGGGAAGTTAAACCCTAAGCATCCTTCCTTCCTTTTCTCCAAGCGTCTCTTTTATTTTGCTGTAGGTGGTACCTATCTTTCTCCTAATTATACGTGCTTCTACGTACATTTGTCCTTTATCCACTCATGCCTAGCTATTTTACACTTCCTGTCAGCCTCATTTAAACTGTGTTCCGTATTGCCAGTGATCGTATCTCAGTACTCGAACAGTAAGAAGATAACGAGATAAATACACTTTATTTGTGCTAATTGTTGAGTCTCGTCTACCTATAAGGGGGACAGTCATTTATATTCGTAGATCGCAACACTAATTTTAAGTGTTTTATTTATTTTTGCTTTGTTTCATTAAATATCGTGAATTCACAGCTGATGTATACAATTTGTTAGAGGGCTCCTCGCGTACGCTGGATTGCTATCAGTGGAGCTAATTATAAACGAGCAGAATGCTGCTTTGTGAAACGTTGTTATCTTCATGATGCGGAAGAGAAAGAGTGAAGCTCATACACTTATCTCTCTCTCATACTCCCACGCTTTCATGAATGACTAATTTGGGTGACGGTTATCGTATTTGCCAACTACGCTGAAGTAATTCTGTGCGCCTCTCGCCAACACGAAAAGCCTGGCTGCTTAGGCTGCCGTCATCTACATCTTAATGGTGTGGTGTCTGCCGTACGCGGAACGCGAGAGCGCCCCAGTTTCGAGGAAAGTTTCATAACAGCTCCAGGCCCTGCTCCCGGCACACTAGTATTTGAGTGTGTGAGGGCGATGCAAATGTGGCCGCAGTTTGCGTTCGTGAAAAACTTTCGCCATTCAGCTATTTGCTGCCCACGTTATTTACGGCGAAAACAGATCCTGGTTGCTCCACAATTTTTTTTTCTCAGCTTTTCTGGTATGATATACGAGGTTTGTCACAAAAGTACCCGACCCAACAAAGAAAATACAAGAATAATGGAAAAAATGTTTATTTTTCAACTAAATTTCCTTTCTACATCTACATAGATTCTCTGCAAATCACATTTAAGTGCCTGGCAGAGGGTTCATTAACCACTTTCATAACTTTTCTCTACCGTTCCACTCTCTAATATCGCGCGGGAAGAAAGAACACCTAAATCGTTCCGTTTTCGATCTGATTTCTCTTATTTTATTGGGATGGTCATGTGTCTCTAAGTAGGTGTGTGCTAGCAAAATATTTTCACATTCAGAACTAAAAGTCGATGATTGAAACTTCGCAAACAGGTCACGCCGCAATGAATAACGCCTTTCTTTTAATGATTTTTCAGCTCTATACACTTTCTCCCTCCATCAATCTTCAATAAGTTCGATATTCTATAATGAGAACTGTCTAACTCCTCATAATTGCCAGTAACTGCCGAAACGCGTCTTAATTTTTTTCATATTTGAGAACAGAAAATAATCCAAGGGACTAAATCTGTCTAACAGGGTGCATGCCAAATGCGGTCCTTTTTGCTTGATTTCTTCGCCCAAACGTTGCAATAAGTTTGTATAGTACTCGCCGTTTATAATATTTTTCTTTTTCAAGGTAGTCAATGAAATTTTCCCAAAAAACCGACGCCAGTATTTGCTGCTGCGAAACTTTGCTAAACGCTCAACTGAAACATCTTCAGTTTTTTTCTGTTTCTTGAGTGTGAGTAAACGTGACACAAACCTTGCACTGAGTTTTCTCATGTTCAAATTTACAGCTAATACGCCGTGTACTGCAGTTTTTTGTAATGTCTACTATGTCTTTTAGCTCGCGCACTTTCAAATGTTTGTATAGCTTATGAGACTTAACTACGGTAAACTTACAAACTACTTATGAACTAGCTAATAATAAGGACGGCACAAATATCCAAGCCCGAGGTAGGATTCGAACCCCCGACCGTAGAGGCCGTGCAGACCGTGACTGGCGTCGCGCACTTTCAGTCGACGATCATCCAGTACCACTTTGTGGATTTCCTTCGCAATTTCTAGAGTCTTGACCTCATTTGGTCGACCACTGCGATTGTCTTGGCACCTCGTGCAGCCTTGTTAAAACGCAGCTACCCAATATTTTACTGTTGTATACGAAGGAGCTGCCTCTCCCAAAGTAGAATCTAGCTCAGCTTTAAAATTAATTGCGCTGAGACCTTTAACCCTTTAATGCATAGTGTAGCTGATCAGCTACAAACCTTATTTTTTTCCTACTATCTCTCAAATTGATCTACATTTTACCGCAAATTCATTTTCATCTGCCTGTATACGTACTGTTACGTATGCAAGAAGCACGTCCCAGAAATCATAAGTCGCAGACTGCTACTGAATCAATTCGACAGTTAGCTGCATTGAGTTACTCGTAACATGTGCTTTTGTTGACTTTAGTATACCTCCTTTGTAATGTAAAAGTAGTCATTCACATACTACCGTTGCAATATGAGTTACTTTTTGAAAAGATCAGCGACACAATAGTGACATTTATTGCATCGGGTACGTCATGGAAGCACTATATAGGTCACCAGCTATGAGTGATTTGTTGCTAGTAGTGCATAATAATTTTAAGGACTTTTTTTAAAAATATTTTCTCAGTATACACGCACTACACATTAATCGTGGTAATTTTTTTATAGCTTCAAATAAAGACATGCATTATAGGGTTATAAAAAGTATCACAGAACGATAACCAATTTTCTCCATTTTCACAAGTTCACTCATAACGTTCACTATTGATGGCTGCCAAACAAACACTAAACGATGTGGCATCTTCAAACTTGAAACATATGCTTAATAGATCGTATACTTTCTAACCCAGAGATATTTTTCAACAACGACTGTCAGTTCTCGGTCAGGTCAGGAACTTATGGGACCACCCTTGCCGGCCGCGGTGGCCGAGGGGACTGAGGCGCTCCAGTCACGGTCTGCACGGCCACTACGGTCGGGGATTCGAATCCTCCTCGGGATGGATATTTGTGCCGTCCTTAGTATAAGTAGTTTGTAAGTTTAGGGACTGATTACCCCGTAGTTAAGTCCCATAAGCTTAACACACATTTGAAACATTTTTTGAACCATCTCGTACATACACATAATTACAATTAGGAACAACTTTAATTGGAAAGACCACATAGGGGTTATAGAACATATGCTGAACACAAAATTAACCCTGCGTTACTAATATCTAGTTTTAACGTTCGCTACTAACACCCGTCTCTCAGGGGGGTTATGCACTTTTGTTAGTAACACCCATCAGTTCGGAGAGTGTGATTCCAAATCAACACTCTACCCGTGCATACTTGTCCATCAGTTCTTCCTCAAAACGTCACAGCTCACTAACAATTTGAAAGTAACCGTTATTTTGACGGATGTTACTAAGCTAGGGTTAATGTAAGTGAACGTGAAATGCAAGTCCTTACGTACAAGGAACCATGGACTAGCTACAGTGTTCACTGGATCGTGAACGACTGGTAGATAGGTGGTACAGTAGGAAATGCTTTTTCCGCCAAGTTCCTGTAGAAAGCGCTGTATTACGTGGGCGCCATCTCGGACTGCGGGGATATCCGTTAGGAAACTAGAAGTGTAACCGCCGGCGTGGCCTATCACACGTCGCCGCGACGGATGTAATACAATTAACTGGAGAGAAAGTCGGCGGGCACGTTTCGCGCGATTGGATCACCAGAAGGGAAACGGCGCTTGCCGCACAAAGTCCCCAATCCGCGTAATCGTGCTGTAAGTCTTCTCGAATATTCTGCGACATCCTTATTTTGTGGTCAGGTACTCGGGAGGGCTCAAGTGACGCAATGAGCTAGTGAGACACTACCATTTCCCAAACGTAGAAGTGTAACCTGTTATTTGCCATGTTAGTTATACATTGACAACACTGTCCCGCAGAGAATTTGGAGTATTGCCGTCTATATGTCAAAAAGTGAGCACGTAAACTCGCGCGCTATGAATACCAAGGAGTATAATGCATTTAACCTTAGTTCAAGACAGAAAATGATCTCTCATGAAGCTTAACACTCAAATCGGAGTTGTATAAACGTTGATCCCAGAGTATGCTACCGCGAACTCGGATCATATTTGACTGGCGAAACTTCGCCGTTCAAAGTTAGGTTCAACTATAATCATCAGTTTACAGCGTAGTGATATTTCTAGCAAATAAAACCCGAAATAAATACAGCATTTGTTACAAAGTCAAAATACAGTAAGCTAATAAAAATGGTTACTTAATTCGCATACCGTTAATGCTCGATGTACTTTCTTCGATCTGAAAGGCTAGGTTACAGATATTACCGGCTATTTACGTAATGAGTGACCTAATAAAATAGGGAGACGAGTCGTAATTTAGGTGATTAGTTCGAAGGCATTTTATAGGCACCAAACTGCAGACTCGGAAAAGAAAATTCGTAGTATTGACAGTTAACATTTTAGTTTGTAAATTATGGCTGCAGTGAATAACGATCGAATATCTCATACACAAAATGTTTGTCAAGCTTATGGGACTTAACTGCGGGGTCATCAGTCCCAAAACTTACAAACTACTTATAGGCTACCTTACACTAAAGACAACACAAAAATCCATGCCCGAGGGGCGATTCGAACCCCCGCCGGGGAATGGCCTCGCGTTTTCGCAGCATAGCGCCTCAATGCGCTCGGCCGTTCCGCCGCGGCCATCTCATACACATGTGCTCTATAAGCACGAGGAGCAATAACTGTACAGTTCGAATTAATTGTTTAACTACTAAACACATACTGCTATGACAACCGCGTACGCGTTGAAGAATGAAATTTGACTAAGCTTTGCTGATTAAATTGTCAACCATGTAGCTTAACATAGTTCATTGTGGCTCAGCGCTAACAACATAGGCTACGGTGTTAGGTTTTGCAGTTCGAATCTACTTTTATGCTTAGAAATTTTCTCTCCCTTGGATCTTAATGTCTCGACTGCATGTTCATAGAACATAATTGTAACAACACTACCATCCGCCCCCCCTCCCCATAGCCACTGCTGTATGTGCACCGTTTCAATAGCTGTCCAATTTTCTCCGCTGAAAAGATTTCCAAATTTCTTGAATCGGTCAGGTCTGTTGCACGTTATTCCTTCTATAGCCAAAGTCGCATCAATTAAGATTTTTCATAAATACGAATACCACGATTTTTTGTCTTCTCCTTATTTGCACGTAGTCCTCATTGTTGTTGTAGTTGTGCACCGTTCTGACTAAAACTATCCTGGAGTTCTTATTAGCTCCACACCATTTGCGTGGGTTTGTCTACGGCTGATACACTTCACAACTAAAGTCGCTTAAAGTCAACGATCAAAATAAAAGAAATGAAAAACATTGTGAAGGAAGTGTCGACTTACTTATGTCACACGTATTTAAATGCCATTAGTTACGACGTCCGTGGTAACTTCAGAAATCTTGTATTGTTCCGTGTAGCGCTAGTTCTAACAACAAAAACAGAATAGGTACTTCATCTTGCTAGCTTCTCTTGCAAAGTCAACTGCAGGCAGACGAATATATGTGCTAGGGCGATCGACCAGTGGGCCAGTGTTCTTTCCACAAATGACTTCCGATTTGATATGGATAGGGTTTCTCTACGAATTTGCATCTGGAGCTAACGCAGAACACGGTTTCGGCACACAGACGATGTGGAAAAAGACCGATATCGAAGAAGCCCCGTAATGTATGTTGATGGGATTCAGAAAGAAATATACTCCATAACAAAATTAGTAGTAGCAGTAGTAGTAGTAGTAGTATTTCGTCAGGGCAACTCCGCGGAAGATAACACACTTTCTGGAGAACGATGACATGTTGCTAAGATTTTGAGATATATGCTTAGTCTCTTGAATTCTTCAGCACGTTGATATTTTCGGTGTTAGAGGGCAACCAAGAATGAATTTATAAACTATAGAGCCCATTAAGAGGACAGTAAAACCTCCGTAATAGACAATAAAGAGTTCCAACACGGCCTGCTAACAGAATGTTAATGTTTTCCTTGAGTAGTATGTGCAAAGCTTACAAAAATTATAATAGCGCCGCTGCTAGATGTTACATAAAAAGTGAACTTAAACCTGTTGGACGCCTGTATCTCCGTGTTTGATTTTGACGGTCTGCAGAACTTGTTTGTTGAGCTGTCCAGAGTGACGGTGGAAGGAGCTGTCAACTTCTAGCGTCGGCGACCCGTGGCGCCGCCCTCGGCCCTTCTGGGAACTTGGCGCCGGCTCTTGTTTGATGTTTGCCGACAACAACGTTATTATCTTCTCAGACGATTGTTTGTCTCGTCCGTCATGGAGAATCTCTGCCAGCAATTTGTAATAATTCTGTTGACTGGATTCCACTATAAATAATGTCGGTCGTCTTCGTGACATGTGTCCGGAGTCTCAAGTTTTCTAGAATTTTCCGAACTTTTCGAAAGAAGTTGCGTGCTACACAATTCGCCAGTAATCCTAAAGAAGTTCCAGAGTGGACTAAACAACAACCAAAAATTAGTACCTGGTATAAAAATGTCAGCTTATTTTTAACAAGGCAGCTCTTGTTCTATAGAAAGCAGGGTACCTGTACTTACTGCGACTTTTAAACTTAATTACTTTACTCGTACTTTTCTGGCATTAAGGTTAATGCCTTACGTAAATAATAATAATAATAATAAAATAATCAATACATCTTCATTCTTTCATACACTAATGTTTTATAGTGAACTTACACTAACAATACAAGTAAAACATTTACTGTAGCTCTGATTCTCATTCCGATATTAAATTCAATTATTTCCATTTACATTTCTTGTCTCTCAGCTATTACTTTAACTGGGAGTTGTGCTCGCTAAACCATTTCTTCTATTCTCCTCAACCATGAGCTTCGGTATTGAGTTGTAATGGCTGATTCTCTCTCATTCTTCTAAATCTTACGTCTAAGGGCGTTATTGACCATAGTCTTGCATCAGAAAATTATCCAATAAGTTTTGATTCGATATAAGTGATATGATCCGATGGAAAAAAATGTGTTCGTTATGGCGCTGAATCGATCTCTATGTATATAAAAGCGAAAGGACACACATTCACTCACTCACTCACTGACTAAACATGAAATCTCGAAAACTACTTCACCCATGAAGCTGAAATTTGGCAGGAATGTAGTTTATAGGTAGAAGACGTCAGCTAAGAAACGATTTTGTGATGGGGTTGATAGTTCAAGGGATATGACGTCATAAACAATGAAACCTTCCCCGTCTTGCGACACGTGATAGTGTGACTTTATCACTCCACTACTTGAGGAGGAGAGCACTTAGCGACTTGCAAATAACTTTAAAGATAATTTCAAACCTTTAGAAACCTTTTTCTTGTTGACCACCCCGGCTTCTTTTTCGTCGTTCATGCATTAAAATTACGACCTTTGGCATGACGTCACAATTTATTTCCCGTACACTATTAATTATATTCTCGAGAAATGTTACAGACAGTACACACACACACACACACACACACACACACACACACACACACACACACACACTAAACGTACGTTCGAATTTTTATCATAGTACGACACAGTTCATGATATATGGAGTCATAAACAATTAGTTTCATGAAAAACCGCCTCATCACACATGAAGTTTTGATTTATTACATCTTTCCCAAGATTATTCGTGACGTATTTTGCAGACATTTTATATATACACACCACTGGATGTACCAAACATTCAAATGTTTGTTAAGCTTATGGGACTTAACTACGGGGTCATCAGTCCCTAAACTTACAAACTACTTATGAACTACTTATGAACTACTTACGAACTAGGACGGCACAAATATCCATGCCCGAGGGGGGATTCGAACCCCCGACCGTAGTGGCCGTGCTGACCGTGACTGGAGCGCCTCAGTCACCTCGGCCCTGGATGTACCTTCAAAATAATGTCGTATTACGTAATATAGTTCAGGTGCTATGACGTCAAAGACAATGAAATGCATGGAAATTCGCGTTAATACGCATGAGGTTGTAATTTACCACGTCTTTTTTACCTAATTTCATTTACAACACATTTCGCAGGCAGTTTCCTAATATTCAACTCTACGAACCTGGGTAAATAACGTTTTTCTAGGACACACAATTCAGGAGATATTACGTAATAAACGTGTCATCTGTAAATACGTATTGTAATGTGTTTGTCATTTTAAGTCTTTATTACTCTGTTCGCAGCACATTCCGCAAACAATATCCAAATATACCATTGAAAGGAGCTACAATATTAAATCACTGAACGACACATTGATCAGCAGATACGACGTCATTACCACTGAGCTTTTTGGAAACGAAACTACAAAGCGAATCTCTCTGTAGATTGAAGCGCAACGTGTGTACAAATACCGCAGATGTCTTCATTATGGCGATGTTGATGCTCAAGGCGCACTTCTACTACCCGGGCTGTTGTTTATAGTGAAGTTTTGAATTAAATGTGTCAATGTCACATATCATTTGTATTTTAATTTTTATCTTTGTGTGTTTGGATACTATTCGTGAAATTTTGTACATTATGCGTGGCTGCCTTATTTCTTACATATTCTCCGATAAATATATTATGGGAAAAAAGGAGATGGACAGAGAGAGAAGGGATAGGAGAATTACTAACTCATGGCTTGAATAAATAAATAAATAAATACCCGGGCAATGCCGGATTTTCAGCTAGTCCTTCATATATCCATATGTTGTTTTATGATAATCATACCATATGATTGACCCAAACTTCTCTTTTTTAGCACTGTTATTACATTCCGTTTTTTTATATAATTCCTGTAGCTCATTATAGGAGATAGACGTAAGGGAATTTTGAAGTCGATAGTGTGCATTGCGGCATTATTGTGGTGTTTTTCCTAGTCCCTGCTATATTTGCATCTGTTCCATTGCCTTCTCTGAAGAGTTCCTAATTTCTTATAACGGTCAATTCTGTTAAGGGTCATTCCGTGGATATCCAAGGCGCATCAATCACGATATTTCTTAATTACAAATACCACCACGATTTATTTTATTTTCCAAAAAATGTTCAAATGTTTGTTAAGCTTATGGGAGTTAACTACTGGGTCATCAGTCCCTAAACTTACAAACTACTTACGAACTACCTTATACTAAGGGCGGCACAAATAACCATGCCCGAGGGGGGATTCGAACCCCCGACCGTAGTGGCCGTGCAGACCGTGACTGACGCGCCTCACTCTCCGCGGCCACCGCGGCCGGCTTTTATTTTCCCCTCATTAGCAAGTAGTCTTGTTTACGTCACAATTTTACCGTTTTCCACCATCCTGACAACTGTCCTGGAATTCCTTATTAGTGAGTGCCACACCACTTGCTTGGGTGTATCTACCGATGTTTACACTTCACAATTGGATTCGCTTGAGGCTAGTAATCAAAACTGATTTGAAAGTCATGAATCAAAATAAATAAACGCGTAGTGTATATATATATATATATATATATATATATATATATATATATATATATATAAAATGTTGATTTACTTACGTCACACATATTTAAATAGCGGTAATTCTAACCTCTGTGAGAATTTAAGGAATCTTGTACTGTTCATTGCAGCGCTATTTCTAACTACACAAACAGAATAGGTACCTCATTCTGCACGCTTCTCTTGCAAAATCAGTTGTAGACAGCTGCGTACAATTGCTAGAATTTTTACCCACAACCGTTCTCCATATAATGTGTGACGGAGGATACATAATTTTTCGGCATCCTCTTCCTCCACCACTTTCCCCTCGCACTTCTGTAGGTCCCCTCCCTTCGCTGTTCCATTAGAGAGTGCGGAGTGCGGAATCGGAGACTACTGCTACGCAACCGTATACACCCCACTCTGGCTTATGGCCATTTCACGAAACGTATGGGGGTGCACTATTATATTCCTTGACTTGCCTCGGGGCGGGGCCTCAAGAGTCTTGAGAGGAAGTCTGCACGCTATGCGCGACGTTTTTCTCGCAGCGAATCCCAACGCAGTTACGGCAGCTGTCTTGGTGTAGCGCCCTCACGCTTCCATACCAGTGAGGATTAGAGTACTACCAGCAATATTTTTTGTTATGTTTGTTAAATTTGTAAAGTTCTAAGGGCGGTGACCATGCCGACCTCAGAGATAATTTTTGTTCCTTAGTCCTTCAGTGATCCTCCAAATAATTTTCTCCAGTCCCTCGATCATATCGTAAGTCCGGATGGTGCGAAGCCGGGATTGTCTTCGTGTGTTATCACGCGACGTTCTGCATTCTTTGAAACCGTCGCACACTCGACATATCCATGACACCAACACATGTCACTACACTGTCCATGAATTTGACTCGGTTTCACACCACACAAATGAAGGAAACGAATACTGAATTAAAATCGCATTTCTGTGTATGTTTCTAAAAGTTTACTTACCGGTTTTTCTTACAAGTCCATCTTCAGACTTTACTGTTTTGTCAAAGAAGTTTTTTAACCACAAAGGAAAAATGACATCTTTGGCTGTACTGTGGTAGTAAAATAAATGTGAAAGATTAAACAATTATAAATAAATAAAAAGGAGGTGTGGGGTAAATCAGGAATAAACTTATGTTAAACTAGAAAATGTGTGTAACATTTTAAATAATTAACCATTTCCGTAAAATAAATTACTTTTAAATTCTGCTGAAGAATATTTTGTATAGGCTTTACATACAACCGTAGGTACATATAATATTTGGGGTTGTTGGGTAGCATCAATAACTTAACAATTAATTATATGTGGGATGTGATACAATTTTAAGAGTCAAGTGTAGAATAGACCTTTCTAGCGAACATAATTTTCTCCGAAACTTAGACAACTATAAATGAACACAATAGGGGAAATAATGGATGGAGCGATATGATCTTACAGTCTGGGAGGAAATGGGAAAGCAGCAAGGAACTGTAACTAAGAATTGAAAAACTTTCTCTAAACAATATTTTAAATAAATTAACAATTTCAATAATTAAATTACTTGACCAGTCTCCTAAGGAATATTTTGGGAAAGAACCAGAAATAAACTTAAAGTTTAAATTGTAGAATGTACTTGTATTAAATTTTTAGTAATTCACGATACCAATTACATAAATTACTTAACCAGAGTACTGTCCGCCTACGTAGTGCACGCGTGGTGGGTTGCCACGCAGGAGGCCCGGGTTCGATCCCCGATCTGGTCGCAGATTTTCTCCACTGGGGGACTGGGTGTTGTCGTCCTCATTATCGTTGCATCATTACCGATACGTAAGTCGCCGAAGTAGCGTCAACAAAAGACTTCTACCAGGCAGGCTGAACACGATCCCAGATGGGGTATAACAGCCAAAAATGCCACACGAAATCATCAGTCATCACCAGACTGCTGTCCGCCTCCGTAGCTCAGCGGTAGCGTTGCTATCACGCAGGAGGCCCGGGTTCGATTCCTGGCAGGGGACTGGGTGTTGTGTGTTGTCCTAATCATCATCATCTCATCATCATTGGCACGTAAGTCGCCCACGCGGCGTCAAATAAAAAGACTTACACTAAGACGGCCGAACAAACCCGGAAGGGTTCACCCGGCTAAGAAAGCCATACGCTCATTTTTTACCAGACTGCTGAAAAAAATTTTTGAAGATCTGTTACATGTTACTATTGCAAGAGCATACAAATCATTTACACGAGAAATATGATATAGAGTTTAGTGTAAAAATAAATAAAAAGAAAAAAAGAAAAAAATTTTAGTGTAAAAATAAATAAATAAAAATAAAAAAATAAAATAAATTCTAAATAACATAATACTCTGAAAAACTTAGCCAGCTAAAAATTAATATAATATGGGAAATTAATGTAACGTTAGAAACTGAAAGTTTGGGAGTTAATAGAAAAATACAGATGATTAAGTGAAACTCAGAAGAGGGGATGTGTTGAATTAGTATTTTAAATTACCAACCTTCTTTTCCGAATATGAACATATATTGTTAGCACCAACATACACGGGGAGGCATGATCATCATAATAGGAGAAATCAGATCGAAAAACAGAAGGATTTAGGTGTTGCTTTTTCACGCAAGGTATTGGAGAATGAAACGATAGACAAATATCTTAAAAGTGGTTCGATGAACCCTCTGCCATGCACTTCAATGCGATTTTCAGAGTATCAGGGCTGAGGGGGTAAGAAACGAATGGTTGCACCTTGATTTTCTACTGAAAACTACGCCATTTTCAAGGCCCCTACATACGCTCCGATTTATCGCACGATCAACAAGATGCCCAACCTACCAACCAATTGGTAGCAGCCTTCACATGTTCCGTCCAACTGCACGCAGCGCCACCCTGTTTTGGTGTCTGTTTGTCGAACTGTTCTTGTTTTCGCGTGTTCGCTGTGCAGACGATCTCAGGCATGGAAGTTGGTCAGAAAGCGCTACACACGATACAATTTGTCGGGTGAAGTGGTGGGGGAATCAGAGATCGGGTGGTCAGGCACAACCAACCGGCCGACGAGGAAAGTCGGTCGAGTAGCGCCTAAAACCGCCCAATTATCGGGTGCCCAACGAAATGGTCCAATAAATCGCATCGTGTGTAGGGCCCTTAAGTATCAGTAACAGTCCTAACTCTCTCCGCTGCCGCTAGAGTTCCATGTGCCGCACAGTGGTGCCATCTCTTATCACGCATTCACAACGAGTACACGCGAGTTTTGAAACAGACATGTTTGTATCAGCAGCCAGTTTTGAGGAAAAGAAATCTGTGGTGTTACAACTTGAATTCACCTCGTACCACGGGTCGAGGCTGTCGGCTTGCGACTGGACGGTGGTTTGGGTGGCAGGTGATGCGTGGCGGCGCGTTTCGGCACCGTGTGATTAAGGGTGCGCGCTGGTCAGTTTTCTCCCGGCCACCTCGCCTGCTGGCCGGCTGCCGATCGCAGCCGCAGCCTCAGTCTGGACTCTCGCCAATAACGGCAGCCGCCGCGCAGACCAGACCGCTTTTTGCCGAGCCTCGCGCCGCAACAGCTTCCCCGAACCGCGCCGCACTGGCCGCGGACAACACCGGCCGCCTGCTGCGTTCCACGGTGTGCGCGGTTCCCAGCTCTTATCTCGTCTGCCGGAGGTTTTAGGCGCAGTTTAATCGGTCGGTAGCAAATGCAGTGCGTCCGAAAAGTGTCTCCGCAGTGGCGATCTCGGCGTGTTCGCGTTGCGGAGCGTGTAAGGTTGGCAGCACAGACAATGCGCACCTGCAGCACTACCCCCACTCTGCTACCACTGCGCGTCCACGCAACACGTGCAGGTGAGCTTTGTCTGCGCTTTGTCGCCACTGAGTAGACTCTTCGCGGACACACTGTATATATATCGAGACAAAATATCTCTCTGGACATTGATTTATTATTTGACATTAAAATCAGTAGGTTAACGACATTGAGAGTTTTGCTTTGAAGAACAGACGAAGAGGAAATTTAAATATTCGCAATCGCAAATCTCGGAAAGTACTTGACAGGCCGAGCGCTCGTAGGCGCCTTGCTGCAGTAGCGCACAGTTGGTCGCCGTCAGAGGTTAGAGTTCTCCCTCAGGCGCGCGCGCATGTGTGTGTGTGTTGTGTGTGTGTGTGTGTGTGTGTGTGTGTGTGTGTGTGTGTGTGTGTGTGCGCGCGCGCTTAAGTAGTTTGTATGGCTAGCGACCGGTGTTGAGAGTTTGGTCCATTACCTTTCCAACAGCTGAACAGCAGCAGTGACTGTCCCATTGTGAGACTTTGATATTAGTTTTTAAATATGAATTAAACACGCTGATGAGTGTATAAGCGTTATATTCACTGCGCTCAATCATATCTCATTGAATAGAGCGACCAAGAGACATCTTTCAGAAACATGCTAATGTTGAAAAGTCAAAGAGTAAAAAATTTTTTGAAAGAGTAATTATTGCTCCCTATTGCACGGTATATTCTACAATCATATCTCTTGACCCGATTCACGAACACCCGTTGGACTCATCTCAAAATTTACTAATATATATATATATATATATATATATATATATATATATATACAGGGTGTTAGTGACGTGTAACTGTTTTTTCTCGAACTAATCTGTAGCCAGTTTTACAAGAGGTGATAATTTTTGGAAAATTCGAAAAAAAAAAACCAACCATATACTTCTTTATTAATTGACTATAGCCATTGGCCTTGTTTAAAGTGCATAATTCGCTTCTGGGTCTTACCTGCAATGCGAAACTGTCCGTTATGCAAAGTAAATTTTCAAAAAATGCTCAAATGTTTGTAGAGAGCTTATGGGACTTAACTACGTGATCATCAGTTCCTAAACGTACAAACTACTTATGAACTAGCTATAACTAAGGATGGCACAAATATCCATGCCCGAGGGGGGATTCGAACCCCAGACCGTAGTGGCGCTGGAGACCGTGACTGACGTGCCGCAGTCCCCTCGGCCACCGCGGCCGGCAACGTAAATTTTTCTGATGTTCGAAAGAACAAACACCACAGTATAACTTTATAAAAATCCGCTGACGGTCGACGAGCCTTTAAGTGCGGATGCATACCAGGCCCTAACTCTGACGGGAATCGGCTACATCCCGAAAGACTGAGTCTTAAATGGTAGGACTACGTGAGTAGTGTGTGTCTAAGTTGTTGTTGTTGTTGTTGTTGTTGTTGTTGTCGGAATTTTAGGGGACTACTCTGAGAGATCATCACTCCCGTGGATAAGTTGAAAATTTGCATCTGACGGGACGCATGCAGGGGTAGTCGACGCAGCTGCGTTAATTGTCATTTACTCACAGTAAACATTTACAAAATATACTGAAGCGTAAACATAGCTTTTAATGTCGTATTTAGTATTAAAACTTTTCTGTTTCCTGGCTAATAACATTGGTTCATCTCCCGACTCACTCCATAAGACTAAATGTCTGATCTCTTTGTAGTTCTCCTATCACTCTGATAAGGCGTCGAACTAATCTACATTCGTCAGTGAAGAGACCCGGAAGTCATTAATCCTTACAGTTACCTTAGTCGTCCTGCTCCACACGGTCACCTTTGCGTTCAGGCGCCAGTTATGAACTATGGAAAAGAACACCAAACCGCGTAGATTTCTTTGTGCTGATCACTCTCAATTTGCTTTTTATAAATCCAATGTGCTGTTCACTTTGACGTAACTGGGGAACGCAGGTTTCAGCACATTATCATCGTTCTCGTGAATGTTGCTATCTTTCTGAGACAATCTTTCATTAATCTAACTGCTTTAAAAAATTCGCTTTGTCTTTTTGTGCGACGTATAAGAACAATTCCGGAAAAAAGTCTCGACAGCTGCTCTTAGGCTTTCATTCTACTAGGAAACATATCGTCGACACGAAACATTTTCATGTAAAAACTCGGTCCCGACTTTTGCAGATCGAGACTGGTTTAAGGGTTCAGAGAATGCAGAGAACCGGTCTCTCAACTTGGCTGTGTTGTCGTCGTCATCGTCTTCGGCGCTGAGAACTGCCTTGCGAAAAAGTATTGGCGGAAGATAATTGCGAGGAGATAGAGCTTGCTCCCACCACTTTTACTTTCGCAGGCTACAGGGAGACGGAGCGGAGAAATTAGAAATCCGGCACCCACAATCAGGGCCTGTACCAGAGCCTTATTTCTTCAAGGGAGACCTTTGACTTCGATCGTTCGAAAAGTGCGTTCTGTGAGATTTTCATATAAAACGTTGCATTATATCGAAAGTAACATGTTACTTCAATTACATACAACCGTCAGTTTAGTCGTATAAATACAGTTATTTGTTATGTAATTGATAATATTTTATATAATTGACTAGTCGACCCAGCCCTGCGGAATGGCCATGTGGTCTAAGGCGTCGTGCTACGTTCAGGGCGGTCGTTCCCACCGGAGGTTCGGATCCTCAAAATGTTCAAATGTTTGTATAGCTTATGGGACTTAACTATGGGGTCATCAGTCCCTAAACTTACCAACTACTTATGAACTACCTTACACTAAAGACGGTACAAATTTCCATACCCGAGGGAGGATTCGAACCCCCCACCGTAGTGGCCGTGCAGACCATGACTGGAGCGCCTAAGTCCCCTCGGCCACCGCGGCCGGCTCGGATCCTACCTCGTATTTGTGTGTGTGTGTGTGTGTGTGTGTGTGTGTGTGTGTGTGTGTGTGTGTGTGTGTGTGTCACTGCTTTTAAGTCTAGGGACTGATGAACCTAGCAGTTTGGCCCAATAGGTTAACAAACATTTGAATTTCTAAATATCACGCAAAATACTTCTTCAGACAAAGTTTCATTTTCCGCAATTAGCATATGAAACTAATACTCCTAGCTAACCACTCGCGGGAAAGAGCAGAAATTATCGATAACCAAGTCGCGCGACTGCTGATTTCTAAATTTCGATATGTATATCGATTAAAGTGACGAGTGTTCAAAGTACTTTAGAACATAAGCGATAAAAATACGTTTCTGTAACAGACTTAAGTTTCACGATAAAAGTTAAAAATCGGGTGAAGTAATTGAAAAATCGAGGACGCAGGAAAAGTGAAAAATCTGGTGGAGACTCTCGCCTAAATCGGGAGAGCTGGTGGGTATGCAACTAGTGGAACGGTAAGAAACAAAGAGAATAAGAAAATGTTTTAGTAAGCTCCATTGACTATGCCAAAATCCTGGTACCACTACTGGCCTCATTTTAAGTCTTAGTCGCATCTTTCGAGAGGCAGAGAAATACTAACTTAAGCCGAATAAAATAGTTCGTAGTAAACTAGGAATCATTTAGAGGCATTGTAAAATATTAATTCCAAGGGCGATGCTTTTTAATAGATTATTTAATACGATAGGCCTGTTTCGGCGTGAATGCCAACGTCTAATTGGTAGCTCTTCTAACCGTCGTACGATTGCTGTTTATCTGATCCATTTGGTTCTTATCTAACGTGCATTAGAACCGTTTGTAACGCACAGACGTTTTGAGGGCACACAATGCGCGGCAGCAAAGGCTGTGTCATAACCATGAAACAGAGCAAAATAAAATTAATTATGTTATTACGACCACAGATTCGAGTTGCCAGTAAAATTACGAACTCTTGGATATCAATAACAGACCGGACGGATACTTAATTAAAAAGTAGCAAAACTAAATCAATTAATTTAGGGCGTTTTATTAATTTTCACCAACCATGAGCATCACAGATGATTGCTTACTTAGAGGACAATCGAGAGGAAGGGACAGAGTAATTTCTACATTACCAGTTTGGTTAATGTAAAAATTGTTCAAAATGGAGAATTTCTTGTAGCTGTTACATTTAAAAGCAAGCGGAAGTCGCGCCTTTGCGGAGGCATACCAGTTTTGTCCCGCGCTCCAAACAGGTGTCCCAACCTTAGTGTCCGAGAAACAGTGCCGTCCGCAAGGGCTAAGCTTCGCCAATGTTTCTCTCCCCTACCTGTAAGGTTGGCTACAGGGACTATTTCTGAACATCGGAAGTACACTGCGGTGCCGTCCCCGGACAACAGCCACGCACCGCCATTCGGTTGCAGATCTTCGAAGTATCCACCTCGCGGACAGTCTAGGGCGGAAGCTACCGCCGTATTAGGAAAGCGTGACTTTGAGGACCGTCCGGGTCTGTTTTAATGATGGCAGAGTGGAAGCATCCGATACACTTGCCATTCAGTTTATAGTCAGGTAAACTTCGCCGTTTGGCCCCTGCTCTGGTTAAAGTATTACTACTTCATGGGTAGCAACATTCTCTCTAATTCGACCACTCTCCACTCTCTAAGGACTGCAAATGTATCTGTATAAAATGTGCTTATTCACTGACTATTGTTAGTAATTCCTTGTCCTACCGCAAAGCGATTTCGTGGCAAAATACTCTTATTTGTGAAATAATATTATACATGCAACAGGGCTACTTCACATTCGTCATATCTTTATTATAAACATTTTTGTACAACTTATGGGACTTAACTACGGGTTCATCAGTCCCTAAGCTTACAAACTACGTATGAACTAGCTAAGACTAAAGACGGCACAAATATTCATGCCTGAGGGGGGATTCGAACGCCCGACCGTAGTGGCCGTGCTGACCGTGACTGGAGGGCCTCAGTCACCTCGGCCACCGCGGCCGGCATATCTTTAGTAATACAGATTTCACAACACTTCTGCCTATTTGTTCTGTAACTTTCCTACTGTCTTCTTTTCAATTAATGAATCTTCACTAAGGCAACGAAACACCTGCCATGAGAAGAAGTCCGACCTCTTTACGGTCCAAGGACAGCAGATCAGCAGGTCAGCAGGTGAGTGTAACTTCCCATCTGAGAGGAAAGGGCGATAGGCAGCAACCCTTCTTGCTTCATCTTCACCATTTACACGTTGTTTTGTAGTTTCTTAAAGAATTACAGCAACAGTTCTAATACACCTGTTAAATAAGAACCTAACAGATCAGATATACAGCGATCTTACAAGGATAAGAAGAGCTAACAATTTAACCTGACGATGGCATTCGCGCCGAAACAGGCCTGTCGTATTAAATAATTTGTTGATGAGCAGCGTCCTTGGAATTAATATTTTACAATGACTCTAAATGACATACACGACGCAGCGGGCCCAGAACAAGGAATCAATTTGTATTGAAAATGTCAAACCTTAATCGTCTCTAGTCATACAAGAATATTTTGACTCTCGCAAATCAGTCCGTTCGAGGTCGGGCTTGGTGGTCTTGGGTTCAAGCGATCGACTGGAAACCGAAGGGTCACGGGTTCGAAACCCGGTCGGATCTCGGATTTTTTTTTTTTTTTCAGTCTGCTCTTTAACCCATCCTTCACCTCTCTACGATGTGAGGAGTCGCCAGAAACGACACGTGGTTCGGTTTCCAATTGAAAGACTTGCACCAGACAAATGAGCCATACGACATTATTATTATTATTATAGTGCGACCGAGATTACTTTGATAACAGTCTCGGAGGACAGCCGTTGGCCCGTTGGTGTCCAGGCCGCACAGTCCTGGCGATCACACTCCAGTAGATGTGAGGTGTACATCATCGCTCGTGGTGTGTGTTGGGCGCAGCCGCAAGTCGACCGTGACGACCACTCTGGCGGCGGACCCGTAAACCGCCCTGCCGCGTATATACTGGTACGCCCTAATGGCGGTATGGCCCCGTTTATGGTGGATTTTACAGCCCCACTAAACTGCGCTAGGCGTTTCCTCTTAATTAACTCCAGAGTGGCTGTCGATAGGAAGCAAGGGAGCAGCGGGCTCAGTCTCGAGTGGCCACTTAACGTGTCCAGCCTTCAGTGTCCATAAAGGGGGCGAGGCTTGACGGTGGCCGAGTGCGTTGCAGCGCTCAAACCACTACAAACAACAGAACAGCTGGAATACCAAAGAGCGTCCATTAGTCCACAATGCCGAAGATTAGTTGCATTGATCTGATATCTAATCATGATATCGTCATCAGCCATTTCAATCATTAAATTATGTGGCCTCTTCGAGTCGTGGATTCGGGTAGGCTTTTAGCAGTCCTCTCCAAGTGGAAAGGTCTTGAGCAGTACTCTGCCAGGCGCTACCAACGATGTTCTTGATGTCTTTGTCCCAGCTGTCCGGTGGTCTTCCTCTAGGCCTCCGATGCTCTCTCGGACTCCACTGCAGCACTAGCTTCGTCCATCTGCTGTCATTTCATCTCGCGACGTGGCCGACCAACTGCTATTTCAAGGAGCCAACTGTTACCGATCGGATTTCATCTGCCCTCTGAGCTGTCCTCAGTTTCGCTGTCCTAAATGTGTTCAGTGTCCATGCCTCACAACCATACGCCAGCACAGGAAGAATGCATTGATCAATTACCGCTTTCTTCAGATTTACTGGCATTTTTTAAATGAATACTTGCCAGCCACGTTTTATGCACCAATTGATTTCAAGCCTTACATATCCCTTCCTGTTTATAATCTGGCCATTGATCTCTTCTAACGGACTGTCGTCGACTTTCACATCCCTAGCTGGGACCCACTTTTTGGACATTACTTTTGTTTTGGAAAGGTTCACATTCAAGCCAAACAACTAACATTCCTATGCTAGATCCTTAACTAAGGCAATATAATCAGCATAAACCTTTTTTCCATTAATTCAAATTCCCTCACCTTCTCAGCTCAGCTTTGACATAGCAATTTCCAGTACAGGATCGAAATTGTACCGAGTTGAAATTGAAGTAGGGTGAAGGGAGTGAACGAAAAACTTGTCTCATCTTTACTGATTGGAGAGGTCAAGGATTGTCAATTTGGAGAAGTAAGAAATTCCCAGAGTCGGTTGGGAAGCGAGACTGTGGTGTCTCGACTATAGAATAGCCAGGTTTATTCGCGGGCAAGCGCTCTACCGACTGAGCTAAACCGGTCCCGTCCCCAAAGATTTAAATTCGCCGGTACTTAACTTCCTATCTTCGAAACTTGACAGAAGTTCTGCGAACCAAGCAGGAATAGCACTCCTGGAAGAAAGGGGACTACAGCATGGAAAACGGCTTACAACGAGACCATTCGGTATCGGAAATTCAGTTTGCGATGAGACTTAGCAGTTTAGTAGTGCACGTCAAGGCTGTCCGCTGAAATAAGTTTTGAAGCGCAATATCCAGATAAAAGGGTTCTAAATTTAAGCGCAATTCATATACATGTTATTTACTACTCAAAAAGGCCTGTACAGTATTATGGCGGAATAGGTTAAGCAGTAGTGTGCCTGTCACATCGATGATCACGGTATGACTAGTAGGACTAGAATACCAGCAAGTTGCAAAATATGGAGATTTATGTTGCTAAAATAGAATATTTACAATAAACTGAGGATCATTGAGAAGGGAACGTAATTTATGCAACAAAATAATGAAAAAATTGTAATAATGTTCGTCTTAAATATCTGTTAAGTGTACCGATATTTTTTGATTTATGCTTAATAATCAATGAAGAAATTTCAGTAATTATGTTTGCATTAAAAATGTTTAAGAAATGGACCGATATTTTGATTTGTGTTTAAAAAATTAACGTACAAATTTTGCAATATAATTATGTTTGCCGTTTAAGATCTGTGGGATCGACATTTGGTATTGTTTCGGTTGCTCACGTGATTCGTGGAGCTGTGGTTGTTTTCCGGAACTCGTGGTCTTTCGGCTGGCGGAGGAATCGTTTATTTTATACAATAAATAAGGGTATTTTGTTACAAAGGTTCAACAAATCACGTGACCAAACTTATAGACATTGTTTGATTATCCAAAACTGTAGTGAAGATCTCAGAACGGTAATAAAAGTGAACATTGTGAAAAGTATTTGTGGTGTTGCGAATTTTTATTGCACTGATTCTCGTAGGCCAGTGAAACAATGGACATAGAAGCAACGTGAACAATCGCCCCTTGAATAATCTAGCCATTAGTAGAAATTTTTATTTCGGTAGTTCACATGCCCTAAGTTTATATATAATGAATTGCTGTTCGTTAGTCTCGCTAAAACTCGAGAATGGTTGAACTGATTTGGCTCATTTTAGTCTTGAACTATTCGTGTAAGTCCAGGGAAGGTTTAAACGGTTATAAAATATGGAAAAGTGGCCCGAAAAATAGGAAAATCGGGAAAAACAAACAGCTTTTTCCAGTGAGCTATCAATACCGTTCGTCCAATTGTGATAAAATTTTGTACATATCATGTTGAAAGCAAGAGGAAGATTCGCATCAAATAAAAATTTGGAAAAGTCGCCCGAAAAGTAGGAAAATTTAGGGAAAACCGAAAGAGATTTTTTCTATGAATAAAAATCAATTGCCACTTGGTTGTAAGAGCATCACTTGAGTACGGCTTGACAGGACAAGGTTTGTATAAAATAAATTTTTTGGAAAATCTACCGGAAAATTGGATAATTTTAGAAAAACTGAAAGTGCGTTTTTCAATGTGTTTTTGATTGAATTCAGAACTATAATTGACTATTCATACGACGGAGAGGGGTAATTCTTTTTTGGTTTTGTTCCTTATGTTCTTGGAAAAGTTTTCAGTGGGGGAAAAAAACAGTTAAAAAGGAAAGTAGGAAAATTCGAACCAAGTTCCTTTTTTAATGTGTTTCTAAATGCACTCAACGCCATAAGTTAAGAACCGGTCATCCGATAGCGATGAAATTTTGATCATTTGACGTTCAACGAAAGATGATTATTCTTATGAACTAAAAATTTGGGAAAGTTACCCGGAAATTTTGAAAATTCGCAAGAAACCGAAAGAGCATTTTGCAATGGGATATCAATATCATTCTTCTGATTGCGATAAAATTTTGCAGATTTGACATTTAAAGCAAGAGTATACACATATTAGAAATTTACTCTAGTGTTTCTAGTTTCTGCTGTCCCACTGGCTGCTCACCTTCGTACCTGCACAAGCGTGCTACCTTTATTCCTGTGTCGGTCTTCCTACTCGGCCACCGACACCTACGACGGAAACGAGACACAAAAACGGCGACGAGGCTGGGACACAAAAGATTCGACGGTACATCTTTATGGAGAAAAAACAGTTTTTTGAAGCAATTTTCGGAAAAAAATTAAGTGCATTATTGAATCTATGAAAGGTGCGTTATTTGAAGTTTGTGCTGTTTGTCGATGTGATACCGAAATATTATATGGTGGAAAAACGAATGTTTCATATATGCAACAGCTGCAAAAATATTAATTAATTAATTAAAATGGGAGGAGAGAGAGAATGGAAGCTGATTGAATGTGCACTCGTTGGCTCTCCGTTAGCAAATGCTTATTTCGATTATCGGAATAGTGGAAGCGTTGGACCAGCTTGCTCAGTTACGAGGAAGTGTTTTTGTGGGCATTATATAGTGTTACGAGATGATAGAAGAAAGCTAAAACGTGTGTATTAAAATGAGGCTCAGGTTTTTTGGTAGATCACGTCTCTGACTTCTTAAACAGGGTCTCCTGTTTTTATACTTTTGGAAGGTTGGCATGTTGTGATGAAGTCTGTTTTCGGGTTGATACACGGTGACAGTTATTGATGTATATGAATTCGCATGCGCATATCATTTGGCTTAGTCTTACCCATCGAAGCACTCAACCTTCATTTTCATCTTTCATACAATTTTTATATTACTTTTAATTTCTGTACAGTAGCTTTAGTTGCTGCGATTGGGTCGCGAAAGTTTTTACAGTCAAATTGTGGGTCCCATTAAGAAAAAGTTGGTGTGCAGTCAAATACGCTGTACGCCTAAGTCCATTTGTTGAGATTATGCTAAGAGTGCTTGGGCCATTGAAAATTTATATTAGGATTGTTCAGAATTCTTTGCTTTATAAGGTAGCAGGGACTGATGACCTAATAGATATGTCGCTATAATCATTGAGCCAACCAACAAAAGGTCCGTTGCCTGCCATTCACTCGGAAACTGGTTTGGCTGCACCTGCATTTACTGGTGCCAGCAGCAGAAACAGTTGCGGGTCTGATACTATCATCGTACCTTAATTCCGATTGCTCTGACGTTTTGTTTATTGGCCGTAAGTTATCAGAGCGACTTCTTAGTTGCAGGAGGATTTAGAAGTGGATACAATCGAAGATAATTTTATTGCAGGAAGAAGTTATGACAACAACACTGATCGCCCCAGATGAGGTACTTGTAGAGATTTGTAAGCGTGGGCAGTTAGCTGCAAAAGATTACATTTGAGATAAGCAGTGGCACGTGGCTTATTTCATCCACTGAAATTTCCTCCGAGGAGAAATCTTGTTTATGGTGTAGTTGAACAGCGTTGCTCCAGTGCAAACTATTGGGTTTTTACAAAAAAGTAATTTTTTTCTGACGTCTTCCACGATGTACACTTAAGTTATAAAATAATTATTTTTATGGGAAAAAAAATGTTTTTTTCTAATTCTTACCTGCAATAAGAAGTAAGGTCAACACAGTTTTTACGTTCCACCCACCGGGAATAAAGTTCGTCACATGCTAGGTTGAGTAGAATCACAAGCCATTATTATTTTGCTCTTTTCATTTGTAGTCCACTTCCATGGCTGAACGCTCAGAAAGTCTGACTGCCATGAAGTGGAAGTCGGTTCGCGTCCCGTAACCCTTGCGGTGCTGTAAGTTGAAGTTTGGCAGGAAGAGAAGCGTGCCTGGTTAGCCTAATTGGTTACTGCGGCCCCTGGCCCAAAGCGGGAAATCTGGGTTCGAGTCCCGGTCCAGCACAACTGATATTCGTTGTTATTTCTTTTTAAGACGACGTATTAGCGTGGTGGTTACCGTCACGAGCTGTGGAGGAAAAGAAATGTAAATGACAGGTTTGCATCTACACTCCCCGAGACATTTTTTTTAACGATTTGGTTTAATTACAGTTTATGTAACTTATTTAGCACATTTATAATATGTAGTATTCGACGTTATTTATTACAAACAAGAACACTCTGTCCACGAGAGAACTTGAGTTTTTCGTGCTAGGGCACAGGGATCAATAAATTTCGAGATAGTACCCTATATCACTGGGTTTTCGCCACGGTGTTAGAATTCTGTGCACTACACTGTTGGAATAGTTCAGTTTCACAGTGGAGAGAGAGTGTGGTTACGGAAGCAGATGCAGTATAGGTGGAACAGTGTTTACGTACCATATTAGTTATCCCCAAAGGAATGCCAACGTAAACATTTGGATATGCAGTATATGTACGTCGTGAAAAATAAGAATATAAGAGAGCAAGGCAAGTGAAGATGGCGCATCAGTTTTTTGATGATATGTTGCCAGAAGTGGTTTGGTCGTACATTTTGTTATCATTATCAAACGCTTTCACTTAATGTACAGTCTTCCTGTTTCTTAATAAAAAATAAAATATATCTGGAATAGTATTACATGCAACGTGCAAGCATAAGAAAGCTATAGTATTCAGGTTCGTGTAATTTCACGCACGTGCAACTTGAGGTGTTACAAGATAAATCAAACAAAAGTGAAGGCCGTAAACTCCACTAAATACCTAGGAATTACTATTACTTCAGACTTAAATTGTAAAGAACACGTAGATAATAGCGTGGGAAAGGCGAACCAGAGACTGCGTTTTATTGGCAGAACCCTTAAAAGGTGCAACAGAACTACAAAAGAAACTGCATACACTACGCTTGTCCGACCATTTTGGGAGTATTGCTGTCCAGTGTGGGATCCTTATGAGGTGGGTTTGACGGAGGACATCGAAGGAGTCCAGAGAAGGGGAAGCTCGTTTCGTATTGTCACGATACATGGGAGACAGCGTTACGGAAATGATACAGGATCTGGGATGGGAATCATTACAACAACGGCGCTTATCGCTTCGGCGTGGGTTACTTGCGAAACTCCAATCGCCAACATTCTCCTCCGAATGCGAAAATATATCGTTGACTCCCACTTACATAGGTAGAAACGATCATCAGAATAAAATACGGGAAATCAGAGCTCAAACGGAGAGATTCAGGTGTTTTTCTTCCCGCGCGATATTCGAAAATGGAATGGGAGATAAAATAGTATAATTGTGGTTCGATGAACCCTCTGCCAGGCACTTACATATGATTTGCAGAGTATCCCATGTAGATGTAAAAATTCAATGTTTGACCTTCGCGCGGTACACCAATAATTTTAGGATTTTTACACCACACGCTTCCTTCTAATGATCAGATGTCAATTCCTTGATGTCTGCAACCAATATTATAATCCCCATTCCAAAGAAAGCAGGTTCAGATAGGTGTAAAAACTACAGAACCATCAGTTTAATAAGTCATGGTTACAAAATATTAACACGAATTATTTACAGAAGGATGGAAAAGCTGGTAGAAGGTGACCTCGAGGAAGATCAGTTTGGGTTCAGGAGAAATGTAGGAACATGGGATGCAATACTCACTTCATGGCTTATCCTAGAAGATAAAGAAAAGGCAAACCTACATATCTAGCTTTCGTAGATTTGGAGAAGGCTTTTGACAGTGTTGATTTGAATAAACTGTTTAAAGTACTGAAGCAAGCAGGAGTAAAATATAGGGAACGTAAGGTTATTTACAACTTGTACAAAAACCAGACACTGGTTGTCAGAGTTGAAGGGCATGAAAGGGATGGAGTGGTTGGGAAGGGATTAAGACAGGATTGTAGCCTTTCTCCAATGTTATTCAATTTGTACATTGAGCAAGGAGAAACTTGAAGAAGGAATTAATGTTCAGGGGGAAGAATTAAAAACATTGCGTTTCGCCGATGACATAGTAATTCTGTCAGATACAGCAAAGGACCTGGAAGAGCAATTAAATGGAATGGACAGTGTGCTGAAAGGTGCATATAAGATGAACATTAACAAGAGTAAAACTAGGGTAATTGAGTGCAGTCTAAGAAAATCAGGTGATGCTGAAGGAATTAGATTAGGTAACGAAGCAGTAAAGGAGGTAGATGAGTTTTGTTACTTGGGCAGTAAAATAACAAATGATGGTCGCAGTACAGAGGATATAAAATGCAGAATGGCAATGGGTAGAAAAGCGTTCTTGAAAAAGAGAAATTTGTTAACATCGAATATTGATTTAAGCCTAAGGAAGTTCTTTCTGAAGGCATTTGTATGGGGTGTTGCCTTGTATGGGAGTGAAACATGGATGATAAACAGAGCAAACAGGAAGAGGATTGAGGCTTTTGAAATGTGGTGCTACAGAAGAATGCTGAAGATTAGGTTGACAGAACGCGTTACTAATGAGGAGGTACTGAACAGAATTGGGGAGAAAAGGAATTTCTCGCATACCTTGACTAAAAGAAGGGATCGATTTGTAGGACACATCAAGGAATTGTGAATTTAGCGTCGGGCATGGATATTTGTGCCGTCCTAGTTCGTAAGTAGTTTGTAAGTTTAGGGACTGATGACCCCGTAGTTAAGTCCCATAAGCTATACAAAAATTTGAACATTTTTGAAGACCAAGAGACGGATACAGTAAGCAGATTTAGACAGAAGTAGGTTGCCGTTCTTATGTGAAGATGAAGAGGCTTGCTCAGGATAGGGTATTGTGGAGATCTGCATCAAACCAGTCTCCGGACAGAAGAAGAAGAAGAAGAAGAAGACGACGACGACGACGACGACGACGACATCAACAACAACAATGATAATAACAATAATAATAATAATAATAATAATAATAATAATAATAATAATAATAATAATAATAATAATAATAATAATATCGTGTGGCACATTGGCCTTGTGCAAAGCTTTTCATTGGACGCCACTTCGGCGGCTTGCGTGTCGCTAGCCTACACCAGTTATCCAACCGGAGAAAGGGGACCTACAGCTTAACGTGGAATCCGAACCACGTGTAGCTGTTTTAGCTGTCCACGCGCCCTGAAAGATAGGCCGGGAAGGACAAAGCACATGGCGACGAGGACCAAACACAGTTTGTTACCGATTCAAACACAGAAGCCTATGAAAGGCTGATAAATCCTGTTGTGACGTTCCTCGGTATGATCCGACCGACACGTGGCGGCAGTAGAGGGTGAGGGGTATGATGGTGTGGAGCGCTCGACCCAGTTGCGGTGGCCGCGATGCAGAGTGGTCGAGCGTGGTCCCTTTGACTGCGCCGCCTTGGCCGCCCCGTGGCCAAACAAGAGGCCGGCCGCTATCGCGCGCTGCCCCCTCCCACGCCTGCCTCAGTCGTCCGCTGACGCCCGCCGCCGCCGCAGCCGCAGCCGCATGGACACCGCCTGCACTTGCTGGCAGCCCCCGTGGTCGCAACACTCCAACAAGCACCTCCGCCATGCAGTCGGTGAGCTCCAAAGCTTCTCTCTCAACTGCCGCTCTTTGACCTTGCGGAATCGGAGCTATTTGCACCAGGATCCTGAAGTTGGTCTTCATAGCTACCGGGCTATTTACTCTCGTTCATAGTGTAATGCAGGTCCGGTCACGGAGTGCCAAATGGAACGCAGGTCAGCTGGTTGGACCACGCCAATGCCGTCTAGAGCAGAAAGGAAGGCCAGTGCGTTGTCTGCCACGAGTGGTCATTAACAGCAGCAAACTACTAGTGCTGCGTAGCATCCTGCCGAGTTTGTGAATACGTGTATGCTGCATAGTGTGTGTCAGAATGATTTTCGTTTTATTTATGTGATTCTCGGTGCATTTTTGTTGTGGTAGCAGACAGATTGCCTAATAGGAATTGTCCGATTCCAATATCGCTTCGAGTCCTCCCTGGAGCGTGTGTGTGTGTGTGTGTGTGTGTGTGTGTGTGTGTGTGTGTGTGTGTGTGTGTGTGTGTGTGTCCTTAGGTTAGTTTAACTTAGTTTAAGTAGTCTGGAAGCTACAAACTGATGACCACGCTGTTTGGTTCCGATAGATTTACAAACAATTGAACCAATATCGGTAAGATCAAATGTTCAAATGTTTGTATAGCTTATGGGACTTAACTACGGGGTCATCAGTGCCTAAACTTACAAACTACTTATGAACTAACTAATACAAAGGACGGCACAAATATCCATTCCCGAGGGGGATTCGAACCCCCGACCGTAGTGTATTATCGGTAAGATAGCTTACGAACTATAGATATATATGTGTGTGTGGGGAGGGGGGGCTGTTCCCTTTGGATACGAAGATGGTTGGAGCAATTTAGATGAAATCTTCTGGTCAGTCCGGTGGATCTTCCTGTGAAGTTCGGTAGCGATCGGTTCAAGATAGTTAATGAAATATCTTGATGTTGAAACCTCTTTGATCCATGTTTGGTTTATAAATATTTAGTTTCTTCTCTACGGGGATCTGCCTTGAGCAGAACACTGGTTTTTATTTTTATACAAGTACATGTTTCGCTCCAGTTGTAGCATCTTCGAATCCCCCTCGGGCATGGATATTTGTGCCGTCCTAGTTCGTAAGTAGTTCATAAGTAGTTTGTAAGTTTAGGGACTGATGACCCCGTAGTTGAGTCCCATAAGCTTAACAAACATTTGAACATTTTTGTAGCATCTTCAGTAGGTCGTTTTACTCGTTGAAGTGGTTAGTTTTCCAACATGGGTATATTTCGATAAGAACTGCAGTCGTGACACTGTAGGTAGAGAACTACACGGAAGTTTCATTTTGTCTTTCCCTCGTTTTTGTGATATTTTACCCTAATGCCATTCTGTAGTGTCTATATTTCGTTATTGCCCCTCTGGTTCCAGATTAGATTAATACTTGTTCCATAGATCATATATACATTTCGTAATGATGTGGAACGTGTCAGTCTAGTAAATGTTGTCTACACTTGACAATCAGTTTTATTTTTTTATATTTTTTAATCTTTTTACTATATAAGATTTTTACCTGGAAAACTTACTTCGCGCAATATTACTGCTGTAATGCAGCTGCAAAACACATAATTTCTCCTTTTCTTCTTTGTACCAAAAATCAGTAAGAGTTTTGCAAATTTTCTAAGACAGCATAAAATGAAACCGAGCCGTATGCAAGCCGGTCTCATGTTCCGCGCCGCGACGTTTCTGCAGTCTAAGCAGCGACTGTGCACTTCATTTCTGCAACGTGCGTGCTCTCGACAGCGCAGCGGCTAGTGGACCACGTCAGGCGAGAGGGGGTGGCCAACGGGCCGATTTCGTGGTCGCCCTCGCCTGATGAAATACAGGTTATCGGAAATGGGTGCAATCACTTGCCTTTCGTGATTGTAGCAGTTATTTATTTTACCGTTACCAAGTGAATCATCTTCAGATAGTACAAAGCGTAACGAGAATGTAATTTCCCCTCTCCTCCTTTTTTATTATTTATTTATTTATTTTTAAATCAAAGAGTAGTGGTTTCCCGATGATGGCCTAATAGCCAAAAGCTAGTTTGAAGTGGGGTGGGGGAATTAAGTAGAACAAAAACAGTTCATTTCTTTTAATCCGAAAAGGGCAATACATTTACATGAAAAATTATATTGGCAACAGTTACAGCAATATTTGAGGTATTTTTTGACATAATCACCAAAAGAACTGACACTTGTCAGATCGTGAGATCAACTTCTGCATTCCTGTGTGGATCCAGCGTGTGACAGCTGTCTTCAGTTCGTACCGTGAAACAATGCAGAAACTACGCCACGCCGATCAGAACAAGAGGAGTGGCTACTGCAGCTGTTGTGCTGCTTCATAACAACGCTCGTCCCCATACTGCTCGTCGCACAGTAACTGTTTCGCAGAAGTTGGGCTGTGAGCTGGTTTGGTCATCCACCATACACTTATGACTTTGATACCAGCGATTTCCACATTTTTGTTCCACCTCAAAAATTCTCACCCCTAGCGTCTGACAACGACGAAGAACTGAAGAAGACTTTTGCTGTGCGCCGAGCTCTAGGAGGTAGAGCTGCGCACCATCTACAATTTGCATTCCACGCGTCTTGTTCGAATGGCACGTCGCAGTTTGCGCATTGTTTCACTGTACGAACTGGAGACAGCTGCCACGCGCTGGTTCCATTCATAGGCAGCAGACTTGGCCGACACAGAAATACAAAAGTTGATTCCACAATGCGACAGATGTCTGTCTGTTGACATCACTGTGTCGGAAAAAAACTCAAACATTGAAATTGGGAAAAAAAAATACTTTCTGGATGAGCGCCGTAATGTTTCAAACAATCCACAGACATTACTTTCCAAAACGCCCTCGTTTGTCTACCGAAGTGATTTTTGCACCAGGTCTATCCCCACGATTCATGTAAGTGTAGATAATATAACCAAATCAACATTAAGATGTTAATGAGTTTAGAGAATTATTTACACTCTCTATTTACTTGTTTAGCTTTTTGCTGCTCTACCATAGCCACACTCAGACACTCAATAGAGCTACGAAGAGTTTTCAAATGAAAAGGTTCGAAAAGTCTTAACAACCAAACCGGTTGAAATTTGAGTATGCCGCTTTGCGATAACGTAGTGCGACTTCTAGCGACGCGAAGCATGCGTCGTCACCTCCCTGTAAGAAATTCAAGGTTGTGGCCCCAGCAGACAGGGTGATGCTTACCGGCTTTCTGACGTTCGAGGTCCGGTACTCGTACAGTTCCTCGAGCACTTGTACTGAGAGACACTGTGTAGCCTACGGAACAGCATCAAGAGCAAACAGCTTGGGCTGCTCTCAAAGGAAGTGATTCTAGTCTATGACAACGTCCGTCCACACGTCTCCGGGATCACACAAAGTGCACTGGCCAAGTTCAAGTGGGAGCAGCTTGAGCACCCGCCCTACAGCTCGGACAAGTCACCTTGTGACTTCCATCAGTTGGTACGCTAAAATAAAAAATAAAACATCTCGAAGGCTTTCACTCGGACGACGAACTGAAGGACACAGTAGAGAACAGTGTCTCGTCGCCGCCACAGTAATTCTGGGAACAGGGAATCCTTTGGCTCGTTAAACAGTGGGATGGTTGGGCTCAGACCTCAGGTGATTACTTTTGAATAAAGACTTTAATTATACCCACAGTGCCGTTTCGTACCTTTCCATTTGGACACCACTCATCGAAACACAATGAACGGATAAAAGTTTTATTTCGAACGAAATGTTTTTACGGTTCAAAGATTGTAATGGGGGAGGAGTGGAGGGCGTTGTTACTGGAGTCCATCCATCCACGCTTGACAAAGCTCAGCTTGGACTCGTCCTTACGTAACAGGTAACACAGCGAGCACGTGGCGATCGCACAGCAGCTATTGTTGGCTGCTGGCTGGCTCCCACCATCCGTCTTGCTGAAACATCAATCAAAATTTAACCATGGAAACTTTAGATTGGAACATCATCAGTATTGTGAGGGTAGATGGCGTCCGCCGCAAGGCGATCTGAGTCGCATACAGGCACGTTGGAAAGACAATCACACTCACACAATTATAGCTTTCGGCCTCAGCTTTCATCAGACAAAGAGCACAACCAGGCGGACATGCGTGCTTGAATCGTGCCTGTATGATTACGTGAATGTATCTGCGCTACGGCTGAAAGCTTTGTGTGATTGTGCCCATTTATGGCTTACAGTACGTCTTTACGGTGAGTTGCAACATATCCTCATAATGTTCTTGAAATGTCAGTGAGAGGGTTATATTTATCAATACATAACTGACCTCTCATTAAGCATGACAAAACGTTTCTAACACACAATGAGATCTGAGTCTTTCTCTTTGGAGGCGATGCTCTTACCAAATGTGTTATTAAACTGTCCTAGGTACGAATATTGATTTACCAAATTTTTCCACCCGTATCGATGTTTAGTTATTGCGTATTCTGAGAGGTATAATGATTATTAAACCCCTAGGATGCGGATAAACAAGTCATACCCTTTCTTCCAGGTGCGTTAATACTGAAGACGAATAAGAAGTTTGTTCCTCAGGAGTGTCGCAGCTTACTGATGCAAATTGCTGGAAGAAAATCGGACCCTCTTCGAGATAAATCAGCTCCAGTATAATTTTACGACATGAGATGGCGTTTAAACGACGTTTGTTTTTCTTTCAGTAACTTTCCGAGCGAAACTTCCTGCCAGATTACAAATGATCCTTGACATCCGGGGGCAACGCTTTTACGGACTGAGTTATCTAGGCCTCAAACCTTTACTGTAGAACTTATACCTGACCCATCTATGTAGGAGAGACGTAACGACAGAAGGTGAATCTTCATTATTGCATCGATAATTCAATCCATAAAAATGTTGGAGTCGTCGAAAGTCAGTGACATGTGTTGGAGCCCTAATGCGCCACACGGCTTTAACCTACCAGTTGATTTGAAAACAGCGGTCGCTGCAGCAAAGCGAAGTATTCATTCAGGAAAGTCTGGAATTGTTTGAGAGTGTATCACTCCCCTCACATTAAAGCTATGCGACAAGCTTGTAACATATTCGGTCGATAAAAGGAAAATTCTTGGTTAGAATCCCGCTCCTTTACACTGTTTTACTGGCTCACTTTCATTGCAAATTACGTTGTGCTCTAAAGTGGACAACATAGTGTTCTACGTCTTCTGTTTAGTGACACAAATGTCCATTCCGATTAAAGATTGCCACTGTTCATCTTTTATCTTTTAAATATATTAAGAAGAATGGCGGCATATTTGTCTGCTAGCGTCACAGACGATATTCTTCCCCCCTCTTGTGCAGTCGCAGCTTGTTCTCCACTTTTAATAATCTTTTCTTCTAAGATACGCTAGTCTTTATCTTCGCCTGATTTCAATAGAATTTAAGTGTTCTTTTTTAATTTATTTAAAGTATGTTGTGTAGCTACGTGTTTCATTATTGACTGAAGTCGTATGATGTTGCGATAAAGATGATGCAAAACGTTCTCGTAGTTTCATCATGGTACTCTTCAGTATTTTTCTCCGCTTTAATTGCCGCGGCGTTTTCGCCCGCTTTATTCGAAATTGGCAGCAGTGTTGCTGTTTCATTAACTTTATTAAAAAGTATTTTCTAGCGTCAAAATTTTCAGTAACTTCTTTTCTATCGGAAGCCGTACATTTGTCTGCAGTAACGATTCGAGGAAATTTTAAGAGGAAACAGAGTAAGTGAGAAATAATATAGGCAGTGGTATAGTATTAAGGAGAAACGAGAATCGACCGCCATCGAAGAATAAGCTTTCAATGGTGCAACTAAGCGGCTTGAGGCGAACTACGCAATGACACGTTTCCCGAGGTCATGGGAGACACGTTTGTCCTCTCACCTCGTCTATCTGAAGTGGTGCTCCGTTCCTAAAGACCGCGAAGGAAAACGGTATTCAGTGTTCAACTACCCATCGGTAGTTCGGCAATTACAGATGATTCAAAGTAAGCAAATTTGGGGAGTCGGGCGATGAGGTGTCGGGCGTGATATTGTTGAAGGAATAGGTCAGTTTCAGTGCACAATGATTCAAGAAAATGACGTGAAGGAAATCGGTCTAATCCGTTTATTGTGCCAGAATGAAACTTTCACTCTGCAGCGGAGTGTGCGCTGATATGAAACTTCCTGGCAGATTAAAATGGTGTGCCGGAACCGGGACTCTAACCTGGGACCTTTGCCTTTCGCGGGCAAGCGCACTACCGACTGTGCTATCCCGGCACGACTCACGATGCCGCCTCACAACTTTACTTCCGCCAGTACCTCGTCTCCTACTTTCTGGCGGAAGTAAAGTTGTGAGGCGGCATCGTGAGTCGTGTCGGGATAGCACAGTCGGTAGTGCGCTTGCCCGTGAAAGGCAAAAGTCCCAGGTTCGAGTCCCGGTTCCGGCACACAATTTTAATCTGCCAGGAAGTTTCTGTTTTTTTGTGATCCAACACATTTAAGAAATTCACTCCTTCTATTTTATTAGAAACTCACATCTTTGATGTTTGAAATCTTAATCTCTAGCAAACCTGCTATGCATGTAAAATGAATACGCGATACTTGATGCAATCCCGTAACCAATTGTAAGAGTTTAGATCATGTAACGGTAGAAGCCGCGAATAACTGAGAAGAGTGATACCGAAACGCTTAGTGCCAACGACATGGACCACAGGAAATAATGGACTCTGAACGTCGTTGTTTATGTACGAAGTTAGCTACTTGTGCGAGCCGTTCAGCCATAATTCAGTGAATGCAACCGCTTAGAGAGCTAACAGGTGGCCGCATCGCGCAGCTCTGGTGTTTGGCCTGGACCAGAGCCAGCCGACGTGCCACCGTCAACAGACGGCGCTGAACTTCGCTACATCTGATAACGTGGCCCAGCCTCGCCTGCTGTGACGTAAGCGTGCGGTAAACACATCTCTGGACAGAAACGACTCCTCTGATTTTCGGCTCTCCTAACGTGTAAAGCAACACCAACGCTCTGTTTTTCTTTACAGCTATTATACCAGTGCCTTTAACATCTCTAAAATTATTTGTTATAAACTGCGATGACAGGCAAATTTTTAGGAAGACTTTTTTTAGCAGTTGTATCAGATATTTAATGGTTATACAGGTATCTCCAAATATATGGGAAAGCTCAGGAGATTCCATAGAGGATCGGACAAGAAGCAAAACATGTCCAATAGACAGTTTATTTGCTTTCGTTACCGTGTTACAGGCAATTGTTGTGGTGTACATATCACAGACCACTATGCGGGATGGTCATTTGTGAAGGGCGCGCATGCCCCATGTACGTTTTCTCTCTATCCACGACGGTGTGCATTTGTATTGTTTCATTTTTCTGGTGCGGCCAGAGCAATTTTACATCAGCGATTCCCAAGCAAATGAATGGGGCGTCGAGAACCGACACAATCTTTATGCCGTCCTCAATCCATTAGACCTCTACTTACGTGGTCATTTGATGGCCATTATGTATGTTACAGCTTTTCATAACATGGAACTGTTGCGACTGCACATACAGCAAGGGTGTCAGCAGATACGACAGACGACCGGAATATGGGAACGAATGACACAATGATGCGGTACATAAAACTGATCATTACGGCTCATGGTAGCAACTTTGACCATCTTCTGTAGAAAACTTTGAGGGTGGTTTGATAAGTCTAGTAAATTTGTGTGAAAGAGCGGGAAATTTCTGGAACCTGCACACTTGTTGGTAACCCTGATATTTCCACGGATTTTACAGCAAGTTACGAACAACAGAGGGAGACTAAGAGACGCGTATAGTAAGCAGATTAAAGTGGATGTGGGTTGCTGTTCTTATGAGGAGATGAAAAGGCTTGCTCAGGATAGAGTAGGGTGGAGAGCTGCATCAAACCAGTCTCCGAACCGAAGACCATAACAACAACATGTGTATTGGACATTTTCTGCTTATTGTCAAGTATCTATCAAATCTCTAGGGCTTTCTCACATATTTAGTTACACGCTTATGTAACTAGGTTGACGACTATGACCTGCTGCAATGCCACATGGTGGTCTCCCAATCCTGACTACCAATATTTCCGTCAGAAGTGTAGGGTACTTGATTTTTTTTAGATACTGTGATTATGTGCTACGTTAAACAAGTTTAGTACAGTAGCGTTCCGAAAACTTGGTTTAATGTGGACCGAAGGTTGGCCGAGTTTGTAAAAATGCCAGGTTATCGGGAACGGTGTTAAGAGATGAGGTACGATTTTTTGTTATAAAATACTTTGTTACTTTAGAATATAAATGATGGAATACAGTAACACTAAATATAAAACAGTATTTAACACATGAAATTCGTTACTTACACTCACATGAACTTCACAAAACTCGGTTAAGAAAAGACTGAGCGGCAGTGTGCGAGACCCCATCACATGTGTATCATTGTTGCTACACGCTGCCATTCAGTTCTATCCCGCATTATGCGAGAACGAAATAATTCCAGATGGTATGCAGGGGGTGACAGAGTTATCCGTACTGTCGTACTGTAGTCAGACATTTAGGTTTCCGGTAATCTGCGTCATAACAGTACAGTGGCTGGCAATACATTTAATGTAAACCCTTCGAATAGAATTCATGAACTATTCCCAAGGCGCTTAGTACTGCAAAAATATGTAATTTCTTTCTTTTCATTGTCTCGTGCAACATATTTCTTCTGCTACATATATTTTATAACATTAACAGGAATATTAGTTGCGTGTCATGTCAATCTAAAATATAATGATCATTAGTTCAACACTGTAAATATAAAGATAAATAAAATACACATTTCCGAAGTTTTACTGAATGTTCCGATCTCTATTCTCAGATGTTTGTAACTATGCGGGACTTCATTACTGTGCTTATCAGTCCCTAGGCTTACAAACCTCTTAAATTTACTTAAACTAACCAAAGGACATCACGTACACTCATAACCGAGAGAGGGCTCGAACCTCCGACGGGGATCAACCGCGGGCTCCGCAGTACGGCGCCTTAGAACGCTTGGCCATTCCACTGTGGCCTCTGACCATTCTACCTCAGGCAAAATGTCCGAGCACAATTTTCCGTTAGGGGTACATATATCCGAAACGATGAGGACATCAAAAACAAAATAAAGATTCTCCTTGAAATATCTGCGCACATTTTTATTCAAAGTAATACTCTTTGCTGCGAAGGTGTAATTTGTTAATGATAATTACTTTGTCTCGACCTTCTGAGACATTGTCGGATCGTTTGAAAATGTGGTGAAAGCTGTGCTACATCCTGCAATTGATACTAAAGGCATAACTATAAAATTACGATGTGAAAAACGTTACGTATTGCAGAGGCAGGTTAAAATACTATGTGCACGGCTTCCTTCTCAAATACTTACGTCTCTTAGGTATTAAATGTTTTATGCCCTATGCCACATCCTAATTTTATTTTTATGTCTTTTAGTATCACTTTCTTACCACACTATCTAATAGTGCCTCACAAGGGCGAAATGCATAATTGTCGTTAATAACTTACAGGTTTACAACCGAGACTACTTTCATTCAAAATTAAACAGAAACTAAATGGTTGCAGACTGAGACGGCTAAAATAGGTTGGAATCAGTGTTATCTATCATTTCGTAGACTTTGTTGCATGTTTTCTTGTTGCCATTACATATAAAATGTGACCCCGAGTAAGGTGGACCATTCTGAAGTTCCGTAAATGGTTATAAACTTCGAAATGAAGTTACTGACCAACTGATACTACCCTGAGTGAGATATCGAAGTAATTGTGTTGTTGTAATGGAACGATGTGCATTTTAATGACATTCGAGAACACTTGACGCGTATAAGTTTACATTGGATCCATATTCATAAGGGAGTCAGTGCATATTATTGCGCAACCATTTAGATTTAAATTTTCACCTGGTTACGAAAATCTCTTCATTGAAATTCCACTGCACACTTCATTTAATGCTGTGTGTGTAATAACGACTATTTCAGTGGGAAGTACGGTTCTTTTCAGATATTAGGCCGGAGTTGCCTTTCGCTGTCGGGGGGACATCTCCGTCTCTTCTTCCATGGCACTTATAATTTCTTGCCTTTAAGGGAAGTCTCTCACTCTTCATTCTCTCTAGATGTTAGTTCCATCTTCTTCTGTACTCTCGAAACTTATCATTTAGGTTAAAGATTTGCAGTTCTTCTCTAATATCTGTATTTCTTAGCCTGTCTTCTCTTGTACAATCTCTGACTCCTCTCAGGAATTTCATTGCTTGTGCCTGAATACGGCTTTGCTCATTCTTGGTAATCACCTAGGTCTGTCTCATATAGAGCAGCGTGGGAACTGCGACAGTTTTATAGAATTTAATCTGAGTCACTTTTCTGGTTTCTGTTAATTGTTCCACATACCCGACTGAATTTACTAAGCTTGTTTTCAATATCTTTGCTGTCATCTCGCATCCGACGTAATTTAAATGGTTTACTTGCTCCAAAGTCTTCTGAACTATCACTATTTTAGTCCTAATTGGTTATTTCCCCATGAAGGCCCTTGTCTTAGTTTTTTCCTTCGAGATTTCCATGTCAAATTTTGCGCTTATTTGTTTTGGTAAGTAATTCATTTCTGAATGTCATCTACTTTATCTGCTAGGATCATTGATTCATCAGCAAATAGCACATTATTTAAGAGTTCTCTTTTCTAGATAGATAACTTTTCCATACATTTGTTATTTTATTAATGTAAATGTTAAATTTGGAGAGATGCAGCAGCCTTGCCGTACACCTTTGTAAGTTGGTATCTCATTAGTGGTTTCTCCTTTCCGATCTAGAGTGATATTTGTGTTTTGATATAAACTTTCTACCGCATGTAATAAATGCTTTAGATATCCGTGATAGATCGTTATCTCACAAAGTTTCTGTCTATTGATATTGTCAAAAGCTTTTTTAACCTTCAGATAGGCGCGCGTATGTGTCAGATAGGCGGCGATAAGTTTCATATCATTTTCTCGGAAGCTGGGAAAGTCGGAAATCCCCCCTCTTTGTGTTAATCTTTTCCTCTAAGTTACAAGTTTTATGTTTGTGTATTTTTAAGGTTTATTATCTGCAAAATACGCGTGAATCTCCTTGACTGGCTAGAAGACGCGCCTAATGGAACGTTATAATAAAAAGAAGCAACGTGTGTATCTTTATTAATCTCTCTCCATTCTATTATTCGCTGTAAAGTAAAAACTGCATCTATTTGTGGAGCGTCCTCTCCTAAAACCCATTTGTTCCTCATGCGGTACAGCTTCTGTTATGTTTTTAAGTCTCGTATTTGTTTAAATGTTCAAATGTTTGTAGAACTTATGGGACTTAACTACGGGGTCATCAGTCCCTAAGCTTACAAACTACTTATGAACTAGTATTATACTATGGACGCCGGCCGCGGTGGCCGAGGGGACTGAGGTGCTGCAATCACGATCTTCACGGCCACTACGGTCGGGGGTTCGAAACCCCCCTCGGGCATGGATATTTGTGCCGTCCTTAGTCTTAGGTAGTTCATATGTAGTTTGTAAGCTTAGGGACTGATGACCCCGTAGTTAAGTCCCATAAGTTCTACAAACATTTGAACATTTATACTAAGGACGGCACAAATATCCATGCCCGAGGGGGGATTCGAACCCCCACCGTAGTGGCCGTGCAGATCGTGACTGAAGCGCCTCAGTCCCCTCGGCCACCGCGGCCGGCTCTCGTATTTGTGATATGGTTTTCAAATGTTTGTAATCCTATCGGACCAAACTGCGTGGTCATCAGTCCGTAGCTTACAAACTACTTAAACTAAGTTAAACTAACCTAAGTACAACACACACACACACACACACAGGACTCGAACCTCCGACGGCGAGTAACCGCGCACTCCGCAGCGAGGCGCTTTAGACCGCTCGGCTACTGCACCGCGGCGATATGTTTTTGTGTGTGTGTGTGTGTGTGTGTGTGCGTGCGCGCGCGCGCGCGCGCGCGCGCGTGTGTGTGTGTGTGTGTGTGTGTGTGTGTGTGTGTGTGTGTGTGTGTGTGTCCCAGCCTCGTCGCCGCTTTTGTGTCTCGTTTCCGCCGGTTGTAGGTGTCGGTGGCCGAGTAGAAAGAGACCGACACAGGAATAAAGGATGCTCGCGTGTGCAGGTACGGAGGCGACCAGCCAGTGGGACAGCAGAAACTAGAAATACTAGAGTAAATTAGAACGAGATATATATTTCATAGAGACTTAGTAATACTTAACTTTTAAATAGTTCTTGACTGCAGAATGCTGATACGTAGATTAGATAGAGGCCTGCCTACTAATGATTCCTAGTGCCTATCCGATAACCAAGTCTTAACTGATGCCTATCTGATTCTGATGTGCTAACTGGTTCCTATCTCAGTCCCAAGTGAACGATGCAGAAATCGTGGCCACGAGCGAAGTTGCAGTAGAGGGCGTTCGTGGCTGACGTCGTAAAAACGCCGCGCCGTGCGTGCATGGCGGCGCGCGGCGAAAGTAGGTGGCGCGCACTTTATACTTGTGAGACACCACAGTTTTCTTACTGTTTTATATGCTGAAAGAAAAAGTTAGTTCAAATTGAGCTGGGATCATTAGCAGCAAGTGTGCTGGCTGACATTGAGCGTGACCCCTGCGTACAGCCTGCGCGGGTACGTCCCCGCAGATAACGGGTTTTAAGTGCAGCTAAGAATCACTGCACTGTGACCAAGTTGTTGTTCGGTTGCGATAAGAGGCGCTGTTCAAACCGAGAGCAGTTTACAGCGTGCTTATCTAATCTACACTTTCCTGAGTCCACGTGACCCACATTCACTTCTCGCTAATCGACACATCAGAATCTCTCAAACATTTTAATGAATTTTGCTTATTTTTTCTTTAGTGGGCACTCGAATACATGCAGTAACGGTACTGTGCTACTTAAAGTCTTGACTCGTTTAACGTCTTTCCGAATGAGTGCTATTTGTACGACTTAGGGATATTTATATTAATATTTTGCGTATTTGACGTTATGGTGAGGCATATGAAGCTCATCTGTTGTCTCCCAAATCTTATTGTTCGTTGGTTTTCGTCGAACCTTACGATGGAATGGAGTGTTCATTGTTTTTGCATTTCGAGTATTTTAATTTTGTTGTCATTTTCCTTGTCTGATTGGAATGGACAGCAGTTAGGGGCAATTTAAAGATGTAAAAATAGTCGTTATGCTTGCTTTGATGGTTCCATTGTAAGAGCAACGTCATAGTCATGCAATTACCTAAATCGTAGACCTGGCCCAATATACTACCGCAAACAGCAGCATGTGAACTCTGTTCATCTCATTTTGGCCTTGTTACATTTTCTGAAGTTTGGTGTCTTCAGGTTTGTATGAAAACTATTGATTGCTATGACATTAAAAGTACTAACAGATTATGTTTGATAAAAAATTCGAAAGATTCGCAGGGAATTTTACCATTAAAAAAGGTAAAGCAGTCAACAATCCGAAGATTGGTTTGAACACAACAGTGCTTTACTATGCATGGTCCTGTTTGGAGGTGGTATGCCGTTGCCTTCCTCCGACCTTCGAACTGACTTACCCAGCCAGTTTTAGGGGGACCTACAGTTTAACGTGGGTTCCGAACCACGGTGCTACTCGGTATTTATCACACGAGCAATACTGCCAGAGGTGAAAGAAGTGGAAAGTGACAGATAAAAATCTTAGGACCTGGTGGTTTTACCATTACAATTTCAGAATTAATAGCAATCCTTCTAAATTTGTCAAATAATGAATGGTATACTCTTTCTTAAGTCTTTATTTGGCACACACAGAAATCGTGCGCAGAAAAAGTATTAACTTAAATGAGACGTTTATGGCAATGTGTACAATTTTATATGATTTTTCTTTTCAAAATACAGTTTCTTACCTGTAAGTAAAATTGCCCCAAGATGCATTTGTCCTGCAATATAGAAAGTACAGTATTGTTCCGTTGGCTGTACAATTTACTGTATTTTGTAATATTTCATTTGAAATGTGTGAAAACAAGTTCTTCTCGGGTACCCCTGAAGACAAAGCTTACATTTTCCTTTTGATTAATAACCTGGCAAGTGACCGCATCTTTCACATCCTACCTCATTCATAGGTACAGGAGGTGCTGTTTCCTTCTTCCGGACTGGTTTTCCTTTCATTAGTTATCAGACCACCTCTTCCCAGTACAGATGGTTCATTTTCAATGTTTCCGATAAGAATGCGCTAACACTTTTGCATAATGATAAGCCTTCAAGTCTACCTCTTTCCGTTTATAAGCATTTTCTTGTATAAGAAGAAAATAGCGCCACAAAATCAAAAGTAAATGCTACACCGGTAACGCAAGCTCGCAGTGTCTGCTAAATATTCAGTTCATTGCGAAATTTTTTACAAAAGCCCATGGAACATGGCTGTATATGAGAGCTTAAATGATGGTTGCAAGCCCCGTTGTCCACCCGAGGACGAAACTTGAAACATGTTGCAGAAGACGGAGCACGATTTTTTATGTTCATTGAGAGCAACATTGCCAAATTAAGGGTTCAAACTTTGACCCATTGGTCGTTCGGAATGAAGAGGTGATAAAGAATACTTGTGTAGAAGAGACGTATATATTGGCTTCCTCTGCCCTTCCTTGCTCTGAAGAAATTTAAGTTAAAAAATACGTGATGATTAATTAAGAATTCGAAATCATGAAAATGTCTTCTTAACCTGTAATTGTAGATTTTAGAGAAAGGAAAGAAGTTCAAAATAAAAGTTACAAGAAGAAATTGTGGATAAATTTTGCGCACTGTGTGAATTGAGGATGTAAGGGACTAAAGGAAAGGTTTGAAAAGAAATTAACGTAGACTTGAACGCTTTGCAACTTCATTACAACGAAATGTTATTCTTCTAGCAAATACCAAAAATTATTTTGAAATCCGTCCTTGTGATATCTTACTTTAGGCGTATTAAAATACCTTTGAGCGGATGTCACTTGTGTTCTTTGTATATAGCCCAAGGAATCGATATATCATACAAAAAAAAAAGGGGGGGGGGGTTGGAATCTCTATTTATTACAGAACAGTACTCCAGCGAGCGTACTAAAGAAATACAAGACCATTACGAAAGGTTTCCTGACAGCTGTTGGTGATCAGGTAGGCGAGTGTGCGAAGACATTTGGAAGTAAGGTTCCCTTCCGTGCCGAGCCATTGTGTGCTCGCCGTCTGCAGTACAAATGCCATCTCCGTGCGTAATACCTAAAGAAATACTCGGCAAAAGCGCCACGGGGAACGTGTAGTTTTTTTCCTGCGCTGTCAGTTTAGCCGATATGATCTGCGGCGTGACTGCGTGTGCCATTTGTTTCCACATCTCCAGCCTCAGGAGGTGGACTTCGCCGCCAGCCGTGCTTAATGCCTCAAGCTATACAGTCACCAGAAGCACCCGCCGGAACGTATCGCGTTTTTCCTGCGCTGTCACTTTGCCGATACCATCTGAAGTGCGTCTCGACTCGCCATTTGTTCCCATACCTTCTCCCTCTCTCTCTCTCTCTCTCTCTCCCTTTACCCACGATTGTCTGCATTGTGCAAGGACGAAGGCATAGTAATCAGTGGAAGCAAGTGCGCAAGGCAAGAGCACCAGCGAGCAATTAATCGGTTACAGAATATTGTTGCTGCCGAGAAGTGATTAACGCAAATCGATTTTCTTTCCCTTTCTTCCCTACAGCACTTAACAATCGATTGCTGCAATGCAGCTCGGCCAGGTGTTCAGATGTAAGGTAATCGAAGTGTGTGCCTGATATCGCAATAGGTCAGCACCGAGAGAATTAGTGCAGTGGTAATACACTGCACTCGCATTCGTAAGGAAGGCGGTTCAAACCTGCCTCCGGCCAACCAGATTCAGCTCTTCTGTGGTTTCCTTAAATTACTTGGTTCCTTCCAAGGGCACAACCAGTTCCCTTCCCCATCTTTAGCACAAAAGAAAATCAGGAGACAACTGATGGAAACGAATTAGGTAACGAAAGTAGTAGGCCGGCTGCGGTGGCCGAGCGGTCTGCGGCGCGCCAGTCAGGGTCTGCACGGCCACTAAGGTCGGTGGTTCGAATCCCTCCTCGGGCATGGCTATTTGTGCCGTCCTTAGTATTAGCCAGTTCATAAGTAGTTTGTAAGTTTAGGGACTGATGACCCCTTAGGTAAGTCTCAGAAGCTATACAAACATTTGAACATTTGAAAGTAGTAGATGTGCTGTTTGGGTAGCAAAATAACTTCTGATTGTCGCAGTTAAAGAAGATATAAAATGCAGAATGGCTATTCGAAGAAAAGGATTTCTGAAGAAGCAAAATTTGTTGAAAACTAATAATTTAAATGTTTGGAATTCTTTTCTGAAAGTATTGTTTTACTAAAGATGAAGCAAGCAGGGCTAACCGTCTATCGACTTTCCTCTCACAGGAAGTTTCACTCACCTGCTGATCTGCTGTCCTTGGACCGTAAAGGCGTCGGAATTCTTCCCTTGGCAGGTGTTTCCTCGCCTAATAGAAGATTCGTGGGACAGTGGGAAAGTTACAGATGAAATAGGCAGTGTGGTAAAATCTGTATTCAGAAACGTATGACAAATGTGAGGTACCCCTGTTTCATGTTTGACATTATTTCACAAATATGATTACTTTGGCTCGAAACCACCTTGCTGTTTGACAACGAAATATTAACAATGGTTGACAAATGAACATACTATGAAAAAACATATTTGCAGTCCCTAGAGAAACCGGAGAGTTGTAGAACAAGACAGAATGTTGCTATCCATGAAATTCGTCATGCTATTACAAAAGTAGGGGGCAGAGGGGTAAGCTTCCCTCATTATAAACTGAATAAGTGGACGGCATTATCAATAAAATTCTTCCGGGTATGAGACCGCGTCGTCATTTTATAAACTACCGACGTTTCGACCACAGACACAGACGCTGATGAAGGCCGCCTGCAACAGTGGTCGAAACGACGGTAGAGTTTATAAAATGACGACACGGTCTCATACCCGGAAGAATTTTATTGATAATGACAACAGCCACGGAAGCCTACGTTTGTATTTATGTGTACGGGATGTTCGCGACAAAATTGCTCGTTTGCAATTTTCTTCCACACGCCAATCATTTTAACCGACGCGAACGGTTCTCAAAGTCACACTTCACTAATACGGCGGCAACTTCGCCCTTGACTGCCCGCGACGTTAATCCATGGCGGTGCATGGCTGTCCATTGGGCACGGCACCGCAGTGTGCTTCCGCTGTTCAAAAGTAGTCCCTGTAGCCAACCTTACAAGTAGGGGAGAGGAACCGTTGTGGAAGCTTCGCCCCTGTGATCGGTTCTGTGTCTCGGACACCTGTTGGGGCTCGGGACAAAGCTGTTATACCTTCGCCACGGCGTGGCTTCCGCTTGCTTTTATATTTAATGGATACGAACTGCTAAAGGAAATTCTCCATTTAGAGAAATTTCTACATTATCAAACGGGTAATGTAGAAATTACTCTGTCCCCTCCATTTGATTGTGCTGTATGTAAGCAATCATTCTGAGACGCTCCTTGGTTGTTAAAAATTAATATAATGGCCTAAATCAATCGATTTGTTACTGGTATTAAGGAGTTCTTAATTTTACTGGCAACTTGAATCTGTGGTCGGAATAACATAATTAAATTTATTTTGCTCTTTTTCTTTGTTATGGCACAGCCGTTACGGCAGCGTGTTCTGTGCCCTCAAAAAGTTTGTAGTGGAAGAAAATGATTTCTGAAGAAGAGAAGATTTTTTGAAAACTAACTTTAATATAAATTTTAGGAAGTATTTTCTGAAAGTATTGTACGGGAGTGAATTGTGGACGATAAGGAGTTCAGTCAGAAGATGATTGAAGCTTTTGAAATGTGGTGTTACAGACGAATGCTGGAGATGAGATGGCCAGATCACTTAATTGGGGAGGTACTGAACGAAATTAGGCAGATAAGAAATTTGTGACATACCTTGATCAAAGAGAACGGATCGATTAGAGGAACACATTCTGAGACAACAAAGAATCGTAAATTTAACACTGGAGGGAAGTGTATGGCGTTAAAGTCGTATATATATAAAAGAGCATCACATATTATGATACGTTCATTTTATAAGCGGAGACATTACGGAAATTGTCATCTCAGTGGCAGACGCTCGAAAGAGGCGTTTAGCATCACTGTGTCATTTACTTCAAAGACCGAGAGCGTGCAATCCTAGAAGAAAGGCGTATATTTGTTCTCCTACGTCTACCCGAGAAAATAGCTGGAGGAATAAAATTAGAGAGATTGGTCTCCAAACGAAGATGTGGCAGTTATCCTGCCAACATTCACAACTGCAAATTGAAAATCAGGAAGTGACAGAGGTACACAAAATACCATTTGCCACACACCGTAAGGTGATATTCTAATTATAGATGTAAATGAAGATCATTGTATTTTGTTTCTTAATTGTTCCCTCCCTCTCTTTCTCTGAATCTCTCCCTCTCTTTCTCTGAATCTCTCCCTCTCTTTCTCTGAATCTCTCCCTCTCTTTCTCTGAATCTCTCCCTCTCTTTCTCTGAATCTCTCCCTGTCTTTCTCTGTATATCTTTCCCTGCATCTCTCTCGCTGTCTTTCCCAACATATCTCTCTCTCTCTCGCTGTCTTTCCCAACATCTCTCTCTCTCTCTCTCTTGCTGTCTTTCCCAACATCTCTCTCTCTCTCTCTCTTGCTGTCTTTCCCAACATCTCTCTCTCTCTCTCTCTCGCTGTCTTTCCCAACATCTCTCTCTCTCTCTCTCGCTGTCTTTCCCAACATCTCTCTCTCTACATCTCACCCTGTTCTTATCTCTCTCCTGATAAAATCATGTAGCTAGAACATCTCTCTCTCTCTCTCTCTCTCTCTCTCTCTCTCGCTGTCTTTCCCAACATCTCTCTCTCTCTCTCGCTGTCTTTCCCAACATCTCTCTCTCTCTCTCTCGCTGTCTTTCCCAACATCTCTCTCTCTCTCTCTCGCTGTCTTTCCCAACATCTCTCTCTCTCTCTCTCTCGCTGTCTTTCCCAACATCTCTCTCTCTCTCTCTCGCTGTCTTTCCCAACATCTCTCTCTCTCTCTCTCTCGCTGTCTTTCCCAACATCTCTCTCTCTCTCTCTCGCTGTCTTTCCCAACATCTCTCTCTCTACATCTCACCCTGTTCTTATCTCTCTCCTGATAAAATCATGTAGCTAGAACGTGTGGCTTAGTGGGTGCGGGCGCCTTGTTGCAGGCACGTCGACGGACCTGGTGCCGACGCTGCTGGGGATGTACGACTCCCTGATCGGGCGGGCGGCGCCCACGCCCTCCGCCCCCGCAGAGCCGCCGCCCGCAGCGCCGCCCCCGCCGGCCGCCGCCCCCACCACCCGCGCCGCCGCCCCCGCCACCCCCTCCGCCAAGAGGCTGTCCACGTGCCTCGACGTGACGCGGCCGCTCTCCGTCAGCTCCATCGCCTCTTCCAGCTCGTCTTCCTCGTCCTCAGGTGGGTGTCCTTCACTTACCGTTTATTTGAAATATTCAACAGCCGGTGCAGTAAAGAGTATGAACACTTGCGGAAACATCTCCCTCGAAGATTTTTGGATCTGTAATGCATGAATTATAGACAAAAGAAAGAAAAATTAATTGGGATTATATAGTAACTAACAATGTCTCTCATGAAACACAGAAATGTATTCACATTTAGTATTCACAAAGCAAAAATACAGTGCTGTCCACTACACACTGTAAACTTTAGAGCTCTCGAGTCCTTTCTGTGAACTTTTCTTTTTGTTCGGAAACTTTCGAAGCCACTTCTATTTACTGCTAATACCCTTGCTCTCTTTCTTCTGAAATTACTTCAGTGCTTCCCGAAACAGTTAGCTTTCGCTTTAAGCTTGCCACCTTCACACACCGAAGACTTCGGGTGATAAACTGACGCTTGTAAGTTAATCTGACGATACCTAAAGTGCAGCACGTATTGCAACGCTCCCCTAGAGTGGAGCCAGGTGGCGCAGAGGTTTGCACACGACATTGAAACCGCTCTAGGCAAATGGAGGGATGGTTATTTCAAAGCGCACGGCCGATTTCCTTCCCCATCCTAAACAAAACGACCAGACCTTGTACTCCCTGTCTGATGACCACGCTGTCAACGGGGCGCTCAACCTATGTGTTACTTCCTTCCTTTTTTTTTTGGGTGTAAGAGTTGCAAAACGACCGCAGATGTACAGAAATGCGTCCAATAAAAGCCTCTTACTTCAGTGGACGCCTTGCGTCACAGAATTAGTATTGCCACCAGTTTAGACTGTCAGAATATCATGAGCCATGGGAAGCTTTGCAGTCAGAGTATTTGTCTGGTATTGTAGTCCTGTTCATGGAAGTGAAACATGGACGATATGTAGTTCAGGGAAAGAGAGCTTTCAAAGTTTTGAGCTGTAGTGTTACAGAAGAATGAAGATTAGATGGCTATATATAACATTTGATCAGCAGGTGATAAATAAAACAGAGAAAGGCAGTTGAGGCATTAATTTAGTAGATGATGGAATTTTGTTTGGTGGTGGTGTGGGGAGAGGAGGAGGAGGATTATTGGGTGTTAAATAGTAGAGGGAGATGGAGACTTGATTAGAATTATTTGGTTTATATGGACGTATGATTGCAAGTTCTAGTGGTTGCAACATTTCTGCACACACGAAGAGACCAGCGTAGGATATACTGACAGTGCTATCTGAAGCCAGTCCTTAGTTTGAAGAACAGTACACATAAGGGAATTCAGTTTAACGTGACTGCGAACCACAGTTGGGCTCACACGCAAACCTTCAGATCTCACATAGTCATATGAGTACTAAACGCTGTATATCGATAGAGTATTAACCAAAACTGCGATATAATTTGTGCTGTATGCTTCCGTCCAGGAGGACGCGTGTAAACGAGAAGTAATAAGTAACACCTACGGAGTACACGAAAAGCCGGCCGCGGTAGCCGAGGGGACTGAGGCGCTCCAGTCACGGTCTGCACGGCCACTACGGTCGGGGGTTCGAATCCCCTCTCGGGCATGGACATTTGTGCCGTCCTTAGTATTAGTTAGTTCCTAAGTAGTTTGTAAGTTTAGGGACTCATGACCTCGTAGTTAAGTCCCATAAGCTATACAAACATTTGAATTTTTTGAGTACACGAAAAGCATATCTGTCAGAGTGCGTCTTGTTGAGCTCTCCTGGGGAAGTTGACAGAGCGTACGTTACTCGGATCAAGTGTCCTGGCTTCAAGCCCTAGTGATGTGAACTTTTTTCTGTATTACGTCTGAAATTGTTCTGCATCTAGATACACAGTGTGTTATATGGGACGAGGGTAATATGGTTGCTTAGACGTTTCCGGCATAATAACTGATCGGTTTTGCAACCGGATACCATCGTCAACTAGACACAATATTTCGGCAGACCAACTGGCTGCCATCTTCAAAAAATGTTCAAATGTTTGTAGAGTCTATGGGACTTAACTACGGGGTCATCAGTCCCTAAACTTACAAACTACTTATGAACTACTTACAACTAAGGACGGCACAAATATCCATGCCCGAGGGGGAATTCGAACCCCCGACCGTAGTGGCCGTGCAGACCGTGACTGGAGCGCCTTAGTCCCCTCGGCCACCGTGGCCGGCTGCCATCTTCAGGTGAGTGTGCTGATTACACTTACTTACAGAGTTGACGATGGTATCCGGCAGCTGAGTGTGATATGCTCTCACAGTTGTGCTTTTCCTGTACTCCGTAGGTCAGGTGTTACTTATTATTGAAGTTCATGCACGTCCTCCTAGATGACAGCACATATCACGAATTCTAGGATTTTTGGTTGATCTGACTGTAGGTTTGGGTGTCAGCACTTTTTCCATTTCGATGAAATAAGTGATGAGTGACAGATGAAAATCGTAGGATAATCTAGGTTCGGTCATGACCATACGAGCTACTCCGTGCCGCGGCGGGAAGCTGTCTCTGACGGCACTCTGGCCATCCTAGCGTCTGGTCGCGTCCGATGGAAGAGTCAGTGCATCGGCTCTTCTCCGGGGCTGGCCGGCCAGCCTCCAGCTTTCTCCGTCCGCTGCCCTCCTCGCTAAGGACAGGGTGGCGCTGGGCCCTCCTCAGAGGAGCCCAGAATGGAAGTCCTCGAAAGCGACACGGCCGGGGACGGGGACGCGCCACTTTCTCGTGCTGGATGCCGCCTTCCGCAAACACCGCCGCCTCCTTCATTACGTGCGCGGTCACGCTGGCGGCCCGCCCTCTGCTACCTACTGGACGATTGCCCTCCTCTGTTTACACACGTATTCCCCCAGAACCCCGCGCCCGTCCTGATGTTATTTTCTCCCGTAGCGCAGTAGCATCAGGTGTCGTTCAGTGAGCAGACCACGCCTGAGGGTTTGTTTACGAGCCGTGTTCGGGGCGCAGGTTGTTTACTTTCCATCGCAGTTGGCATTTGTTTAGTGGGCGGACAGCTCGTCTCACGGCAGAACGACTGTAGAATGTTATTAGCTCCGTCTCGAGTAGTGCTGACTCCAGTAGGCGCGGACTTCTTCCCATGCAGGTTTCATCTGGAACGGTGGACAACTGGGGATCGTATTCCTCATCAGAAGCTAAAGAAAAAGAAAACACGATGGCTCTGAAAATAAACATTCTTCCAAGGATGTCGCAATCACTTTAAAGGATGAGTTAGAAAACATAGTCTTGGTTGCGAAACGGTATTGTCGCAAATGTTAATTGGCGCGTTTTGCCTGCAAGAGACATATCATCTAATATAGAGAACGTTACAAACACGTTAGAGATGCGTTCTTGTCGTCACTAATGCGAACGTACACTACTGAGGACTTGTTACTAAGAACTTACAGCTAGCTGGCAGTCCTGGCATAGGCCTTTCACAGGATACTAAAGCACCACGCAGGAATAGTCTAAGGTATCATGCTACTGGGCGGCCGCTCCTGCCGGAGGCTCGAGTGCTCCCTCGGGCATGGGTGCGTATATTGCCCCTTAGTGTAATTCAAATGTTCAAATGTTTGTTAAGCTTATGGGACTTAACTACGGGGTCATCAGTCCCTAAACTTACAAACTACTTATGAACTACTTACAAACTAGGACGGCACAAATATCCATGCCCGAGGGGGGATTCGAACCCCCGACCGTAGTGGCCGTGCTGACCGTGACTGGAGCGCCTCAGTCACCTCGGCCACCGCGGCCGGATTAGTGTAATTATTTTTAAGCTTTGGCCAATAGCAACAGATAATACAATTCATTGAGACAACATCGTCTCGTTATAGAAAAGGTATTAAACATAAGGAGAGGCATTGAATTAAAATATATGCTGTGGCCGTGATTCGAACCCAGGACCTCCTACTTATTAGGTAGGCAATTTGATACGCGATTCCCAGGGAACATGAAGCAGAATTAAAGTATGTGGTGTGGAGGGAGACATGCTTTAAGATAGTCCGTGTAGTTGCTTTGGCTACAACACTGTGTTAGCTGAGTGGTCTAAAGCACCTACCTAGTAAGTAGGAGGTCCCGGGTTCGAATCCCGGCCATAGCATAAATTTTAATTCAAGGTCTCTCCTTATGTTTAATACCTTTGTGCAATATGTTTACAAACATTTGAAAACTTTTGGTGCTGTTGCCTCGGTGGAAAGTGGAAAATCTGATGTTACTCTCCGTCTCACACAGGCCTAGAAAGGCCCATCGGGAACCGTCCGTTCGGCCTCCGCCCGAAGGCGTTAATGGATGTAGTACGGATGGGGGCTCTCCCGAACGTTGTCGGTTTTCGCGACCGGAGCCGCTACTTCTCTGTGAAGTGGACGGGCTGAGCGCACTGCGCTTGCCAACAGTGCTTGGCAGATCCGGAAGGTAACTCACCCAAGTACTAGCCAACCCCGAATGTTCAAATGTTTGTATAGATCATGGGAACTAACTGCGGGGTCATCAGTCCCTAAACTTACAAAATACCTACGAACTAGCTAACACTAAGGACGGCACTAATATCCATGCCCGAGAGGGGATTCGAACCCCCGACCGTAGTTCCCGTGCAGACCGTGACTGGCGCGCTGCACTCCTGTCGGCAACCGCAGCCGGCAACCCCGAATGTGTTTAACTTGTGATCTAACGGGAACCGGCGTATCCACTGAGGCACCACCTTCGCTCTGTTTGTCAGGTGGCTTTCAAAAACGAAGAGAATATGTTGCTGGAAAACTAGTAAGGATTAAATGCTGACGTGACTGAACTAAAAGGACTAAAGGATTGGAAAAGTGCCGGGCGCGGTGGCCGCGGGGACTGAGGCGTTCCAGTCACGGTCTGCACGGCCACTACGGTCGGGGGTTCGAATCTCCCCTCGGGCATTGATATTAGTGCCGTCCTTAGTATAAGGTAGTTGTTAAGTAGTTTGTAAGTTTAGGGACTGATGACCCCGTAGTTAAGTCCCATAACCTTTACAAACATTTGAACATTTGATTGGAAAAGTAAGGAGCATTTACGTTGCCCTGCTGACTGGCGCGCTAGCTAGGAGCAGATTGACGTGAAGAGACGATCCCCTGCCGAACATAGTGCGGGAAAAACATAGTGCTCCGGTCAAAAGTGCAAATAGTTCGGGGAAACATGACAGATGGCGATGGCTATTCTAACAGCTTAGCAGTTAAAAGCAGTGTTGATCAACAATAAAATTTAAAAAAATTGATCCATATTATATGTAATTTAAAAAGTGTAACAAAATTACTAAAAATCAATATATACTGGTAATAGCTATTAGAGTAACCTAGATTGACATCCGCCCCCGCCCCCCCTCCCCTTACAACAATGAGACGGTTTAGCTTAAGCCAGTCTGAACTGTATTGCTATGCCTTCAGCATGAAAACAAAAAGCAAAGGAAGGATACCAACTTGTCACAGTAGCTAGAACAGCAATCGCATACTTGTACAGTGTTGGCTGGTGTACATCTAGTCGAAAACATGAAGCAATAAGGAGGAATCAACATATGCATCATTTCTAGTAACAAGACTAAGGAACTTGTTACCTGTTCGTAATACTAATAATAAACCAAGCACATTAAGCCGTCAGTTTTTAAATTTTATTTATACACGCAACGGCGATATTGTTTCTCCGTCTTCAGGTCCGTCAGCAGTTATAAACATGGCTTCAGTCACCATTTGTTATAATCAGAACAAGGCAACGCTCATTACTGGTGTCAGTAAACCTGTTTTGAGAACGACGATACGACATTCTTCAAACCTGTTACTACCACCTACCAGGAATGGAATGTGCAATCCGGTCACGGTGTCATTACTTCAACCATCATTTGACAACTGCCAGTCTGATTTTAAATGCAACTCCAAACATGAATACTGTGTGGTAGCGGGTTGCAGGAACGGGTTCTGAGTCGTGCTCGTGTAGTTCAGTCAGTAAAGCATATACCCGCGAAAATCAAAGGTCCCACGTTTGAGTCTGTCCGACTCGGGAGTTTTAATTTACCAGGAAGTTTCATAATGCAAGTACCGAGGAAGGCAAAAATAGAACTAAGACATTTAAGACGTCGGTTTCCAGTGGACACAGAACTAAATCAATAGGAACAGTTGTAAATTTGTGCCCAGCCGAGATTCGAACGCGTTTGCTCGTGCTTACTAGGCAGTCGATATGACCGCTGCACCACTCGGGCACCGCGATCATCGCAGCCGCGCGGGCTGCACTTGCAAGCATCCCGCCAGACGCAAATTTACAACTTATCCGTACACTACCGACGTAGTGCGGCCTGCCAATTTTCACTCTTCACTCCTGGCATTACGCAGATTCCCGGAAAAGTAGGAGCATGATGTGAATCCGCAGAGAAAACAGGATCGTCGGCCGTCGTCGCCTTCTATGTAACAGAGTACTGTGTTAGTGTGCATAGGAAGCCTACATAAAAGGAAAAAAAAAGTGTGTGCAGTCACATGAGCAAAGAAACAAATTTTTTCTCCTAAACATTTTTCCAATGTCAGTGAAAGATTGTCATTGCGTAAGTCGGATAAATGCTGCCTTCGGATGTAGAGAAAGTGGTTGTGGCGAGCTGTCACCACAGGTCACCTCTTGAGAGATGAATGTAAAGGGCACATATTTGGGTGTTTTGAACGTGTAGACCTACTTCCAAAGCAGAAACCGCAAATCCAGAAAGTGTCAAAGTCGAACCTCAGAGCGTCGTGGAACTCAACGCATGTGGACCCTAGAGGACCAAGCTGCAACGAATAAAGAACCGCGGTCGTAACAGGTAAGCGTTTCCCTCAGCAGAAATGATGAATGTGCTACTATTTGGCCGGTGCTCCAGGTTCATGTGCAACACACTTTGGCATGTCGCGCGGCGCGTTCGCAAGACGCTCGGTGTTTTCCTCGCTCGACCGCAGCGCCAGCGTTCGCGGAAAGACGAGTCTAGCGCACAGGCAGTGTTTGCACCTGCTGAGTGGGCGACCTGACGCGTGTCACGTAACAACAAAAGGGCTGGCCTGTTACGCGAACCGGTGCGCTACACCCTCCATGCGTCGGCGCTTCGTGCCCATCATCGAACGAGGGTCGCTCGACTTTAGTTTTACACAACTGCAATTCACAGAGTGAATGGAAACAATCATTAATGCTTGTATTCACGTTTAGTTCAACCTTTTCAGTTTTTTAATTGTAAGGTTCTGCTTTGGCCGGCCGCGGTGGCCGAGGGGACTGAGGCGCTCCAGTCACTGTCTGCAAGGCCACTACGGTAGGGGGTTCGAATCCCCCCTCGGGCATTGATATTTGTGCCGTCCTTCGGATTATCTAGTTCATAAGTAGTTTGTAAGCTTAGGGAGTGATGGCCCCGTAGTTAAGTCCCATAAGTTCTACAAACATTTTTTTTTTTTGTTCTGCTTTGAGCAAAACATTGTTTTTCAAATGTTTTTATTTTTATTATTTTTTAATTTTTTTAATTTTTTTTTTACCCATACATGTTTTGCTGCAGTTTCAGAAGCAGTGGGCTTTCTATTCATGCAGAAAGTATTCTTAAACCTCGTGTTTATCAATTGGAAAGAACATATAAGAATTTTCAATTGTTCGGATTTTCTGTTTCCCTAATTAATAGATCATCACAGTTTATCAGCAGTTATATGCCACTTACGTATAAAACTGTGTTACATTGAACAATTTGACCTAGGGTTGTTACGGTTACGTCTAGTACTATTTAATAATGTGTGAAAAGCTTGTGTGTTTCTTGTTGTTTTCTTATGAACAGCCGGCCGCAATGGCCGAGCGGTCTGCCACGCGCCAGTCACAGTCTGCACTGTAGTCGGGGGGGGGGGGGTTCGAATTCTCCCTCGGACATGGATGTTTGTGTTGTCCTCAGAGTAAGTTAAAGTTAGTCAAGTAATTAGTGTGTAAGTCTAGCGACTGATAAAGTGATAACCACGAAGTCGCTTCTACCGTGCGGGTATACAGCTGGTGTAAGGCAGTTGAAAGAAACGCGGATTAGGCGGAGAAATGTTTGTTCTTCAAGAATATAACAACGTACGCAAAAATGTAGGAAATAGATCTTTAAAAAATGGTTAACATTCCTTCTGGTCCAAATCAAATGTTTGTAAATCTAAGGAACAGAACTGCTGTGTTTATCAGTCCCTAGGCTTGCTGTTGTTGTGGTCTTCAGTCCGGAGACTGGTTTGATGCAGCTCTCCACAATACCCTATCCTGAGCATTTCCACATAAGAACGGCAACCTACATCTGCCTGAATCTGCTTATTGTATCCATGATCACTTCCTCCTGAGTAGTCCCCGCCCGGAGATCCGAATGGGGGACTATTTTACCTCCGGAATATTTTACCCGAGAGGATGCCATCATATGTTCATACAGTAGAGCTGCATGTGCTCGGGCCGGCCGCGGTGGCCGAGGTGACTGAGGCGCTCCAGTCACGGTTGGCACGGCCACTACGGTCGGTGGTTCGAATCCCCCCTCGGGCATGGATATTTGTGCCGTCCTAGTTCGTAAGTAGTTCATAAGTAGTTTGTAAGTTTAGGGACTGATGACCCCGTAGTTAAGTCCCATAAGCTTAACAAACATTTGAACATTTTTGAACATGTCCTCGGGAAAAGTACCGGCTGTAGTTTCCCCTTGCTTTCAGCCGTTCGCAGTAACTGTGTGGCAAAGCCACATTAGCTGATGTTACAAGGCCAGCTCAGTCAATCATCCAGACTGTTGCCCCTGTAACTACTGAAAAGGCTGCTGCCCCTCTTCAGGAACCACACGTATGCCTGGCCTCTCCACAGATACCCCTCCGCTCCGCGGCTATCTGTATCGTTGAGGCACGCAAGCCACCCCACCTCGGCAATGTCTGTGGTTCATGGGGGGTGGTCCCTAGGCTTACAAATTACTAAACTAACTTATGCTAAGGACACACACACACACACACACACACACACACACACACACACACACACACACACACACACACACTCGAACCTCCGGCGGAGAGCATCCGCGCCCTCTGTAGCAAAGCACCTTAGAGCTCTCGACCACTCAACCACGGAAATGGTATCTGCTTCTTAATAAGGAAATTTCAGTCACGAGTTTGATATTTGTATAAGAACAGCAGCTGATGACAGTATCGGCTTGAAAGTACTCTTTAGCAGTTACCTCCCAAACTGCTTGTCTGATGTCTTATGATTCACTCTCACTTTTGCTTCTTTTGTAGTACACTTCGATCCGTGTTAGTTTTCGTTATTAATTATGATACACTACATATTTGTTACTCTTTCAATCAATACTCAAATATGACGATCACAATTACAGGTGTATTTAGCAAGCGTGAAAATGTCTCGAATATCATCGGCCAACTCCAGTGTCACAAGCTTCCTGAGTGGCGTTCTGTTATCACCGTATGAGCTACTGTCAGCCGCGGTGGAGTAGCCTAGCGGTCTAAAGCGTCTCGCTGCGGTGCGCGCGGTTGCTCGCCGTGGAGGTTCGAGTCCTCCGTTTTGCATGTGTGTATGTGTTGTCCTTAGGTTAGTTTACCTAGGTTTAAGTAGTTTGTAAGCTACGAACTGATGACCACGCACTTTGGTTTGATAGATTTACGAACATTTGAACATTTGAGCTACTGTCAAAGTTCCAACAGCGTACGTTTCTCCCCTACTCATACGTGAAATGGCCATAAGGATAATATCATAGACTAGGTTTTACCCGCGGATTCGCTAGCGTTGATGTCCTTCCATACTTGTCAAAGACCATCGAAAGTACGATAATTCCACAAATTTGTTCTTAATTTATGACCAAGATCATCAGAAAAAGATAAGTTTCCATTTTTTCCGATTTCAGCTCAAACCGTTGCTAGGATGACGTTAAATACTATCCTTTATCGAGATGAAAATAAATAGATTATTAAATACGAAAGGAAACTGTTACATCCTGACTAAACCGCAGACTGAGTTAGCTATACGTTGTACAACGTGTATATTATGCAGGATTCAAATGTCATCGAAATCGGTTCGGCGGTCTGAAGACGTTGATACCTTTTGCAAGCATTCTATTTATTATGTGGAATCGTATTACGTACAACATATCATCAATTAAAAGTATTTTGATAAATGAGGTAAATTTCAAACGTCAAAGAATAAATGACTTTTCCAAGGAGCCTTAAAGTGTTTCAGAAGCTATAAGACAAACGTTGATGCTCAGTTGTTTCACATTTCGAGTTATATGCTTAAAATCAACAAATATCTTGAATTACACACTTTCTAAACTAGCCTATGTTCTGCAGGGTTCAAGCAAACTCCATACCCAATGTCTTCGAAAATACGTTAAGTGGTTTAGTCGTGAAAGCGTAACAGTTTGTTTGGCATTTATAATATTAGTATTGATATGAAAGCCCGTACGAAGATTTACCTGCAGTCGTTACTGTACAGGAAAAGGAGGGTGTGACATTGATATAAAGTACCCTCGGGCTTGCGGAGAATAGATGTAGAACTGAATGATGAAGTTAACAACGACGTTAATTTGCAAATACTCTCCAGTGTTCATCGTGCCTAGAGTACGTAACACGGGCGTACATTATGGTGTATTGTACCACTGGCGGCTGCCATCTGCTCGCCCGCTGCGAAGCGTGATAGGTCGTGCGTGCGCTGTGGTTCCTGTCATTTGCCTAAGCCGCGATACTCATTCACTTTATGGCCCCTAACTGGCTGTAAAATTTGTTAAACGTTTACGACCGCCGCGCCGCGCCGGACCGTAGAAAGCGACAAGGCTTTCCCTGCCGTGCCTTATGATGGAGCTGTCCGAGATCGGTGACGTCACTGGCGGGTGATTGAGTGCCCCTTCTCAGGAGCTAATTGACGTCACGGAAACATACACACTGTTAGTTAACTGTGTGTTATGCGGTCTCGTCAAGAGTATTCCTCTTTTTGTGGTTTCTCTAGTCGTGTACCTCTTCTTCCTCTTTTTAATTTCATATCATTTTTCCCCTCGCGTGTATGCCGCAGCCTGACTTCGGTACATGATTTCCATTACTCTCGCTTTCCACTTCGGCTCGTTATAATTACGCCGGGAATAGCTGGCTGCCTGTTCGTACATCAAAGGTTTCATTTTCGTTTTCTATTTAGTCGACAGCTTTACAGGGGTGTTTATGCGGGATTAAAATGTGAGCATTTACTTTCTGATATCTTCATTTTGAAACTCAGACGAGGTAGCTGTAATTCGTTTTCTGGATTGGGACGGTGACGGTTGGAGAGACATAAGTTTATAATTAAAAAACAGCGACCAGTCTCAAGTATGGTATAAAAATGTTTATTTAAAGCATTCACAAAGCGTGGCCCACCTTCACATAAACATATGTTTCGTATATTAAGCTATGGCACGCTTGCCGCGCGGGAGTAGCCGAGCGGCCTGGAGCGCCACGTTGCGCGGCCTTCCGCGTCGGAGGTTCGAATCCTCCCTCGGGCTTGGATGTTTGTGCCGTCAAAAAAAAAATGTTTGTATAGTTTATGGGACTTAACTACGGGGTCATCAGTCCCTAAACTTACAAACTACTTATGAACTACTTACGAACTAGGACGGCACAAATATCCATGCCCGAGGGGGGATTCGAACCCCCGACCGTAGTGGCCGTGCAGACCGTGACTGGAGCGCCTCAGTCTCCTCGGCCACCGCGGCCGGCTTTGTGCCGTCCTTAGTATAAGTTAGTTCATCAGTAGTTTGTTAGTTTAGGGACTGATGACCCCGCAGTTAAGTCCCATAAGCTTTACAACCATTACAGAAAAAAAAAGTAAATAAATAAATAAATTACGGCCCGCTTTGTAAATGCTTATAGTTTGCGTTACCTTAAATTGTAGCATGGTGTCACTTACCAGCAAAGTTAACAGCACTCATCTATTGCGAGTTCGAAAATATAAAATCTTTAAAATACGTAAGAGGAATACTGGACTATTTCGTCACAGGCAACGACACAACACGGCTTCGAAACTATAACATAAAGCGAGACTGTCTGGACAGCATTTAAACCATCTGAAGATGAATTTGTAAGAAACTCCGAAACCGGTCATGGTTTAAATGAACAAACATATTATGCCATACTTGTGATTTGTCGCTGTTGTTAATTATAGCCGGCCGCGGTGGCCGAGGGGACTGAGGCGCTTCAGTCACGGTCTGCACGGCCACTACGGTCGGGGGTTCGAATCCCCCCTCGGGCATGGATATTTGTGCCGTCCTAGTTCGTAAGTAGTTCATAAGTATTTTGTAAGTTTAGGGACTGATGACCCCGTAGTTAAGTTCCATAAGATTTACAAACATTTGAACATTTTGTTAATTATAAACACCATAACAACACAGCCACGGTTCTCAAAATGTCAGTTTTTAACAAAATACCAAAGTTTATACTGAATTAAAAATCACAATTTTCAATATGTTACACAAGTTTATTTTAATTCGTGAACCGGTTTTCAATATATAAGGCCATCTTCAGACTTCACTCTTTAACTGAAAGATGTTACAATGTTTTCATGAGGGCTTGAAAGATATTCTACTCGTTACACTTATATTCGAGGACATAACAATTATCATCCTTGGCTCTACTTTAGTAGTACAGTAATAATAATAATAATAATAATAATAATAATAATAATAATAATAATAATAATTCGTCTGGCTCATTGGCCTATTGTTCCAATAAAACAATCATTAATAAATAGACAGGAGGAGGAACCAAAAATAAAGTTAATTTTAATCTCGAAAATCTGTGTATAACATTTTAAACAATTAACCATTCCACTGAACAAAATTCCTTGATAGAACTGCCTAAAAACATTTAAATAACTTATATTATTCTAGGTAATAGATATTATGGAATAAAGCTATAGCTGTGAACTGAACAGCTTTACATATCATTAACAATTTCAATTTTTAACTTAGTGACAGAATTGATGATGGATATTTTGTAAATATGGGGAACAAACCAGAAACAGACTTAAAACTTTACCCTCGTAAGTGAACAAGTATAACATAATTGATCAAAGTTTATAGTTTTTGTCGTCTACATAAAGACCATTGTAGACGGCAGATGGTGTTAGAACGGACTGACCAGAATATTTCAGAGTAAGTATATGGACAAATTATGGGTAACGTAAATCGGGATAGAGCGAAGCGGATTTAAACTGTCGTTCTTCAGTTTGCGAGATTGGTCTGGCTAGAAATCCTGTTCGCGGATGATACTTGGCATGTTAGTAGTATACGTGAAGCGTGTCCACTCTTCGAAGTTTTAAAGCGCATTAGCCAGAAAATTCCGAGAAGAGGCTCCAAAGTTTAATCGAAACCCATATACAGCTCGTAAACTACCCAATGGTTTCTGTACAACAGTATGGCAAAATAGAGCAGGCAACAGGGTGCGCCTGACACGTTCATGATGATGGTTTGATGTTACGTACAGGAAACACTTCATTTTATTGTTTGTTTTATTAATTATAAAAGTTTTAAATAGAATCGTAGATATTTAATATTATCAATTACATCATAAAGAACTTATTTTTATTTATGAAATGACAACTATTTAAAATTTTAATTACAGTATTTTATTTTTTTAAAGTCTAATAATTTTAAATGAATTTTGCAATTAAAGCAGGTAGATTAAAGCGTCAAATATCATTGTCACAGTAATTTTTATACGAAATTAGGCGATATTGTAAGCTGTAGAAAGATAATAAATATTCGTTTTAATTTCGAGGAACCGGTTTCTCCATGGAAAAGCAGAGTACACCTGTTACCCTATTGTACGCATACAAACAGGCAGGCAGACAGGAAGAGTCAAATAATAAAAATAATAAATGTGTTGAAGGTAGGTTCGAACATGATCGTACACATGTAAGGCAATCACGCTACTGCCTGAGCTATATTTATTTATTTTGGTAGTCTGGTCCGTTGCGGCTGTGTGTTCATGTTTGTTGCTTGTCGTCGACTTTTGGAGCAGTGTTGAGTTACTCGACCGCGCTACAGTACAGAATTCATTGACGGGTATATCACTTATGTATGTGGTGCGCTTAAAACTTTAGAGGCCTTTCTTTCTTGGAATTTTCGGGATGGCGCGGATTAGGACTTTCATGTGTGGATAGCTTTGACGTACACTACTTTCCTTCGAATTTCCATCCCGAAATGAATTTCCGAGACTAGAAGGTCTCCTCTGATTGTTGCCAGCATAATATTGAAGTACCTCGGAAGCAGGTTGCTAGCCTTACTTGCCCAGGGCCCTACTGGGTTTTACCCCTAATGGTTGAGGGACTAACCGGTGGATTAGGTAGTAGTGAAAGAACTGGAAGCGAGGTGCAGCAAAGCTAATGCAGTGAGTGATCAACTAAGATCTCTTCTGCAAGAAGTAAGTAAGTACGAAGACTAAGTTAGCAGCGCACCACTCTATGTTTCGACCAACTTAGTTGTATGAGAGTGAAAGTTGGGTGGATACAGGTTACCGTATTCATAAGGTAGAGGTTACAGATATGAAAGTAGCAAGAATGATTGCAGGTACTAATAGATGGGAACAATGGCAGGAGGGTGTCCATAATGAGGAAATCAAAGAAAAACTGGGAATGAACACCATAGATGAAGCAATTAGAGTGAACAGACTGAGATGGTGGGGTCATGTTACACGCATAAGAGAAGCAAGGTTACCTAAGCGACTCACGAGCTCGGCAGCGGAGGATAAGAGGAGTCGAGGTAGACCAAGAAGAAAGTTCTTAGATTCGATGCAGAATGATTTTGAAGCGAAAGGCATAACATCTGACGAGGCATCAATGTTAGCATTGATAGAGGATCATGGAGGAATTTTATTAGAAGTACTATGCTCCAGACTGAACGCTGAAAGGCATAATCAGTTTCTAATGGCGATGATAATGATGAGCATGCTGTCTCCTTGTTGGTTCCTTAGGAATCGTCTGATACTGCAAGCGCGAGTGCGCCATAGAAATTCACAAAAAAGAAAGATTCCGATGGCAGAGTAGAATTAAGACACTTTTCATCACAGGCAGCCCCCTCTCTGACACCCTGCTAATTAGACAAGAACTTAGATTTGCTCCAACAGCTATTTCAAAATAAGAAAGCTTGCGCCTTGTGCAGAATGGCACCTCTCATGTGGATTCCTTTGTTACGTTCGCAATGCGCCTTTGCGCGGTACAGGTGCACAGACATTGAATGGGTCTATTAATTTTTTTTTTTCCGTCTGTAGCAAAACTCTGGATCGGAGCGTACTTGGTGTAAGTCTGTTGCGTTCTTTGTGTGGTGCCGCGGCGCGCGGGCGTTTCCCACGGTCGCAGAGCAGAGAGAATGCCGCACAGCAAAAAACTGCAGCGATCGGGGATCCCTGGCGACCGCGCGCTGCCTCGCCGTGGATCGCAGGTGATCGATCGCTGTCGCTAAATCCGCGGCATTCGGTTTCTTCTCCGCGGCTGCGGTCGGCTTTTTGAACAAATCGGACGCCACGTTCTGCTCTAAAAACACACGGCGCTCGGCACCGGTATTTGTTCTACACAGGGTAACCTGAATAGTGTTGTTATCAATACTAATATTGCCTGTGGTCGAAATTTGGCCAGTTGTGTTTGTAGTCATGAGAAAAAAAGTAATTAAAATTTATTGAGCATTGCAAATGTATAGGTTTTATGTGAATGATACGAGAACAGGTGAAAGAAAGGGCGAAGGGGAAACATGGGAGAGTGATACACAAATGAGGTAATTCACAATTTAGCATTACAAAACTTCAGTAACAACAACATTTTTCTTAAAAATCCTTTCATCATTCGCTAAATGTCCTCGTTCTCTATGTTCGCAAATATGAAATTTCAAACCATCAAAGGATCGAACTCTACTGGCTGACCACGTGAGAAAAATATTTTTCTTAATAGAATCTCAAATTTTTCAAATGTTTGTCCTTGAGACTTAATCAAAATACTGAGTTCATAAACTGAATTGTTTAATTATAGTTAAAAACCATATTTAAAAGTTAAGACTTGAACATTACGAAGAATTAAATTGGGGTAATGGGAATCGAACCCAAGACCTTAAGATTGTAACTCCAAGCGCTAAATTAAATATTGACTGATCTAATTTTACCTGTACCAATATGTCAGCTATAACGGGTTGTTATACAATGGCAAAACGTACGGAGAATTTGGACTATCGCCCTAATTTTTTTCCCCCTTTTTACCACTTTTGACGTCTACGTGCACACACAATTTTCATATTCCCAACATCTATGACAAACCACAATTAAGTACGTTTCATTGGCCTTCTTGTATGATTAATATTAAAAATCTGTACCCTCAGTTTCATGTTAGCGTATTTATATAATGATGATCAGAACAGTCTGTGTATTTGAGTCAGGAATACTACTAACGGATTTATTTTCCAAGAATTCATTTGTAGAACAGGAGGATGTTACTTGTAAAAGACGTATCATGACATTGCGACGGCCTTATGGCAACTGTTAAGTATTGGAAACGTTTCTGGAGTTTTTGTATTTTCCCTTTTTACATGCAGTGCAATTTATGGGGAAAAAATCAGGTTATTAAGTTAAAAGTTTTTTGTTAATATCAAGTGAAATCACCTCGAATATCTTGATAAATTTAATACCAATTACGTAATTTCTTGAAAACTACGAATCGTCCGATACCTGCGAAATATACATTGTGACGGTACATATGGTTTTACTTCTGCCGAGAGTCTGAAATCGTTCTTACCCTAAATTTGCAACTAGCTTAGAGAAATATTACGAAATCGTTTTATTCGTAAAAGATGCATCCGTTATCACAGTCACGTAAGTTACTATATATATTTTACGTAGTGGACTTGGAAAAATGGAAAGTGGTTGTTCATATATGAGTTCCTGTTGAACCATCAAGTTACCCGTCGGTCTCTATCAAAGCTGTCGCTAGCCAACAGGTTTAGGGGTCGCGGTTCGATCCAAACAGGAGAATTACTGAGGTGCTTTGGCAATTCAAATGGGAATCATTGGAGGGAATACGACGTTATTTCTAGCCACATTCTTAAGAAATTTTAGAGAAACGACATTTTAAGACTACAGAACGATTCTGTTACCATCATCCCACATTTCACGTCAGTGAAGGTGAGTAATTTAATCTCGTCCGGAGGTATTTAGACTCGTTTTGTAAGCGAAAGAAAATGACTAGTAATGCTGTCATATACCTTCGGGCACGCGGCATACGATGGCTTGCGGAGTATTGATGTAGTTGTACCAAGAACAATTTTAGTAAGATGAAGTACGTAATTAATCTTCAATATTATCAGCAGACAGACGCCAAACGGCTGGATTGTATTGGTATACGAACAATGCGAATCTCCTCAGAACCGCTGGCTGCTTCATCTGAACTGAAACTGGAGTTACTGCCACAGACAACTTCATCCGTGTCCTTGTCGTGTTAGTTTTGGTTTTGTTGCGTCTTGGGCGCCTTGTTCTTTCGAGAGCCCTCCATGACTTGCAGCTATTGGGTAGTGTCCTAATGGTCAGGCGCGTGGTTTGTCTTAGCTTCGAGAAAGACTTCATTCCCGCACGCCGCAATACAAGGTCCCTCAAACCGAATTTGGCTGCGTGGCGTTGGCAGCCGCTTCTTTGAAATCGCCGGGCGGGCGTGACCGAGTGCTCCAAGGCGCTTTGCTGTGAAGTGCGCGTCTGCTCCCCGTCGGAGGTTCGAGTCTTCCCTGGATGTATGTATTGTCCAAAGCGTAAGTTAAAGTAGGTTGTAAACCTAGGGACTGATGACTACTTTAGTTGGGTCCCATAGCTTTACAAACATTTGCACACTTTTAGACAATTACGGGTATTCAGCCCTAACCATTTATTTCCTGTTGCTAATTTTTCGGCTGTATATCGTTCAGTCATCATCGGAGCGATACTGAACACAACTACACTGTCGGCAGCGTGTTCCCGTCCACCTTCTACACTGTGAAAGCGTGAGAGATGTATAACGCTGTAGTGTCCTCCATGTAGTTATATATAATCATCTGTGGTTAACTTTGACGGCAGAGAATACGAAGCCGTAATGCCATCTATGCAGAGCATATGTAATGGCAGTGCCGTTGTCTGTGATAGAGTACAACTAAGTGCCGGATCAAAATTTTGTTGTCGTTTTGTTGTTGTTGTTGTTGTTGTTGTTACCTTCAGTCCGGAGACTGGTTTTATGCAGCTCTTCTATCCTGAGCAAGCCTCTTCATCTCATAAGAACGGCACCCTACATCCATTTGAATCCGTTTACTGTATTCATCTCTTGGTCTCTCTGCGATTTTTACCGCGCACACTTCCCTCCAATGCTAAATTCGATTCCTTAATGTCTAAGAATGTGTGTAATTAATCGATTCCTTCTTTTAGTCAAGGTATGCCAGAAATTCCTTTTCTCCCCAATTCTGTTCAGTACCTCCTCATTAGTTACGCGTTCTGTCAACCTAATCTTCAGCATTCTTCTGTAGCACCACATTTGAAAAGCCTCTATCCTCTTCCAGTCCGCACTGTTTATCGTCCATGTTTCACTCCCGTACAAGGCAACACTCCACACAAATAACTTCAGAAAGGACTTCCTTACGCTTAAATTAATATTCGATGTTAACAAATTTCTCTTTTACAAAAACGCTTTTCTTCCCATTGCCACCACCTTTATTGTTTCGATTCCCCATCTTATTCCTTCAGGATCGCCTGATTTTCTTAGACTGCACTCCATTACCCTTGTTTTTGCTCTTGTTAATGCTCATCTTGTATGCACTATTCAACACACTGTCCGTTCAACTGCTCTTCCACATCCTTTGCTGTTTCTGACAAAATTACAGTGTCATCGGCGAAACGCAATGTTTTTATGAAAACTGAAATACACAATTTTGTGTTTGTTCTACAGGTTTGTTTATTTTGTTAATCGATTTTCAGGTTTTTAGCCCATCATCAGACATTCACTGTAGTTCCACTGAACTTCAGTAAATGTCTGGTGGTTGCCTAAGAAAATCGATTAACAAAATAAACAAACCTGTAGTACAAACACAGAATTGTGTATTTTAATTTTCATACTGAAGTCGTTCCACCAAGAAGCGACGGAAGAATAAGTTAACGCAACGTGTTTATTTATTCACCCTAAACTTTTAATTCCATCTACAAATTTTTTATCAGGAAGAAATTCCATCATCCCGAGCAATTAAATTACAAGCCAGCTGTGTAGCGTCTTTGAAATCGTCGACTAACGTGTCTGTTGCTCATTTCTTGAAAAATATACTTTTTTGGGGGGGAGTGAGGGTGGAAGGAGGTACAAGGGGAATATCGAATTTCTGTCGTAGTTGAATGGAAAGAACGAAAGCAGCTCTTGTAAACAGTCACCGTCATTATTAATAAAGTTATATTGGAAAGAATGATGTTTTTGTTCTCGTGAGCTTTGTGGTACCTTGGTCCACTTACGTTGCAAGTTCGAAGTATACTTTGACAAGTCTCTATCCTTTTACTACTGCGGTGCAGGTGCACCGTATGGAAATGAACACTTTCTTTCCTTTTCGTCACGTGTTTTCGTAAACCCTTGTCTTCTGCCAGGGACTACGCCTCGCCTGTGTTTGAGCTCAAATAAAGAATGCTCTGTCGGCAGAGATTCCTCGGCGCCTAAACAATAAACGGGACGCACGTCAAAGCTTACACACATCGTGGAATGAGACCAGGCGAGGAACGACATTGCGCAGCCCACGCTTTGTACTTCAGTTCTTAGAAGTGCCGCTTCAAACGTGGTTATTCGACTGCTTTTTATGTTTGTACGGACTTTCTACGAATCGCTTCAAACATGTAATTGTGGAGTAATTTGTGTCATGTGTTCTAGATCATCTCAATGATTACAGTCTACACTGATATTATGGCAATAAATAACTGCTGTGAATAATTGTCAAGAAGTATCAGATCCTCGTTTTCGGCTTTTCATGTTCTAACGCCGAACGTGTTTGAAGAGCAAAACTAGGGTAATGGTGTGCAGAGTATGAAAATCAGGTGATGCTGAAGGAATTAGATTGGGAAACGAAGCAATAAAGGAGGTAGACGAGTTTTGTTACAGAGGATATAAAATTTCAGAATGGCAATGGGTAGAAAAGCGTTCATGAAAAAGAGAAATTTGTTAACCTCGAATATTGATTGAAGCCTAAGGAAGTCCTTTCTGAAGGCATTTGTGTGGAGTGTTGCCTTGTATGGGAGTGAGACATGGTCGATAAACAGTGCGGACAGGAAGAGGATTGAGGCTTTTGAAATATGGTGCTACAGAAGAATCCTGAAGATTAGGTGGGTGGATCGCGTAACTAATGAGGAGGTACTGAACAGAATTGGGGAGAAAAGAAATTTCTGGCATACCTTGACTAAACGAAGGGATAGATTGGTGGGATAAATTCTTAGACATCAAGGAATTGTGAATTTAGCGTTGGAGGGAAGTGTGTGGGGAAAAAACCGCAGAGGAAGACCAAGAGATGGATACAGTAAGCAGATTCAGATAGATGTAGGTTGCCGTTCTTAAGTGGAGATGAAGGGGCTTGCTCAGGATAGGGTATTGTGGAGAGCTGCATCAAACTAGTATCCGGACTGAAGACTACTACAGCAACAACACGGACTTTCTACGAATCGCTTCAAACATGTTTTCCCAAGGAGTTCAAATGTTCAAATGTTTGTTAAGCTTAAGGGACTTAACTACGGGGTCATCAGTCCCTAAACTTACAAACTACTTATAAACTACCTTATACTAAAGACGGCACAAACATCCATGCCCGAGCGGGGATCGAACCCCCGACCATAGCGGCCGTGCAGACTGTGAATGGCGCGCTGCAGACCGCTCAGGCCGGCCGCGGTGGCCGAGGGGACTGAGGCGCTCCAGTCACGGTCTGCACGGCCACTACGGTCGGGGGTTGGAAACCCCCCTCGGGCACGGATATTTGTGCCGTCCTTAGTGTTAGCTAGTTCATAAGTAGCTTGTAAGTTTAGGGACTGATGACCCGGTAGTTAAGTCCCATAAGCTATACAAACTTTTGAAACTTTTTTTTTGTTTTGAGTTGATGTTTTTTTCTTAAGCGGGCTTGCCTACCTAATGCCACTGTCTGATCTAGCGGCTTGCGGATGCCACTGTGGCGTGACGTCAGAATTGTACTGAGATCGTGGTATATAATTTTTTTCTTGGTATATGTCGCATTGTTGGCCAAAAAATGTTTGTTGTTACAAAAGAAATCAAGCCCAAGTGAAAATAAATCACCAGTTAATCGTTCTGAACGCGTTAATTCACTGTGATATTCTCGGCTCAAACATTTTCTTCACACTGGCGCGTCTTAAAGTTTTATTATTAGTGGGTGGAGGCAGCCGGAGGTACTACAGTCACGTTGTTTCTCACATCCGATTGGCGTTTACAGAAACACTGTACTGCTAAACAACCTAACTTGACTTAGATTTCTCGAGTTCGGTCTCACAGCTGTCGCCAATGTAAGAGAAGCACTATAATCATGAGACAGGAGGGACGGTCGTACCTGCACCCCTCGGCGGTACTGCGCTAACAACTAGCCGCAGCGCTGCCCCGTCCCGGCCTGAATATTCATGCGGCGCAGGAATGCACAGACAATGGTCATGAAATATAGGCGAGCCCGAGCCCGTAAACAAATTAGAACGCGCGTCGTTATGCGGTATGTTTACGCCTGGTCCGCGCTAACAAAGGAGCGCCCCTGACAGAGACACGCTGGATGGCGCCACGGCGTGGGCGACCGCCACCGGCCGCGGGATGACCTCAGCAGCCGCGTGGGCGCACACGCCAGCTGGGCCGCTTCCGGTCACTACCGTTCTCCCCCCCCCCCCCTTCCCTGCCCTCAATTCGGTCCTGAAAGCACGATCGAACAGGAGTACACTCAATTAGCATCGACAATATTATACTACTGGCCGTTAAAATTGCTACACCAAGAAGAAATGCAGATGGTAAACAGGTATTCATTGGACAAATAGATTATATAAGAACTGGCATGTGATTACATTTTCACGCAATTTGGGTGCATAAATGTTGAGAAATCAGTGCACAGAACAACTACATCTGGCCGTAATAACGGCCTTAATTTGCCTGGGCATTGAGTCGAACAGAGCTTGGATGGCGTGTACAGGTACAGATGCCCATGCAGCTTCAACACGATACCACATTTCATCTGGCGTATTGTGACGAACCAGTTGCTGGGCCACCATTGACCAGACGTTTTCAGTTGGTGAGATATCTGGAGAATGTGCTGACCAAAGCAGCAGTCAAACATTTTTCGTAGCCAGAAAAGGCCGTACAGAACGTGCAACGCGCGGTCGTGCATTATCCTGCTGAAATGTAGGGTTTCGCAGGGATTGAATGAAGGGTAGAGCCACGGGTCCTGACACATCTGAAATGTAACGGCCACTGTTCAAAGTGCTGTCGATGCGAACAAGAGGTAACAGAGACTTGTAACCAATAGCACCCCATACCATCACGCCGGTGATACGCCAGTATGGCGATACACGCTTTCAATGTGCGTTCACCGCGATGTCACCAAACACGGATGCGACCATCAAGGCCGGCCGCGGTGTCCGAGGAGACTAAGGCGCTCCAGTCACGGTCTGCACGGCCACTACGGTCGGGGGTTCGAATCCCCCCTCGGGCATGGATATTTGTGCCGTCCTAGTTCGTAAGTAGTTCATAAGTAGTTCATAAGTAGTTCGTAAGTTTAGGGACTGATGACCCCGTATTTCAGTCCCATAGACTATACAAACATTTGAACATTTTGCGACCATCATGATGCTGTAAACAGAACCTGGATTATCCGAAAAACGACGTTTTGCCATTCGTGTACCCAGGTTCGTCGTTGCGTTCACCACCTCAGGCGCTCCTGTCTGTGATGTAGCGTCAAGGGTAACCGCAGCCATGGTCTCAGAGCTGATAGTCCATGCTGCTGCAAACGACGTCACCGGCGCCCACCATATATGACTGCTCTGAAAAGCTAATCATTTGCATATAATAGCATCTTCTTCCTGACAGTTAAATTCGCGTCTATAGTACGTCATCTTCGTGGTGTAGCAATCTTAATGGCCAGGAGTGTAGATCTGTAGACGACTCCATGTGGAGTCCGGTGCAGAGTGACCACATTAAAATTATTCAAACAGGTACAAACAGTTTTGGTCGCATTGAAACCTTTATTTGAACTACAAATAGATTTCAGTGTCTATCTTCGGTGCTGTAATACATCAAAAATACAAAATCAACTTATATAGACGTAATGTCATTACAATATTAAGAACTTAAGAAACTATACAGAGACATATAAGTCTTCACAATATAAAGAAACAAAATTGGAGAATGTAGTATCATACCTAGAATCGAAACCCTCTGAGCCCACAAATTCTAGCGGTTTGCTTGTTAACATTGTACAGGAACTGAATACAGTGGATGTCAATCATATTACTGATTTCTTAGCTTCAGGCTCAGATGCGAGTGTGCAGATAGCACCCAGCGCCTTGTACACAAATTGTTAAAAGTTACTAAAAACCTTGTTTTTTATTTTTTTAAATACATTGTATACACAAAATTCATATAGGATAAAAGAGTGAGCAATAAAAAAAACTTACACATAGTGTATAAAAGAAAATCTAAAACGAAATCAACAATAAAATTTCCAAGTTGTACATTGTACAGGGTGTCTCACGAAAGACGCCTGCCAGGCGTCCGCGGATCGCGCGGTACGGCTCCCGGCCGCAGCCACCGCATCCGCCGGCCAAGGCAGCGCCCGATTCTCGGACTCTATTGTGCTGCGGGCGCATACACTTAGTTAAAGTCCGAGAATCGGGCGCTGCCTTGGCCGGCGGATGCGGCGGCGGCGGCCGGGAGCCGTATCGCGCGATCCGCAGACGCCTGGCAGGCGTCTTTCATGAGACACCCTGTACAATAAAATTCATATTTCGCTGCATTTCGGAAATACCAAAACTCAGACAGGAAATGATGATACGATATATCTGTCGTTCACAATAGGTTGTTTGGCCTCCCTATCTATAAAGATGTCTGCTGGTGGTGAGTGACGGTGTGGTGTCGCGTTGTCGGCAGGTGCTAGCAGCTGCTCCGGGAGACGGCTGCCCAAGTGCTCGGCTTACCTGGCCTCCATAGAGTCGCTGGACGACAGTGAGGAGGAGCAGGCCGGCCGACAGAAGGCCTCCGGATCGCAGGGTGAGTTCTCCTGAAACATGACAAATACCTGTTAAATATGTATAATGTGATGTTTTTGTTTTCAGCCATAATGTCAGATTATTTGATACAACCATGGAGGTAAAAGGAGGTGAGGTCTCACTACGGGCATGTGCTATTCTGCTGTTTGAAGCTGGTCGGCAGCCCTGTTTGTTTGTTTGTTCAAACAACTTACAGGCCCAAATTTGAATGAGATTCCCTCCAAAAATGTTTAGCTGTTTGTAAATTTTATGGGACTTAGCCGTGAGATCATGAGCCCCTAAACGTAGAAACTACTTACAAACTGGCTTATACTAAAGATAGCACAAACATCCATGCCCGAGTGAGGAGATTCGAACCACCGACATGGAATGGCATTGTGCATCGGAGCATAGCGCTTCAATTCTCTCGGCCACGCCGCCGCGGCAGATTCCCTCAAACTTATTAGTGCTGTCAAATCGGTTAGTACTACCGTAAACAACGCACTTAGGCGTAATCAGTTGCAAATCTCGATAACTCTACACAGCAGGTCAGTAGAAAACTAATGTTTTGAAAAAAGTGTAATTGGCGGACCTAGGTTTAGTCAGTTTCAAGCATGGCTTCCAGTTTGTGATGTCATACAACCTCCCCCCTTTTTACCTCCATGGGTACAACACACTAAGTAAAACACAACGGACTATGAAATACACAAGTATGTCACCAAACTAGTTAGATAGTAACACATAATGCTAAACATTCCAATTCACACTGTACCACATTTATTGCATCTTTTTTATTATTGTTACTTGAGGTTATTTTTACATTAATTTCATTTTCTACTGTTTGCAAACAAATTACGAACAACTTCAAGAATTGCATAACTTCACATTCACATACTAGACATTTTTATACTTCCCTTTTTTTTTTTTGTATTCATCGGTCAATAGATTTACACACACACACACACACACACACACACACACACACACACATCCAGAACAGATGAGTCGAACCTCGGACAGGAACGGCCGCACAGTCCGTAGCATGGCGCCTCAGACCACACAGATATCCCATTTGGCGCAGCTGTGTCACTACGCTATCCGTCGGCACACAATGTTGAAACAATTATCAGAGGATCTACTATCCACGAGGCAGCATAAGCCGTCAACGGTGAAGAATCAATGTAGTCTTCACAGGCGTTCTATAGTCCGCGTCACATAGGAAGGCGGCCCAGTTTTCAGCCGTTCTGCGCATCCCCCTCCATTACCACACTGGCAGCCAATAACATTCTTTCTCTAGGCGCGTGGCTGGTCGCGAGTTACGCAATGTTTCATCCGCAGGTGCAACTGTTGGCGCTCGGCCGCAGCTCCTCCCCTCCACGCTTCACCCATCGCTCCGCCTCTAGGCGCGGAAGCGCCTTCCTACATGACGCCTACTATAGTACCTTTTTTCGAGCATTGTGCGCGGTAAGAGCATGAACTCGGTGTGTAAATAACCCGTGGGTTTGGGGATCTGTTTGCCTGCCCTCCGTCCAGTGGCGCCACTGTGGCGGCCAGTATTGGAGGCAGCCAGTTGGGAGCTCCATAAGTCGCGTGTGCTCCGCAGAGAGACTCGGTGCCCTGACCCCGGGCAGCGCCGCCCTTTGTCCAGGTAATGGCTGCTCGCTATTTAGGGAGCGCCGGGCTGTTTACGGCGGCGGCATGTGAGATACCGGGAGACTCGCGTGCAACCTGCCGAGGCGGGGCTTCGCCTAGAGACACGGCCGACCCGACCCGTAATTGGACGAGCGGCGACGAACAATGCGGCTAGCGCCACAATAGGCCGCGGAATACATTAGCAAACAATCCCCCGCGGCCTGGCTGACCCGCCATTAAGCATCGGGTGCCGTTCCTTGGGCCGCTCGACCTTTGCATAATACTCTGCCCCCAGCTGCTCCAGAACACGGCTAGGCGCGCCGTACACCTCTGCCGCAGCCGGCGGACTGGTCGCCACTAACTGTGCACACCTTCCCACTGCTGAGTAGTCTTGTGTAGTTCGCGAACGAACTAGTTCGGAAGAGCTCTCCGACAGGCGAACTACGCGAACTAGTTTGCAGATCCCTCGCCTCTTAGTTCGTCCGCTCCTTTTCCGAAGACTGACGGGTAACAGCGAGAGGACGCGAGAGCGCACATAATCGCGTGATTCCCTTCAGCCAGTTGCCGTCATTTCGAAATGAGATGCAGCTCAGCTGTAGTTTCATAGTTCACTGCCACAAATTTTCTTTTCAAAGGTATTCAGCAGTGTCATAACAAAAGAAAGAGCTCTTTTAGTAGAGGGGGCAAAAGCTAAAAAGAGCGGACGAACTAAAAAGAGCGACCTACTTCGCGGTAGAGCTGCGAACTAAAAGGAGAGCTACCGGTCGCGTCTAAAGCGCTTCGTTGCGAAGCGCGCGGTTGCTCGTCGTCGGAGGTTCGAGTCCTCCCTGGGGCGTGGGTGTGTGTTGTCCTTAGGTTAGTTTAACTTAGTTTAAGTAGTTTGAAAGCTACGGACTGATGTCCACGCAGTTTGGTCCGATAGATTTACAAACATTTGAACATTTTTTACTAGTTTTCCACTTTTGCACTGACTAAAACTTGATGGAAACCTAGCCTGTACTACTATTAGAATTCACAGAAAAGGACTTCCTCCTCTGAAACTGACAAAGAGCGGAGCGGAGCCTGCGGGAGAAACATTAACTCACGGCCAGCCACGCGCCTACAGAAGAGGAGAAAGTGATAAATCAGTTCGTTCTGATCGGATTGCACGTATAAAATATAAAGACAAATGTTGTCACATTAGTATCAACAATTGACTCACATCTAACCTGAGTGTATCAGCACAAAGGAACTGTTTCGTACACTATCATGGAAAGTAATGAAGTTTAAAAGTGTTGCCGTCTGCGGTGGCCGAGGGGACTGCGGCGCGCAAGTCACGGTCTGCACGGCCACTTCGGTCGGAGGTTCGAATACCCTCTCGGGCATGGATATTTGTTCCGTCCTTAGTAGTAGCTAGTTCATAAGTAGTTTGTAAGTTTAGGGACTGATGTCCCCTTAAAGTCCCATAAGCTCTACAAACATTTGAACAATTTTCAAAGGTGGTGGTTTCATTTGAAACCACCCTGTACCTGCCGAAATATTTTCCATAACAATTGTATGATTTATATCCTAGCAGAACACGAAAAAAGTTTAAACAGTGATTTGTTTATTTTGATTCTGAAGGGGTTAAACCGAGCTACATTCCAAATCTTGCATTTGTGTTTGAACGAAATAGTGTGCAGGCTATTGTGGCCGTCCATATACACTGGCCAATACACTCAGCTGGTCAGCTGTGCAAAGGCCGAGAGATGGCACCAGCGGCGAGTATCGAGGTCGTGTTCAGTTAGTAGCATCTTTGGATAGATCTCTTTCCAAGTTTCAGCCATATGGGTATATTTGTTTGTGTTTGGCATTCGTGCGATTCAAGGAAGTCGAGCGATTGTCAAAGAATGGACGAAAAATATTTTCGTTTGGTGATTGATCATCTCTTTATGAAAGGCAAAACGCCTCAGGAGACCAAAGAAAAACATTATGGTGACTCTGCACCTTCGATTAAAAGAGTTTATAAGTGGTTTCAAAATTTTAGGAGTGACCATAAGTGAGCACAAGTGTCCCTGAACGTTCTGGACGCCCTGTGTAAGTTAAGATTCCAAATATCATTGATAAAGTCCATGATATGGTGATAAACGACAGAAGAGTTAAGGTGCATGAGATAGCTAGTGCTGTGGGCATCTAGAATGAACGGATACATAATATTTTGAATAAATATTTTGACATGAGAAAGCTATACGCAAAATGGGTGCCACAATCGCTCACCCTTGACCAAAAACGGAATCGTGTGAAGTGTTGCAAATAAGGTTTGCAGCTGTTCAGGAAGAATCCGCAAGACTTTAAGTGCCATTTCGTCACTGTGGATGAAACATAGATACATTACTTTACTCCTGAGACCAAAGAAGAATCTAAACAATGTGTTACCGAAGGAGAATCTGCACGAAAAATGGCGAACACCGATGCTTCATCCAGAAAGGCTATGGCGATGGTGTTTTGGGATTCGCAAGGGATAATCCTCATCGACTATCTGGAAGAGGGTAAAAGTATTACAGGCGAATATTATTCATCGTTATTGGACCGTTTGAAAACCGAGCTCCAAGAAAAACGCTGGCGAATGGCCCACAAAAAAGTCCTTCCATCGCGGCAATGCACCAGCACATATCTCAGTGGTTCTGGTCGTAAAATTATTGGGAAACATAATTCCAACTCGTTTCATATCTCCCCCCCCCCCTCCCCTCTCCCTCCAGACTTGGTTCCCTCGGACTACTATTTTTTCCCCAATTTGAAGAAATGGCTGGCGGGACAAAGATTTCATTCAAACGAGGTGGTGATTGCAGAAAATAATAGCTATTTTTCAGGCTTAGACAATTCGTATTATTCGGAAGGGATCAAAAAATTAGAACAGTGTTAGACGGAATGTATAAGCCTAAGAAGGGACTATGTCGAAAAAATGAAAATTGTTTTCCCCAAACAGGTTAGTAGTTTACTTTTTCACGGACTTTTCAGTCCCTCCTTTAAATTCTAAATCTAGCATTTGTGTTTGAACGAAATAAAGTGTACAGGCTGTCGTTGCCGTCGTTATACACTGGTCAAAACAATCAGGGGATCAGTGGAGATATCTAGGTTCTGAAGTAAAAAAATTTTAATTTTTAAATTTATCTAACAATCTTTGGGACTTGGACCGATGCGTCTGTTCAGCAAACATAAACCATTTCAATGAATATTTATTTGCTAACCAATTTCGCACTATTTTCCCTTCAATCTCTTTATCGCTCACTTTAATTAAAATCACGTAAGTTCAAAGAAGTTACGGAGATTAAATCAATCAAGTACAGTGTGCAGTGACATGAAATAATTTCGATGAAATCTGTTCAGAAATGCCGACCATAATTTATTCAGGACTTAATCTGCTAATGCTTTTTTTCCTTTTCAGAATCTGTAGGTACGGGCTGTAATAACCCGATGTAAAGTGCCCTCGGCCAAAAGCATTAATTACTCCATTCATCAGATAAAGTGGTACCATTTGAGGCGTGTCGTCAGTCTTACGAAAACTGCATATGCATGACTGGCTTTTCAATAGGACTATATCGCGGCAATTTTCAGCTAAATTGACGCAACACTGAATATATTGACGCTTATGGTCAGGAGACTATAGCGCTACATGTATGAGGGAGAGAATTAATTAATGCGGACAGGTACAGTGAACTGAAGCTTGTGGGTTCTTGTCCCAGGGAAACCTTGACGTTTTGTTTCTTAGCAACAGTGTGCTAGACGTCAGCCATCGGCAGTTTTGGGTAACCAAGCAGTGTGCTATATTTTGCGTTGTTCTCATTCAGATAAGGGAGTTTGGCACACGCTGTAAGTGAAAATACTGGGTTTAACGATTGTGACGTAAACTGTCATAATCAACTGCAATATACAGAAATGCTTACTACTATTATTCAAAATAAATAGAAAAATGAACTATTTTAGGAATCATCGCAACAGTTCTTTTAGTGACTTAGTCAAATCGTAGAAAACATCAGGGTTCACTTGGTCATCCTCTTTGCGAGATAACTTAATCACTGTGCTTAGTCTTCCAGATTCTCAGCACAGAAAACCCTCTTCCCATGTTTCAGTACACAGCCTCTTCCAATATATATATATATATATATATATATATATATATATATATATATATATATATATATATATATATATATATATATAATCTGAAATGTATTTTGTTACAGCCTTTTGGGTGGTTACTGCTCCTCTACTCCAAGCAAAGCACATTTGCCAATATTTTTCTTGAAATCCTCTTCCTTACATTACATCTTCTTCTCGTCCTCCTCCTCCTCTCTTACGACCACCATCCAATATTTTCTTTGGCAAAAGACGTGTCTTACAGCAGTTAATATTGCTCATGCCATTTTGGAGAGGCAATTAAAGTTCAGGGAGAAGAAATAAAAATATTGCGATTTGCCGATGACATAGTAATTCTGTCAGAGACCGCAAAGGATCTGGAAGAGCAACTGAGTGGAATGGACGATGTCTTAAAAAGATGGTATAAGATGAACATCAACAAGAATAAAACGAGGATAATGGAATGTAGCGTCAAAAAGTCAGGCGATGCTGAAGGAATTAGATTAGGTAATGAGGCAATAAAAGTAGTAGAAGAATTTTGTTATTTGGGTAGCAAGATAACTTCTGATGGCCGAAGTAAAGAAGATATAAAATGCAGAATGGCTACGGGAAGAAAAGCGTTTCTCAAGAAACGAAATTTATTGACATCAAATATTAATTTAAGTGTTATGAAGTCCTTTCTGAAAGCATTTGTCTGGAGTGTAGCATTGTATGGGAATGAAACGTGAACGATAAGGAGTTCAGACAAAAATATGCTCGAAGCTTTTGAAATGTGGTGCTACAGATGAATGATGATAATTAGATGGGTAGATCACGTAACTAATGAGGAGGTGCTTAACCGAATTGGGGAGAAAAGGAATTTCTGGCATATCCTGATTAAGAGAAGGGATATATTGGTAGTACACATCCTGAGACATCAAGGAATTGTCAACTTAGCGTTAGAAGGAAGTGTGTTGGGTAAAAATCGTAGAGGGAGACCAAGGGACGAATACAGCAAACAGATTCAAAAAAATGTAGGTTGCCGAACTTATTCTCAGATGAAGAGACTTGCACAGGTCAGGGTAGCGTGGAGAGCTGCATCAAACCAGTCTACGGACTGAAGTCCATAACAACAACAACAACAACAACAACAACAACAACCGTTTCAGCCTTCGCTTCTATATTTCCTCTGTTTTTCTGATGATATAACAGTACGGTTTGATACATGGCGTAAGACAGTTTCAGTGCTTTTCGGTGTATATAATCTAAATGCATTGTCTTCATCATTATTATGAATTACATTTCACAAAATGTATCTCGTTTTGTCTTCGTCTTAGGTAAGCTAATTCTTTTAAATTGTAGGTGAAATTACAAGTACAGACCTATCTTCACGGCTCAAAACTATTATGGGACCACGTGAGATATCATACACAATATGCATATGGTAACATATTTTATTCAGATATTGATTGCAATTGTAAATTGTGTGTGATACAGTACGATATTTATACTTGAGGTTTACATGGCGTTTTATAGAGCAAGGCGCCATGGGGCTACCGCAATAGTGAAAAACACATGGTGTGTGATCACCTCGAACTACTAATACAGTTGTACACCTGCATGGCATGGACAGTATGAGGTTATCGATCAGATATTAAGTGATATTTGGCGATTCTTCCATGGGTACGATATTCAGCTTTGCAACTGTTGCGGGAGGTGCTAGTCTGGCTGAAATGCGCCTGCCAAGTGCATCCTAGACATGCTTAGTCAGGTTTAAGTACGGTGAACAAGCAGACCACTCCATTCGTTCAGTTTCCTCAGCTTCAAGCATGTTGTCCGCCAGTGCAGCTCTGTGGGGAGGAGCGTTATCGTCCACCAGAAAGAACTCGTCTCCTATGGCACCAGCGTAGCGCACAACAGAAGGTCTAAGGATATCGTCTCTATGCCTCTGACCAGTCAAATCATTCTGAACAACATAGAAGTTCGTACGTCCACCATACTGACTCCTGCCCACATCATTCGCCCACCACCATGATATGTTGTTGTTTCCTGCACATGAGGATTGTTCCATAATTCTGTTCAACAATGTAGTTAAATTCCATTGTATGTTTTTCTACATTAAAAGTCATACTTAATACATAATTCAAAGCACTACCTAAGAATAAATCTCCCCCTTTTTTAAAGCGTGTCTAACTAACCCATTAGGATACGTGTATTTCTGTTTAAAAATACAGGTTGTCTCACGAAAGACGCCTGCCAGCGTCCGCGGATCGCGCGGTACGGCTCCCGGCCGCAGCCACCGCATCCGCCGGCCACGGCAGCCCCCGATTCTCGGACTCTATTGTGCCATGGGCGCATACACTGATTTAAAGTCTGAATAACATTGTCATCTGAGTAATCTAAGCTTACCTTTATTTACAGTAGATGTTCAAAATGATGTCCCTCTATGGAAAGAGCGGCCTGACATCTCTTGAACACATTTACGAACACTCGACGAATTTCGGCTGCCGAAATCTGGGAAATGGTTAGTCGAATCTGTTTTCACGAAACAATATATTCTGACAGGTATGTGAACAATAGCCTGCATCCATTTTTTTCGTGAATTTTCACCCAACGAAAAGCTGTACGGTTATTTTATGCAGGACAATGCAAGACCACACATTGCCAATGCTTCTATGGCAGCAATACGAAGTGCTTTTGATGATACGATAGTTGACTGGCCTCCTCGTTCTCCAGATCTAAATCCCTGTGACTTTTATCTTTGGGGAATGTTAAAAAACAAGGTATAGCCAAGCAATCCCCATACACTCGAAGAGTTGGAAGAGAGGATTCGACTAGTCATTTCCCAGATTTCGGCAACCGAAATTCGTAGAGTGTTCGCATATGTGTTAAAGAGATATCAAACCGCTATTTCCATAGAGGGACATTATTTTGAACCTCTACTGTAAATAAAGGTAAGTTAAACTTACTGAGACGACAATGTTTTTTAGACTTCAACTCAGTGTATGCGCCCGCGGCAGAGTGTCCAAAAATCGGGCACTGCCGTGGCCGGCGGATGCGGTGGCGGCAGACAGGAGCCGTATCGCGCGATCCGCGGACGCCTGGCTGGCGTCTTTCATGGGACACCGTGTATTAAATGTTATTAAATCTGCGGCACTTAACTGCTGTGGTTATCAGTCCCTAGGCTTTCAAACTACGTAAACTAAAGTAACCTAAGGACAACACACATACCCATGCTCGAGCGAGGACTCGAACCTCAGAAAACGAACAGCTTCTCGAACCACAGCTAGGCACCTTAGCGCGGAGGGCTATTTCGCCGCGGCTTCTGTTTAAAACACATCAGGAAGGTTAATATGGAACAGAACTGGTACATGATGTGGACCGGAAAACTTACTTTAATGAAGTGCTGAAACTAGTTCCCTACAGCGTGTGTGCCTACTTGCAGGTTAAAAGTAATGATCCTTATCAAGTGGCGCGCTGAAACACTTAGTTCCTCCCTAGCGACAGTTGTGTGGGTCGGTCGGCGTGCCGTCGGAAGGTTTACAAACAAGCCGGCAGCGGCCGCTCAGGCGAGCGAAGCACGGCGCGCGGTGACCTCCATCGCAGGCATCGTTCTACACGGCACGGCACAGACCGGACCGCCGTTGTGCAAACACGGAACTGGCTGGCCACGGCTGCACAGTGTGGACTCGGGCATGGCCCAAAGGCCTGGCCACACGGAACACCACCGTCTACAGCAGTGGTTCCCAGTATTTTCTGTAATCGGACCCACAATGTCCTCGACCATTCCGCGACCGAATATATATACACAGTAGGGTGTATCAAAAAGGATGGCGCAAACTTAACACGGTTGAAAGTTAGCGATAATAGAGGCAAAAATGTTCTAGTAAACATGGGCCCACAAACGAATCGTTTGCGAGATAATTAAGATTGTATGGTTTCGAGCCGCCATTGAAGTCATTGTAAACATCGTCCTAGTTCAAACAATTTACGGGTATGCTGCCGGGTGACGTCGTCGTCATAGTTGGTACACATTAATTTGAAATCTAGATTGTACTATTCACATTTACATCGCATTTAGTTCACATTTCACTGACTGTATTGCAAACATCGTCTTGATGGAGCTCCGGTACGGCATCTAACTCGAAGATGCGGCCGAAGTTCGAGGATAGGTCGATGCGGGCCTGTACCTTCGCCTCCAAGTTCACCTGATCTAAATCCTTTGGATTTTTGTCTCTGGCGTCACGTCAAAAGCGAAGTGTACAGCACACCCGTTAACACGGTTGAAGAACTGGAGCATGCCGGTCGCGGTGGCCGAGGGGACTGAGGCGCTCCAGTCACGGTCTGCACTGCCACTACGGTCAGGGGTTCGAATCCCCCCTCGGGCATGGATATTTGTGCCGTCCTTAGTTGTAAGTAGTTCATAAGTAGTTTGTAAGTTTAGGGACTGATGACTCCGTAGTTAAGTCCCATAGACTCTACAAACATTTGGACATTTTGAACTGGAGCAGAGAGTTGTACACTTTTGTCAATAATTCCGAAATGATCCACAGGTTTTCGAAAGAATTCGAAATTCATTGCAGATACGAGCACATTATTGCATCCAGATGCAAGGAAGACGCTTCGAACACCACCTGCAGCAGGTAACCCATACATGAAAAATGAACAAAATGCGATGTAAAACGTAATACTATAGTCATAATTTCAAATTTAATGAAATAAATCTCAATTTGCGATCACTTATGGCTTCACTGTACTAGGTTTAGATGTAATACCAATGTGCGACGAATGAAAATTTGTGCCCGGCCGGGATTCGAACCCGGGATCTCCTGCTTACTAGGCAGAGGCGTTGACCACTCCGCCACCGAGGACAAAATTCAAATGTTTGTTAAGCTTATGGGACTTAACTACGGGGTCATCAGTCCCTAAACTTACAAACTACTTATGAACTAGCTAATCCTAAGGACGGCACAAATATCCATGCCCGAGGGGGGATTCGAACCCCCGACCGTAGTGGCCGTGCTGACCGTGACTGGAGCGCCTCAGTCACCTCGGCCACCGCGGCCGGCACCACCGAGGACACAGTGACCAACCCGACTGTAGAAGACTCATCGAACCCCCGACGGGTAACGGCCTCGCGCATCAGAATGTAGCGCCTCAATGCGCTTGGCCACTCCGCTGCGGCTTCATTTTGTTACAGTCAAAAATGTTCAAATGTTTGTAATTCTATCGGACCAACTGCGTGGTCATCTTACAAACTACTTAAACCTAGGTAAACTAACCTAAGGACAACGCACACACCCATGCCCCAGGGAGGACTCGAACCTCCGCGGCGTTGTTACAGTCACTTAAGAGTGTAATCAGTTACTGTGTTTTAGTGTTCATGTGCATATTCATATGTTCTTGGTGTTTATTATCAAAGAAAAATGAACACCGTTCAGTATTTTCAGAAACAAATTATTCAGCTTTAAGTTTGGAACAAAAGTGTGATATAAAGAAGCTTGGTATGCTGACGCCTCAGCTCGAATTGAAGCAAGCGCAAACAAGACGACGTAAGCCATTCGACAGATCTTTTAACAAAAATACATCTAAAGTGGGGTTGGCGCAAACCGGGGAGGCTTTCCCCAGGTGCCACTCGCAGAGGTGCACCAAATTGTATTTGGACACCGAGCGGGGGGGGGGGGGGGGAGGAGGAGGGGGGCACCACTATTAGGATCCGGCACTTCAAAGAAGTGAACCCCCAGTCGTCTGAAGCACCAGCCGCCACTGGACCCCACGTATGAACAAGCGTTTCAAACAAGTGGCTTAACCACAAGGGCGCAAGGTCACAGTGGGAAGCCGCGTTCTGAGTGGTCAGGCCATAAGGCAGGAGAAGCTGTTTGCGGTTCGGCTGACGCCCTTCAGCCTGCGGCTTATCGAGGCTGCGCGGCCCATCTCCCGCCTCGGAAGCTTCTGGTAGCAGAGAGCAGGGCGGCCGTGAACTGTGAAAGTAGTTTTCCGACACTGCCGGGCCACCAAAACAAGACAACTGGGTTATCGTATTTCCCGTCGCCCTGAAACTGTTGTTCTCTCTGTCGACGAGGTTGAACTTACACGACAGAAACTCTTCTTTTCATACACCAGTAATTAGCTAGCAACATCGAACTTTATATCCTAACTGCCGGTCGCAGTGGCCGAGAGGACTGCGGCGCGCCAGTCACGGTCTGCACGGCCACTACGGTCGGGGATTCGAATCCCCCCTCGGGCATGGATATTTGTGCCGTCCTAGTTCGTAAGTAGTTCATAAGTAGTTTGTAAGTTTAGGGACTGATGACCTCGTAGTTAAGTACCATAAGCTATACAAACATTTGTATATCCTAACTTCCTGGTTAAGCAGAGCTGCAGTCAGTCCATTTATAAGGGATTCAAATATTTGAAACTTTTCTACAAGTTGAGTGCACTGAAACAAAGGAATTTTAGTACGAACATAAATTTATTGGAAATAAATAAATTAGAATCCATTGTTTCGTTGTTTTTAATGCGTTTATCAAAGCGCTTCGTGACGAACAGTATATTCTGTCTCTCCGTCCGGGTATTTGTTTCGATCCTTTGTTGGTAGATCACTTCCTCCACTCCTGCGCGTATAAATGATGGCGCGTGTATCACGGTAACAATATCATTTATTCCAACCTTTCATTAGTCTAGCTTCTTCTCCTCCTCCTCCTTCCTGTGTGTCTGTTTCTTCCTGTCCATCTCTCTCTCTTCTCTCTCTCTCTCTCTCTCTCTCTCTCTCTCTCTCTGCCTAACTTCTCACTCAATCTCCTGCTCTTTCCTATAAGTGAGTAATTACAATTATTTGCTAACTTTCCTCACGATCATGCAGGATACGGGGCTGTGTGGAGTATGGAAGACCTCGATTAAAAACTTCGATGTGTCTGCCAAGTACCACGACGATCTCTGTCATTCATATCGTCAGTTGTGATGGAGGGTGCATTCAAAACTATTTTGTATCGCAAATGAAGCACGGCGTTTATATATGGAACACTTTCCTAATCGACGTTTACCAAATCATAGAGTTGCTGTATATGCGCATTGAGCAAGGGTGTCAGCAGATACAACAGATGCATAGAATGGGACCGAGTGAGACAGTCAACGACGAGGCTCATAGATGCATCCATTACTGCTCGTGGTAGCCATTTTGTGCACCTTCTGTAGAGAACTATACGTAGTAAATTACACTGCATCAACACAAATGGCGAACCTGCATAGTGAAGTGGTCTGTATTATGTACACCACAAGAAATGCCTTTTCACGGTAACGAAAGCAAATAAACGATATGTTTACAGGACGTGTTATGCTTGTTGTGAGGTCCTCTAATCCCCAGAGTTTTCCCACATAAATACTTACACGCTGTACAAATTTGTGCAGGATCTCCACTAACGAACCTGCATTGGCTTCAAATCTGCTTATGGAAGAATTTGTATATCTAATTACTTAGCGTATGGATTACAGAATTAATATATTGAGTACAGACAATAATTGATATAAAATAACTCCATTTACAAGGAGGTACGTGTACACCACTATCTAAAATAGAGGTGGAGAGTGGCAGTAGATGAACCTTGGGATCCATTTCTCATCATAGTTGGATATCCGTAGATTCCAACCAGTTAACGGCTGCAGGTATTGCGGTGAAGTAGCCGAGCGGTCTAAGGCGCCTCGCTACGGAGCGTGCGTTTCCTCGTCGTCGGAGGTCAGTCCTCCCTAGGGCGCAGTTTAAGTACGGACTGATGAACAAGTAGTTTGGTCCGATAGATTTACAAACATTTGAACATATGTTGCGTCTATAAAGTCTTTGCAGGTGCTCATGAATTTTGCCACGGCGGAGTGGTCAACCGCATTGAGGCGCTAAGCTCCGACGCGTGAGGCCTCTCCCCGTCGGGGGTTCGAATCCTCCCTCGGGCACGGATGTTTGTGTCGTGTTTAGTGTAAGGTAGTACATAAGTAGTTTGTAAGTTTAGGGACTGATGACCCCGTAGTTAAGTCCCTTAAGCTTAACAAACATTTGAACTCCCGAATTTTCATTTTGGGCAGTCTCGTAGAATGTGTTCCAGCATTTGTGCTTGGTACTAGTTATTGTCTTCCACTCTTTTATTTGGTAAAATAAGTCCACATACCCCGATGACTTCTTTTAGAAAAAGGAAGACTGTCCTTGAAGGCGTGTGTTAATTCCGATTGTTATTCAGTTACGACAATAAAAACAGGCAGAAAGCATTGCTATACGAGCTTAAAAAGCTTAATATTTCGCAGATAGACGCTCCAGTTTTCTATTATTCAAACATTAAAGTGATACTTAATTTCGTATTCCATCTGTGGCGCTTTAACCCCTTACATGTTGTTTCTTTTGAAACCAGCATTGTATAGGCCGTAAGCTGGCGGCACTGGGAGACGGAGCAGCACCCCCTATAGAGGAAAGCCTGCGCACGACATCACAACATGGTGGCGGTGAGAGGCTTAGAGTCCTCTGTAAGATTGTAAACATTAACAGTGCACGCTGTTTATACTGCATTCTTTCGTTCAGGAGTGTATTTATTGCGTAAATTGGTGTTGTGTACAGTGTGATCGCTACGTTGGACGATTTGTGTGTGTGAGAACAACGTGTGATCTCTTTTTTATTAACAAAATTCGCTGTTCTGTGCCGAAATGTAGAGGAAATTACGACTGTGCCCCAAAAGTTACCGTCTTTAAACGTCCGGAGAAGAAGAAATGGATATCAAGAATTCCCAGGATAACGTTCCTCCTTCAAGCTAATGATTAAGTTTTCGTTTCTGTTTAACCTTATAAAAGAGTTTTAACTCATGACTGTTTACCGTTGGATATTGCGATTTATTTTATTTACTTAAACACCCCTATTAGCTTATTGTTCTCCGAACGTTTAAAGACGGTAACTTTTGGACCACAGTTGTAATTTACTCAACATTTCGTCACAGAACAGTGAAACGGCATTTTGTCAATAAAAAAAAAAGATCACACGTTGTTATCACACACACAAATCGTCCAACGTAGCGATCAAATGTACACAACAGCAATTTACGCAATAAATACACTCCCGAACGAAAGAATGCACTATATACAGCGTGCACTGCTAATGTTTACAATATTTCAGAGGACTCTAAGCCTCTCACCGCCGCCATGTTGTGACGTCGTGCGCAGGCTTTCGTCTATAGGGGTGCTGGTAGGAGGCGGGGCTTATTGTAACAGACAATGAGTTACGAGCTGAATGCAAGCTTCAGCTCCCAACATTCTTCGCTCAGGGGCCACGTTTAAGTGCGTGATCTGTACTGCTGCTGCTGCTACTGCGGCTACTCCTACTACTACTACTACTACTACTACCACCACCACCACCACCACCACCATCACTAATACCTAGCCGGCCGCGGTGGCCGAGGGGACTAAGGCGCTTCAGTCACGGTCTGCACGGCCACTACGGTCGGGGTTTCGAATCCCCCCTCGGGCATGGATATTTGTGCCGTCCTAATTCGTAAGTAGTTCATAAGTAGTTTGTAAGTTTAGGGACTGATGACCCCGTAGTTAAGTCCCATAAGCTTTACAAACATTTGAACCAATACCTACAGTAGCAGTATGAATGAGCTAGTCTCACGCGAATAGCGTCGCCCGACGTTCCACAATGCTCCTCAGCAAAGCTCTGCATAAACGATTGACTGGTGCAGACGCGGTCTCCCAGACACCTTCGCCTACTGTACGTGGACTCGTTGGCGGCGTGTGTTTGCCGGGCAGTGTGCGCGGATGTTGACGCAGCGACTTCCGGCGTGTCGCGGGCGGCCTGGGGCGCGATGTTTCGGTTGGCGGCGCGCCAGCAGCTCGCCTTTAAGCGCCCGCCCAGATACGAGCGCGAGCGCAAAAACAAACCAAAACGAGGAAGGCGGCTGAATGGCGGGCCTGTCTGTCGCGCGGGTTTGACGGCCGCGGCGGGCCAGGCGCGGCTAATGCGAACTGAATGATGGCCGACGAAAAAGGCACAAGGGGGGGGGGAAGTAAGCTTTAATTGCCGGGGCCGGCACCAGCCACCAATAAATACGCGACAGGGCTAGCGGGGCGTGCAGCCGACCAGCGTGCACGCTCTAACAGTCTGCGCTCCGCTGTCGTCGCAGGCTACAAAGGCAGGGGCATTTATATACAGGGTGTTTCACTAAGTGTGTTTGCCTCTGTAACTTATAAAATAATAGGTGATGGGAAATTTTAATGCGGTAGGTCAACACAACAAATGTTACACTTTCTGCGGAGCTATGAACATAGTTTATTGTATCATTTTCCAAAGAGTTACACCACAAAGATATAATTTTTTAAATGGAACAATAGTTCTTTCTATCGTGCATTCGTTTCGTTGAAACCAGCTGCGTCCAAATCAATTTAAACTACATTCCTATCACTGTTAGTTTGGGAGCTACAACCCTTCAAAGTTCCGGGGGCGGAGGCTGCGATAGCGTAGCTGACTGGCCGAGTGGCTATCCCCTGGGGCACGGAACACTGTCTCATGACCACCAGCCAGTCAGCTACTCTGTCGTAGCCTCCGACCCCTAAACTTTGAAGGGTTCTAGCTCGCAAACTGACAGTTATAGGAATGTAGTTTAAATTGATTTGGACGCAGCTGGTTTCAACGAATCCAATGCACGATAGCAAAAAGCTATTGTTCCATTTAAAAAATAATATCTTTGTCCTGTAACTCTTTTGGAAAATGATACAATAAACTATGTTCATAGCTCCGCAGAAAGTGTAACATTTCTTGTGTTGGCCTACCGCATTAAAATTTCTCGTCACCTATTATTTTATAAGTTGCAGAGGCAAACACACTTAGTGAAACACCCTGTATATACTGGGAGATCAAATAGTCAGTGAAAAATTAATAAGTCACGGAATAATGTAGGTAGAGAGGTCAAAATTGACACACAATGGCTTGGAATAACTTGGAGTTCTATTAGGGGAAAAAAATAGAAAAAAAAAAAAAAATAAAAGAGAGAAGAAAAAGAAATGACCGAGTAAAACATTAGAGTCGCATCAGATGATATGCTCTCACTACTAAAATCTTCTAGGTCATAGGTTTACCCTCGATTAATCTGGTGTTGAATGTTACGGTAAAAGTGTATGCACTACTCTTGTGTAGTTCGCGAACGAACTAGTTCGGAAGAGCGCTCCCACAGGCGTACTACGCGAACTAGTTCGCAGATTCCTCGCCTCTTAGTTCGTCCGTTCCTTTTTCGAAGACTCACGGGTGACAGCGAGAGGACGCGAGAGCGCGCAGAATCGCGTGATTCTCTTCTGCCAGTTGCCGTCATTTCCAGCTGAGATGCAGCTCAGCTGTAGTTTTAGTAGCGGTAGCAAAAGCCAAAACGAGCGGACTAACTAAGAAGAGCAACCTACTTCGCGGCCGAGCTGCGAACTAAAATGAGGGTTACCGATCGCGAACTAAAATATGCGCGATAGGTCTCGAACTAAAATATACGTGATACGTAGCAAACAGAATTATAAATCACGTGTTTGCCTTCTGCTGATGAGAGCCATTTCGAGGTTAGCGTCTGCCTGGTAGATAACATAGTTCAGTGCTACAGAATTTCTGCTTTGAAGTATTCTGCACTCACCGATTAGTAAAGAACACTTCCAATGCAATATTCCGCCGAATCCCAACCATTTCTCCAATATATTCAAACAAGGCTTCAGGATTTCTCCTGCAGCATGCTGTAAATTCATTAAATGGAGTTCCTTTACAGACATGCGTTGTTCAAATATTTGTAAAGCTGTGCAACCAAACTGCAGTGGTCGTGAGTCACATGTTCAAATGTTTGTTTGGCTTAAGGAACTTAACTGCGGGGTCATCAGTCCCTAAACTTAAAAACTACTTGAAAAATCTTATGCTACCGGCAAAACACACACACTCACTCACTCACACACACACACACACACACACACACACACACACACACAAAATTTCTTTATAACAACTGTTATATTGAATGTGAAGCTGAAGCAATGAATTAAAATTTGTGACGCGGCCGGGAATCGAAACCGGACCTCCATGCTTATGAGGCAGACGTCTTATCATTATACCACCGCACCACTAACGGTTAAGGCGTCTCGGAATAGTCTAATCACGACTTCCCTCCACGTCACAAAGATTAATTCGGCTTCTGTGTTCCATAGATAATTGACGTGCAGGGAAGTCGTACTTAGACTATTCCGAGGCGCCTTAACCGGTAGTGGTGCGGTGATCTAACGGCAAGACGTCTACCTAGTAAGCATGGAGGTCCGGGTTCGATTCCCGGCCGCGCCACTAATTTTAATTGCTTCACCTTCACATTCAATGTCTTAAACATATTCGAGACGAAAAACTGTTTCAGGGTTTCTTAATTTATATTTAAACTGTTATACTCATATGAAATACGTTCCACCACGCACTGTGCCGCGGTGGAGTAGCCGAGCGGTCTAAAGTGTCTCGCTGCGGAGCGCGCGGTTGCTCGCCGTGGAGGTTCGAGTCCTCCCTGGGGCATGGGTGTGTGTGTTTGTCCGTAGGTTAGTTTACCTAGGTTTAAGTAGTTTGTAAGCTACGGACTGATGACCACGCAGTTTGGTCCGATAAATTTACAAACATTTGAACATTTTTTCCACCACGCACTGTACAATGGTTTGAGGCGTTATTTAACAGCCCCAGCGGCGTTAATTTTGTGGTAACGCAGCACAGTCGAAAGTGTATTGCACCGCGGCTATCAGGCAGGGCTTTCGACACTCAGTTATCGGTGGACAACACGATGGACGAGGCAGAGGGGTCGGGGAGCCTTTTCCCTGATAAGGTACGGTCGCACGCGCCCAATCTGCCCGCCCTCGTCGCAGCCTCCACCCCAGCGCAAATAATCCACGGCCTCCCCTGATGTGTTCACTGGGGGCCGAAACGCCCCCGCTGGCGGGCATACGTCCAGTAATGATGACAAACGCTGCCGGCACGACGCGGACGATATTGCCCGCGCCCAGGGGACTTCTGATTTGTGACGTTTCTCTCCCGCCATCTAAACTCTATATTTGCCACGCTGTACTACGGAATATAAAGAACCAGCTCAAAACCCGGCGTTGCTCGGGTATTTGTATATGTATTCCTGTCCACTTTTTTTAAAATGTTGTATTTATCGGAGAATATATAAGGAATAACATTGTCTTACATAATCTTCTAATATATAAAGCAGAGTGTCCGTATGTTTGTATGTGTTGCATACAAATCTACAGTTTTGTTCCAATCTTTATGAAATTTTGTACACTTAAGCTTCAATCCATGAGGACGGTCGCCGTAAGTGTAAGAATCACATAAGATATATAGTTCACGAGATATGACGTCATAAACAATGAGATGCGCGAAAACCTTTTCCAGTTTCGCAAAAGGTACGCAAAATCTTGTCAAAAAGAAAGGCGAAATTTTGTCGGAAAACAACCAATCGGGGCAAAAAAGCACTGAAATATTAAATAAAAGAACTAGTTTGGAAAAGAAATTTAAAAACAATAACAAAAGTGAATATTATAAGATCAAAAGTGACAGAAAAATTAGCAGAAGACCTCTAAATTGACTAAAATAACACCAAATATGAATAAACAGCACCAAAATTATCGAATTGCAGCAATGAAATTGTCAGAAATTTTACACCGAAATTGTCAAAAAATAATACAGCTATTGACAAAACGTAACACACTTGTTGGTTGTGGTTTTCAATCCGCAGACTGGTTTGATGCAGCTCTCCACGCTACCCTGTCTTGTGCAAGTCTCATCATCTGAGAATAGGTCCGGCAACATACATCCTTTTGAATCTGCTTACTATATTCGTCCCTCCGTCTCCTTTTACGCAACACAGTATTCAGATAAATAACACGGAGAGGGGAAAAAAAAAAGGAACGACCTTGGCCGTAACATTAGACACTTTTGTCCGCCTCTAGCTATAGGAAATTAAATTGAATGGAATGTGTAGCATTTGACAAAACTGCAAGCGAAACTATATTTAAAGAGCATTGTGTCACGTATTGTATGCACTCGCGACCCGCGACTAACAAGAAACCAAGGACGTGTCACGTGTAAAGTGAGAGTTGGCGCACTCTTGGCGGCGGCGCCTGCTGGACGCTGTGAGGCAACCGGAAATGCCTGGCCGGCTAAGCCATCGCGGACTCTGCTCCTTTTTAGGAGGCTTGCTCTGCACAGCCGCCTGAGCGAAGGTGTAGACGCTCAGAGACACTTCTCGCCTCTCTACAACTCGGTCTCTTCAAATGGTCAGTGAAATAGTGCGCCATTCACACTTTTGTAGCTGTCTCAGTATGTATATGGCATTATATGTTAAACCAATGACGAGACCACGGAAATAAAAGGGAGAATTTGTAGACTTTTTATATTAATGCCTGATCAAGAAATCTGAAGTACCGATTTTTTATATTAATTGTGCAAGGAGGTCATCGGAACTTGAATAATTCTAGAGGTACTTTGCCAAAAATGTGCACAAAATAGAAATAAAGTATGTACGTAGACTCTGCAAAAAGGAAATATTAATAATAATAATAAAAAAAAGTCTGATACTTTTCCTGTCATGTATTGAAGTCTACAACTGTCTCAAGTCGTCATCGACACATGACGTGCTACGAACTTCTGTCCTATGTCCCAATTAGGTGCTACAGTAAAAAAGAGACAAGAAGTAATGAAGTTTCCTGAAATCGCAGTCTAAATCGAAGTTCATTTGCTGAACGGACAGCCATAAAATGCCACAACTGCGATGTTTGATGATGATGATGATGATGATGATGATGATGATGATGGACAGCAATGGAGGACAAAACATCGTAGTAACGAAGTGTTAAAATGAAGTTGTTTGTTGGAACTGTTATTTTGTTTACTTTTCTGTAGAAATAACTGTGACAGCTTTCCTTCTCTCTTACAAAATTTAAAGAAACTCCCTAATTTTTAATTTCTTCATTTTGAGTAGATACGACGAGGGGGAGAGGAAATGGACAGATTGGAGGTAGGAATGGACAGAGAGAGGAAGGGAGAGAAGGAAAACAGAAGGGAGGAAAGGAGTAAATGGACAGAGATGGGTATATGGAAGAGGAGGTAGATGAGGGGAGATGGAGATGGTCAAGGAGAGGATGTGGTGACTAGATGGACACTAATGTAGATAACGATTACTTTTTCTCAAGGGCAGTTATACGTCACATGCCCAACATATTTGTAACTCTAAGGAACTGACCCTCAATAGGTATCAGTCCATTTGCTTACAAACTAAAAGAGGGAAGATTTACCTGTCTTGATACTGTTTAAATAGATGTTAAATCTGAAACTTCCTGGCAGATTAAAATTTTGAAAGTTTCATTCTGGAATGTGAAACCTGACTACACTAATCACACAGATCAGTCTGTTTACCAGTTCTGGGGCGTGATGACACTGCGCAGAAGTGGCCGAGCGCTCTAAGGCGCCTTGCTGCAGGTTCGAGACCTCCATCGCGAGCGCGTATGTGTTTTGTCCTTGGGTTAGTTTGTGACATGTATTTTTTTTTCTTTTGTGTTGGAATTGTTATAAAACATTTTAAGATCTCTAATTCCACGTGTTGTGTCAATTTTTGTTTAAGACTAGCTGAACACCTAGTCGTGACCTAAAACGGTGGTTGAGTAGGTTAGCTGCTTGGAAAACCATTAGTAGCTGTGGAGATGACTTTCCAGAAACAGCGTCGTAGCTCTTCACAAACTGAACAGAGACTACTGTCGTCAATTAATAGTGAAGCCAATACTGTAAAGAAATGTAACTTAAGTTTTTTCGATTGAAACCATAATTATTAACAATATTTTACTAAATGTAATAAATTACGACATTAAAATTTTCTTCGTATTCGAACACAGCGGAAAAAAATAAAACCCATCACGGCAGGATTCGAATCACCAACCCTATGGTTGGAAGGCTAGAACACTACCAACTGAGCTACACCGGCAGATGGTGCAACTATTCTAATTATTAGTACGTACGTGGACTTTGAAAACTTCAAAGTAGATTTTCTCGAGAATTTTTGAGAGTTGGCCGATTGTTATTTGAGTTCTGAACTTCACGTACCATCAATGGACCGTATTATGCATCACAAGACCAAGCGCCGTTACTTTATATTATTTATGTGAGCTCAGTTAGTGCTGTTTAGCAGTTATTCGCTGTGAGATTTCACTACTAACTGAAAGAACACTAACCCTTCTTTGGTACAAAAAGTTGAGAAACATTCATAAATAAATATATTTTAAGAACATGTAAAATTTAGGTTCCATTATGTCAGTTATGACATGGCGCTTGGACTAGTGATGCATAACACCGTCGAAATATCAAATAATTTTGAACTTCGACACCCTTGTGTTATTAACTGTGACACAATGTCAGTCGTGCCTATATGGCTGTCTTGACCGCCAGACGCAAGGTTACAGGGCCGACTCCACGACTTGGCCCTCAATTTTAATCTGCCGAGCAGTTTCAAAGCGGCACACATAGACTTCGCTACATAGAAAAAGACTCCTTGTGGACGTCTTTGCTGACATGATTAATGGTGGCGAGCCGAAGATCACGGCGAATATCTCGAAGCGCGCTACGGCCTCGCCCGCGTAAAACTCGAAAGAGCAGCTCTTTGATGCGGTTCTGGGAAGTTCGACGCCGAGGGTACGAATAAGGAAGCGAGCGCAGCCCACACTACCGGCTGCAGCGTCACCGCCTACTGCTTGCGTCCTCCGATCGGGCTGCTCCCTTCGGCGCCCCCGTGATCCGTATTCCACGGCGCCACCGTGCCGCTCCAAGGGCGCGCGATGCGATGTGATCCGATGCGATGTGCGAACGCGCCGGCGCGGTCGACCGTGTGAAGGCGGGGGCGGGGGCTGGGGCGGCACAAGGCGGCCTCTGTGGAGGCGGCGGCGGCGGGGGCGGCAGTGGGGCGCCGTCGCCCACAACGACGCTCTGTGGCCGTCGCGTTTTTACCCGACACCCGCCGCCGACTGCCAAGGTCGCATCCCGCGCCTCGTGCGTCCGCGAGGTGTTTGTGCCTATGCTTCATTCTGCAGCCGAAACTACACATCGCTAACGAATAGTGTTCGTATGTGGTAGTAGGTATCAGTCTCCCACTGTGCACTATGCTGGTAGAGGGTTGATAACGATAAGGGGATGGAAAATATGGGATTTGAAAGTTACCGACTTGCATACAATTCTACTTGTGGCTGTCAATATTTTGCTCTTCAGCAAAAATTACACAATGGAGTTGAACGGTCTCTCTGTTCAAGCTTCCTAGGGTTTTATTTGCGGACCGAGAAGTTAGTACTGCTTCCTCCCACAAGTACCCTAAAACCTCCACATCCTTGCGGATGCTGTTGCGTAGCAGTGTGCGTTTGTACCGCCCTACAGTACGCACGAGGTGCCGTAGTTGCTGTCCAAGTCTTTATGGAAAGCATAGAGTTCTGACTAACCTGTTGTCTTCTATAGTTGTGTCCACAGCGCAGAAGACAGCACACAGGTAGTTGGTTCTTTTACAGCATACAAGTGAGGCTAAAATAAGCTCTATATGATTGAAGCATAAGAAGCGACTCGCGAGATTCTTAATTGTGAGGGATGCCATTTATTAAATAAATAATAAAATATGAACAACTATTGTTTATCCGACACGGCCTATGCTGCCCGTAGTTCATGTTGAGACCTCGACTGTTATCACAATTACACAAATCTTTACTCATGACCGGCGCGTATAGTGGTCAGCTTGACACTGAAACTGCGGCGCGTTGCGAGAGGGCACCTGACGCTCTATTTAGCGCCAAAACAGGGCCGTCGCGCGCCTTCTGCTAAATCGCTCTTCTCTTGTTACAATAAGAGAAGGCACCTTAAACTTTTTAAACTGTCAAAAACTAGTCTGTCCATGAGAGACATTTATCACAAATTCTCAGCTCTGAATAATTAATATTTAGTATATAATAAACGAAACTAATTTCAAAATATATCACGTGACATGAAATGCAGCAGCCAATGCGAGGCGAGTACCAGTAACATAGGCGGGCTTTCCCACGGGAACCATAACCTACTGTGCCATATGCTACTGCTCCCCACCCCACATTTCAACATATACTGCACTTCTGTCTTTCTTCCGCGTTTAAGACACGTACGATGTTAGCAAAGAAACGGCCAGCGGCCAGAAATATGAAGTAGCCATAGGCCAGGAATATCACATCTGTGTTGTTATAGTGCAATTACTCCTGTTGTACCCCATACCAGTTCCGTGTCGATAACTATAAGAGGGTGCAATATATAGTGGTTGAAAGTCGTCAGTTTATGTAAAATTTGGACTGAAGACCAGCGATGATTTTCGACACTATAATAGAAAAGAGGTTAGCTATATACATCGAAACGCGATGCACGTTCTTCGTTTGTTTTTCTGCAACAAGTGTACGAGTAAAGAAAGGTAAGTGCATATTGCAGTTTGAAAAGTAAAACTACCAAGAAAGATGCCAAAGCGTAGGAAAGGAATTTCGCGTTCTCGATCCGTTTCTAAAAGAAAACGGCGCTTGAAAAGTGAATCTATAGACGATAGAAACTTGAAATTTGTAGACGTTATTTAACGTACACTGTAGGTATCAGTGATTTCCAAAAATGTTCAAATGTTCGTATAGTCTATAGGACTTAACTACGGGGTCATCAGTCCCTAAACTTACAAACTACTTATGAACTAGCTAATACTAAGGACGGCACAAATATCCATGCCCGAGGGGGGGGATTCGAACCCCCGACCGTAGTGGCCGTGCAGACCGTGCCTGAAGCCCCTCAATCCTCTCGGCCACCACGGCCGGCTTGGTGATTTTTCAATATTTCCATCCCTTAGGGGGTGAAGTAGGGGATCAACAGTTTTTTGAAAATACCACAAAGAATTGATAGACTAAGAGCGATGATCCAAAACAGAGTAGCACGCTGGTGTGAACTAATTACTGTAGCAGACGCTACGAAGGAGATGTACGTTTCAGATAGCGTATGTTCGTGTAAAAGTCGACAAACATATTGTTCCTTCATACCTGTATCTTGCTAAAAGACCATAAAGATAAAATTAGTTTGGAGCTCAAGCGGTAGTTTACCAGCAAACTTTCTTGTCCCACACTATACCCGAGTGGAACAGGGAAAGGAGAAATAAGAGGTGTACTGTCTGTCTGTAAATCTATCGGACCAAACTGTGTGGTCATCAGTCCGTAGCTTACAAACTACTTAAACCTAGGTGAACTAATATAAGGACAACACACACACACACACACACACACACACACACATACACACACACACACACACACACACACACACACACACCCATGCCCCAGGGAGGACTCCAACTTCCACGGCGAGCAACCGCGCGCTCCGTAGCGAGACGCTTTATACTGCTCGGCTACTCCACCGCGGCAGAGGTGTACTCAAAGTACCCTCCACCACGTATGCTTAGTTAACTGCTGACGTAAATGAAGTTTTGACTCAGGCAAGAGATGCGGGTACAATACCTGTGATTAAATATTTGCCCGCCTACCCATTGTAATGTGTCTGAGTGGCATAGTGTTGAGAGCCAGCTAAGATTCTTTCACTGGGTCATACAGGTCTCAGAGATCGACAAGTGGTGATCGCCTGCCTTCTTGTGAGAGGGAAATCGCGAGGTGGCAACCACCTGCCTGTGCTGGGTGCTGGAGGAGCTCCGTGGCGGCTGCCAGGAAGTTTCTCTGTGCTCTCCGTTAGCGACTCGTTGGTTACGGCTTGTGGGGGTCATGGCTCGATGAAAGTTTGTGATATTCGGCCCGGGCCCTAGCGGTGATTGTCGTATCGGAAAAGGTGAAAGTGAACGACTGGGGGAACGGTGGCGACGGTTCTGCACCAGCTCCCGGATATCCGGGCCCCGACTTCCGAGCGTCATCAGTGATCGTCCAAATTGTGGTCGGCGTAAGACGACGATGAAATAGGAAGTAACGCGCTTGGAGATACTTCGCTTCTACACTGCTGAGAAGGTTCTAATGTTCTAATGTTTGTAAATCTATCGGATCAAAGTGTGTGGTCATCAGTCCGTAACTTACAAACTACTTAAGATAAACTAACCTAAGGACAACACACACGCCCATGGCCCAGGAGGACTCGAACCTCCGACGGCGAGCAACCGCGCTCTCCGCAGCGAGACGTCTTAGACCGCTCGGTTACTCCACCGCGGCGCTTAGAAGGTACTACAACATCTAGTCAATGGTCGCATAGGATCTGAGACAGGGTTAAAGTCACAGTAGCTTTTGTCGCATTTTGCTACTCGATGCCGAGAAATGCGACGAGCTTTATAATAGCATTCGCAAAATTTCGTCAACTTTCTGCCACACAAACCATGGGGATCAAAAACACATCCGTTCAAGTTTGACCAGGCCGTAACAATATGCCGCTTTCCCTCGCAGCTAGTGGATCGCATTACTGATCAGTTCTCCTTGGAAAGTTTATTATTGTCCGATGCAGGATGTGTATGTTTGTACATTTGAAGAAGCGATGAATAAATTCTGTTTGAGAAAGAAAAGCGAACTCACTCCTAGGCGCGGTTTAACTGGAAATCGACACAAAACAAATAGCAATAAGCGAATCGCATAAATATATGTACTAGTTAATTCTGCCAGATCTATGACTTTAAATAATCTGTTGCTGGAATGGGTATTAGATGCAATGGAATGAATTTCAAAAAGCTGGTACAGTTAATTGAAGTTAATAATATTAGTGAACAATTTGCTGTACGCCTCCAGTATTCCACTGCACACAGCTGACTGCGAACGTGGTTTAGTTGCACGAACAAAATAAAACAGAAATCAGAAATCGACCGTGGAAACACTTACAAACCTTATAATGATTAATGTCGAAGATCCACCTTGCAGTGACATTTTGAATATGCATCAAGTGTGTGAATTATGCATAAAACCGAGGTATTTTAATATGATATAATATACTACAACTAAAATAAGCAAATCAATAATCGCAGTCTAGTTAAGATAAGATACGGAAGGTGTGGATCTAAACATGTATAAGTTAATTTAAAAAAGATAGTAACAATAAAATTTAATTTAGCAGATTACTGATAGCATCAATTCAATATAAACATATTTATCTTTTAAAACCTGATTAACAGCGTTATTTATAAAATGCTCTGCTGGCAGTATTTTGAACAAAATGTTCATATTTTGCACAAATAAAATAATTCGATTTGTGCATTTTTGCGACATTATTATGTAGCTTAAACACAGATCTGACAGATAAGTATTCTAGGAATAGGCCACCCGCGCGTCAGCGGATCTCGATATTTTGTTGTTAATTTTTATGAAGTATATGTTCATATTCTACTTCCCTAATACCTTGTTTTCCCTCGTTTTGTTTCCATATTGACTGCAACATCTCAGGTGAATTGAAGCTAACGGTGCAGTGTTAACCCTGTGTCTCACAGATATAACGCAACCACTAATGTTACTCCTAGTTGCAGTGTTAAATAAAGAAGCGTTAGAACTTAATCGTTACTTTTATTTATTAGGTGAAACATAATGAAAATAATAAGACTAAGAAATTAACTTTTTTACTCAAAAAGAAATTTTACTTAGATATTTTAAATGTTATCCGGCGATCCACCTAAAGAGATCCCGCGACCAAAAATTTAGGAACCACTCTGTAAATGGCTGCAGCAATTCCTGGAATGCAAATGACATTGCGAGAAGTTGTTCAAAAATGTTCAAATGTTTGTTAAGCTTATGGGACTTAACTACGGGGTCATCAGTCCCTAAAGTTACAGACTACTTATCAACTACCTTATACTAAGGACGGCACAAATATCCATGCCCGAGGGGAGGGGTTCGAACCCTCGACCGTAGTGGCCGTGCAGACCGTGACTGAAGCGCCTCAGTCCCCTCGGCCACCGCGGCCGGCGAGAAGTTGTTGCTGTCTCTTTAGTTGTTGGATGTTTAGCTGGTTGTTACGTAACTTACGTAGAAGGGACTGATGACCTAGTCGCTTTAGTCACTAATCCAACCTCTTTGGTTGGCTGACAGACAGAGGAGGCGCTGCGGCAACGCACTGGACTCGCATTCGGGAGGGCGGTGGTTCAAATTCACCTGTGGCCATCCAGATATAGGGTTTCCACGATTTCCCTCAGTCACTCCAGGCAAATGTGGGGATGGTTCCTGTGAAAGGTCACGTCAGAGTTCCTTCCCTATCCTTGACCAAAAATCTGAGTGTTAGCTCCGTCTGTAATGACCACGCTGTCGACGGAACGGCAGACCCTAACCTTCCTTCCTGCTTCGTGGTCGGCTGGTGGCGGCCAGCGCTTGACTGCGAGGACACGGTGGCACTGAGGCGCTGTTTTCGCCTTGGCCCACCAGGCAGCGGCACAGTGGTGGCTCTGTGGCCTGCGGCTGTTGGCTAGGGCAGTTACACAAGGCGGCCTGTGTGCGCCCATCTGGGCCACCGCCGTGGGAACCTACAAGTTCGTCCCGCTAGTCTGCTGCCTGCTGCTGCGCCATCCCATTCGGCGCACGTCCTGCTGCTAACACCTCAAGCCTGGCCGTTCTCGCGCCATTCTGCAGCAGACCTGATGATTGTGAGCGAAAGTTCGAAACACTAAACGGTACGGCATTTTCAGGAGCTATTTCATAGAGAAAAAACCCACTCTACCTGTAAATATAAAAGGGTTGGAACTTAAATAGTGGTAGCTATTTAGTCACAACCGATACAAAAGCGTTTCATGTTTGCAGCCGTTACTGTCTTTCAAAGTAGTCACCAGCGTTGTGTAGAACCCGTTGCCAGTGATGTAGAAAGCGTAGTGTACCATTTACAGAGCCTGTTGTGTTGATGGTGCGAATGGAGCGGTCTACTGCCTGTCTAATCTCTCGAACAGTTCTGAAGAGATTGCCACGAAATGGTTCTTTCATCTTCGGAATCAAATCAGTCTCGAGGACCTATGTCCGGGAAGTATGGTGGATGGTACAGTACGCCGCGGTGGAGTAGCCGAGCGGTCTAAAGCGTCTCGCTGCGGAGCGCGCGGTTGCTCGCCATGGAGGTTAGAGTCCTCCCTGGAGCATGGGTGTGTGTGTTTGTCCTTAGGTTAGTTTACCTAGGTTTAAGTAGTTTGTAAGCTACGGACCGATGACCACGCAGTTTGGTCCGATACATATACAAACATTTGAACATTTGGTACAGTACTTCCTAGTCCCATCGACCGAACAGAGGAGCCACAGCTTGAGCTGTATGCGCCCGCGCATTGTCGTGTAAAATATTGGTTGGATTGCGCAGAAAGTGTTGTCGCTTCTTTCGTGAAGCTGGTCGCAGGTGATGGTCCAAAATCTAAAAATAACACTGTGCGTTGACGGTCTGCCACGGAGGAACGTAATGCGTTAGGATAACACCATCACAGTCGTACACGAGAATAACCATCCTGGGGCTCTGACTCACTTTCCAATATCGCAGCGACGCAGTTTTGGCTCGTACGTTGTGACCAGTGTCTTATCTAGTGTTACGATACTTCGTAAGAAGGCCTCTGCTTCGCGCTCATGGGACTCCAAGGGATCTTGAAACCTTGATCACACTGTCGTGCTGTACGGCCTCTGGCACATTCAATCTTGATCCAACTCCTTTGTTCCTGTTTCGAAAACATAGTGACACCGTTAGGTTAGACCGCTCGCTCACAAGTGACTGTTTCCCTCGATTGTGCGCACGCCGGTGACGTGGGACAAGCAATTCCACTTGCTAGGAGGTAAGGTAGGTATGTCAACAACGTGTGCTATCAGCGACAATAGCAGATTCCATTGCATACTGTCTCCACACTAGAGTTTCTACTATTTAATTTCCAACCCTCGTACATTCACACTTTCCAATCCACAAGGAGAGTAGCGGTGGGTACCTCGTGCAACTAACATCCATTTCATTTTCTGTTCCATTCCAAAGAGGACGAGGGAAAAACGAATGTCTGGCGCTGAACGAAACCTAATTTCTCTTCTTATCTTTATTGTCATTACGCGAAATGTAAGTTAGCGACAGTAGAATTGTTCTTGGAGTCAGCTTCAAATTCCGGTGCTCTAAATTCCCTATATCAGTGTTTCTCCAGCGATAATTTTCTTTCTTATTTTTATTGTTTTTGCTCAATGCTTCACAAATAAAACCGCTTTAAATATATACCAACACTTAATTGAATATTAATCAGACTTCCCGTGCTCTACTGCAAAATGAGGAAGAAAAGGTAATGCAAATATGAGAATTTTATCAAATACATCGAAAAATTCTAACAAGAAATTGCCATGATGGAGGTTCGAACCCGGATTCATGGTGCGACAGACCAAGGCCTGGAGCACTCGATCGGCGACGGTGGTCGGAAAGTCGCTCAGTTTTACCGAGTCCCTAATATACACCATAAAACAAAAAACGCTAATTTTTCGAAAGTCATTAAGTTTTAAACGCATATATATTAATAAAAAATGTTCTTCTTTAGACACATCATTCAATGTGTTCTTTCCAATTTCAGTAGGTCGTAATTTTGATTCCTAGGTGTGCTTTCTTGACCTTGACTTTACTCACTTTACTGCCACATTGATTATTAGAGTTAAATCCATCCTACTGTCGTGGCCTTTTTTTTTAGTGTCACAAAGGAAATTAAGGTTGCTGAAGCTGCATATTCTGATGAGCAGGCCGCAATTAAGGTCTGGGAAAGTTACGTGATGACTGCATCTCTCTCTCTCTCTCTCTCTCTCTCTCTCTCTCTCTCTCTCTCTCTCTCTCTCTCTCTCTCTCTCTCTCTCTCCCTCCCCTTGCTCTGTTTTAAGAGGTCCTTCCAAGCTTGAACATGTTACGAATGCATTCCGTCTGATTCGTCTCTCAGATGGTGATAAGGAGTCGCAAAACAAACAAGGTTCTTTTGATATCTCAAAAATATGGGTTTCCGTTGCAAATAACTCTTTTAATTGACTTCAGAATGTCGCGCTGTGTTCTGGGCGCTGTTTCCTGTGTTCTTAACCTCAAGATATTGGCCCGTTGTGTAATACGAAATTTATGCTTCCTCCGAGTGCAGATATTGAAAATCAGCAAACGATAAAATTGATTCGCTGGTTTATTTCAAGTCAGGCTGCCAATGAGAAGTAGATCATTCGTGTTCCAGTTTTCTGCGGAGGCATTATTATTAGCGTATGATATCTTTGGGCAGTATTATCTAGGGGTCGCAGCATCAAAGCAGAGCCTTGTCCGCTAAAGTAATGATGCGGTGCTCCGGAATAAAACTTTTCCGCGACCTGTCGCTTATTCTCTCCTGCGTTTCATTTATTTTTGGAACTAAAACTGCCGTTTCCTTGCTACAGCCCTTTTATTTCCTATTTATATTTTATGGTATCATCAGTGGATTCTATAACCGGAAATTAATTTTTTGCTAACTGATGTAGCCTCAACATATAGTACACAGTTCATTTTGTTTGAATCGAAATAAATATAGGCTGCTCACGTTTTATAGTCTAGCAATTTTCATGAATGAATTCACACAGCTTCGTCACAATTTGTGTAGTTCCTTCTTCATTTAATCACTTTTTCAATGATTACTGTTTCACTGTATCAGTTTGTGCATTGAGAAAGCTATAAAGGAAAGCAAGGAGATAGTTGGCGAAGGAATTAAAGTTCAGGGTGAAGAAATAAAAACATTGCGTTTAGCTATGACATTGTAATTGTCAGAGACACCAAAGAACTGGAATAGCAGTTGATCTGGACGGACAGTGTGTTGAAAGGAGCGTATAAGATGAACATTAACAAGAGCAAAACAAGAGTAATGGAATGCAATCTTACAAAATCAGGTAATGATGGAATTAGATTAGGTAACGAGACAAAAAGGTAGTAAATGAGTTTTGTTACTTGGGCAGTAAAATAACAAATGATGGTCGCAGTAATGAGGATATAAAATGCAGAATGGCAATTGGTAGAAAAGCGTTTTTGAAAAAGAGAAATTTGTTAACATCGAATATTAATTTAAGCTCAAGAAAGTCCTTTGTCAATGCGTTTGTGTGGAATGTTGCCTTGTATGGGAGTGAAACATGGACGATATACAGTGTGGACAGGAAGCGGATAGAGGCTATTGAAATGTGAATGCTGAAGATTAGGTGGGTGGATCGCGTAACTGATGAGGATGTATCTTCAGAATTGAGGAGAAACGGAATTTCTGCTATTGCTTGACTAAAAGAATGGATCGATTAGTAGGATACATCTTATACATAAAGGAATCGTGAATTTAGCATCGGAGGAAATATTCAAGTGGATGTAGTGTGCCGTTCTTATGAGGAGATGAAGAGGCTTGCTCAGGATAGAGTAGGGTGGAGAGCTGCATCAAACCAGTCTCCGGGCTGAAGACAACAGACTGTATCTCGCTTAGGTAATCTTTTGTTTACACGTGTTGCAGCATAACGAGGTATGTGTGTAGGGCGTTTGTGTCTTGTGTGCACGAGAAAGTTGGTATATATGGTACATTGTGTGTGTGTGTGTGTGTGTGTGTGTGTGTGTGTGTGTGTGTGTGTGTGTGTGTGTGAGGGGGGGTTAATGGAGAAAAGAGATTTCTGATTTGTTTGAATGTGCAGTTTTACAGTAGTAGTTCTACAAACCACTATCCCGGTACACACACACACACACACACACACACACACACACACACACACACACACACACATCAGCTGTTTAATTTTGGTAAAACTTTTTTCTATTCAGTGTACCCACAGGGTAGAAAATGTCTCTTGAAGACATTGTGTGAACAATCCAAATTGCTCCTATTTTATATGGTTTCTTATTATATTGTTATGGCACATTAGCTGAAATGGATCCACAACAATATGATAGAAACAATACAAAATGACAGCAATTTGGTAATTTCACAAAATGTTCTTTAAAAACTTTGGTTATTTGCACGACAGACTTACGCGGAAACTAACAAATAAGTGAATACTGTTGCGGACGACGTATCTTCGCAGATACTCACTCGCTGTCGAAGGCACTGGTAATAATACACAGCAATTCATTGTTGGATCCCATACCTTGGTACCAACAATGAAAACTTCCGACTTCTACCGACCATCACTGCCCCCAGCATTCTTTGTAACAAGGATCTAATCCGTCGCGCCTGAGTGTAGTTCGTTTCGCGACCTCTCCGCTCTATAGCTCGATTCGCCGAAATATATAATATAATCACGTGGAAGTGGCGTCATTATAGCGGCACTGATATCCGTTGACGATGAACTTTGGTACTGTGTCTTCAAATGTAGACGAAAAAATCCTCATTTGAATTAGGTAGGTAAATTCTTAAATGCTACGCCGTGCCCAAATTGTTTGGTCGCGTGCCACTGGTTCGCCATCGCTGTGACGGAAGATTTCGCAAAATTGCGAATAAATGTGTCAATATTTGGCATTGCTGCGGATCACCCTCAACATCTGTTCCTTTACTACAGACAATGCATAATAAAACACCAGACCGTTTTGCAGTCGGGTTACGAAGGCTGGTATGCCTTTAAGATAAATGTCTCCAATCGGCATGGTGAAATAAAAGGTAAAAACAGTCAATACATGTATGTAGTTGCTGTGCATAAACCCTTTCCGACATGAACACCTTTTTTTAAATTTTCGGTCCTGTCGAAGGTCAAAAAGCAACAGCCGTCTGTTTACTCAATACAACAACATCCATACATCAGTTTCGTTTCCTGTCGGCTTTATTGATTAGGTTAGCCGTGAGTGCCCATAACTGTAGTGCATATTTACTCCTTTACCCGCAGAGACCAGCCGTGTTTACTAAAGTTCCCGGCCTGTATAAAGGAATCCGGCACAGCTGTGGCTCACCTCGAATGTGTTAGTAATGTTGCGGCGTCAGATGATGAATTGTTAGGGAGCACGTTTTTCCGTAAAACGAGTCGGGGCCTTCTTAAAAAGGCAGGTTTCTCAACACAGGATACTGTGCTTTTTTATATTTTATGGCTTGGCTGTGGAACGTGCCAAAATATGCACTAATATGGTCAGACGTTCATTACCGGTTTGCGAAGCGGAAATGTTTCGATATTTATGATCAGTGGAGTGAAACAGCCGGTGCGTTTTCTTTCGGGAGCCTGAAAATTATCTACAACGGATTAATTTTCTCTCTCTTCGCCATACATATTCATTCATCGGGAATGAGCTGGGGTTACTTTCAATGGTTTGCGCTCCACGACTGTGGGATGTATCCAATACTCTTAGATTTTCAGCTATCAGTCGATCATTTTTGAAAAAAAAATCTTTATTAGCAAATCGTGTCCAGTTGTCATACTTGGCGTGATGAGAGTTATCCTTATTAATAACATCTTCAGTTAAACACTTGCATTGATGATGGCCAGTTACTGGGCGAAATCATGATTTGCTAATAAAGATTTTTTAAGAAAGATCGACTGATAGCTGAAAATCTCAGAGTATTGGAAATGAGTTGGGGTGTTTGTGACTTCCAGAAGCAAAGCGTATGATTCAGGCTTTGACTTTGTTAAAGAGTATTGCTACACGTTAACGTGGAGCAGTACGGAAGAATTATTGACAGTGTTTGTGGCACTGGCATTTGAAACTACACGAATAAGAGTCCAGGGTTGAACAGTGAAACTTTCTCTCTTCTTTGACATACATCATGTGAAATTTGAATACTTTTCAAACTTTAGACTGCCGATCTATGAAAGATGTCTTTAATACCCGCTTGGTAGTGTGTGACCTATGTTTAAATTATTATTGATACCTCTCAGAAGATAATGTGCATGTAATAAAAACAAAGCTACACGATGGTTGAGATTCGTGTCACAAATGAGATCCTCCCTATTGTCTTCCTAGTTTAAATGTTGAAGGAAACATTTTTCAGCGAATCCCAATTACGACCAAAATACGTCACGATCCTCATATTAACCTTAGAGTTCACGTTCTTACCCTGTTATTTAAGGTATTGTAAACATGTCTATGAACACGTCTCTTATTTTGCTATGTAAATTTCATTTTATCGACTAAAAACATCTTCATTGCATACATTTTCATCAGTTTCCTGGTTACTTCTGACAGTGTTCTCTGTATACACATTTACCCCTTTGTGGCGCTGGTCATGCAAGACTTTTTCCACTCTCTCTTTCAGCACTACAGTTTTATTGATCTAACACGGACTGCATATCGCTCCGCAGTTGCACTTCAATTCTTATGTATGTTTCTTTGACTAAGCCAGTTCTCGACGAAACAAAGAAACAATAAACTTGGTAGAAGAGTTTTGTTACTTGGACAATAAAATAACATGCGATTGTCGCCGTACATAGAATATAAAATGTAGAATGGCAATGGGAAGAAAAGCGTTTTTAAAAAATTGAAATTTTCAAACTTCGAATATCATTTTAAGCGGAAAGAAGTCTTTTCTGGAGGCATTTGTGTGGACTGTTGCCTTGTACAGGAGTGAAACATGGACGATAAGTAGTTCAGACAGGAAGAGGATAAAGGCTCTTGAAATGTGGTGCTACAGAAGAATGCTGAAGATTAGGTGCGTAGATCGCGTAACTAATGAGGTATTGAACGGAATTGGCGAGAAAAGAAATTTCTGGCATACTTTGACTAAAAGAAGAGATCGATTGGTAGGACACATTTATTGTAAATTTAGTATCGCATGGAAGTGCGGCAAAATTGCAGCGGAACACGAAGTGACGAATATAGTAAACAGATTCAAAGAGACGTGGGTTGTCGTTCTTATGAGGAGATGAAGAGGCTTGCTGAGAATAGAGTAGGGTGGAGAGGTGCAGCAAACCAGTCTCCGGACTGAAGACCACTACAAAAACGACGAACTGTACTTCTTTCGGGGTGTGGTGTCAATTTTTAAGACCTAAAAGATCGTGTTGTTAAATTTCTCTCTTCCGGATTCGACAGTTCTTAGTTCTATAGCTATTCGTCTTACTTGTGGTGACAATGTTCACGAGCTCAGTTGAATTCAGTTAACACTTCCGTTTCCCTCTCACGAGTCCGTGCTTGTCGCTTCTGCCGGCAGAGCGCGTGATTACACTGCGTGACGTATCTCTCAGCCATTTGTAGATGACACGTGACATTTTTTGATGCACCCGCGTCTAATCTTTTGCCTTCGCTGTTTCCAGGAAGCCTTCGCGTGAGGATATGAGAGCGACGCAACTAACGCGGAGTACTCGAGGACTTTCCCTCTGGAGTTGCTTTAGTCGTACTTTACATTGAACTACTGTCTTATAGGATCTGCTCAAAACATGTAGTATTGAGCGATCTTTCGTTAACAAAAAACAGACCTGGCGTACGGATGATGTATTGAGTAAACAGAGGGCTATTGTTTTTGACCGTCGACAGGACCGGAAATTAAAGTCTCAAAATCGGAAAGGATTTATGCACAGCTACTGTCTATATGTATTGACTGTTCTCGCCCTGTAATCTCCGTGGCGATTGAGACTTTCATCGTGAAGGCATGCCAGCCTTCGTAAACCTCTCTACAAAACTATCTGAAGTTTCATTATGCATTGTCTGTAGTAAAGGAACAGACGTTGATGGAGATCCACAGCAGTGGCAAATATTGACATATTTATTCGCAATTTTGTAAAATATTCTGAAAAAGGCATGGCGAACCAGTTGCACGCGTGGCGTTACTGGCACGCGACCAAGTAATTTGGGCGCGGCATCGAATTTACCTGCCTAATACATTTGAAGACACAGTATCAAAGTACATTGTCATTGGGATTGCAGTGTCTCTATAAAGCCGCCAGTTCCACGTGATGGACAGATTTCGCCCCGTTTCGGACAGTGGAGCTAAGAGTTTGCGAAACAAACTACTGTTCAGGTGCGATGACTGGGACCATTGTTCTACACCGAATGTAATTCGTGCTCTCGATTAACAATCGCCTTATAGATTTCCTCTCACAGCATTACAAACACACACAACATGTTCAAAGAAGTTTCGGGCGTGCAGTGGCATAAAGTTCACTTCTAATATTTCGGCTGAGAAACGTTCAGCCATCTTCAGAGACGAGTCGAAGACAGTCAGTCTTAGACTCCTGTCTGAAGATGGCTGAAAGTTTCTCAGCCGAAATATTAGAAGAAGTAAACTTTATGCGGCAGCACGCCCGAAACTTCTTTGAACAGTCATTGTGCCGCGAAAACCTAAAGATGCACACACACACAACATGATTCGCACAGTTCACCCAATTATTGTTTACAAGAAGTGTGGCTTCCAGTACTTAAACTTTTTCGGATAAAAAAGAATAACAATTAATTCTTTATTTATTTAAATTAATTATTTAATTGTGAAAACTGCAATTGAATATGTTTATTATCGCCGTTTTTCAGTCCCAGTGCATACCTCCGATTTGTTAAACTTCACAGTTCTCCAATACACCCCACCTATACCCTCCCGTCCCACCCCTCGATTTTTGTCTATTTGTTTATTCAGTTATAATAGTGCCCTAGGTTTCTAATATTTATCCTATACTTTAAGTTTTGTGTCACCTTGTGTTTTGAACACCTTTCAAACTTAACTCTTGTTTAATATTATGCACTGTCATTGTTGCTATGAAATTGTTATTTTGCACTGTTTCTCGACGTGTAGTATCAATGTTTACTTTTTGCAGTACTATTAATTGACAAATGTCATATTTATTTACTTTGTAACTGCTCCATCAAAGATAATTTATTTCTCTGAATGTGACATCTCTTCTGGTTTGTTGACAGCGCAAATTCTTTGACTAAACTTCAGTAAATGTCTGATGGCCCAGGAAGCCGAAAATCGATTCTCAAAACAATGAAACCTGTAGAATAAACACAAAATTGTGTATTTCAACTTTCATATACTGGTGTTCTCTAATTGCATTCATTTTCGCGTCTTCTTCGTGCCTTTCTAAGTGTGATAAATTCACACAGAGTAAGTTTCTCCCAGAAACTATAGAGGACGATTTTTCCCCACTGACTACAAAGTCTATGGATTGATCGAGGAGAGGATTCTGAACAAAAAAGTTCTGATTAACTTGTGACCGGGAATGCAAGGACTGGATCACCATCACTCAGCAACCACGTATCTCTTCGAATCATCAGTGGCACACTATAAGGAACAGTGCCACCATGCAGGAGAAAGCCATGCATACTTTAACTGTGGCTCTGTGGAAACAGCACGTATTATATGGCAGACTCTGTAACAAAGCACGAGTGAATAAATAATCTCTAGCAAGGAAAGCATGTATTTCCGGACGTAAGTTCGTTGGACATTTTTTCTTTCGTATCATCTCCTCGATCTATCCGTTGAGTTCGTACACTATGGAAAAAAATCAACCTCTATATATTTACATACAGCCAGATAACTCATACTGTACGTATTTGCACTGTTATTTGTCACGTGTTTTAAAACTGGTTGAAAGATCACAGGAGCTGACTCAGGGATCATGGGTTAGTGCAGAGGACAATAGAGGGAAAGAGCGAGGGAAAAAGGAAAAGAAAAAGTCGAAACAATGACGTAAGTACAGGAATAGACAATTAGTAGCAAACCAATAAAAAATTCATCAAAAATAAGGAAAACATAAAAAGAGAATCTCAACAAACATCCACCAATAGACAAAACATATCTGGTACTCAAGAATAAATTTCAGTTGCAAAAGACCCTTTATTATAGCAACGTATTGTAGGTAAGTGGTATATTACATCGCTACTGTTCTGGAAGAACGTGCTAACATGATTTCAATTTTGAAGCTTGAGCAATATGATAAATTTTAACAATGTAGGAGTATGACTTTAGGAACTTTTAGACTGTAACCTGAGTATATGCGTTTGGTGGGTTTTTCTTTACTCACTCGAAAATGATTTCACATACGAAACTGCCTGGCAGTGGTGAATAACAAATGGAAAGATATTTTAACCAACTAAAGTCTCTGTCGAAGATGACCATTTCAAAAACTTTGTTTCCTCTACTCCACCCCAAATCTGTTTGTTAAATTGTGCTAAAAGTTGTAATTCCCCTCTCGTACGGCTACAGTAGGAAACTGCCCGGGCCCTATTTGTAACACGGCAGCCTTTCCTTACCTTTCGGCACACGTGGTTTGTCTACGCTTGCAGTCCACTGCTTTGTGTTCCCACGAGTTGCTGGGCCAGTGACCCATTAGCCTTCCTACCTCGAGTGCGCCCGACATGAATACGTCGAAGGACGGACAGTAAACTCCTATAATAGCTCCTTCAAGGTGATCGTCTCCGGATTAAGACAAAGTGGTGATTATTCATCACCGAAGCCCATGTTTAATTAACAGCTTGTCCTTCCTTGGTCTTGCATCCAAGGACGCACTCCCAATAGAAGCGCTGCTCCACGTCGAGGTGTCGTCAAACCTGAAGCCTTGATCGGCATACCGAGAGAGTTGCTGAAGGCTTAATTTCTCTGGAATAGCATTCGGAAGGAGCAGAGTTCCAAGACTCCTCGGACCATCCAGTTGTATGATTTCCATAATTTTCTCCAATTACTTGAAGCAAAAGCCATCGGTATGTTTCCTGGACCATGGATGTTCAGTCCACATTCGCATACATATTCCGCATGCCATCTTTCGGTGCATGCTGTAGGAAAACTTTGATTACTGCTGATCCTCCTCTTTCCTGTTCTACACGATCATTTTATCGCCTTACGCGATATGGCGTTCGTGTCAGTTGGATCATTCTACAGTATTACTCCCCTGAAGTTCGCGAAAAGAACATGTTCCCTTCAGGGGTCCTCATTTGAATTCAACAAGTCTTTCAGTAATACTGTTCCTTCGATATTTATATTGTCTTTACACCCCAAAATTACTTTCTTCCTTCTATTTCCTATTGAAGCCTAATGTAAACGAAAGAGTCTGAGTTTCATTAAAATTTGCTAGAGCGCAACTCGTAATAAAATTAGTAACATATCTACAAATTTTCATATTTTTATGACGTAATAACCATAGTTCACTTCGTAGGATAATGGAGCTTAATAGTATGAAATGAAACGTTCCTGTAACTGGGTACACTTTTTTTGCACCTCTTTTGGGAATAAAGCCAAGTTTATCAAGTTTCTTTCAGCCAGTGGATATTACTCTATTGCTTTCAGCATCTCTCCCCATCTTTCGAACTTTTGCTTATGTTTTACCAATTATTCTGCTTCAAATGTTCAAATGTTTGTTGAGTCTATGGGACTTAACTACGGGGTCATCAGTCCCTAAACTTACAAACTACTTAGGAACTACTTACAACTAAGGACGGCACAAATATCCATGCCCGAGGGGGGATTCGAACCCCCGACCGTAGTGGCCGTGCAGACCGTGACTGGAGCGCCTCAGTCCCCTCGGCCACCGTGGCCGGCTTATTCTGCTTAATGCGGATTATAAATACTTTCTGAAACCACATTTCACGGCAGCACGTATCAGCTCTCTTTCGCTGAATGTTACTTGTTATTAATCTTTACATCTACCTTTGTTAAGGATTTTTGTGTATTGTTTTGGGTCTACGATGATAATTTTATCAGTTACATTTTAAACAAACTTTTCGTAATATTAATGCAAAGGTGCAACCACAGCGGAGGGGTATCTGTGGAGAGGCCAGACAAACGTGTGGTTCCTGAAGAGGGGCAGCAGCCTTTTCAGTAGTTACAGGGGCAACAGTCTGGATGATTGAGCTGGCTTTGTAACATCAGCTAACATGGCTTTGCCATGCAGTTACTGCGATCGGCCGAAAGCAAAGGGAAACTACAGTCGTTACTTTTCATGCAGCTCTACTGTATGACATGCAGCTCTACTGTATGAACATATGATAATGGCTTATTCTTGGGTAAAATGTTCCGCGGGTAAGATAGTCCCCCATTCGATTCTCCGGGCGGTGACTACTTTGGAGGATGTGGCCAGCAGGAAAGACAATATTGACATTTACGGATCGGAGCTTGAGATGTTAGATTTCTTAATCTGGTAGGGAGGTTAGAAAATTTGAAGAGAGAAATGGATAGACTAAAGTTAGATATGGTTGGGATTGAATTTCAGTGGCAGGATGAACAGGATTTTTGGTCAGGTGAGTACAGGGCTGTAAATACAAAATCAGTTGATGGTAACGCAGAGGTAGGTCTGATAATGAGTAAGAAAACAGAAATTCGAGTAAGTTACTATTAAAAGCATAGTGAACGCATTATCGTAACAAAGATACACACAAAATCAACACCGACCACAGTAGTGCAAGTTTATATGCCAACTAACATGGCCGATGATTGTGATATCGAAGAAAAGTATGAGGAGATAAAAGAAATCATTCAAAAAGTTAAGGGAGACGTAAACTTGATTGTAATGGGAGACTATAACTCGGTAGTAGGAAAGGGAAGAGAAGGAAATGTTGTAGGTGAATATCGACTGGGAAAAATGAATGAAAGAAGAGAACGCTTGTTAGAATTTTGCGCAGAGTACAATTTAATGATCACAAACACTTCGTTTAATCATCGTGAAAGAAGGCTTTATACGTGGAAGAGACCAGGAGACACTGGAAGGTACCAGATTGTCTTTATAATAGCAATGAATAGATTTAGAGACCAGGTTTTAAACTGGGGCATATATAGACTCTCACCATAACTTATTGGTTATGAACTACAGATTAAAACTTAAGAGACTGAAGAAAGGTAGAAAATTTAGGAGATGGAACCTTGACAAATTGAAGGAACGAGAGGTGATGGGGAGTCTCAGAGGGACCATTACGCAAAGATTGGCTGAAACGGGGGCAAAGTAATACAGTAGAAGAAGGCTGGATAGCTATGAGAGACAGGGTAGTGAAGACTGCAGAGGATCATATAGGCAGAAGAACAAGGTCTAATAGAAATCCCTGGATAACATAGGATCAACGCGTCTGCCTAGTAAGCAGGCGCCGGCCGCGGTGGCCGAGGGGACTGAGGCGCTCCAGTCACGGTCTTGCACGGCCACTACGGTCAGGGATTCGAATCCCCCCTCGGGCATGGATATTTGTGACGTCCTTAGTATTAGCTAGTTCATAAGTAGTTTGTAAGTTTAGGGACTGATGACCCCGTAGTTAAGTCCCATAAGCTATACAAACATTTGAAATTTAGTAAGCAGGAGGTCCCGGGAATACTTTGGTATTCCATCTAAACCTAGTGCAGTGAAGCCATAAAAGTTCGCAAATTGAGATTTATTTCATTATCAAGAGTAAAACGAGGGTAATGGAATGTAATGTCAGAAAATCAGGCGCGGCTGACAGAATTAGATTAGGTAATGAGACAATAAAAGTAGTAGATGAGTTTTATTATTTGGGTAGCAAAATAACTTCTGATGGTCGAAGCAGAGAAGATATAAAATGCAGAATGGCTATGGAAAGAAAAACATTGCTATCTTGTATGTGGATGGTGCAGACGTGCTCACATAGAAGCTGTGAACGCAGTTAAATTCAGGCATACTGATGGCCTGAAGATGGCACCAATGAGGTGCTGAAACTGATTGCCAGTTAATAAAACCATTTGTTACGGCTGTTGGTTTTTTATATACTATTTTAATATAATTCGATCATAACCCTAACCACTTGGCTACCCGCGCTCAACTCCCGTCCGCCTCAAAGTCCCACGAGTCGCACACTACTGCCGTAGCGTCAAATGTCTGTAAATCTATCGGACCAAACTATGTGGTCATCAGTCCGTAGCTTACAAAATACTTAAACCTAGGTAAACTTACCTACGGACAAACACACACACCCATGCCCCAGGGAGGTCTCAAACCTCCACGGCGAGCAACCGCAGCGAGGCGCTTTAGACCGCTCGGCTACTCCACCGCGGCCCGTAGCGTCAGCTTCGTCCATGCCCTCTCAGGCTCGCCATTTCGGATTTCCGCGCGATGTCGAACGCTATTAAGGCATCTGCAGCGAAGTAATGAACAATACCGTGTCGTCTCGTTGAAGTACAACTGTAGATATCGACTGCCGAAATTCAGCGCAGCTACTGCGCGTGGAGGGGGGTCGCGGTTTGGTGAAAGACTGCCTTTCTTGAGCTGATCCTCGGTTGACACGTCGCGTCAGTCATCCGTTATCTGCCTGCCTCTGTGTGCCGTACTGACAGCTCCTCTCGCCGGGCTCAGTACGGGGCTGGTTCGCGACGGCTCTGTTTCGCGGTGCTCCCATGTCGGCCGGTGAGTCCTTGGTTGGTTTCATATTCAATTTACCAGTTCATTACGAAGCGCGAACATTGCAGGCGTTAGCGTTTCTGTTCCTCCTAACGAGTGTCGTTACGGTGGTCATGTTTTATTTACTTTTTATTTGACATGCTTCATTACGTAATAATATTACATGTTTGAAGGTTAACCCTGTGGCGCATAGCGTCTACTGTAGTGGACGTCTGTTATTGGATGTATTTCATTGCATCTGCGATCCTTTTAGAACTAATAATGCATGGAGTCCACTGCAGGGCATCCTTTGGCTGGGTACTGCATGGTAGGTGTCGCCAGATAAACTGACAAGCGCCAGTTTTTCACCCGAAAGCGGTACGTGTCAAGAAGGAGAGCGTGAATTGGCAGCGAGCGGTTTCGAAGTGCATTTCACCAGTTGCTCAAAGAAGAGGCAAAGGAAACTTGCTCTAAATGCAAGGATTCTCTATGTCTAAATTTCTTCGAAACTTTCCATAGGAAAAGAAGAAAAAAAACCACACACACACACACACACACACACACACACACAGAAAGAACTCTTAAGGTTTCAAGTACGCAGTGTCTACTTCAGTGGACGTACTGAATTTTTCGTTGTAGGTGGTAAATTGCTACAAATTTATATATTTTATGATAATAGACATCGTTCTTTACTATATAAACACTATTTCAAAATTTTATCCCCGTTAGTTGGTAATTCAAGCATCACAGGGTTAAATGCCGGCCGCGGTAGCCGAGGGGACTGAGGCGCTCCAGTCACTCTATGCACGGCCACCACGGTCGGGGGTTCGAATCCCCCCCTCGGGCATGGATGTTTGTGCCGTCCTTAGTGTTAGCTAGTTCATAAGTAGTTTGTAAGTTTAGGGACTGATGACCCCGTAGTTAAGTCCCATAAGCTATACAAACATTTGAACATTTGAAGGTTAAATTCAGACGGTTACATCAGATACTTTGGCAAACACACACAGTACATAAGATGGAAGTATTTATAAAAGAATGCATTTTTGCTATGCCAGATTTATCGCTCTACATACAGAAACCAAATGTTGTACACATCAGGAAATATTATTGAATTACAGAAGTTGTAAAATTCTGCAGTGAATTTATGTATCAAATCAAATTAAACTGACGGGTCATCCTCCTCCTTTGTCATCTGTTTTTCTCCTGAGATGGCCCCCTCTCTTTCAGTAAGTTCCAGCAGTCGAAAAGTAGGTGGTCAATAGTTTGGACATCTGTTACATGTGCGCGTTCGGTCTTCAGTTATTCTGAACCGTTGATAATAGGCTTTCAGTTTGCCATGATCAGTTAACATTGCTGTAAAATTCGGATATGTTGGGAGTTTAATGATTAAACGTTATCAGATCGTAGGAAAATACGGTTTAGTACTTCCCCCCCCTTTTTTTTATACCACTCAATCTCCCATTTGTTCTTAAACTCCTCTCGAAGTTTCTTCTTCGCCGCACTTGGTATTTTGCTGTAGCGTATCAATTGTCGTGATCGAGTCTCTCTTTTAGCGAGATTGTCAGCTTGTTCATTTCCCCATATACCCCGATGTGCCTTAACCCATTCGAAATGAACCTGCCAGTTGTGTATCTGCGACGTCCTGATTTTACATCGTATTTCTTCAATCAAGAAGTTGTGGTTCCTCGGATTTCGTAACGAATCCAAAGTACTCCTGCTATCGGTGTGAATTTCTGCCGCTCTATCAATATTCGAGAGATTGATTAACTCATGGGCATTAAGAATAGTTTGAGCATCCATTAGACAGTTTAAACTGTATCTGGTAAATAAGCTTCTATGTAACAAATATTGCTATTCGCGAACCCACTCCGTCGTCTGACTTGCTTCCGTCTGTGTATACTTCATCACGGTAGCTTATGCTTGCGTCCTTCTTAGTAATTATATGCTCTAGGGCGATGACCATTGTCTGGCGTCTTTAGTTTTCACCAGGTTATAATATTTGGCTATTTTCTGTATCTTAAGAGTTGTGACCATATGGGCATGAGAGCTGATGAAACACAGAGCGCTTCATTGGATGTCGTTCTGTAAGCTTTGACCATCTTTACACTGATTAACCAAAGACGAGTGAGATTTTTGTGTTATTGACATTGACAGACTACTGAAACTTCTACGACATTCTTTTACCATTAAGTGGGCCTGTTGGATTAACATTATAGTATTTTTAATGCTATCCCTCCCCCCCCCCCCAATTACTATAATTCTTGCAAAAAAATTTCCAACAGCTGTTCACGTTATAATTTTATGTAGCCGACTAGTTTCGGTACATTAATTGTATAATCTTCAGGCCCCAGTAATGAATATTTGGATAAGGTCCTCTAATTCATAAGGTTGGACCTCAACTAGCATCCGTTTTACCGACCTCCAGTATGTGTCAAGGGTTGCAGCGTTGACACGTACTGGAGGTTGGTAAAACGGAGCCGGCCGCGGTGGCCGAGGTGACTGAGGCGCTCCAGTCACGGTCAGCACGGCCACTACGGTCGGGGGTTCGAATCCCCCCTCGGGCATTGATATTTGTGCCGTCCTAGTTCGTAAGTAGTTCATAAGTAGTTTGTAAGTTTAGGGACTGATGACCCCGTAGTTAAGTCCCATAAGCTTAACAAACCTTTGAACATTTTTGTTAAAACGGATGTCTTATGAATTGGAGGAGCTTATCCAAATATTCACTATTGGGGCCTGAAGATGGTACAATTAATGTACCGAAACTAGTCGGCTACATAAAGTTATAACGTCAACAGGTGTTGGAAATTTTTTTTGCAAGAACTGAACTGACCAGCCGAGTCTCACTTCTATTCACAAGAATGGATACACATAAAATTGCTATAGTGCTCGTTTAGCTGATAGGAAATCTGTCCTTCAACACAAAGTCGTGATGTACCCCCTAAAGATAACCATACCGTATTTTCCATTTTGAAATACAACTATGTCATACACGTGCTGGTGTGCCTTGAAGTTGCGTGAAACGTTTGTAAAAATTCTGAGTACAAATGGAAGACAAAATGTTCAAATGTTTATAATCCTATGCGACCAAACTACGTTGGTCATCAGTCCGTAGTCTTAAAAACCACTTAAACTAAGTGAAACTAACCTAAGGACAACACACATACATCCATGCCCGAGGGACAATTCCAACCTCCGAGGCGGGATGCCGCGTGATCCGTAACGTGGCGCGCCAGACCGCTCGGCTACTCCACCGCGGCCAAATGAGAGACAGTATTGGACCTCGAGTAAGGCGTTGCAACAGATAACGTATACTAAAACACACAGAGTGACGAAGTCCACCGAAGAAATTAAAGACATTGTTCCGGGCTATATGGGTAGTATTTTGGGTTAAGTAACACATGGTCGCCAGTAAATCGTTACGCAGTTATAATTTAATTATAATTTATTTCGTTTGGTACCTTCTGTACTTTTATGTAAAAAAATACACAATAAAATGCATGTAGTTGTAATCATTAAAATGCATCGTACAAAACAATTGTACTGAGTTGCGCCTGCGTTACAACTAAACGTAGCGTCGTTGTACTGCTCTGCCATTAAATTTACTAGTCCCAAACGGACGAAAAGTGAGTAAAATTAACCTCGCAATTTTTAAGGGCATTAATGAATTCTACATGTGTAAACACAAGGGAAAGAATCTTTCAGAAAGTTATTTATTAAACGTTTACTTTTTTATCGACTTAAATTCAATACAGAATAATTTTTTCTCCTCTTTCGATCACAATTTTTCTGTCGCGAAAATTAAGAACCTTATATCAGGTATGAATGGCTATCGATTGATTTTGAATCTCTGTCTGTTGGAAACAGAACATGAAAATAATTAGTACAATTTTAAATCATTTTATTCATGTACTAATCGTAAACACAGGTTTTAACGTCTTATTACAATTGCTTTTAAGTTTTGTGGAGGTGTGTGTGTGTGTGTGTGTGTGTGTGTGTGTGTGAGAGAGAGAGAGAGAGAGAGAGAGAGAGAGAGGGGGGGGGGGGGGGGGGGGGGGGAGATATGAATTCCGGGATGTATCTTTTTCAGGAGTTATTCCTGGCAGGGTTATTTTACACGTATACTCTGTATGGTTGTGTACAAATACATGTGTCATTTCAATATTTAATCACTGTCATAGTACACTCACGCGACAGCAACCAGTCGTACTCTTCAACGATTTAAAATAACATTACTGCTGGAGTGTTGTATGTATGTAAACAGAAAACTCATTTCGCACCGATCATTGCTCCACACGAGTTGATGTTAGCCTACTAAAACAGATGTTGGTGAACCTGTACGAGGTATCACTTCATGAGACGCTTTCCGATACATAATTTAGAATGCAGTCTAAATATTATACCAGATTTTTCTAGAATTATTCGTGTATACTGACGTCTTGTGTTTCGAGCTTTATGATGCAGTAGCTTATATCGTCATGGAATATATCTAGTTTTACACACACACACACACACACACACACACACACACACACACACACACACACACATACATACACACAAAGAAAAAAGCCGTGATGTCTCCGTGTCCCTTTTATTACCCATTCTTTTTACAGGATATGCTGTAATGCAATGTTTTTCAACGCGTGCGTCACAAAGCGTTGCTTGAGGAGTCTGTCTCGGGAAGAAGTACTTGCACCATAAAATAGCGAGGGTTCAGCAATACAAAAACGTATACCTAAGTGAAATTTTAATCAAAATTATAGAGTTCCTCGTATAACATTAGTTATGAATTGAATAGATGATAGATTGTTTTCTAATAGTGTGTGCTAATGATGAATAAGCGCAAAGCCTGAAAACTGTTTTCAGGAACAAATCGATAGGTAGAAGAAAAGACACTAAGTAACTTCAAAAATAAAGACCTGTTTCCAAAAAAAAAGTGTCTTTACAGTGAGACCTTTCTTAATGACTAAAATTCTGAGTCTCGCCTGAAATATGTAACATCCGTTAAGCAAAGTATATTTTTCTCTCGTAAATCATGTAAAAATAGGATAACGTGTTCCATTCAAAAAATTTCCAAAAAAAACAAAAAACAAAAAAAAACAAAAAAAAAAAAACCCTACTACTTCGACCAACGAGTTAACGATATAAAAGAAAGCTTTAGCAAAATAAATTAAATTTGTTTTTTCTTTGAGAAAACAACTGTATGGTTCGTGAGGAGGGGTCACCAGAATAGTTTTATTTGGAAGGGTGAGGGGATCGCATATTCGAAAAGGTTGAAAAACACTGCTTTAATGCATGGATGAAGGATAGTTATGTTTATGTTCAGAGCTGTAGCATTTATATCAAATACACAGTTAATGGAAGACATTGGACAAAGTAGACACGAAACGTGCAATCCATTTCTGTCGACTGACACACGTACGTCCCCTGGTCATTTAAACAAGTCGGTCGTCTTCGCTCGTTACTTTCAACGAACTTCAGTGTGACACAGATCAGTAATAGATAAAAGTAACAGTGACAGCCGATGAAATAATTCCTTCTGCAACCATCACAAGGTGCAACCACCACTCAGGACAGGCAGCTGTCTGAAACTGAAACGCGTTGCAGGCTGTTAAGTGTTTTGGTGTTGAGTGAGGTTTGGCGACTTGTGTTTGCTGCGGCTGCAGGTTCCGTGTAATTGACGGACCGCCGCCCGTGCCTCTAGCGGGGCTTCCCCGTCTGCTACTTAAGTTGTGGCTTATAACAAGTAATCTACTACCAAATATTAAGAACACGATACCATCAATCTCTCAATTGGAACGTTCGATACCAGTAACTAGAAACACTAGATACTTAATTTTAGCTTCTGAAACACGCTTTGACAGTAATAAAATGACGCAACCTTCATTGTTTTGAGGATTGTCACGAAGTATAAGACAACATATTCACATATATATGTTAGTACATTACTTACGGTATTTTAACAATCTGTAGAGTTGGATTTCTTCCGTTACTTGCTTGTAACAGGTAATATCAATGTAAACTGGTCATCTTGCTCATTTTGTGATCTGGTCTGTTATGTAAAAGATCTTGAAGTCTGTTAGTTCACTAAGCCACTTGATACGGATTAATACCGATTTCATCACTCATTTGAAAGAAATTGATCATAATTCAGAGCATTTGAACTTTATTTTTCAGAAAGCACCACAGAATCCAAAATAGAAGTTGTCATGAATTATTAAAACATGCCTTTTGTCATTTTTACTTCGTTTGTTTATAGATATGACTGTCATTGTCATCCTGTTAAAATGTTTCTAAAGGTCATTCTGTTAATTTCATGTCGAATTGAAGTATATATTAGTACGTAAACCAAAGATAAAATTTACGAACTTTGTGTTTCTATAAAACCAGATTCTACTTAGCCTCTTGGTCAGTTGACGTCTGGACGAGGTGCTAGCAGCATCTATTGTTTGCAAACATAATGTCCAAACAACCTGAGGTAGCAGAGACTATGTACTTGAGACTGTAAGAACCAAGTGTCTTTCGTTTTGTTAGTTTATTTTTAAAAGTGAATCACGTCATAAATCGTGCCGCGGTGGAGTAGCCGAGCGGTCTAAAGCGTCTCGCTGCGGAGCGCGCGGTTGCTCGCCGTGGAGGTTCGAGTCCTCCCTGGGGCATGGGTGTGTGTGTGTTTGTCATAAGGTTAGTTTACCTAGGTTTAAGTAGTTTGTAAGCTACGGACTGATGACCACGCAGTTTGGTCCGATAATTTACAAACATTTGAACATTTCATAATTCGTAACTATTACTGACTGTCATTTGTCTGCTTAAAATCTGGACCTCTGCTTTGGGGAAATCATATTCAAAGACAACCAGACCAACTGAACTTAAAATTATTCATCGAATACTAGAGAGAGATTGTGTATTCCGCTACCATATGTACTCAATGTGCCATATGTGCCGTAGTTGTTTAAGTCAGAAGTCGTCGATCTCGAATGTTATGGGTAGCAGGGTTACTACAAGCTGTCAATGCAAATGGAATTTTGAACAGATAGGGTGGTGGTACTAGGTACCCACGGCCACGCACCATACGGTGGCTGGCGGTGTACTAATTTTACGTGTGTGTGGTTTCGGCGAGCCGCACTCATCTTCATGAGAGTGACTGTGCTTGTGCCGACAGGCTCCGGGGACAGCGGCGTGTGCAGCCCGCCGCCCCCGCGCGCCGCCCACGCGTCGTCGCCGTGGCCGCCCCCGCACAGCCAGCGGCCGCGCTACTGCGACCCCCACCTCTCCTACATGGACCGCGTCGTCATGGAGATCATCGACACCGAGGCCGTCTACGTCCGGGACCTGCACCAGATCATCGAGGTGAGTCCGCTCCCATCTCTGCCGCACTCATCTGCCAGCAGGTAGTCTAGCCTACAGTATGCAACGCTGTTCGCCCCAACTCAGCTACTGTAGCCTACATCCATCTACATCTACATCGATACTCTGCAAATCACATTCAAGTTTCTGGCAGAGGGTTCGTTAACCACTGTCATACCTTTTCTCTGCCGTCCCATTCTGTGATAGCGCGCGGGAAGAAAGAACACCTAAATCGTACCGTTTTCGATCTGATTTCTCTTATTTTATTGGAATGGTCATGTCTCCCTAGGTAGGATGGTGCTAGCAAAATATTTTCTCATTCAGAGCGAAAAGGCGGTGATGGAAACTTCGCAAACAGATCACGCCGCAATGAATAACGTCTTTCATTTAATGATTTCCATCCCAATTAGTGCAACATTTCCGTGACGCTTTTGCCCCCGGTAACGAGATAAAACAAAACGAGCTGCCCTTCTCTGAACCTTCTCAATATCTTCCGTCAGTCCCACTTGGTGAGGGTCCCACAATGGGCAACAGTACTCCAGGAGAGGACGCACAAGTGTGATGTAGGCAGTCTCTTTGGTGGAGCTGTTGCATCTTCGAAGCATTCTGCCAATGAAACGTATCTTTGGTTCGCCTTCCCCACAATATTTTCTGTGTGTTCTCTCCAGTCTAAGTTGTTCGAAATTGTAACTCCTAGGTATTTGGTAGAATTTACGCTCTTACGCTTTGACTGATCTATTGCGTAATTAAAGTTCAGCGGATTTCTTTTAGTGATAATGTGTATTACTTCACACTTTTCTTTATTTAGTGTCAATTGCCAATTTCCGCACCATGCAGAAAATTTATCTAAATCGCTTTGTAGTTGCTTTTGATCCTCTGTTGACTTAACTAACCGATAAGCGACAGCATCATCCGCGAACAGTCTAAGAGAGCTATTCAGATTGTCTCCTAAATCGTTTATAAACACAAGGAAGAGTAGGGGACCTATAACGCTTCCCTGTGGAACACCAGATATCACTTCTGTTTTACTCGATGACTTACCGTCAATTACAACGAACAGTGTCCTTTCTGATAGGAAATCGTGAATCTAATCGCACAATTAGGGAGCTATTCCATAAGCACGTAATTTCATTAGAAGCCGCTTGTGGGATAGTGTCAAAAGCCTTCCGGAAATCCAGAAATATGGAATCGATTTGATATCCCTTGTCGATGGCACTTATCACAAGCTGTGTTTCGCAAGTCGTCCTCGTTAGCTCTGTGGTCAGTATGTCTGGCCGCTAAGCAAAGGATCAGATGCGGCTCGTGATGGGGCCAGGGATTTATTTATTATTTTTATTTTCCTTCGTGTGACCAGTGGGAGGGGACGCACCCAGTCTCATGATGGCAGTTACGAAGCTACTGGATTGAGAAAAAATACGGAATAATGCTTCCCGTGGATTTAGACTCCTAGATCGGATAACTCCGATTATATTGTACAGGTACCGTAATTTTGGTCTTTCAACCTGCCCCTGTCCATCATGGAGGTGGTGAATTGATTATAATGATCGTGTGGCATTTTTGGCCGTTAGATCGTGTTCGGCCTGCCTGGGGCAAGTCTTTTGTAGGTCAGGCCGATAAGGCGACACCGAATGTCCCGTCAGCAATGGCGTTACTGGATGTGGTATGGAGAGTCATATGATCAGCACTTCACTTTGCCGGTTTTTGTCGGATTTCTTGAGCTTCCAACCACTCTACTCGGTCAGGTAGTTCCTCATTTGGGCTCAGGAGGTGGGTGCACTCCCAGTAAGGGAGTACCGGGAATCAAACCCTGTTCCTTCGCGTAAGCCGACCACGCTGACCACTTATGTACCTACGGCGGCAGACAAAGAACACCAACGGCATCTCTTAATTGCACCCAAGCGGCTTCGGTTCTTACTCGCGCATCATGAGTCACACAAACATGACTCCGCAGTCGAAAAACTAGTAAGCTTAACATTTCCATTTTGCTGAGAGGAATTCCATTAATGTCTATAGTTACAGGATATGGAATCCTTTCGAGGTACTCTGTCTTTTGGATGTTAAACGGAGACCAAATCATTGCAAACGATTAGTTAGGCTAATGCGACTTTGTGAAACCTTAAAACTCTTCATAAAATAACAAAGACGTTTTAGCATAGTGCTGACAGTTTGAGTAACCACTATGTGATATGCTGAACTCCAGCATGCGAATGGTGCAGTATGCTTTATTATTGTTACCTTTTACTGGATTAACCAGTGATTTCTATGTTCTTTTCGATTATGCTGTCACTTACCCTATTACATCGAATGTTGAGAAGGCACAGAGAAGATGTTCAAATGTTTGTAAATCTAAGGGACTTGACTATATTGGTTATCAGTCCCTAGGCTTACAAACTTCTTACACTAACTTAAAGTAACTTATGCTAAGGTCAACACAAACACCCATGTCCAAGGGAGGACTCGAATTCCCGACGGCGAGCAACAGCGCGCTCCGCAGCTAGGGGACTTGGAACGCTCGGCCACTCCACCGCGGCTAAAGCACAGAGAAAGAAATACACATTTTTGCGTAGCTGGCGAGGAATTCTATTTATTATTTTATTTTCTTTATATTTATTTTTCAATTGTATTTTGTTTATTTCTGCAAAATTACAAGAAAGCGAACGGTACAAAATAAATGACTCCATAGGCGCATTACAGTTCAAAGCACTGAGACCAGAATGATACATCCAAGTCGAACAGAGATCTCTGGGACTAACAGTTCAGCTAGTTCTTTCCCTTTCTTCTTGTAAGTACGTAAGTAATTTCGTTTTTCTTTGGCCCAATTTTATGTTCGTAAAAGTTGAGTCACTCTGATTAGGCGGAACAAAGAATACGAGCACTTTGAACAGGGGCCGTTACATTTCAGATGTGATACGACCCGTGGCTCTACCTTTCATTCGATCCCTGCGAAACTCTACATTTCAGCAGGATAATGCTATTGTGGGTCCTGTACGGGCCCTTACAGATACGGAAAATGTTCGACTGCTGCCCTGGTCAGCACATTCTCCAGATCTCTCACCAACTGAAAACGTCTGGTCAATTATGGCCGAGCAACTGGCTCGTCACAATACGCCAGTGACTACTTCTGATGAACTGTGGTGTGCCGTCATTACGGCCAGAGGTGGTTGTTCTGGGTACTGATTTCTCAGGATCTATGCACTCTAATTGCGTGAAAATGTAATCACATGTCAGTTTTACTATAATATATTTGTCCAATGAATACCCGTTTATCATCTGCATTTCTTCTTGGTGTAGTAAGTTTAACCCTTTCCTGCCCAAATTATCAAATATTCGAGCAAATAACTTCATATTTGGTAATTTTACTATCAGATTGATTAGTGTGTTCACACATTTTTATTTTCCTTATTTGACGCAAAAAATACAAGAAAAAATAAAAAAAGGCACTTCAAAGTCGAAGAGGATACAATATAATTTGGAGACATTATGGAATGCTTTCTCTGTTAACAAAAGGATTTACCAGCAACAAATAGATAGCAAAATTTTATATCGAAATGCCACCTTACATATTGATCTGAAGGGGGGAAAAAGTAAAGAGAAGCTATCCCTGAATCGTATTAATATTTCGTAATTTGTAAACAAAAGAAAACAAAACAACCATTTATTACTGACATCTAACAACAAATAACATGAACAAAATGTCTTTGACACACTGTCTGTACCAAAAACTTCCAGGAACAGTTTCGAACACTGTATAAATAAAAAGAGCTCTATTCATTGAATAATGTCAGTTTCCATTAGCTAAAACATGGAAAACAAAGTTTACCAACATGAGAACACGTAACAGCGTCTTATTGTGACAGCAAAACTTGCCTGACCAAATCGTGCACACAGACTATTTTATGCCAGTTGTTTACTGCTGTCTGTGAGCAGTGATATTGAAAAATATCGGCCATGGACTGTTACATACGATGTATGAGAGGGACCCTGACGTCCCGTCAGGAATACATGTCATGTTTTATGACGCTGTAAATGGGCTGGGACTTCTAAATCCCGTCGGGCAGGAAAAGGTTAATGGCCAGTAGTGTAGAAAAAATTTTCACGAAACCAAAATTTTGGATTACCAGACAGGTGTCTGAACCACCAGCATCTCGAATCGGAGGTCCACCTCCTCAGCAGTGGGCTCTGCACAGTAAAGAGCGCCAGCTGTGTTGTGTGAACTCGTCGTCCCCTTCTCCGACTTGCTGCATCGATTGCCTGGCAGTCGTTGTGCAAACGGCGGATAAATTTAACCCGTCGCCTTTTGTGGAGGCGGCCACCTTTCCGCGAAACGCGTTACGTGCCGTACGCAGTCGGCGTCAGCGCAACCGGCGGCGGCTTGTAAATCAAAAGACGCCGAGTATTCCTGGCCTGTCCTGGCCCTGAAAGGAAGCGGCCACTTTCCTGGGGCGTGCGCGGAATATCTGCGCGCTCACGCTTCAATTCCTAATCCTCAGTGCTGGGGGTGCTGAGCCGCGACGTACCCGCAGTACAAGTTTTAACTCCGCATTAGTCTGCTTTGTGCTAAACGTGTTTTTCTTCAACTAGCTGTAATTCCAGCGTTGTCAGACTATTTATTTACTCCAGTTTTCTGTTAGTCCATCTCCTCCTTTACTTCTTTCTCTATCCTCCTCTTTCCTCCCCCTGCGGATGACATACACTATGTGAACCAAAATATCCGGGCACCCCCAAAAACATAATTTTTTCACATCAGTTTCATTGTGCTTCCACCTCTGCCGGGCACTCGATATCAGCGACCTCGGTAGTCATTAGACATCGCGAGAGAGCAGAATGGAGCGCTCCGTGGAACTCGCGGACTTCGAACGTGGTCAGGTGACTGGGTGTGGCTGGGTGTTACTTGTGTCAGAAGTCTGTAAACGAGATTTTCAGACTCCTGAAGATCCACTGTTTCTGAAGTGACAGTCAAGTGGAAATGTGAAGGGACATGTACAGCACAAAAGCGTACAGGCCCACCTCGTCTGTTGACTGACAAGACAGGCATCTATCACACAGTCATTTCAAACTACATCAGGATCCACTCGAAGTTCAAATGTTTGTAGAACTTAGGGACTTAACTACGGGGTCATCAGTCCCTAAGCTTACAAACTACTTATTAACTAGCTAAGACTAAGGATTGCACAAATATCCATGCCCGATGGGGGGGGGGGGGGTATTCGAACCCCCGACCGTAGTGGCCGTGCAGACCGTGACTGGAACGCCTAAGTCCTCTCGGCCGCCGCGGCCAGCCCACTCGAAGTGCTACGACAGTTAGGCGGGACGTGAGACAGGATTGTTGGTTTGCTTGGATTTTGGAAGGGACTAAACCGCAACGGTTATCAGTCCGGGAGGTGAGAAAACCGTTTTCATGGTCGAGCGGCTGCCAGTAAGCCACACATCACACAGGTCATTGCCAAATGACGCCACGGTTGCTGTAAGCAGCGTAAACATTTTTTTTTTCCTTTTTTTTTTTTTTTTTTTTTTTTGTTCTATATCCAGCACCATCAGTGCAAATGTCTATATCTGCAACGCAGTTGAAACATGTAAGGAAAAACATAAAGAAATCGCCATGTATTTTCTTTTACCGTGTGTAGTAGTCTAATAACTGCAGATGATTATGCTTACCGGTGACGACTTTAAAGAGCTCTAATTCTTTGACAATTAATCGTTGCAGATTAGTAATCATTGCATACCGCTCCTGGAGGTGTCGCACGACAGCCAGTGGGTTAATTTACATCGCGAACTCAAACCTCTTACCAGAGTCTGCTAACAGTACTAGATGTTCGGGCATTAAGCATCCGCAGTGAAGCGGGCCGAGTGACGAACAACCAAACGCGCGAATGTTTAAAAGCTGTACTTTGAGGAGGCCGTAACTGCGTAGTATGTAGTATCTGAGTAATGGCCCAAATTTACACGTGATATCGATTTCTGGTGTTGTATGTAGCTCATGTATTTTTTTTTTTTTTTTTTTTCGAGAAAATATGAGGTCGAGTTGATGTTCCCTTGTAAGTATTACGTAAGACACATGTCAGACTTTGATCCACTGGAATGATACTGGTAAGATGCAGTCAGTGTACAATGGATATTGTTCACAAAGAAGGGCAACACTAACGATCAGAGAGTCACAAAGATATTACAAAATCAGAACCGGTAGGCGTTCTAAGAGGGACACTAGCTATCCCGAGGAAGTTTACTTCCAGAGTTTCAAGCACCGATATTACGTCAGGAACGTAAGAATATACCACAATGCCCTATGTATCGCTTCACTGAAAATCTCACATGGTAATTTCCCGTACAGGTAGTGAGTAAATTTTAATAGCCCATTGATGGATGTAGAAACTTTATTCCTCATTAACGTATCATTCTCCATAGTTTCTCAATGTTTTGAAATGTCATTCTACATCACCTTGTACACGTTCCACATATGCGACATCTAACAGTGCGGAAAACTGCACACACGCACACACATTTTTCTTTATTTTCAGAATAGCTTCGCTCACACGTACTGGTCGTTTGAAGGTGTGTTAGGCGCGTTGAAATGCGTGCTCGGCGCTGGGAGAAGTGAGGTGTCAGCTGGCGAGCGGCGCAATCAGCGACAAGTGTGCTCTGCTGTCAGCGACAGCCCCCTGCGGATACTCGCGCACCCTCAGTTTACAATGCGCCGCGCCGCGTCACCCTCCGCCTGGAGGTGCATCAGATACGCGTCCTCAGGCCCTCGCTCTAAACGCCATTCTGAACGATGGCTGCTGTGCTGTGGCGCCCGCACCGAACAACAAATCCTAGCTTTCACTCAAATTGACCTGTGGAGAGGAATTGCCAGTTTCGTGAGAAGTAACTGATCCTCAACCATTACGATGACTGCGCTTCTTTCTTTAGTGTCCGAAATCCCCCGTGACAGAATTCAACCTTTTATGTGTAATGAAGAGTTGTTACTATGGGTGTACGGGCAGATCAAAAAGTCAGTATAAATTTGAAACCTTAATAAATCACGGAATAATTTAATTTGGAATGTCATGGGGCTTTAATAGATAAAAAAAAAAGTTTGAAAAATGTCCGACTGCTACCGTGAAGGCTGAGAGGTACGCATATACGTTACAGAATCGCATCATCCCCAGCCTGGCTGATAAACACCTACTGGACCGTACGATTTTTATGCAGGCTGGCGCTCCACCCCATATTGCTAGACGCGTGAAAGAGCTCTTGCGCGCGTCGTTTGATGATGCTTGTGTGCTCAGCTGCCACTTTTGTCATGCTTGGCCTCCCAGGTCCCCAGACCTCAGTCCAAGCGATTATTAGCTTTGGGGTTACCTGAAGTCGCAAGTGTATCGTGATCGACGGATATCTCTAGAGATGCTGAAGACAACATCCGACGCCAATGCCTCACCATAACTCTGAACATGCTTTACTGTTCTGGTCACAACATTATTCCTCGGCTACAGCTATTGTTGAGGAATGATGGTGAACATATTGAGCATTTCCTGTAAAGATCATCATCTTTGTTTTGTCTTAATTTGTTATGCTAATTATTGATTTTCTGATTAGATGAAGCGCCATCTGTCGGACATTTTAGAATCCATTTTTTTTTATAATAAAACCCCATTTAATCCAAGCATGTGTGTCAATTTTTATCCCTCTATCTACATTATTGCGTGATTTATTAAGTTTTCAAATTTACACTGACTCTTTGAACACCCGGTATATTACAGGCCCGACGGTACATATTTTTTAAGAGTGGGTAGTCCGAAATCCCTTCCCTTCATAAGACTGATAAAATTTTCTAAATTAATCCTGAGTTTAATATATGTGTGATCCTTTAGAATTTCGTTAGGGGGTGCTTCTGTGTGGATGTATATTTCTAGTTCTTCCAGGATATTCGTATTTGTGCCTTTGGGAATTTTATGTAATATCTTCAGTGCTTTTTCAGTGTCTGTGGTGGTGTGTTTTTGGTTCTTTAGGTGCTGGTAGAAAGTGGATTGATAGTTGCGTTATTCTGGTGTTTTCCCTGAATCTAATAATGAAGTTCGTCCTATCTGGCCTGTATAAAATTTCTCGCAGTGAAATTTTATATATGCCAGACAGGACGTAACTTCATGATTAGATTCAGGGAAAACACCAGAATAACGGATAACAACCATTCCACTTCCTACAAGCAGTTGATATTTTCATTGACTGTATGTTCCTGTGGAGCTTGGTAGAATATTTGATACATGATAACGAAAAAACACACACCACTGGTGTAATATTCTAAAGTATCAGTTGTCCAGCACCTACATTACCTCACTTCGTCATTAAGATGCGAAACTACACACCAGGCGGCTGAACACTTTTGGTGCCAATGTCTCAACGGAAACGACCACTCGATACGGGCGAGACGCAGTACGGAAATAACACACCAGGGGCGCTGCAGTAGACTCACTCGTCGCAAGTAGTCAACTGAGACAGGAAAGTAGATCGTGTAAAATGGGCTTTAAACGAGCCAGCTCGCCGGACGAGTACGCAGTCTCAGTAGTAGTAGTAGCAGCAGCAGCCGAATTTCCCCAGAGGGCTGCACCAGCTGGGCGCCAAGGCCTTCGATTCAGTTCGCACAACTCGAAACTTCGCACTGCACGCACGCGCGCGCCGGATGCCGAGGGAAAGGGCGTTAAAATCGACAACTGCTGCGCAGAGAATTCCGAGGGGGAGCCAACCGGCGGAAATTCAATTTGGGGAGCAAGTGCGCCGTTAAAGTTAGTCCACACACCGCACCCTGGGGGCCTACCTCCATAACTCCCTACAGCTGGAGACTCGGTTACCTCTCCTCAGCCCTCGCGGCGTGCAAAGTAACTGTCCATTAAGAGTCCCCCCTCCCCCCCCCCCCCCCCACAGCTAGGTCGAATCTCGTGCTACAACGTTTTCTTACGCGCTCTGCTTGCAACAGATATGCTTGTAATAAATCCGGGAGGATTATCCTCTCATTCCTCGTTCTTTCCTTTCCTTTTCTTTTTTTAGCTCCCGGCAGAGAGGCAGAAGAAATTCATCGGAGCCCTTCTGCAAACTAGTAAATAATTAAAATCGTATTAGGTCCGGGTGAATGCGCCGGGAGCGAGGGAATATGCTGACTGGAGTTTGCCCTGCCCTGAGCAGCTCGAGGCAGTCCCCGGAGAAGTTAGCACGCCATTACTCCATAATGAGCTGTAAGCGCCGCCTTATGATGGAAATGCGCTTTCCGCTACATCCATCTTCTCGCCGATCTCAGCCGGCGAGGAAAAGAAGGGGCAAGAAAAATGACTCCACGACCTGTTTAAGACGGACAGTGGAGTAATACGTGTTATACCATAGAATAGAGCACATGCCGCTTGTACATTATTCAATATCTATCTCATTTTATCTTTTTCATATTTTTTCTTGATAGAACCATTCATATTTAATGAATCCATGTTCACACTCCTTTTATATCCTATAATGTCTATTAATAACAATACGAACTACACTACTACACTCTGGTATGTTTCATCTATCATAAGCTAATTTTAGCTCTAATAATTTTGTATACCATCGATGATGCGTACCTGTACTAACAAGGAGACCTTCCTGTCTCGGACATTCATTTCGGGATGGCACTTCGGATGGTAGTAGTAGCGCAGCACATATACAAGTGATATATCCATCATTGAATAGCGCAGGTGGTAGTGTGTTTGCCTCTCACGGTTCTTGACGATGCTTGTAATAAATCCGCGAAGGACAGGGGAAAACAATTAGGTGGATGAACCTACACTCCTGGCCATTAAAACTGCTACACCACAAAGTGACGTGCTACAGACGCGAAATATAACCGACAGGAAGAAGATGCTGCGATATGCAAATGATTACCTTTTCAGAGCACTCACATAAGGTTGGTGCCACCTACAACGTGCTGACATGAGGAAAGTTTCCAACCGATTTCTCATACACAAACAGCAGTTGACCGGCGTTGCCTGGTGAAACGTTGTTATGCCTAGTGTAAGGAGGAGAAATGCGTACCATCACGACTGGTCGGATTGTAGCTTATCACGATTGTGGTTTATCGTATCGCGACATTGCTGCTCGCGTTGGTCGCGATCCAATGGCTGTTAGCAGAATATGGAATCGGTGGGTTCAGGAGGGCAATACGGAACGCCGTGCTGGCTTCCAACGGCCTCCTATCACTAGCAGTCGAGATCACAGGCATCTTATCCGCATGGCTGTAACGGATCGTGCAGCAACGTCTTGATCACTGAGTCACCAGATGGGGACGTTTGGAAGACAACAACCATCTGCACAAACAGTTCGACGTTTGCAGCAGCATGGACGATCAGCTCGGAACCGTGGCTGTGGTTACCCTTGACGCTACATCACAGATAGGAGTGCCTGCGATGGTGTACGCAACGACGAACCTGGGTGCACGAATGGCAGAACGTCATTTCTTTCGGATGAATCCAAGTTCTGTTTACAGCATCAAAAATGTTCAAATGTTTGCAGAGTCTATGGGACTTAACTACGGGGTCATCAGTCCCTAAACTTACAAACTACTTATGAACTAGCTACGACTAAGGACGGCACAAATATCCATGCCCGAGGGGGGATTCGAACCCCCGACCGTAGTAGCCGTGCAGACCATGACTGGCGCGTCGCAGTCCCCTCGATCACCGCGGCCGGCTTTACAGCATCATGATGGTCGCATCCGTGTTTGGCGACATCGCGGTTACGCTACAGATTTTTTTTTTTTAAGTGAAAACTAGGTAAGGTATAGATTAAACAAGAAGTTTATTCTAGTACGTGAGAGCACGTAGCGCCCGAATCTCCGGATAAGAGACACGCAGCATGTAATTGGCTGGCAGGTAGTGAGTTGTGATTGGCTGGAGCCAAACGTTTTTGGTCTGTCGCGGAGGCTGGGCCGGGGCATCTAGCGCTGGTGAGGCGTTTCCGGTGGCGGCCCGTGGGCGCTGCGGGCCCGTTGACCCGGCGCGGCGCGGCTCGACGTCAGCTATGCGCCGCCGCCCACCGCCGGCCCACGGGCTGCTGCGTGGGCGGCGCTGCTGCCTTCACAAGGATGCCAGCACTCCACGCCCGGTGACCTTCAGCCGGTACCGCGCGCACCGTCTGACACCTGCACTGCCCTTTACCACTGGCCGCAGTCAACTGTTCTGACACTGGTGAAGCTAGGCAAACAAATACACTGAAGAGCCCAAGTTACTGGTATAGCCATGCGTATGGGGATGTGTGGACACACAGAGGACGGCTCTGCGTTCTGCCATGCCTACATATGATATTTAATATCATGAGAGGAATCATCATATAAACACGCTAACACGAAAATTGTGGTACAGATAACTAATTTATACGTACAAGAAGGCCAATGAAAGTTACATAATTCGAAATATTGTTTGTCGTAGATTTCACGAATATAAATATTATGTTTGCATTTAGCCATTAAAAGTGTCAAAAGGCGGTAGAAATTTTCGAATCTACGGCTTGTATCAAGTTCTACATTCTCCAACAATCAGCTCACTGATTGGCTATTCGCCTCGACCAAAGACGCTGTAATGCAGCGCATCTGTAGTATTAAAATAAGTGAATATCAAAACATGGAGTGCTCCCAACTCACTTTCTTGTGCCGTTCAAATGCTTCATTTTCGCAGTGATTAGGAGTGGTTAAAGGAAATGGATGTTTTCATGTGAATGCCGATATAAAGGATGATGCGCCGGGAGACGCTTCTAGCGGTGCTCGGGTGGAACTGCGAAGTCGAGAATGACGAGGTAAATGATGATGCGCTGGGAGAGGCATGTAGCGGTGCACGGGTGGAACTGCGAAGTCGACATGTTGTCAGCTCTGGAATTCTGAATATCGCAGTATCGAAATAACATTATTTCTTGGCGTTGTATAAATATACGAACACCGAAATTGTAGTTCCATTTCAAATATTAGGCTAATGAAAGTTATATATTTCGAAAATGGCATGAGAAGTATATGCTTCCGTTTTTATTTGTTGTTGTTGTGTCTGGTATTTTCCTTAACACATAAAAGATACCGTTTCATACCTCCCAGTGCCGATTAAATTTTACCAAATATTCCAGCGGCCTCCTATGATAATGTTGGCGTCAGATGCTGAATAGTGAGAATCCTGTGAGTCTCGTTTTAGCCAATCGCTTGACAGCACTGATGTTTTCTCATTGAATCTTCGCTTAACGAGGGCAATTATTTTCACTGAGCGGACGAGGGTACATACAAGAACCTGTCAACCATAAAGCAGGAACAACATTGTTTACTTCATGGTCTGTACGATATGCTATTAGTCATTCTATGTGTTTCGAACAAATGGTCAAAGATTTTGTATCGTGTTGTTGATGTTCCCAACATAATCACGCGAGGCCGCCGACATGATACGTAAAATTTTACCCACAGTGACCATTGTAAACGCAATTGGTCGATTTTGGACCACAAGCAATACTATTTTAAGTAAATTGGTGCTGTGACGGGGATTCGAACTCGGGACCTCCTGCTTACTAGGCTGGCGCTTTAGACCGCTCTGCTATCACAGCTTTACGGACAAAGCGACTACAGTCTTAAAGCACGTCTCCCTCTGCACCACATATTTCAATTCTGCCTCAATGTTCCCTGTGAATCGCGCATCATACTGCCAAGACTCTCATATATTGGAATAACGACCCAGCAAAGAACTTGAATCTCGCCTTGTTCCTCAGGCATAGGTGATATAAATATCAACAATAATTCATTTCTTTGAGACAAACATTGTCTCGTTATACCAGAGGTGTTAAATTTAAGGAGCGGTATTGAATTAAACTTTGTGCTGTCGCTGAGATTCGAATTTCGCAGGGAACATTGAGGCAGAATTAAAGTTTGTGGTGTGGAGGGAGACGTGCTTGAAGACTGTCCCTGTAGTAGCTGTCCGTAACCCTGTTAGCTGAGCGGTCTGAAGCGCCTGTCTAGCAAGTAGGAGGTCCAGGGTTCGAATCCCGGCCACATCACATTTTCAGTGCCTCTCCTTATATTTAATATCTTTGGTATAATGAGACAACAGATACTGATAATATGGCGAAAAATCGATGCGATCTGGGTATCCCAGAGGCAGAATGTCAGAATGCGGTCTTCAAACTACTCCTCCAGTGTAATGATTGACATTGGGCAGAGGCAGTGCATCATTAACGTGTGGATAAGTTGACAATATGGGTTTTACGGGAATCGTGTGTGGGCAGTGGGTAGTGATTCCGTTGCGTGCCGGGAACAGGTGTGTGAAGCTGTATATGTTTCTTGTTTTTTCTCCGCCTCGGCAAACTCGTTTTGCAACGGTATATTTCCAGATAGCCGTCGAGATAACACAAACCTGCGCTTGCATCCGTCGGAATACGTTACTCCGCTACGCGGCGGTCTAGCTCTGCAGACAGATGCCGACCGAGTTTCCCAACACTCGCTGCAATCCCGAAGCCACAGGAAACCAGTTCGCCACCTGTGAGATGGGGCAAAGCCGATAAATTCCCGCTGTTGCGTAAATGCGTAGGGCAGAAATTTTTAAGCTGCCGTAAATCCAGTGGTGCTGTCACTCGCCGGTTGTTAGTAAACTCGCTGTTTACAAAAGCTGGCGGTCCGGACTTAACGAGGAGCCCGCGATAATCCTGAAGTAGTGGGCTGTCCGCTGCTCTGTTTGCGGGGAGAAGAATGGGAGCTCGTGCGTGCAACTTCTTCACGGAGGGTTTTCCTGTAAAATTCGGCGAAAAGCGTGTCGGCGCTGCGTGGGGATTGCCTTTATGTTGCCCGACGTCGCTAATAACTTTCACACCCGCTTCATTCATGTATGATTATTGTGAACCGCGAAGCTGGGCTCACACATGGTGCAACTTCGAGGAATGTGTCACATTATTCTTAAGAAGTCGCACTCCCCGCCGATGACCGGATCCAGTACCACCTCTTTACCCTTATAGCCTAATTTATTTCACTCCTTCACTAGTTCTTATTACATTCGATTTGCATACTGTAAGTCAGAGGCCGCACGCGAATGGCCGGCGCTCTAAGGCGCCTTGCTGCGGAGTGCGTGGCTGCTCCCTCTCGGAAGTTCGACTCCTCCCTCGGGCATGGCTGTTTATTTTGTCCTTACCATAAGTCAAAGTAGTTTGTAGACCAATGACCACTGCAGTTTGGTCCCATAGCCTTATAAACATTTGAATATGACTTTTGTAAGTCAAAGGTGTAGAAGTTTTCGCGTACTGAAACAAACAACTAGTACTCCTAACAGCTGCATCTTATTTTGTTGCTTTTGTTTTCATGATGTACATCATTAATGTAACAGTTGGTGTGGTCCAGTCCTCCAGTGGTGCTCTTCATTCCAACTTAACTCTTTGGTCAACGTCATCTCGACCCTCTCGCCGAGAGGAGGTTGTTCTGGCCCTGCTTCGTATTGGCCACTGCCGTTATAGCCACCAGTATTTACTTCATGATGATCCTGCTCCCTTATGTGAGCACTGTTATGAACCTTTTACTGTGTACCACCTTTTAGTGCAATGTCCGTTTTTTAATCGTCTCCGTCATGATCTACGTTTTCCATTTAAAATGTCTGATATTTTAGCTGATGATCCGCATTCTGCTAACAATTTTACTTTTTATACATCGCGCAAATATGGCGAAAGTCATTTAAGTTCTAACCCCGGTTAGATTTTACTATGGGCAGTGTTGGGCGCTAATGACCTCAGCAGTTGTGCACCCATAACCCCCCCCCCCCCCCCAAAAAAAAATCAACTTACTTATTGCAGTTTTACTCATCTATCGACTCACCTACTTTCTATCTATGTTAATAAAAATTAAAATGTTAGTGCAAAAGCAATTGCTTTGAAAGTTTAACACAACATTACATTCTAGTACCGGAAGGTTTTTAGTTACCTATTTCTTTACTACATGATACATAACCCATATAATGTAATTTTCTGCGATTATTTAACAAAATTTATACACATCTATACATGTCATTTATTAAAATACTAGATGTATAAAAACATACGCGTTTTCCAGCGCAATATTGTATCAAATTTTTAAAGTACATCGTTTGGAATGTCCGGAGGTTTTCGGTAAGAAACATCAGCATGTTCTGTTCAAGGACAAACGTAAATGATCGCTTGTTCTAAATTTCAAATCTTCGTAAAATCCTCAGTTATTGCGTTGAAATTTTGCCATACCGTTGCATCCAATTTAGCGTTTTTTTATTACCCATTGGAACGCCATGTGTAATTTGTGTGTAATAATTGGGGAGACGCCATAAAATATAAATGCTCGTTTGTGCATAATCATTAATCTCCCAAAGTTCTTCACCGATTTGTTTGGAAATTTTGACACAACATTGTGTTCTAATAGAAGGATTTTAGATATCTATTTGTATATAATATGTATACATATATTTCAATATGTTATTCTAAAAGTATCTCTGAGGGGAAAAGTCCATATATATATATATATATATATATATATATATATATATATATATATATATATATATAGTCTGGAAATGTTTAGTTATGGCTAATGAAAGATTTTACTTGAAATTTACTAGCCTAACTAATACGAGGCCATCGCAAAACTGTGCACAGTAACAGTACAGAACCATTTACATTATAATGTTGTGTATTAGGAAGGATGAAAGACATAGTTTAGAAGGACGAAGTCAATACGCATGAGGCATTATTTGCTCGCGAGGGATGTCTTCCTATTCTCTCGACTCAAATTCGCCTTGAAAGAGATTTGGCGATATTCCTGGCATCCAAGGAAACGTGAATAGGCTTTTAAGCACCATGCCAATGGAAGACTTCGTGCAAAGTTTCCAGGACATTTCAAAGGTGACAGTTTCGTAGGACAGTTCGGTAATTTTATTTCATAGTTCATCTTAAGTTAATGTACAGGACCATTCACCGAACTGTTGTGTTATATGTCATTGCTAACTTTAGCGAAAGGAGTGTAAACTTCTTATTATAGGTAATGTTACTGTGGTGGAGGGAGTGGGGCTCTGCTGTTGCCTGTTGCTTCTTGTATAGCGTGTGCATCATTCGCCGACGATCACCGGTCAGTAGATAATGACTGTTCGCTGTTCGTATCGATGAGTTCTTCAGTTTATTTGTGTGGCAGACAAGAGATAGATTGATGTTGATGGAGGCGAGCCGGCCGCGGTGGCCGAGGGGACTAAGGCGCTCCAGTCACGGTCTGCACGGCCACTACGGTCAGGGTTTCGAATCCCCCCTCGGGCATGGATATTTGTGCCGTCCTAGTTCGTAAGTAGTTCATTTGAACATTTTTATGGAGGCGACCGTGAACAGTAACCAGTCAGCTTCGAAGCAACTGGCAGGGGACGAGCGTTTCGAAGCCTGAGAAACGTCGGTTGACATTTAAGTCTGCCCACACGAACGCCGCCACCTCCGACTGGTGCAGCAGTGGCTGGCCTTGATCGAGATCGCTATCGGCCAACCGTATTCCCGCTCCACAGTGACGAGATTCGGCCTCCAGTTACGTCACGTGTTTACTTCCCAGATTAGACAACAAACGGTACGGGGCGGGGCTTTCGCCGTACACGTAAAGTAACTGTAAAACTGACTGCAGCGACGAGTAGGAAATGCCGCGCTTGTTCGCTGTCGCGACGGGGAGTCACCTCGAAAATTGTTATTGCGTACTGCAAAAGCTGTCGCCCGCTACTACAGGGTCAACTGCTGTTGATTTTGGTCTACTTTAGGTTAGTAACACTAAAAATGGGCAACTTCTGACAGCTCGAAAATTAATTGTAAATAACGCTTAACCGTTTATCTGGGACGAAAAATAAATAGACGGAATTGTAGAGCAGAAAATACTCCACATGTCAAATTGTAAGTCGCTACTTACGATTAGTGCAACTGATACCATCCTTACCTACATTGTGGTGTTGTATTTATTCCACGTGTGGGAACTGTTAAAGTGTGTATAGTGTATAACCGCAAAACAGAAACATCCGAAATAAATACAGCACCACAGTAAATGTATGGCTGTAACAATTGTAACAATTTGGAAAAAATAAAACACCGTGATGGCTGTAAGGATTTTACCAATTGTAAATAGCGACTTTAAGTCGACATTATGCCTATAATTCTCGCCATGCAGTAGATTTATTTTCTGTTGTTCTGTAATTGTCACATTACGTAAATCCCAGTCTGCGCCAACAGTAGCATAAAAATACGTATCTGATAATGATTTGCTAGGCATATTGAAACCGTTAATGAAAAAAGAAAAAGAAAACATTCTACTTAAAGGGTGACTGGTTGCTGTTTCTTCAAGATGCCATTAGTTTAAGATCTTAATGTTGTAGCTGCAGTAACTTTCGGCCCAATTATTATATCGGAGAAAAATCATTACACCGAGAAAAATCTACTACTACTACTACTACTACTACTACTAATAATAATAATAATAATAATAATAATAATAATAATAATAATAATAATAGGCATCGAAGCTCCTTCGTACTTAATACAAATAAACAATCCCTGAGACGGATTTTCGGCTCGAATATGTCAAAGACAATAATGATAAATCTGAAGCATAGAATTAAAATCTGTGGTGCGGACGGGAAGCGAACCCGGACCTCCATGCTTACTAGGCAGACGTCTTACCGTTAGACCACCACACCACTAACGATTTAGGCGCCTCGGAATAGTCTAAGTAAGATTTCCCTCCACGTCACAAACTTTAATTCAGCTTCTGTGAATTTATTCTATGCTTCAGATTTATCATTATTGTCTCCTTCGTATTATTCATTTTCATGAGTTTGTTGTTGCAAAATCTAACTAATTGTTACAGCAAGTAGAGAAATAATTCCAACCCGTAATCAAATATAAATTTCAGGTTAGTGATTGTCACGGAACTATTGAAGCTCCCAGAACTTGGACAGGATATCTTAACTCGTTAATTAGTGTACCTTCAACGTGTTTGTTTGAGAGGTAAGCAGTTGTTAACTGCCTGAGTAGAGATATTCCAAAGAGGTCGGTGCGCGGTCTTTTTTTGAGGAGCCTGGAGCTGAGCGTATCAGCGGGTCGTCGTCGTGCCGGAGGCTGCAGCTGCATCCTATCTCAAATATTGACAGGGCCGTGTGCTGCCGATATTGCGTGCACAGCAGGGGACAGCCACGGCGCTGGGCGCTGGAAAGATGGCGACGATGGACGATTGTTTCGATGATAGTTGGTCCCGTCCCTACTGGATCAGGATGGGTGGAAGGAAGTTAGGACTTCCGAAATACATACTTTCAGGTCCTAGAGGTGGGGTGTACTCGGTATCGAGGAAAGGGATATTCGAACATGCACCTTGTAATTTCCAGTAGATCAGGAAAGCAAGGAGTAAAACAACTATAGTTCACCAAAGTGAACTAAAATGAACTGTAGCCCATTTCACGGAGTAGTTAAATTGAACTAGTGTCGTTGATTATAGAGGTAATCTGCCTTATGCTGACTGCAATTAAGAGGTTTATTTTTACACCAGACGCGTTTCGCTTTTTTATTTTAAAAGCATCTTCTGTGGTGGTGTTGATGCCTCTTCTCTACATATAACTACTGCTTCTCCGTCTTGTTGGCTGGAGTTCGTTTTTTCCTGGCGAGTGTTTCAGGGCTGTGTACAGCACTTTTCGTGTGTTTTTGTTTCGTTTTTTTCCTTTCTCATCTCAGCACATCACAGCACTTCACTTTTTGAAATGTATACTGATTACATATCGCCTGTTATATGTGGAATGCATGTCTGTTCATTTATCATTTCACTACACTGTAGTGAAATGATAAATGAACAGACAGGCATTGCACATATAACAGGCGATATGTAATCAGTATACATTTCAAAAAGTGAAGTGCTGTGATGTGCTGAGATGAAAAGGAAAAAACGAAACAAAAACACCCGAAAAGTGCTGTACACAGCCCTGAAACACTCCAGCCAACAAGACAGAGAAGCAGTAGTTACATGTAGAGAAGAGACATCAACACCACCACAGAAGAGGCTTTTAAAATAAAAAGCGAAACGCGTCTGGTGTAAAAATAAACCTCTTAATTGCAGTCAGCATAAGACAGATTACCTCTATAATCAATTTTAACAGCTGCTGCGGAATATGGCCACACAACCAAACATTGTATGAACTAGTGTCGTTCACGAACCACACATCTCTGCTTTGAAAGAACACGCGGAGCCGCGGTGGAGTAGCCGAGCGTTCTAAGGCGCCGTCGGATGTTCGAGTCCTCCCTGGGGCATGGATGTGTATGTTTGTCCTTAGGTGAAGGTCGTAAACTCCACAAAATACCTAGGAATTACTATTACTTCAGACTTAAATTGTAAAGAACACGTAGATAATGTCGTTGGGAAGGCGAACCAGAGACTGCGTTTTATTGGCAGAACCCTTAAAAGATGCAACAGAACTACAAAAGAAACAGCAGACACTTCTCTTGTCCGCCCTTTTTTGGAGTATTGCAGCCCAGTGTGGGATCCTTATCAGGTGGCTTTGACGGAGGACATCGAAAGAGTCCAAAGAAGGGCAGCTCGTTTCGTATTGTCACGTTACAGGGGAGACAGCGTTACGGAAATGATACAGGATCTGGGATGGGAATCATTACAACAACGGCGCTTGTCGCTGCGGCGTGGGCTACTTGCGAAACTCCAATCACCAACATTCTCCTCCGAATGCGAAAATATATTTTTGACTCCCACTTACATAGGTAGAAATGATCATCAGAATAAAATACGAGAAATCAGAGCTCGAACAGAGAGATTCAGGTGTTCTTTCTTACCGCACGCTATTCGAGAATGGAATGGGAGATAAATAGTTTAACGGTGGTTCGATGAACTCTCTGCCAGGCACTTAAATGTGATTTGCAGAGTATCCCATGTAGATGTAGGTTAGTTTACCTTAGTTTAACTAGTTTATAAGCTACGGACTGATGACGACGCAGTTTGGTCCGATAGATTTACAAACATTTGAACACGCGGAATTCCCTTCCCTATTCTTGCCCATCATGACAATGTTTTTACCGCGGAGGATTAGCCGCGCGTGCTGGAGCGCCGTGTTGCGGTGCACGCGGAAGTCCGCCGTCGGGGGTTCGAATCCCCCCTCGGGCATGTATGTGTGTGTCGTCTTTGGGATAAGGTAGTTCATAAGTAGTTTGTAAGTTTAGGGACTGATGACCCCGCAGTTAAGTCCCTTAAGTCTTACAAACATTTGAACTTTCTTGACAATGATTTCGTATGGCATTTTGGCCGTTAGACCCCAACTGGTTTGGCGTGCGTGCCCTTATGTGGCACTCTCACATACATATTTTTCCGCGGGTCTCCATCCTCCATCCTCCCCTACGACCGCCAATATAGCCTTCTACGGCTAGCTTCATTAACTGTAACATTGTGTTTGGATTCTTAGTAAGAGAACTTAACGTCTTCCTTATAAGTAAATGGGACTTCTTTTAAAGAAATGAAGAGCCTCTTGAAGACTACTCCTAGAGTCTCCATAAACGAAAGGAAAATTTTCTTGAGAAACCTATTTGAAAACTTCGTCTTCGAAGTTGTTAAATTCTCTTCTTCGAAAATAGAATGAAATTAAACTGAATATCTTCCTCCAAAATTATTTATTTAAAAAAAAGGGGGGCTCTTCTCTTGTACTTGTGTGGATCAACACAGAGTTAATTTGGCGTGCCGATTACTTCAAGGTTGTCTTCTCGTGCATTCTGCTAGTGCAATTGATTCCGTTTGTCTTTTGTTTCTTCTCCTTCCAATATATTTTTTTCTTCCATTTAGGACTAATGACCCCGTAGTTAAGTCCCATAAGCTCTACAAACATCTTTCATTTGGCATCTCGTGGACCATGAAGTATCAGTCAGCAACGTCTCTGCACCACCCCTCGAAAATAACAGGAGTTTAAGCCATTTTCAGAATGTAAAAATAAAAAAGAAACCTTATATGGGTGGTACCCATGTTATGTTTCTATATTAAAGTTCTGAGTAGAAAATTCGGAGTATTTTTCTCTATATTTGTCTATTCGTTTTCTGTTATTCATGTTCTGTCAAAAGATCCACCCAGTAGTCTTCCTTACTCTTTTTTTCTGATAAAATAGAATACACCGTTTGTCCTTTAAGCACGACTGCACGTCGTTTTGCGATTGGGTAGGGAACATCGTCGTGGTGGAGAAGTAGAGCTAGTGTAATCGTTCTAGGAGACGTTCTAAGTATTCCACTGGACTACGAAATCGGACCTTGCCCATCAATCCGAGCGTGATTGTTTTCTCTAATGACACCGCTGTCTACGGAACGTTAAGTCCCAAGGTTCCTTTCTGACAAATTTTTCAAACCAATAATATCAGACCTCGGGGAAGATCAGTTTGGATTTAGGAGAAATGTAGGAACACAGGGGGCAATACTCACATTACGACTTATCTTAGAAGATAGGCTAAGGAAAGGGAAACCTATGTTTTTAGCGTTTGTCGATTTGGAGAAAGCTTTTTAAAACGTCGACTGGAATATACACTGCCAAATCCTGAAGGTATCAGGGGTAAAATATTGGGAGCATAAGGTTATTTACAACTTGTACAAAAAGCAGTCAGCGGCTACTAGAGTCGAAGGGCAAGAAAGGGACGCAGAGGTTGGGAAGGGAGTAAGACAGGGTTGTAGCCTTTCCCCAATGTTGTTCAATTTGTACATTGAGCAAGCAGTGAAGGAATGGAAGGAGAAATTTGGAGAGGGAATTAAAGTGCAGGGAGAAGAAATAAAAAATTGCGGTTTGCCGATGACATAGTAATTCTGTCAGAGACCGCAAAAGATCTGGAAGAGCAATTGAATGGGATGGACAGTGTGTTGAAAGAAAGATATAAGATGAACATTAACGAGAGTAAAACGAAGGTAAGGGAATGCAATGTCAGAAAATCAGGCGATGCTGAAGGTGTTAGATTAGGTAATGAGACAATAAAAGTAGTAGATGAATTTTGTTATTTGGGTAGCAAGATAACTTCTGATGACCGAAGTAAAGAAGATATAAAATGCAGAAAGGCTATGTGAAGAAAAGCGTTTCTGAAGAAGCGAAATTCATTGACATCCAATTTCTGAAAGCATTTGTCTGGAGTGTAGCATTGTATGGGAGTGAAACGTGGACGATAAGGTGTTCATATAAAAAGATGATAGAAGCTTTTGAAACGTGGTGCTACTGACGAATGATGAAAATTAGATGGGTAGATCACGTAACTAATGACGAGGTGATTAAGCGAATCGGGGAGAAAAGGAGTTTCTGGCATATCCTGATTAAGAGAAGGAATAAATTGGTCGGGCACATTCTGAGACATCAAAGCATTGTCAACTTAGCATTAGAAGGAAGCGTGTGGGGTAAAAATCGTAGAGGGAGACCGAGGAACGAATATAGTAAGCAGATTCAAAAGGTTGCCGAACGTATTCTCAGATGAAGAGACTTGTACAGGACAGGGTAGCGTGGAGAGCTGCGTACTGAAGACCACAACAAGAACACCAACAACAACAATATTTTTTCTATCGCGTCTTTGAATAAGAACATTTTAATAAGAATGGAGTTGCTCGTAACAGAAAACACTCCAGGAAACTGTAGTTTCACGGGAGACGTCAGACCGCATCGAAAATGAATTTGACGCTGCTGTACGTGGCACGCGCGCTCGTGAGGCGCCATAAGGCGGCCAGTGAATTGCTGGCTCAGCGATGAGCCGAGCGTAACGCCAGCGGTAAATGTACCCCGCGCCTGAGCCGTCTGCATTGTGGTCCGCTGCAGCCCAAGGCCGCGCAGGAACCCGACACCTGGTGCGGCTGTGGCGGCGCGACGTCACCGCTGCGCTCCTGTTCGTGGGCCGGGAGCGCACCCCGGCTCTGTTACACGAAACGGAGGCAGCAGCTCCCTGCGCAAGACTCACAGCCACCAGCCCCTAGCTGACGTGCACAGCTGAGCACCTCGCAACAAGTGGCTCGCGTGTTTCGCTAGCCAGCCCTCCGTACCTCATATTTCTACTGACGTCGAGGGGAACGTTCCACTGTGTGGGTCTGGTACCTATGGCTGGCTGAAAGACACTGGGCCGTATGAATAGAACTGAGTAAATCTAATATATAAAGCAGAGTGTCCGTATGTTTGTACGTGTTGCATACAAATCTACAGTCTTGTTCCAATCTTTATGAAAATTTATACACGTAAGCTTCAATGCATGAGGACGGTCGCCGTAAGTGTACGAATCACATACGATGTATAGTTCACGAGATATGACGTCATAAACAATTAGATGCGCGGAAAACTGCTGCATTTTGCGACAATGCTGCTCATTTTCTCTTAAACCATTGGACCGATTTCAACCAAATTTGGTACTCACATTCCTTACCCTGAGGTAACAATTGCTGCATGGTTAAGAATCACATACGGCACATGGTTCAAAAGATATTACGTCATAACCAATACAAATCGCAAAAAATGCCATATAATGCAGCGAGACTTTAAAAATACGCTATGTGAGAATAAGAGTACTTAGCGACCTGTAACAAACTTTAAACATAATTTCAAACCTTTATTAAACTTTTTCTCGCTGACGACCATAACAAAACGATGAAAGGAAAAAAGTTTCTCGCTTTCTACTTTACCGCTGTTTACGGTGTAAAATTATGGCATTTGGTATGACGTTACAATTTATAATTTGTACACTACAAATTGTAGCTGCAGTAAATTTTACAGACAGTATACATACATATAGTTGAATGTGCCTTCTAAATTGTATCTCAGTACGACACGTAGTTCATGAGATATGAGCACATAAACTGTAACGTTCATGGAAAACCGCCCCCTCCCGCACCAAGTTTTAATCTATTACTTCTTTACTACTAACTTTATTCCCAACAGAATTTGTAGACATACAGCCCTTATACAAATGAATATCTACCTGAAAATGGCAGAAATAAATAAATACCTGGGCATCGCCGGGTTTTCAGCTAGTACTTTATACTCTGGATTCCAGAGACGTTACTCAGGTTCGCATGAATAAAGCGAGTCGGAGAATATACTTCAGCCGAGTACGTTCTCAGCGTGAATAAAAGGGTGGGGGAAGTTGCTCACAACACAGAACATTATCCGTTTTCTGAAGTGAGCTCTCTGGCATTCTTCGTGTTGAGTGACTTCTATTAAGGTTTCATTTAACTGTCGTTTGTAATAAAAATGTAATTTTGTGTTGCTTAGAAGACATAAAAATTTCCTTTATACGTAGGCTAGGCTGAAGAAACATAAGAGAAACTAAAATGTTTGTGCAAATAAAATCATTTTGGTTGCAAGTTGATTCCTTCACAATAATCATAAGTGTGACACCAAACATCTTATTATACAACTCAAATCAAATCTTCAAATGTTTGTAGAGCTTGTGGGACTTAACTGCGGGGTCATCAGTCCCTAAAGTTACAAACTACTTATGAACTAACTAAGTACGACACAAATATCCATGCCCGAGGGGGGATTCGAACCCCCGACCGTAGTGGCCTTGCAGACCGAGACTGGAGCGCCCCAGTCCCCTCGGCCACCGCGGCCGGCTGCGGGGTCATCGGTCCGTAAACTTACAAACTACTTATGAACTAGCTTATACTAAAGACTGCACAAAGATCCATGCCGAGGGGGATTCGAACCCCGTAGCAGAGTGCCTCAATGCGCTCGGTCGCTCCGCCGCGGCTAGGCGCTGTTTTCTATCAACGCAATGATCTCTTGCCTTGCTCCAGTACCTATAATTTTCACCGGTAGCTTTGAGATAGAAAATTAAGCAGCTGTGGTCAACAAGACATTCTACAAATTTTTCTAAATAGCCAAATTTGTATAAAATGTTTTTCCTTAGTGACAACTAGTTTCGGGCTGGCCTCATTCTCAGATCCTGCAGATCAGAGTCATCTTTAACATACGAATGGTACATCTTCAAATTTACGCAAACAAAAAGTATTCCTTCCGGTTTTACTCGTATAACGCTAGGCATCAACTACCGGGATCGGCACACCTCCCCGTCACGGAAAGCGGCGCTTTAAAGCGCGCGACCAGCTGAGAGGACTGCTGGTGATCGAAATTGTACCATTCTCTCTCTCTCTCTCTCTCTCTCTCTCTCTCTCTCTCTCTCTCTCTCTCTCTCTCTCTCTCTCTCTCTCTCTGGGTCTTGAGTGGGCCGCAATCCCAGTGGTGGACTAGGAGGGAGGGCTCATTTTCTTTCGCCACCGTCCATTTGGAGATACATTTATAAGGATGTTGTAGCTGCAGTAACTTTCGGCCCAATTATTATGTCGGAGAAAAATTATTGCACCGAGAAAAATCTAATAATAATAATAGGCATCTAAGCTTCCTCGTATTTAATATAAATAAACAATTCCTGAGACGGATTTTCGTCTCGAATATGTCAGACAATAATGATAACTCTGAAGCATAGAATTAAAATTTGTGGTGCGGTCGGGAATCGAACCCGGACCTCCATGTTTACTAGGCAGACATCTTACCGTTGTTTTTTTTCCGGGCCTCCTTCCTCCCCTTCAGCCCGTCCTTCCGTTCGCCAATTGAGCCTTCTTCGGCTTGCTTCTGCTGCTGTAATTATCCAGTACTTTCCGGAGAACAATAAACAGAATATCCTTCTTCATAAAGAAATAAAAATAACAGTACTTCTTCTTTTGGTAATTATAAATAAATGATATCCTTCTCCGATGAGAAATAATAATAACAGGACATGCTTTTTTTCTATTTTTTGTCAGTCTCACATGTGCACGTTGAATCGATTTAGGCGTCTGGCAGCTTCGAAGTTTGTATTCTCGAAAATGTTTGCCATCGCAAAGTTGCCGTGATTTTTTCGTTCTATGTCTTCTTATTGTGTCTTTATTCTGAAGTCGTCTTCTCATTAACCTCGAAGCGCTGGTCTCCAAAATCTACCGTTAGACCACCACACCTCCAACTATTTAGGCGCCTCGGAATAGTGTAAGTACGATTTCCCTCCACGTCACAAACTTTAATTCAGCTTCTGTGAATTAATTCTATGCTTCAGATTTATCATTATTGTCTCCTTCGTATTATTCATTTTCATGAGTTTGTTGTTACAAAATTAAAACTAATTGTTAGAGCAAGTAGATAAATAATTCCAACCCGTAAGCAAATATAAATTTTTTAGGTTAGTGATTGTCACGGAACAATTGAAGCTTTGAGAACTTGGATAGGATATATTAACTCGTCAATTAGTGTACCTTCAACGTGTGTGTTTGAGAGGTAAACTGTTGTTGGCTGTCTGAGTAGAGATATTCCACAGAGGTCGGTGCGCGGTCTGAACGTATCAGCGGTCCGTCGTACCGGAGGCTGCAGCTGCATCCTATCTCAAATATTGACAGGGCCGTGTGCTGGCGATATTGCGTGCACAGCAGGGGACAGCCACGGCGCTGAGCGCTGGAAAGATGGCGACGATTGACGCTTGTCTCGATGATAGTTGGTCCCCGGGCCTCCGGTCTTGGGGGTCCTCGAAGGTTTGTTTCTTTTTGAGCGAGTTAGGCATGTCGTTATGCTGGGGCCTCCAAATCTGGAAAGCTATTTTTTTAGACTGTCCCGTGACTCTCGTCCTTGGGGACCCTCCAATTTTTTCATCGTTATAAATGTATCTCCAAATGGACGGGGGGGGGGGGGGGGGGGGGGAGGGAGGGCTCATTTTCTTTCGCCACCGTCTCGGGCCTCCAACAGCCTTAGTCCGCCAGTGCGCAATCCGTAGCTGCTGACTTGCTGTGTGTGGCGGAAGCGCCGACCTGTCCTCCCTGGAAATCTGGAGCGCAAGTCTGCTCCAACCCAATTACGTTGGCCGCTTACGTCACCGCGCCTGACGCCGAATTCAGCACGAGCGCAGGAAGTTAGCAGGCTGCACACGAGATAACACACCGACAGCAGCAGCGCGATCATCCGACGACGTTCTTCACGTATGAAGTTGGCCAGGCGTTCCTCGGTCCGAAGGTTTGGTATTGTGTACGTTATCTCATCTGATGCACTAATAGTTTTGAGCAGTGTAGAAACGCTGGGGCCGTGCCCCGGGATAACCTTTAAATACTGGTAGTTTTAGTTAGTAGTTGGCTCAGTGATCGAAGCACTTGATTGCCAGCCGCGGTGGAGTAGCCGAGCGGTCTAAAGCGTCTCGCTGCGGAGCGCGCGGATGCTCGCCGTGGAGGTTCGAGTCCTCCCTGGGGCATGGGTGTGTGGGTTTGTCTGTACGTTAGTTTACCTAGGTTTAAGTAGTTTGTAAGCTACAGACTGATGACCACGTAGTTTGGTCCGATAGATTTACAAAAATTTGAACATTTGAACTTGGCTGCCAGTAGACTTTGTTCCGAGTAGCAGTCAGGGCCGCTACGCTACACACAGCGTTGGCTGCTGGCTTGTCTGGTCCGCCCCTCCAACACTGTGCCGCTCATTATGCAGGCGTTTATATTCATCTCTCCGACGCCCACCTCTCTTCCCTTAAGCGGCGGCAGTAGCTACTCGACTTTATGCTTCGTAAAAGCAGTGGCTCTCCAGCAGGGAGCTTTTACCCCGACAGGTTCTCGTCTATAACTTCAGTAACTGCCGTGGGGACGAAGTATTTCGCTTCAGTATCTCGCCTCGCGGCCCTACCCTCGCCCCGCACGCGTTTCGAATAACAACTATAGTTTTGGGATTGAAATGTTCCCGAGTAGGGTTTTAATTCTGGCGGTGTTTCCGGCTCCATTTCCGTTATCTGCGGCGCCCCTCAGTGCCGGCATACAGATGAGCAGAGCGGGCGGAGGCGGTTCTCCTCTCTGTGAAGCTGCCCAATGCCTGAGATCAACGCTCATGCTAGCGCACGTTAAATTTACTGCGCCCTGTGCTAAGCGCGGTAGCGCTGCTCTAGCCACTGGTGAACGCCACTTTTCATTTCGCTGTCGTGTGTTTGGTCTCTTTGTAATGGAATGATTACTGAAGCAGTTCACGGTCCATTTTGGACGTTGTCTATGGCACTTTGTAGCATATGGAATAGGTTCCCACACTTGTGACTGGCTGAAAGACTTCCTCAGTAATAGAACGCAGTACGTTGTTCTCGACGGCGAGTGTTCATCAGAGACGAGTGTACGTCAGGCGTGCCCCAGGGGAGTGTGATAGGACCGCTATTATTTTCTATCTATATAAATGATATGATGGACAGAGTAACTTGTAATTTGCGGCTGTTTTCTGATGATGCTGTGGTGTATGGAAGGGTTACGGCGGGGGTTCTTTTTAAAAAAAAGACAGGGACGAAAGTGCATAGTTGACAAAGTTCCGAAAACACCTCTCCTCTTTCATACCTTCCTCGGCGATGTTACCAACGCACTTCGTGCCAATGCCCTGGTTTGTAAACAGGGCAGCACTGCACGTGAGGTGGCGTGTCGATATGCAACTTCAGTGCATATCTAAAAATCACTCTTTTACTTACCTTGTGTCTTCTGTCGTAGTTGATGTCCCATTGCGCATTTGAAGCACACAGGTCGCGCATCCGTTGTACCTGAAGTGATGCTTAAAGAGGTGTTGAAATGTGGCTAGGAAGTACTGCACTACGATTAACTTCAGCATTTGTAGGATGCCAGTGCTTGTTTTTATTGAAGAAATGCCAGTGTATATCCAAGCACAAATATACAGACTGAGTAATATTAAATATATAAACGATACATAACATATAAACTGTCCCTGGCTAGGAAGTACTGAACTAACACCAATGTGCAAGGTATCACGGTCGGCGCTCGACTGACTGCCGCCGCACTTCGCTGCGCGCCACAAGCCACCGTTTTGGCGCCAAGCGAAACTTTTAGACTAACATTGTTCAGCTTATTACAAAATATACAAATAATTAAATATTTGAATTAACCGAAATAAAGCTTAGCACAAAAACATTACAGAAAGTATACAGATAATTTTTAATATACATAGGAAAGTTAAATATTAATAAAAGAAGCTTAAAGTTTTGGCGGACAACTAGTATAGGCGGGAGTCAATCAGATATCAACTTGCAATAGGGGCGGAGCTTTCCCACGGGATACAAGCTCATCTACTGTCTCTCTCTCACATCCTTTCTACTATTGCGTTACACAATTCTCCAACCAAGAAAACTTCTTTAACACCAAATATATTGATATGCGAAATAAACGGCTCCACCATGTCAGCCCCCTCACAGGGTGTCGTCCTTAATTGACTGCAATAGCATACAGGATGACTTAGACAAAAACTCTAGTTGGTGCGAAGAATGGCAGCTAGCTCTCAATGTAGAAAAATGTAAGTGATCCAAGACAATGCCATAATGTTGGAATACAGCACTAGTAGTGAGCTGCTTCACGCAGTCGCGCCGTTCAGATATCTAGGTGAGGATGAGGTGGGCGTGGCAGCGTGTAGCGCGTGGTGGGTCAGTGTCTGGCGGTCAGCTGTTAACGAGGCCGGCAGAGTGGCCGTAACGAGGCGGCAAGGCCCCGCGGAAATAACCCAAGCCACTGTACTCGCGCTCCCAGCCCGTGACCGCATCTGCGTGGTCATCAGTCCGTAGCTTACAAACTACTTAAACGAAAGTAAACTAACCTAAGGGCAAAACACACACACACACACACACACACACACACACACACACACACACACGTCCCAGGGAGGACTCTAACCTCCGACGGCGAGCAACCGCGCGCTCCGCACCGAGGCGCCTGAGACCGCTCGGCTACTCCACCGCGGCAGCCCGTAACCGCGTGAGAGTTGGCGAACTCGATGTCTGCCACAGTGGCGCGTCGACGTCGTACGTCTGTGCTGCCAGCCTGGCGTATCCAGCTCTTGCAAATTATGAAGGAGGGAAACGAAGAAGGATTAGGAAGGAAGGGATTGCCTGTGGCTGCCTTAGGGCATTCAAATTAAGCGATGCCGACAAGTGAAAATGTGATCCGGGCCGGGAATCGAACCCAGTCTCCCGCTTCGGGCCAGCGGTAGCCTTAAGCCCTTTCTATACGAGACGTGCAGCACGTATAAGGAAGTCGTTGTCAGCTGCAGCACCCCTTGCGATAGACCGTCAAACTACAAAGAAGCGTTCAAACAGTACGCATTTGTTGAGTCGTCTGCTTTACGCGTCTACGGGGTTTGTTGTCAACTTCCAGCAAACGAATCGCCGCATTATCACTTTTCGAAACTGTAAGATGTATTGTGTTGATTAAAACATTTATTTGTGTTTTAGACTGCTACTGTGAAACTGTGTTTGTTTTCGTGCAGTTCATGCGTAACTACGTCCCCATTATAAAATGCGATCACATACTTCCAGCCCCTGCGGTTTGGGGCGCTTATGTATATGATGAACAAGCTCAGGTGTCTATACGCAGACCTTTCACTTTGATTAAACTTCAAATAATGCTCACCAAAAACAAATATTTCATCTGTTAACTACAACATGTTTCAGGAAAAATAGCAAATATTTTAGAAGATGCTAATTAAGACGATTTGCTGTTAAAATTTCATATAACGTGTGTCCAGTTTTTAAACGGTACAAAGATACAGCTCTCAGTATGTACAACAAAGTAATTTGGATATTTTGATTGATTCTTTCGTCGGTTCTTGGTAGGTCACCATATTGACTTTTATTTAAATAACCGGTTTTCGACGTAGTTTAAAGTCTGAATATGTCTAGTAAGCCGAAAACCGGGTAACTAAGTGGAAATGAACATGTAGAAGATACACAAAATTCTACTTTTAAGTAAGTGTGCTGTTGTACTACCAAGAAATGACGGGTAAATCAGTGAAAATTTCTTGATTTACATTTGCTCTACGTTTGTTTGGATTTCGTATTAGCAGCTATATCTCTATATTCAATAAAAATTGTACACAGGTTAGATCAAATTTTTAATTCAATTCCTCTATAGTATCACCTCCTAAAATACTTAAGACTGAGTAGAAAAACTACGTTGCTCTGAGCAGGAGACAAGTACACATTCTAAAAAAAAATTCCCGACTTGCTTTCGTTTGTTAGCTGGGTTCCCCATTCGGTGGTCTACGCATGCGCGAAGCACTTCCATACGATTGAGAATAGGATCCATCCTATTCCGTCTACTAGCGATCGTATGTGTGCATCTTGTGCAAGTAGACGCGTCTACACTGTACGCGGACGGCGTGACAGGTGCATCATGGGTAATCTTGTAACCTGTCACTTCCCGTGTACAAAAGGGCTTTAACCACTTCGCTACCCGTGCTCGCCTCCCGTCCGTCTCAAATTCCAAGTCGCACGCTACGGCTGTAGCGCCCCTACCGTCCATGCCATCTACACTCGCCGTTACGGATTCCCGCGCGAGGTCGAACGCATGACCGCATCTGCGGTGAAGTAAATATTTACACGCGAAGACGGCGTTAGCTTCATTTACTTCACCGCAGATGCAGTCATGCGTTCGGCCTCGCACGGGAATCCGTAACGGCGAGTGAAAATGGGCATGGACGGTAGGGGCGCTATAGCCATACCGTGCGACTAGTGTAGTAAATGTCGTTAAAGGAGATTGTAATAAAAGGCAACACTGCTCAAAGTTTAATCTATGATGCTACGCCTGTTTCAGCAATTTGCCATTTTCAAGCACATCTTCCATATTCTGACGTCCATAACATCTGGCGTTACTGTTGTTATAAATTTTATGAAATATTCGTCTATTTTTCATAATAATGCATGTTCGCTGGTAGGTTTTCTAAAGCTTGGCTTGATGCCGTAAAACTTCGCATAGAATTTCTACACTTTACGTACTTTTAGCGTAACTTAAAAATTACGTAAACTATAAAAATTATACACAAAATTTTACGTCACCACGTCAAGCTGCAGAAAACTTATCAGAGAATACGCATTATTATGAAAATTTCAGGAATATTTCATAAAAATTATAACAGTGACGCCAGATGTTAATGACGTCAGAAAATGGTAGACGTGCTTGAAAATGGTGAACTGCTGAAACAGCTATAGCATTAAAATTTAACTTTGAGCAGTGTTACCGGACGTTTTATTAAAATTTTCATACCTATGTACATAAAACAAATCGGATCTCAGACTTTCCCTTCTCCATTACCAGACAAAATAACGAGTTGGTGCGATGAATTGCTGCTAGTTTTAAATGTAGAAAAGTGTCAGGTGATCCACATGTGTAGAAAAATCAATCCGACAGTGTTCGAATACATTATTAGTAGTGAACTGCTTGACACGATCGCGTTGATTAAATCTCCAGGCGTAGCGTCGCAGAACGATATGAAATGGAACGAACATGTAGGATAAGGTCACTAATGGGGAAGACTGATGGTCGACTTCGATTTCTTGGGGTAATTTTGGTATGCTTATAATTAGACACACGACTGCTCACATGTTTGTAATCTCTATACTTATAAGATGCATTTGTTCTCTGTATGTCTGTTCTCTTATAACTCAAGATCCAGATAACCAAATAACGTGAAATTTGGTACACGTACACAAAATGACATGGCCATCCCAATCTCACTCTGGCCATGTGCCTCTTCTAAAGTCGGACAAAGCCGGGTGCTTGCAGCTAGTATAGAAATATGGCGCGAGACTTCAGTGACACCAGTGATACCGTATACGGCATTGCCAGTCGAGTAATATGTCTGTGATGCCGCCTGATCTGCGGAGCACGCACATACCAAAATAAACGCGATCGTCTCACGCCTAGTGGCGTCAGACGAAAAGTACCCTACTTTCTGAATAGCCCAGGTATGTGAGCAAAGCTAGGGTAATGGAATGCAGTGTAAGAAAATCAGGTGATGTTGAAGGAATTAGATTGGGAAACGAAGCAATAAAGGAGGTAGATGAGTTTTGTTACTTGGGCAGTAAAATAACAAATGGTGGTCGCAGTACAGAGATATAAAATGCAGAATGGCAATGGGTAGAAAAGCGTTCTTGAAAAAGAGAAATTTGTTAACCTCGAATATTGATTTAAGCCTAAGGAAGTCCTTTCTGAAGGCATTTGTGTGGAGTGTTGCCTTGTATGGCAGTGAGACATGAGGTTCGTTCCAGCAGCTGCCAGACGGCTACTTTCAAGCGCTAAGAAACAAGTGTTACTGCGCATGCGCAGCTATTGTGACGTAAAAGCCCTTGTTTGATACTTGCACTGCTGGAACGCTTTTAGCACTGTTTCTGGGTGTAGGCGAAGGTGCGTTTAAAGGAATAATTAAAATACTTTCCTTCCTAATAACGAAGAAGTGTAAACGAGAAATATCTGATCTCAAGTGGGATTGCAGTGACTTCGAAATAATCGAAAAACACACACCTATCACGTGATGGCTACCCCCACTCTAACTCAGACCTTTCTGCGCATGCGCAAATTGGCAGCTTGACCGCGCCAGAAATATTTTTCCGGGTAGCGTCTGGCTGCTTGCGGCAACTGTTGGAACACCAAACAGCCACACTCCAAGTAGCCAGAAGCGGGAGAAGGCGCTGCTGGAACACAAATTCAGCGTTGCGCATGCGCGTCAAGCAATCTGGCAGCTGCTGGAACGAACCTATGGACGATAAACAGTGCGGACAGGAAGAGGATAGAGGCTTTTGAAATATGGTGCTACAGAAGAATGCTGAAGATTAGGTGGGTGGATCGCGTAACTAATGAGGAGGTACTGAACAGAATTGGGGAGAAAAGAAATTTCTGGCATACCTTGACTAAAAGAAGGGATAGATCGGTAGGATACATTCTTAGACATCAAGGAATTGTGAATTTAGCGTTGGAGGGAAGTGTGTGGGGGAAAAAATCGCAGAGGAAGACCAAGAGATGGATACAGTAAGCAGATTGAGACAGATGTAGGTTGCCGTTCTTATGTGGAGATGAAGAGGCTTGCTCAGGATAGGGTATTGTGGAGAGCTGTATCAAACCTGTCTCCGCACTGAAGACCACAACACATGTAGAAGTAGATGTAATCAGAATAAAGTTGGTTTGGCTATTGTCAAAGAAAGTAACACAGTAACAACCGTTTGACGACAGAGACATCCCACGCTTGTGAGGCGCCGTACACGAGAACACCTCCCACGTCGCTCCCTGCCCTCTCCACGAGCTGTTCATTAAGTATACGGTGGCAGTATTAGGCGCCCGGTGTGTCGGAATGCGCGGGCGACACGCCCCGGTAGCTGCTACGCGGTAGCACGCATCTCACACGGTACAAGCATGCCTTATTCCTCCTCTTGCTCTAAAACAGCCTCTCAGAGGCAGTGGGGTCTTCATCAGACGGTACTGTTTTATACTCATTTTGAACTCATTTCAACAGCTTCAGCATCTATTAAACAGGTTATTCTTAAGCCACAATTTCGAGTACGTCCTTTAAACACTCGCAGAAACTACATTAAAAAAAATGAAGTATTCGCCCCCAATTAAACGCTTGTAGAAGAAGCTTATGATTTTTCCGTATTTATAGCTGTTTCTAGATTGAAATTACGGTCTTATAGGCGTTCTTGCTAAAATTACGGATTTCACTATTTGATTTATTTTTAGTACTTTAACTACAGACGAAAATTTTGCCGGTCGCGGTGGCCGAGGGGACTGAGGCGCTCCAGTCACGGTCTGCAAGGCCAGTATGGTCGGGGGTTCGAATACCCCCCTCGGGCATGGATATTTGTCCCGTCCTTAGTATTAGCTAGTTCATAAGTAGTTTGTAAGTTTAGGGATTGATGACCCCGTAGTTAAGTCCCATAGACTCTACAAACACCCTTTAACAACAGATTACTTTTTAAATATAAATTCAGACACCCTGAGACGGTTTTTCGTCTCAAACATGTCCAAGACACTAACGATAAATAAGTAGCAATGAATTAAAATTTGTGATGCGGCCGAGAATCGAACCCGGACCTCCATGCTTACTAGGCAGACGTCTTACCGTTAGTTGAGGGAAGTCGTACCTAGCGTATTCCAAGGCGCCTTAATCGTTAGTGGTGGTCTAACGGTAAGACGTCTGCCTAGTAAGATGGAGCTTCGGGTTCGATTCCTGGCCGCATCACAAATTTTAATTCATTGCTTCTTATTTATCATTATTGTCTTATTGTGAACTAATATGGTTTTAGAAATAACTCAATTCCCTTTGAGCACCCGTTTAGCAAAGACTATACAATACGTACACTAAATCCTTTCTACTTTACTGGTGCCTCAGCTCCACCAACTTGTACTTGTGTAGAGATTTTACGTCAACGCTGTTGCCTAACTATCGAGTGTAAATCATTTATTGACCAGCATTTAAATTAACTTGCGTTTAGTTGTTAGTCTCCTCCGGCATTTGTAAACGAATATAAAGTCCAATGTAATTGTTTCTTTTAAAGTCACAAATACTCGTCCAGAGTATTATGTGTCTTTGTCGTCTCTTCTCAATTATTTTCAAACCTTACAATTAAACTTCAAATCGAGATTTATATTATCAGTTAAAAAAGAAATCTAGGATAGGGTCATAGACTCTTGGGATCATCCCCCTCTACAGTTCTGTTTTCCCGTTAGGGATAGCTTTTTCCATACTTGGCATCTCTTAAAGTGTGGGACACTTCAATAAAAAAAGGAACTTTTTGATTCTGAAAGAAAATATATTTTTATATTCACGGAATGTATGGCGTTAACTGCGAATGGGTAAAGTTGAAAATGTGTACCCAGCTGGGCGAAAACACGAAAAAAAAAGAACAAAGGAAATTTGAAAGTTTGTCATCTTCGATAAAACGTTTCTGGGTGTGTGATGGCGTTGTCATGACCTTCATAAAACAAAAATTCCGGTTACTGTTGTTTTCAAAGTAATCTTCATCAGAATAATGTTACCACTAAAATAATCAATAATTAAATTTTACGAACATAGAGCACCAACTAGTTCGTCTCTCTCGAATGCGGATATTCTTCTCGTTCGAAACTGTCCCTTATTGTGTTTTCCACACTGAACTTGCATTCGGGAGGATGACGGTTCAAACCCGCCTTCCGCCGACTCACGTTTCCTGTCATTTTCCGAAATCACTCCATGCTGATACGGACCTTTTGAAAAGGTACAGCCGATTGCCTTTCCAACTCTTAACAAAACAGTGAAAGATGACTCAAGGGGACGTTAAACCCTAATCTTCCTTCCTTGCGTTGGTGCGCGAAGCGATCATTCGTGTTAGGTCACGTGCACATAGTTGACAACAACAGGTCACTGCGTCTGTGATGCACTGTTTCTCAGTTTTCTCTCGCACGCGGTGTCCAATGGAGAAACTCCCGCAGAACATGAATAGGTATAAGTTACACGAAAGGAACCGCACATCGGGTTCTGCTTCGACGCACTGCCGGAAGCCGACTAACTTACCTACATTTGGAATTAACTTATCTGCAAGCAATCTCTGCTTGGCAAAATGAGAGTCAGCTTTCCACCGTATGGTGAATGTATCCCCCGCTTGCATAAAGACACAACTTTCTCCCAGAATGCGCCTCTTGTCTGAATGTCGTTCTAAATCCCGCTGCTACCGAAAAAAAGGCTTGGATGCCGGCACCTGCGACCGCTTGGTGAACGAATTTTCTCCTACCTGGTAATCTTTGTTCTTTCCTCGTGTTGACAAAGTGTTGAGTACCAACGGTTCGGATCTTTGACCCAAGTCACGTGCGGCGGCGGCTGTGTCGCTGTTAAATAACCGTGTTGTCCTCGACAGCTGCCGGCTGTTCCAGTAAAAAACGGCGGTAGTCTTGGACTCGCTTCCTTTAGCGTGTCGCCTTGCAGTTTTCCTGCTACTCGCCCAGGGCAAGTTACGGCTAACAAGCTCGCTTTAGTGTCAGTCATTGAACGTTTGTTGATAGTTACAGTTGTGTTAAATGTTGAAACTACTTCGTAGTGGCCGAACGCTCTAAGACGCCTTGCTGCAAAGCGGGTAGTACAAATGTTGTAAATCTACGGGACTTAACTGTTTAGTAATTAGTCCCTAGCTTACAAACTACTTACACTAAGTTAAACTAACGTCAGGACAACACATACACCCATGCCCGATGGAGGACTCGAGGACCCGACGACGATAGGCCGCGCGCACCGTAGCACGAGCTAGTAGCTGCTCGCTGTCGGAGGTTCGAGTTCTCCCTCGGTCATTGGGGGGGGTGTGTGTGTGGGGGGGGGTCATAGTTTAATTAGTTTGTAAGCCTAGGGACTGATAACCACAGCAGTTAAGTCCTTTAGTTTTACAAACATAACAACATTTTCTTCCTCCTCTTACTCCTTCTTCCTGTTCGCTTATGTACTATTCATTCCTCGACCTTTTTCTTCTTCCTACTCTACCTTTTACTTTTCCACCTCTTCCACCTATTTCTTCTTCTTCTTCTTCTTCTTCTTTTGCCACTTCTTCTTCTTCTTCTTCTTCTTCTTCTTCTTCTTCTTCTTTTGCCACTTCTTCCGTACTTCTTTTGCCTCTTCTTCCGTACTTCTTTTGCCTCTTCTTCCGTACTTCTTTTGCCACTTCTTCCGTACTTCTTTTGCCACTTCTTCCGTACTTCTTTTGCCTCTTCTTCCGTACTTCTTTTGCCACTTCTTCCGTACTTCTTTTGCCACTTCTTCCGTACTTCTTTTGCCTCTTCTTCCGTACTTCTTTTGCCTCTTCTTCCGTACTTCTTTTGCCTCTTCTTCCGTACTTCTTTTGCCTCTTCTTCCGTACTTCTTTTGCCTCTTCTTCCGTACTTCTTTTGCCTCTTCTTCTGTACTTCTTTTGCCTCTTCTTCCGTACTTCTTTTGCCTCTTCTTCCGTACTTCTTTTGCCTCTTCTTCCGTACTTCTTTTGCCTCTTCTTCCGTACTTCTTTTGCCTCTTCTTCCGTACTTCTTTTGCCTCTTCTTCCGTACTTCTTTTGCCTCTTCTTCCGTACTTCTTTTGCCTCTTCTTCCGTACTTCTTTTGCCTCTTCTTCCGTACTTCTTTTGCCTCTTCTTCCGTACTTCTTTTGCCTCTTCTTCCGTACTTCTTTTGCCTCTTCTTCCGTACTTTCTCTTCCTTCTTATTTATCTTCTTTCTCCTTTGTCTGCCCTATTTTTCTGTCTTTTTTGTCCCCCCCTTTCTTCTTTTTTGTCCCCCCCTTTCTTCTCATAATTTTCCTTCTGCTCATTCTTTGCTTTTTCCAGTATGTACACTTGTTATATGGAGTGAGACACAGCTAGTGGCACTGAATAGCTAGATGTCCTCCCTGTTGCCACCTTCCCCCGAGACGTAATCAGAGTACCCCACTTGTCTGCGAGTAGAATAAGTCTCATATTCAAGTTTTTGAGCGTTTTCTAAATGTTTGCGAAGCGTGTAGCTGAGGCCTAACGTGGGGCTCTCTGTCCGGTATTAACTCAGTTGGATGGGGGAACCGCCTAAAGCAGTTGTAATCTGTAAGTGTATAGATGTCATGTACTGTTTCGGTGATCAGGCTAATTGGCTGTAATTGAGATAGAATGGAAAATACGGAAAGTGCACGAGCAGAGAGCCGCTGAATTTTTCCCGACGCGGCATGGGCTGCTTTTTTTTTGTGTGGGCCTGGTGCAAGGCCGGGCCTGGTCGCCAGGAGCACACAGGAGAGACGTCCCAGCTGGCTCGTTAGCAGCTGACCGCAGGCGGCCGCCGCAACAACCAGCTGGGTGGATCTCACAGGGGCCTCCGCGTCTGGAGTACGTCCTACAGAGGCGCCAGCTGCTAATAAAAATACCCACAAATACACCTGCACTCGGCAGGACGGAGGAACATCTGCGTACCACTGTCACTACACCACTTTCGTCTTTCAATCGGAGAATGTTGTGTGTGTGTGGGGGGGGGGGGGGGGGAATGGTTACAAGGCCTCCGTCTGAGCTGCATTCCTCTAATTTTAACGAACTACTCTTTTTCGTACAGTACTAATAAAACACCAGATTCCCTGAGGGATCAAAGTCTCATTTATGTAACTCCTTCACATGTCTAGTGGCCTTCTAAACGTGTTAATGTGCTAACTATTTGATTAAACGCGTGTAATCAAGAAAAATTAGATACAAGAGGAAAGAGAGCAGACACACAGAACAGCATCGCATGGTATTACAGGTTCGTTTTGAGAGCCGGAAAGCATCGCGGAGATGGCCATCCAGCTGCCATGCCAGACGTACAAGAAAGGCTTTGCTCATCGGGAAGAAAAATTTGATTTGTGTTACTTTGCGTAATTACTGATTTTCAAAAATTAACATTGTCATATTCTATTCCCTGAGAGGTGTAGTGAAATATGGCACTTTAACACTATTTAAGGTAAAAATTACAATTACAGAATGTGTTTGTTTGAAGCTGATGGCGCTCAAACATGCCAAATTTGTTCGCCTGTTACTTGAAAATATAAAAATTTGCTACTGCGAACAGACTTCACATATAATTACAAACCTTAACGAAACGTTTTCTTGGTGACAGCCCCTCTGAGCAGCAGTGACTGCATTGCAATTGGTGCTTTATTACATGCCATCAAAAATTTTACAGGGTCTCGTGAAATAAAGTGCGCTGTCGTGACCTGACATACGATATTTTTCTTTTATCTTTGACGACGCTTGCTGCGAAGTATTGGACCAACAATCACATTCAGGCGGCATAGCAACCGATAAGGTTTCATTTATAATGTCACAGTTAGTGGGATAAACGTAGGTTCAGATACACTCCTCGTTTCATAATATAACCTCTGCCATCTCCGGCAATCTTCGGAAATTTGCTCTCCTAATGTGGAAGGTTACTTTCGTAATGTGAAGCCTGAGAGTTAGGCAACCCTACTGACATGTGTGATGTGCTTGCTGCAGCTGCACCTCTTATCAGGCGCCTTGTTGAAATTGATTGCTGTCTTGAACAACTCGGAACTCTGTTTGTTTGTATTAAACTGGTCAGTCCCGATGCTAAATTACACTGATGAACATTTCCTGGCACTATATAAACTTTTTCATACAAGGCGTACAAAATTCCACAAGCTTTGGTCGCACAAGTGGCAAGAAAGCTGCTTAAATAAATAAACTGAACATCCTCCCACAGTGCTCTAACTTCATGTTTTCTTCCGTTTGTAATGAAGAAGACGAGCTGGCTGCATTACACTAACCACCCTCCGGCGTATACTGTCGTCTGTTGGTTTAATCATTTCGCTGAACTTATTGTAGTATTTGTCCTTTATCCGAGTATTCCAATGAAAGTCTGAAACATGTAACAGATTTCCTGCGTTGAGCGGAATTTCCACGATTTGTTTGGTTCCTACTGTGAATCATTCGATACCTGCATCTGAGACACTATTTGCTGCATTTGTAAGAAGTATCCTAAATGCAAATATGTACCAAGTTTCCTGTACTTCGCGGAAAATTTAAGAAAACAAGTACTTGTTTCAAAACATACAGAACAGAGTTGCAGGGCTTTGATTCAAATGTGATTTACTTTTACTTGATCTAAGTTATCTATATCTATATACATACTCCGCAATCTACCGTAATGTGCGTGGCTGGGGATGTGTCGTACCACTATAAGTATTTTTTTCTGTTTCACTACCAAGAAGAACGAGGGGGAAAACGAATGAATGATGCTTCTGTACCAGCTAAAATTTCTGTTACATTTGTCATTTTAACAAGACATGTAAGTTGGCGCAGTAGAATCGTTCAGCAGTCAGCTTCCAACATTGCTTGACGAAAATAACGCTGTCTGTCCTCCAGCTATTCACATTTGAGTTCAGAAAATGTTCAAATGTTTGTAGAGTCTATGGGACTTAACTACGGGGTCATCAGTCCCTAAACTTACAAACTACTTATGAACTAGCTACAACTAAGGACGGCACAAATATCCATGCCCGAGGGGGGATTCGAACCCCCGACCGTAGTGGCTGTGCAGACCGTGACTGAAGCGCCTCAGTCCCCTTGGCCACCGCTGCCGGCACATTTGAGTTCCCGAAGAATCCCTGTAACACTCACGCACTGATCGAACGTACCAATAACAAACCTAAGCGCCCACCTGTGAATAGCTTATATGTCTTCCTTAAATCCGATCTGGCGAGGATCCCCAACACTTGAGCAGTACTCGATACTCGGTCACACAAGCGTTTTAAATGCGGCCTTCTTTACAGATGAACCACATCTTTGCAAAATTCTCGCAATAAACAGAAGTCGACTGTTCGCCTCCCCCATAACTGTCCTTACATGCTCCTCCCATTTCGTGTCGTTCTTCAACATTACGCCTAGAAATTTAATCGGCGCTAGTGTGTCAAACAGCACACTAACAATACATCACTTTACATTTTTCAGCATTTAAAACTAGCTGTCATTCCTCACGCCAACTATAAATTTTGTTTTCTTCGTGCTGTTTCCTAATATATTTATTCATTTACGACCCCTTCGCGTACAGTACAGAATAATCAGCAGAAACAAATAAGAGTTTTTTCCCTTGCTATTTCCATAACATTTTTAATTTATTTTGTCAAATGAAGCTACTGTGCATTCTTTGGAGTTCGGTTAAGTTTTACCAGGCTTCTTCAGTAGAGGTTTTGTGCAGTAGTTGACTACTTAAATTGTTCTTGCGTTAATTATGTTACTTTATTTTTGTTGTGCCTTTTTTTTGTCCCCCCTTCTGCTGTGATTTGAAGGGAATTTTAACTGATACTGTGTACCAGACTGAACTCTATTCCAGGATACTGTCTCGGTTTCCTGTGGGGCTGGACGAGAGGTGGAATGTTCTCGTAAGCACCCTTTCCCTCTCTCTCGGGGCCCTTGCTGCAGAAAGCCTAGTGTGATGGATGTCCACGCATTCGGCGTGTTCTGAGCCCCTCCCCGTCTTCTTCGACGTATACCGGAGCATCTCCGTGACGCAGGGCTCCGTTGCCGGAAAGTTTTCTTATTTCTGGTGGAGCTGTGCCTTTGAGCCTGCCGGGACGCGGAAGGCGAAACAGCAAAAGGGAGACACAGCTCCCGAATTCCGAATGTGCATACCAAACAGGAGGCGAGATATTACCGCAGCAGGGGTCTTACACTGGGGCAGAATCCCGCGGAGACGACGGCCAGCCCCACAAAGGCTTTGGCATAGCACCGAGAAAGCTACAATTTTCATTTCAAAAATGTCTTTCTTTCGGTACGCGTTAGGTTATGAATGAATAACGTCACAGCACCTCATCTAAAGCAGCGGCTCCCAACCTTTCTTAGACCATGGACCACAAGGTCGAAGAAAAATAAACTACCTAAATCTAAAAATAAACTTCAATCAGTATTCATCATAGTCAAAAATAATATTTATTGACAGGACTATTATAATAGTTACTTTTAGTCCAATATTAAATTTACTTTGCAGTAATGCGATTTTACAACTTTGTTCTTACTTTCAAGTTCGGTAATCCTAGGGCAAATACCTACACGCATATCATCACTTACTTTCAATAGATTCCTTGATTCTTTTAATCGGGAAATACTTGTTCAACTAAATAGCAAGATAACGCAAGGAGATTCGGGAATGTTGTTGCATGTCTGTGCCTTTTTACAACAAAACTGCCCAAAAGGGTGAATTTAAATGAGTTCTTATAATAGAGCCGCAAACGTCATCGCTGGCCTTCAGTCCGAATTTTTTTAATAATTGGACGACTTTCAATCACCATAATTTCCACCCTCTTATAGCTATCGGCATGGAACTGCTATGGTGTACAATGGGAGACTTTGGAAAACAATTACACACATACCATTCGTTTGCGTTCTGTAGTTTTCGCTGCAGAACGCAATATTACACACACACACACACACACGTAGAATTTGATATACACCGATAACTTTCCATCGCAATATACTCCACCATTTTATCATTATCAACCCTTAAACAACAATGCAACCAATAAAACCATTTTCAAGGAGTAAATATAATTGTTGAAGAGTAATTATTGTTCTGCATTTCGCGTTATATTCTTCAAGTTACTAAATATCTATCAGATCGGTATAAAACCGTGCCTAAAACCTTCCTCAGGTATAAATTAGTAACTGTACAAATATTTAAGCCTCTGCGTCCTGTCGTTCGGACGTGATAAGCGTACACCGAACAGAAATATATATATCCGATCGCCATAAAACCGTGCCTAAAGCCTACCCCGTGTAGACATTAGTAACTGCACAAATTTTTAGCTCTTTTATGTCTTGTGGTTCAGACGTGATAAACGTACACCGAACAAACATTCACATTTATAGATATTTGTTGTTGTTGTGGTTTTCAGTCCGGAGACTGGTTTGATGCAGCTCTCCACAATACCCTATCCTGGGCAAGCCTCTTCATCTCCACATAGGAACGGCAACCTACATCTGTGTGAATCTGCTTACTGTATCCATCTCTTGGTCTTCCTCTGCGGTTTTTACCCCACACACTTCCCTCCAACGCTAAATTCACAATTCCTTGATGTCTAAGAATGTGTCATACCAATCTATCCCTTCATTTAGTCAAGGTATGCCAGAAATTTCTTTTCTCCCCAATTCTGTTCAGTACCTCCTCATTAGTTACGCGATCCACCCACCTAATCTTCAGCATTCTAGATATAGTATAAAGTGTGCGTGGGCGCTACTGAAAGGCCGCACGCGCATACGCGCAGCGCGCCTCCTGTGCACCTGCACCGCCTGTCCTCCTCGGCTGCCTTACGAGCGCCCTTTTTACGAGTGTTTTGTCTGGCGGCGAGCGTTCACCCGTGGCGAGGGCAGCGCCGCCACCGGCCTCTGCGGGAGGCTGCGTTTTGGCGGCGGCTTTCGTTCCGCAGGGCGCGCGCCACCTGAACGAAACGACACATTTCTGGCCGCAACACTCCGTTAGCCGGACACCGTCGCCCCATTATCTCCCCAAAGACGTGGCGAATGGGCAGCAAAAATGACCGTACCATTCGTCTCAGAGCGGCTTGACTGAAACACTGGTCGGAATTTTCAAAGGAAGGATCATACATGTAGACATAGTGCCTCGCCTAAGATGTGCTTTTTTTTTTTTTTTTGCAACGAAAAGAAAAAAATTCGATAGCACAACACAAATTCCAAAAAAATGTTCAAATGTTTGTAGAGCTTATGGGACTTACCTACGGGGTCATCAGTCCCTAAGCTTACAAACTACTTATGAACAAGCTAAGACTAAAGACGGCACAAATATCCATGCCCGAGGGGGGATTCGAACCCCCGACCGTAGTGGCCGTGCTGACCGTGACTGGAGCGCCTCAGTCACCTCGGCCACCGCGGCCGGCTGTAAATTATGTCTGTGGCTGCATGGTCGATTACTGCGGAGAAATCGATGTATTATGATCTGTGCTGTGGCGGCGGCTTTGTAAATTTATTAAAGAAAGTGCCGGATTCCATGATTTATCTAAACTGAAGCCACTGTCTCTGTTAATTGAATTCGTCCCCAAGCGAATTTCTATTGCTTCTTTCACTACTGAGTCCCAGAAAGATGAAGTGGAAGCTAAAATTTTGACGTTTTCGTACGTCATGGAGTGTCCAGTATCAATACAGTGCTCTGCCACTGCCGATTTATTTGGTTGTAAAAGACGGGTATATCTCTGGTGTTCCGTGTATCTTTCCTGGACTGTACGTGTCGTCTGTCCTATGTACGAAAGGCTGCTTCATCAAGCCTTTCAGTATAACAATTGGAAGTAGGGAGCAGTGGGAGACAATAGTTAAACACCGTAAGGGGGATATTGTCTGGTTCACTGACGGGTCGAAATCAGACTGGGGTATACGGGGTGCAGCCAAGACTGGAGAGCGTCATCTCTCTAGGGAAACTCGCCTCAGTATTCCAGGCCGACATCACTGCCATCAGGGCATGTGTGGAGGAGAATTTGCGTAGGTGCTACAAAGATCGTAGCACCTATATCTATTCAGACAGCCAGGCAGCCCTGAGATCACTGGCAGCTCCTGCAACAAGGTCTAAAATTGTTGCAGAATGTCACAGGATTCTGGTGGAGCTAGGGGAAAGCAATAGAGCAAACCTATTCTGGGTCCCTGGCCACTCGGGGATCAGTGGCAACGAACATGCCGACAGATTAGCCAGGATGGGGGCAGAGACTCCATTTATTGAACCGGAACCTGTCCTGACAATCACCAAGGCAATGATCAAATTGGAGCTACCTAACGGGTTCAGAAGACAGCACGTAGAATATTGGACCAAAGTCTACCAACAAAAACATGGCAAGGTAATGATGCCAAAGCCATGTTTTAAAAGAAGTTCTGCAATCTTGGGTCTGAACAGGAGAGAGATGAGACTCATGGTTGGATTGCTGACAGGCCATGGGAATTTCAAAAAACACCTACATACAATGGGAATAACAGAAGAGGACCCTAAATGTAGGATCTGTGATGACAGTGATGAAACTGCATCACATCTAATCTTCGAATGCATTGCATTCGAGAGTAAAAGGCACAGAACATTTGGGACAACCAGACCCAAAGAAATTGTCTAATAAAGAACTGGTAAAGGGACTCCTTGCACTGTTCAAGGGCATTGGTTGGCTTTACTAGATATACAGGGAGCGATACCGCACAATAAACTTAGTTTCGGTGCGGGCAGTGGCGGGTTGGACCAAGACTGTTTTGGCTTCCCTGGAAAAATCAAATCAAATCAAAAAAATTCGATAGCACAACACAAATTCCAAAAAAATGTTCAAATGTTTCTATAGCTTATGGGACTTAACTACGGGGTCATCAGTCCCTAAACTTACAAACTACTTAGGAACTACCTTATTCTAAGGACAGCATAAATATCCATGACCCAGGGGGGGGGATTCGAACCCCCGACCGTAGTGGCCGTGCAGACCGTGACTGGAGCGCCTCAGTCCCCTAGGCCACCGCGGCCGGCAACACAAATTCCGCCTTTGGAGAAGAGAAAGTTCTAGTGCACACTCGGGAAGTCGGGAACTAGCCCAAAAATCTTCCAGGTCGGACGGGGAGTCCACACTGAAATAGTTCTGGAAACAAGTTCTGGATAATATCGCCAAAATTGATGTTTCCAAATGTAGAGCCGATGCGAAGTCCATAGGCCGGTATAACTTCTAGTGTAACAATGTCCGTTTCCAGTCCGAGAGCATAGCGACAACCAGTAGCGGAAGAGTGGTTTACATCTACATGGGATACTCTGCAAATCACATTTAAGTGCCTGCCAGAGGGTTCAACGAACCACCGTTAAACTATTTATCTCCTATTCCATTCTCGAATAGCGCGCGGGAAGAAAGAACACCAGAATCTCTCCGTTCGGGCTTTGATTTCTCGTATTTTATTTTGATGATCATTTCTACTTATGTACGTGGGAGTCAACAATATATTTTCGCATTCGGAGGAGAATGTTAGCGATTGGAGTTTCGTAAGTACCCCACGCCGCAGCGATAAGCGCCGTTGTTGTAATGATTCTCATCCCAGATCCTGTATCATTTCCGTAACGTTGTCTCCCCTGTATTATCGTGACAATACGAAACGAGCTGCCTTTATCTGGACTCTTTCGATGTCCTCCGTCAAGCCCCACACTGGGCAGCAATACTAAAAATAAAAACAATGAAGTCTGAGAAAACCTACAAAAGTTATAGCGAAAATAATCTCAAAACTGTCAGAAATCACCCCGTTGGCGGTACTTCAGTAGAGTTGAGTCTCCCCCGCCCCCCCGCCCCCCTCAAATAATGATCTACGCCACTAATTATGCGAGAATGCTGCGTGGGGAGTCGCATTACCAGGAAATAACTTAGGAGACAACCGAAATAGGTCGTAGCTCCAAGAAGACGTTGCGTCGTAACCTGAGACGATGAACACTGGTTAGCTGGACAGGCGGTGCACACACTCGAGTGAAGACAACGTCTTCCTCTGATGTCACGGCCGTTTCCTGCAGTGTCACAAAGAGTGCACCAGAGTCCTTTTTTATTGGTCGCAGCCCGCTGACTCACGTGGGCGGATGCTGGAGATGTGGGGCGCGAGCCAAAAACTGACTCGTAAACGCCTCTGCCGTCGTATAACGAGGCGGCTAGTGTCCTTGTCCACCAGAGGGCAATAACCCATTTGGAGGTTTCATCCTACGAGTGAATTTGTTAAAGTGCGCAGAATTAGCACATCACTCGACGTTCTGTTACTTGTTCATCCCAGTTTTATATAAATTAGGACTGAATCTGAAACTTCCTTGCAGATTAAAAATGTGTGACGAACGGAGACTCGAACTCAGAACCTTTGTATTTCGGTAGAAAGTGCTCTGCTTCCTCGTGAAAGGCACAGGTACCGACTTCGATTCTCGGTCTGACACAAAGCTTTAATCTTCCAGGAAGTTTCATATCTGCAAACACTCGAGTGCTGTGTGGAAATTTCATTCAGGATTAAAACTGCAGAAAAATTGAAAACAAATTGTGATTCTTGAGTTTCTCCCGGCGTATTTGATAAATATCCCCGGGTGTACTGCCGTCTACAGTGTCCGACGGGCACAATATTTCGGCGATCATACATGTCGCCATCATCAGGTGAACTGACGGACTGAGCTCCTGGAAACGCGCCGGCACGGATATCCGCACGCTACGGCGGCTCTAAGGGAACTGTTTACTTTTTTTTTCTTTCAAGATATAGTTACTATATACAGAGTGAAGCGAAATTCCCGCACTCAGTGCGATTCCTCACATGCCAGCAATAAAAAGATGTCCCTCACAAAATTTCGTCCTGCGCATATTTACGGCAGTAAATGGACGTCCACTGAGATGGATGTGTTCCGTACCTCAGTGTGTTTCAGAATTACACGATTACACCAAATAACTTCTCGAGGATGAAAGAGTCATATTTAGGAACAAAATGAGCATGGAAACCCATGCCCGGAAACGTCATCCAAAGGCGCTACGTAGAGTCCAAGTTACAGGCATCGGAGCCTGCCGCTAGACATCCCCTCGACGCTCTGTAGCTTCGTTGGATGACGTTTTCAGGCATAGGTTTCTATGCTCATTTTGTTTTTCAAGACGCCTTCTATAGTCCCTATTTGTTGTTGTAATTGTGTAATTCTGAAACACAATGACGTATGGAGCACACACCCATCTCAGTCTTCGACATCCATTTATTGCCGGAAATATGGGCAGGGTGAAATTTTGTGACAGACATTTCTTTTATTGATGACACGTGAGGAATCGCACTGCGAAGTCCCAGTGCGCGAATTTCTCTTCACCCTGCATAACTTAAATTTCACAACTTCTAGTGCCAGTCCTATCATAAGGAATTAAATCTCGTAAGAACTATCACAATTCAACGCAGAAACAAATAAAATAAGGTATTCGTCACAAATACATTTGTTTGTAAATGTCGCCTCACATCTAAGGGTGCTGTTTCCTGTGTGTCTTGATTCCCTTTGTGTTGCCTTAGTAATCGTCGTCCAAGAAAGTAACCAATAGCTTATGACACATTTTCTTACTCTTGACGTCTTTAACAGAAGCCAGAATTAATTGATTTCATAATACTTTTGAGGAATTGCCTATTCGATTTTTCTCTGACATTGGTGAATTCTGTCTCTATAAATAAGTTTCCAATAACATGTTCCCAGATGAACACCTTTTGTCCGTGATTGGACACAGAAATAGTGACATGTATGCACCACACTTGCGTACAAATTTACCAAGTATATAAGTATTTAAAAAAAAATACTAAATGGTATTGTGACGCTAAAAGGAAATTTTTTTTTGCAGGGTTACCTGGAAAAATGGCGGTCAAGCCCAGACTGTCCTCTGACTGAGAAACAGCTCGAAGACTTGTTCAACAATATTGAGGAAATATACAGGTTCAACAGGTGAGCGGTTCTGCAGCATCATATTTCATTCACATTACAAATACTATGCATTTGCTAAATTTTTCTGAGTGGTAACTCCAGCCCTTTACTTTATGACATAAGTATATGTAATTCATTCTAATCTGTAAAGCCTATAAAATTTCAGTGCTCTCAATCTAGTGTACCACCACTGTAGCAGTTTCCTTATGTGTCAACTTTTTGAATTTTTTGCAGAGGGTTTCTTGAGGAACTGGAGCAGTGTGGACTGGATCCAGTAAAGGTGGCGCGCTGCTTTGTACGGAAAAATGCAGGGTTTTCCATCTACACCCAATACTGTACAAATTATCCAAGGTAACTAAAGTTATATCCATTACCTTTTAAATAGCCCTGACTGTAGTATTTCAGTTGACTGTAAGCATAAATTCTGTCTTATTTGCCAATAATAATTTTGTAAGGTGCACAATGAAGTTTTCATATTGACTGCTAGATGTATAGTTTTTTTCCCAATATTAGTCATTTGTTACTTTTTAAAAACAATTACGGTTAAAAATTGCTGAGATAGGCCTATTTGTTGTTTGTATTCCGTGAGCAATTAAACAATTAGTGTTGCAGAAGAAAACCATTAATTTTTTGTTTTATGTGTTTGACTAACTCAACACCAATGTTGTGAATTGTGTTCTTCTGTTTTTGTTGGTCGCGATAGGTCATGATAGGTGACAAGCAGTTTGCAACTTGAACGAAGAGAATTGATCGAACATCATTTACTTTAAGATAAAGACACCTTATCCATAACCAGGACTGTATGTACACATTTTTAATTTTATCCAAGTCCTCTTCTATTTTCATACAGTTATTGTCTTAAAGATCTGTTCCTGATGGGGGTCACACAATTTTATTCAAGTCCAAAAACATGGTCCCGTTAACTGGAGTAAAAAATTTTTTTGAAAAAATTTGGGTGAGGTAATTGAATACCCATATACTACATCGTAATAGGAGGCGAAACTTGGAATGTATTAATAACAGCACAAGCTACAAACTAAGGAGCAATAAAGTATTTGGGGTTTCTAAGATGAATCAGAACTAATAAAGTAGTTTAATCAACAAGGAAAATTCATAACAATCGTTGTGTGTGAGAAAATTTTGTGACCATTCTTGAGGAGATCAAAGAACAGTGATGTTGAATAATATACTGCAGTTTTCTATGTACAATCTCTGCAAGCTGCCATATGGTGTGTTGCATTTCCTCTCCTGTTTCACTCCCAAACAGAGTAGGAGGAGGTGGTGGTGGTGCTGACTATTTACTTCTGAATTGGACCAATTTCTATTATCTTTGTGACAAAATGTAAATTGGCAACAGTAAATCATTCTGTAGTCATCTCTAAATTTTCTCAGCTGTGTTCTCAGAAAAGGATGTCACCTTCCCTCAAGGGATTAAATTTGATTCCCTGAAGGAACTCCAAAATACTCGTGTCAATCAAAGTTACTGGTAACAAAAACTAGCTGCCCACTCCTGAATTGCTTTGATGTCTTCCTGTAATCTATCCTATTGGGGATCCCAAACACTACAGGAGTAATCAAGAGTGGCATGCACTAGTGTTCCATATGAATCTCCTGTGTAGATGACCATATCTTCCCAGAATGCTTCCAATAAACGAAAGTTGACCCTCTGCCTTTCCCACAACTATCTTTGCCTGCTCATTCTATTGCAAGTCTGCAACAGTACACGACAATTGATGTGTCCTTGTCAAGGATAACACAACTAATTCTTTACTTGAACAGTATGGGATAGTTTTTTTCAACTCCTCTACATTATGATATATTTTTCAGCATTTATAACACACCAACTAGAAATTTGGACTAAGTCTTCTTGTATCTTCCTTCAGCCTTTCAAACAATGACACCTTCTGGTACACCACTGCATCCTCAGAAGCAGCTGTAGACTGGTACTCACATTTTCATATCATTTACATAGAAAATGAAAAACAGCAATCCTATCACACTTCCATGGGTGCTCACGGTGATAACTTTGCGCTGAAAACTCTGTTGTTGAAACCTGTAAAAACAGTAGGATACGCCTTCATAATGACATTGCCAGATTTCTCACAACATGGCAGACAACTGAGTGACAAAGAAAAACCTTGAATTATAGTCTCAATCCCCCCCCTCCCTACTGATCTGAATTTATTTGATATAACTTAGGTTTGTTCCCTGGTATTAATCTCAAACAAGGTTATACTCAGAAATTTTCATCATCTCGGGAAGCTGTTGAACCCTTCCACAACCATTTTTCTGAGATTCCATACTTTCATTAAATGTTGTTTTGCACAACTGACAACTGGATTTATATATGTTTCCTTAGTAAATCTGACCAAAATGAAGAATTTTGAAGTGAAGATACCTCATCTTTTACATCCATTTTGCAATCTCTCTCTCTCTCTCTCTCTCTCTCTCTCTCTCTCTCTCAGCTAGATTACTTAGAGATTCATGCTACTAAATGTATTGGATGCAAAAAGTAAACTACAAATAGGCCTGTGTCATATTTTTAATAATGCCACATTTATATTTGGATGTTCCTGGTTGCCATAAAATTAAAAAGAATGAAGCTTACCAATTTCTATCCTTGTTTAAAGTGAATAATTTGATTCTTTTACAGGACTGTGTCACTTCTGACTGAGTTGATGCGCCAAGAGGACATAGTGAGGTTATTTAGAGAGAGACAGGCATCTCTGCAGCACACCTTGCCATTAGGTTCCTATCTACTGAAGCCTGTACAAAGGATATTGAAATATCATCTTCTGCTTCAGGTAAAATAAATGTTCTTCATAATAGCCATCAGTGTTCTTCATAAAGGTCATTGTATTGCCAATACCTACATAGTCTTATTATGCTTCATTTTTCCACCAGAATTTAAAATGAATGTAAGCTACCACATTCTGAACTAGAACTATAACATTTATGTTATTTGGAAGTAGGGGTTGCATGTGCATTGGAAAGCTATATTGACCCAGATTTCAGAGATGTAAATATTGCCCTACCTGCATAGTAAAAGTTGCAAATAAATTTCAATTCACTATTTCTACATATGAAGATTCCTTGGGATCTCACAAAATATTCTTCCCTGTGCCTAGGTGAGCACAGTAGTTTAAATTGAATAAGAGTACTTTCTTTGATCAGATCATGAAATTAGTCATTTATGAAATAAAATAAGTCAAATGAAGAATTCAGTGGTTTCTTTGCAAGGAAAAAGTGGAATATGTTCTTCAAAAGCTGTGTATCAGAAAAGAAGTGTTGCATACTTCTGAAGAGTGCATATTTACTTGTCTCCTCCTGAACATAGGGCTAATGCAAAGTATTTTGTCACTAATTAAAGTTGACTGTACTGAAGACAGAAATTGCTGTAATTATATTTGCCTCCTATTAAGTTTATTTTTAATATCAAGTATATAATGGGCGATAAAAAGTTCAAAAGCCATGCAGTCCACAACCACACAATATTGCCATGAGCATTGGGCAACCATCTTACTGACATAGAGGCTTGCACATATTCATTTGATAAAACCGAGTGAAATACGATATGAAGAAACCAGTAATTCTCTGCTTTACTACAAGAAATGTCACCGAAGGTTTGACAATTGCAACTATGTATAGGTTGAATCATACTTGAGCGTCTCTCACTTCAGTTGGATAATTATTGTTACATTTGCCTCCCAGATGATCAGTGTCTTACATCATATTATGACCAATGCTGAAATGGGTACACAGTTCAACAACATTTGTTTTGGACTCTTCATTCTCCAATGCAGGTCTTTAAATGTTTGCCATTTGGCAGCTAAGAAAGAAATAACATATTGATCCTGTTTGGATACATTTTGTAATAATGCTAAAGTTTACACACACACACACACACACACACACACACACACACACACACACACATACATACATACATTGAAAGACAAGAATGCCTCACTGACCCCTTGCCCACATGCTAGTGGTTATACACTTACAGTGGTATTCATTCTACATTGCATATATACCACAGAACATGCTGCAATGGAAACTTTTTGGTTGCCCCTTATAATAAATCAAATGTCAGTTGTTCTGATTTTTCCATATTAATCTCTAGTTAAAAAATGTTCAAAAGACCTGAATCTGTAATCATAACATTTGGCATAACGATACATACATTTTGATGCATTGTTAAGGTGCATTATATCAGAACTGTGCCAAATATATTTCTATTATTTATTCTAGCAACAGTGCAGTATATTAATGAAAATGATTTTTATATTACAGAATATAGTGAAGCATTATGTTTATGAAGCAGAGGGTTACAGTGATATTGTAGATGCCCTCTCAACGATGACAGGCATCGCTCATCATATCAACAATATGAAGAGACGTCATGAACATGCAGTACGAGTTCAAGAGATTCAGAGTTTACTGTACGGCTGGGAGGTGTGTGGAAACTGTTTGTACTTACCTTTTTTAAATTAACCTTGTCATAAGATCTACCATTAAACAATTAGATCTTGGTATGTATCTATTGTTAAGTTACTATATTGAAGAGTTCAAAATAGTGTGGAGTGTTGTGCAGTGTGCAGGGCTGCCCGTAGTTCTCACAGGCCTCTAGACAAACCTTGATGAAGGCTGACTAGCCCTCTCTGTCAATAGGAGCTATAGCTAATTTTCATAAATACTGATCATTCAGCGCCTTATTTTACACATGAGCAGTGAATAAATGCTGGCTCCACAGTGCATTGTCAATAATTTATTTATTGTTTGAATGTTCCGCGTATGAATACCTACAAATATTAGGTTCACATAAAAATTAAAACAATGGCTGTGTTGGGAAGTGCCAGAGATTGTAGAGCTATTTGAAACCACTGAAGCTGAAATTGTTATAGGTATCGGACGCTCGGTAAAGCTAAAGATAAGTTATGTTGTATTTTTTACAAATTAATTATTGCCTTCTTTTCCCTTTTTGACTGAAGAGTTCAAATAAAACTTGAACCTTATTACAATCTGATACACCACATGTGCTGTTATAGTTCATGGGGACTTCAATTTAACCTCCATATGTTGGGAAAACACATGATCAAAAACTGATGGTAGACAGAAAACATCTTCCAAAATTGTACTAAATGTTTTTTCCAGAAATTATTTTGGACAGTTACTTTCTGAACCCACACAAATTGTAAAAGGTTTGCGAAAACATAACCTTAGCCACATATAATACTAACCAAACAGAGAGTATCACAAGCAATACAGGGTCACTGTAGCAAGGCTCAATACCCTATCAATGAAACATAGAAATAAACACAAATTAGGTTTAATAAAATTTGCTTGACATCCTCCCAAGAGACAGTTTCCATTCCACCCAAACTAACTATGTAGGTGTAAAACATGTGTTTTAGTTTAAAAATAGTAGTATCGACAGCAGTGGTGAGACTCGCACCATGTAGGAACCTGTGAAGTGAAACAACAGGATCTATTAATACTGTATTATTAGTCATAGCACATAGTTTCTAAATAGTAAATACTAACATCTGGTGCAATCATTTTTAAATTTAGTCTCTCAATCATAAATTCTGTTAGGTTCTTGTCCAAAGCTGTTAAATAATCTATTCTGATGTAAAATCTTCAGACTGGGCATCTGTAGAAGCTATTCTTCTTGCTATGTTGTTTCTTCTCTTTTTTCTTCTATTTGAATGTTAGTTGTACTACAAACTGTTCTCAACAGAAGGAAAACAAGAACTTTGTCAAATCTTCTAGTATAGTTAAATGCCTGTAGATCAAGTCACTGAAACACTCTCATAACTTGGTTGCAGGGTGAAGATCTTACAACCTTTGGTGAACTCTGTGCAGAAGGTGCATTTAGGATGTATGGTGCAAAAGCCATGAGGCATGCATTTTTGTTTGATAAAATGTTACTCATCACTAAGAAGAAAGAAGAGGGTATACTTGGATATAAAACACACATAATGGTTAGTATGTAAACAAGAATACTATATAAGAAGGTATCATAATGTTCTCATTTCTTACATGTGGAAATGGTGTGTGTGTGTGTGTGTGTGTGTGTGTGTGTGTGTGTGTGTGTGTGTGTTGTTTGTTTGTTTGTTTTTACTTCCAGTTTGTGCTAAGATATTGTTATTTTATTCTGCCATATCACCCTTTCTGAGCAATTTCCTACACAAATAATATGACATTGAGTCAGCACTGAAAAAATGTATCTTTTGTTTTTGCAGTGTTCCAATCTGATGTTGATAGAGAGTGTTCCTGGTGAGCCATTTAGCTTTCATGTGATACCTTTTGACAATCCAAGACTTCAGTATACTCTGCAGGTATGTATAATTATGCTGACCATTCCATTGGTATTTGCTTGAACAATATTGACTTTACACATGTATATCTCTAAACTAATCTTCCAGGCACGCAATCTGGAGCAAAAAAGAGAATGGACAATGCAGCTCAAACGTGTAATCTTAGAAAATTATAATGCTGTCATTCCATCACACGCCAGGCAGCTTGTAATGGAACTAGGGCAGAACAGAACAGATGGTAAGTATTATAAAATGACTACTAAATATTGTGATAAAAACACTGAAATAAGAGACTATTTTTGTCCTAAGTAAATCAGTTATGCTAGAAACATAGTCCTCGAGAACATAATTTTGGCACTACCTTTTATTAGAGGCTTGAGACAGATACAAAATCTTTTATTAGATTTTGAAGCCAGATTTAAATAAATTTGACACAGCTAATTGAAAAAGTACACTGGGAAAAAAGGAAGTTACTAGCAGCATTAGTGTTAAAGGATTAAGGAAATGTTATTCCTGCTATAGTTTTTCTTTGCTAGATAAATATAGGGCACATTTTGCACAAGAAGTGATAATTTGTCTCCGTATACAATGGGGTTCCAGGTTTTAGTCTAATTGATTTTTCATCTATGGCTTTCCATCAAAATAATTTGTATTTTATATTATTATTTGATTTCACAAGTAACCACGAGGTATTCTGAGGAACTGAAATTGCAAAGTGATTTATGATAACTACATGTCTGACACAGATATGATGATCTGTATATTTGCTCCTGATACCCCTATAAGAAAAAATAAAGATGTTGCAAAAATGCAAGATTTTACTTATAATGAAATATTTGTGTCCATATCTTTCTAATTTAAGAATAGTAAAAACAAGTTGTGTTAGTCTGTTTCTAAAGTTGTCTGTCTGCATTTCTTTGAAATTCTACCCATCACACCCATCAATAGCTGCTATTATAACAAATTTTAGGTTCTTATTCTCTCCCATAACTTCAAATAAACCTGTAATTTATTAATTTTTCAAAACAAACTAAGGAATAGATATCACACAGAAAGGTAAGTGTACAATGTTCTCATTTTTACCATATAATTTAGTTATTACACTATAGGCATAATATAATGAAAGTAAGTTGTTACTCAATGTAAAGATGATAACTGAGAATCTAGAAAAATAGTCACACTGCTAGAGCTTTCAGTCACAGCCTTCCTCAGAAAAAGGACACACACCAAGTCATTCATTCACACAGGCACAACTCGGGCCCACTGTCTGCTATCTCCATCATCTGTTCTATGATATATGTTCAAGGAGTTTCACATCCAGTTATTTAATATGTTGTTTTTATTTATTTTATTTCAGATGAGATTATGGCAGATAAGACTGCACCAAAGCGACAACACTCAGCCCCAGAATACTTAGAAAAGAGAAAGCAAGAAAATCGCCGTAAGTCAGAAACTGGGTTGAGGTATCGGCTACGCAGAAGTAGAAAGTCTGACACTGGTCTTTCATCAGAGGTAAGGCAATGTTATGCTGATCATAATGTTAGTAAATCATCAGAAAGCTGAAATGATGATAGTTTAATTGAATATACAATAAAATATAAGATATGCACAAATACAAAATTCCCATTAGTAGCAATGAACTAACATTTCTAGGATCAAACATGAAATGCATGTTGTTTATATACTTTTCACAGTATTTAGCCCCCCTTAGACCCAGTTCAGTGTCATAAATGCCATCATTATTAACTTTCTTGTTTAAGTTGATATATTCTCTTAATTAAATAAAAAATTGAAATCCGATGACTTACGCAAAGCAAAGGCCCGTCGACAGACAAAAATAAAATAACACACATACAAGCTTTTGCCACCGCTGGTTGCTTCTTCAGGAATAGAGGAAGGAAGGAGGGGAAAAAGTGAAGGATACATGTTTTAAGGTAGTGGAAAAGGAGTCATTCCAATCCCAGGAGTGGAAGGACTTACCTTAAGGGGATAAAAGGAAAGGTAAACAAGCGTGCACACACCCACACACATACACACACTAACACAACAAGGTAGACATTTGTAGAAAGCCAAATGTCTACCTTGTTGTGTTAGCGTGTGTATGTGTGTAGGTGTGTAAGCACTTGTTTACTTTTCCTTTTATCCCCTTAAGGAAGTCCTTCCACTCTTGGGATTGGAATGACTCCTTTTCCACTTCCTTAAAACCCGTATCCTTTCCTTTCTCTTTTCCTGAAGAAACTACCAGCGGTGCCAAAAGCTTGTATGTGTATTTGTGTGTGATTTTATTGGTGTCTGTCAACGGGCCTGTGTTATTTTTTATATAAATTTATCCCACCAGGAAAGTTTCTTTCTATATTATTTTCTTAATTATTTAGAAAACTTGATCATGAGATATCATTATATCTAGCTTTGAAAAACTTTTTCAGGTTTTATTACTTCAAGTATTTAAGTCATTTTTAGCTCTCCTTTTTGGTTTTAAGTCGCACAAGAAGACAGTAATCACATTCTTCCTTTTAACAGCATGATATAAGGGGCAAAAAGTGTTTCCGTTCTCCTCACTAGTTTCTCCTCTACTAGCAGTAGAGGTTTGTCAAACATCTCTTATACACATGTAACTATATGTTTTTTATTGTTACTGTTATCAAGTCTTTTTTATTTCTTGTCACTTGAATCTTGAGCAAGAGTCCTACTGGATTTAATATCACTCTTCTGCAATCACAGGAACAAACTGATCAGCAACGAGGCCGTCGAGCATCAAGTAGCAGTCGTGATCGCAGTCAAAGCCGAGAGGGTCTACGCTCTGTCTCCCCTGCCAAAATTAAGGTAAAAACAATCTGCATATTTCATACAAACAAATGTGAGGGTGGGTGACAGTTCATTTGAAAATAAATTCTGGGTGATACAGTTCCTTTTAAAACTGTTTAAGCACAGTACCTTTCAACTTCAACAGTTCTTCTAGTTTTGATGTAACTGATACACTGACATAACTGTAGACAATGAGAAGTAGTGCAGTGGTGAATTTACAAAAAATTTACTATGGATTATATGTGTAGTGTGTATAGTGTACATCCTAAAATTTGCATCTCTTTGGCAATTGGTTTTAGTTCCACTTCAAGCTTCATATTGAAACTTCCACTTTGGAGTGGACCATATTCTGGGAGGAGAACTTTTCTAGCATATGAAAACTTAAATAAGACAGTGCAATCTTTCCCCATCTCCCTGTCCAGTCAGAACTTAAGTCTGACAGTTCTTCTTTCATACTTTTCACACCCAAAAGTTCCGCACTCATTATCTGCAAGCTCACTCTCATCTGATCCCCACTCTCTAATTCCAGCAAAATTCACCATCAAGTTACCTCCCACCAGTGCTAGCATTAGCCATTTTACATTATGCACCTCCAATCTTCAAATTCTTCACCTTTCTTCTTATGTCACTATTCTTGTGTCTTGATGTAGGTGATTTTTATTTTTAAATTATATTCCTTAAATTGTTGTTGTTGTTGTTAACATAAGTATTTTTCCATATACTATTTAAAGTGTGTGTTAAAATGCTTTTTAACACATTTACTTACTCATATCTGTATTTTCACAGGAACGATTTGGCAGTTGGAGGCGTAAATCAGAACCAGGATGTTATTCTTCAAGTATTCAAGCCTCCTCATCGAAGACGGATGCACAAAGCAAGCTCACAGTCCCACAGAATGTTAACATATCTATAGATTCAACTGAAGATGTTGGTGCTAGCAGGGAGGCTGTAAATGAAGATGCATCTAAACCTCTTGAAATAGTTGAGCCAGTTTCCCTCGATATAAGTGCCGAGAGTGAGAGCTGTGATAGGAAGCTTGAGACTGCCGTAACTGATAATGATGTGCCATTTGACGAGAAAGATGTAGTTACCAATGAAGAAGAAGCAAAAACTCTGGAGGAAATTGTGGGGCAGTTACTGATGCAAAACCATGAATTTCAAAAAATCTTGAAAAAACAACAGAGGCATGTGAGTCTTCGGCATCGTTACATGAGCTCTAATGGAACGACAAACTCAAAAGATGAGACAACTGACACAGAAAATGAAGATGATGGTATATATGAAACACTAGCTGTCACTTCAACGGCTGCCAGCTCAAAGCCAACATCGGGTCAGAGCTACAGAGCACACAGACATGCTCACATGCGAGCATTACGTAATGAACAAAAAAATATATCTTCATCAGTAAGCAGTCGGTCAAAACGTCAGAGTGTGCACCTGCTTCAACCTGAAGCCAAAGATTCACTTGGTTCTGATGCTGATTATGTTACTTTAAAGTATGAAAGAGATACAAGCTGTGCTTTACGAGAGAGTGTGGGACAGCACACTACATTTCAGGCAAAAAATACAATCACAGAACGCACCATATCTAATAGTAGTAGTGAGAGGAGTCCATATCACACTTTCAGGGTCAATAACCTAAGGACAGAAACTGATAAAACTGATAGTCATAAATACAAGCTCACCCAAAGTTCTAGTTACTCTGCTGAAACTAAGGAGAAGAGCAACTGTTCTGGAAATTATGACAACCTGCAGCAGATATGGGAGAGTGTTAAAAGGCAGCAAGAAGAAATCCGAAGACTGGCAGAAAGTGAAGACACGGGCAGAGAAACGAGTACACCTAATCTGCGCCGTACCCAGTCATTTACTTGTCAGGAGTCTCTTGGTGCGGAAAGGGATGACCTGCCAATAGAGCCTTCATTTCTTCCAGCAAACTCGGAGATGTCAATTGATACTCTTAATATCCCGACACTTCCAGCAGTATGGTTGAAGCTACAAGGAGACCACCTGGCTACACCAAACAAGAAATCAGGGTCACTACCTCGCAGTTTCCAGTTGAATCATGACAGCCCTAACCAGACTGGGAATTCAAGTTCGTTTGCCATACAGAAATTAGGAAGGATTGAAAAAGATATTGGCAAGGGCAGTTACAGAACTAGGTTGTTTGGTCGTGATGGTCGTAGCTGTCATCCAGACAGGCCCTTCACCATAGCATCGGACAAAGCTGCTGAAATAGACTTTGACGATATTGACAGGTAAAATCCAGAATTAATCTACATACCATTATCATACCATATTAACTCACAGTTCTTACAACTTATAAGTGTTCGAATATATGTCTGCACACATCAGTTTATAATGTTTTGAAGAGTTTTGTGTCATTGAATATATATTCATATAAAACTTTCTAGTAAGACTAAAGTGGTCGTAGTAATTGTTTCACTAACAATCTCCCTCTGTATAGGTACATGGCCCGAAGTGGTTCTCGGAATGGCCGCCACAGATTTCCTGTAGGTGGTGACACAACAGAGGAAGATAGCACCACTGAGTATACAGCAACTCCTGATGCAAGCCTGGATAATCTGAATGTGCATCCCGAGTACAAAATATACAGACCAAGTGTATCCAAAGCAAGTCTCGGTCGAGTGTTGGGCCGTCTGTCTGGAAGGAGCAGTTCAGAGGCTCTTGAACTTGAGGTAAGCCAGACTTTGCAAAGAATATCCTATTAGAATATGTTGTCACCATTCACATTACTTTCCTAATGTACAGTTTGATTATATTTGTTTAAATGTTGTATGGAGTGATGTTTCATGTAAGAAAATGTAAATGTTGCTCAACATTGTTAATTAAACTAACTCATGGGGTGGTTTTAATTAGGTAATACATACACCATGAGCACAATAAGTATTTTATGGCCATTTGTAGCAGATTTTCAGTCAATATTGTGTCAATGTATTGTAGTTAATGGTGATTACTAGGCCGTAGGATTACTTTCTGATGCTAGATTCCTTAATCTTATTAGATTAGCTTCTGATCTTTTCAGGCACAAGTTGTTTTACTTTGATCTGCAAAACTTTGAATGAAATACTCCAATTTTTGCTAATATGGACCACACTTTTATTTACCCAGATTAAATAAACCTTTAATTTGGAAGGAAACCATGAGAATGGATGTGTACAGGAGACCATGAATGATGAGAGAACTAAATTGACACAGTTGAACACTAGAAGCATGCAAATGAATTACACTGATGGGACATTTTGCAGTTTATGGGGGGGGGGGGGGGGGGAAACTACTTATTCCAAATAATTATTACAAAATAATGGCACATATGTATTGTTTGTGCACAAAGACTCTTGAAAATACTACATCATGTTTTTTAAAATGGCAGTAACCATAAGTTTCTTAAAAATATTTAAGTAATGAAATGGAAAAATGCTGCAAGGCAATGGATATACAGCATTATTACAGATCACTCTGTACTCTGCTCTAATGATAGGGTTGTCTGTAATCTAAAAATACAAAATAAGAAAATTATGGCAAGATAAAAAATAATATTTATTGTAAATGGGTTAAGTTGGTCTTGAAAAAGTAATAGAACATGACTTTATTATATGTTTCAGCATTACACAATTGTCACACTACAGGATTTCGTAGAAATCCCAGTATTTTGATCCAAGTATTTTATCATATCCAATAGATCCCTTTTCTTCTCCTTGTGATTTTTTGGTGCCCTATTGTAGAGCAATCAAAAACCATAAGCCCAGAGCACATTTATTACATGATTGGGGCCAGAAGGCAACAGAAAATCTTTCCTTTTCATGATTTCTGTTCTAATCCAGCATCATGAAATACAACACTGTGCACGCAGAAGCATGTAATCCATGCAAGTTTCCTCACTGTTTAGTGCTGTCTTTTAGCAGTAAACTGGTCAACTTTTTTCAGCAGGTGATTGAGACTGTCGTATACAACATTATTCCACATGAATCTACAAACGTCAAAATGTGCCATACAGCAATATTCATTGGCATGCTTCATATGTCCCCAAATATAATTTATCTTTCTCCATAATGAATCAAAATACAAACAATACAATACAGTTTTTCAAACTGTTTTGGAGAATGGGTCAGAATACTAGGCTTACAATTTTGGTTTGGTTAAATGCAACACACACACACACACACAGTGACAAAAGCTGAAGGTTTTCTTTTTTTCTGATAAAAAGAATCATCAAGAAAGTGGTGAAGAAGTTGACAAATCATTGAAGACAGAAGAAGAAAAGATAGGAGAGTGAAATAATCTAATACAGCAGGTGACTCACCCTGATACCAGTGTGTTCCATTCCCAGGGCTCAGAGGAACACAACTGCCCCAGGTCAAATCTGCTGTGCAGCATAATGATCTGCTGACCAGGGTGCATGAGATTTTTTAAAATTGGTTTCTCACATTCATCTTGGTAGATATTGGGTTAATTTTAACATTTCAGCTCTCATATATGATGCACAAATAATTGACAAAACAGTGTCACATTTAATCATGCAGCTACATTAGATGCTGAGGAACAGGGCATACAGATTGCTTCTTGGGAGGGTGGGAGGGAGGTGTAATTGGCAACTCATCAGAATAATAACTGATATGTGGGTTCTGTAACTTCTTCACAAAACTGGAGCAGTTCTGAACAAGACCCCATCTGGAAATGGCTGAATAAAGTCACCATTAAGGAAGTACAACTGCTGAGAGAAAAATGAGTTTGAGATTGATTGATTAACTACCAATAAAGAGTGAGCGAGTAGTGAAAATGAATGGATGAAAACAGTGTCTTCTGGAGTAACATGTAAACTGGAAAAATACCATTTAAAAATCCGATTTTCAGCAGTGAGGTAAAAAATACTGAACCAGAACTGTGTGTAGAAAAGCAGAAGCACCCAAAAAGCACTGAATAAGAGAGAATAATGGGTCAAAAAGCAAGAAGAGCCAGCAGAGACTGAGATGAATGAATTGATTAAGATGAAGGTGTAATGACAGATCAGGATTTTAATGTGAAAAAGCCAACTGAAGACTTCTGAATATGGAATAGTGGTCAATCATGTTTAGTAATTTTAAATGTACCATCCAAACTTCAGTGAATATGTGCTACAGAGTAACTGAAGAAAGTGTAAAACAGTGGGTGAGATACATTTCCCACCAGAAATATGGTAAAACGATGGTAATTAGAATATTAAAACATTATCAACAGCCTTGTAGCAGTGGGTAAACTGGTTCCTAAGATTACTGAAGTTAAGAATCATCGGGCATGGAGGCACTGGGATTGGTGATCATCTGGACCCTTTCCTACTAGGCTGTGGTGCCAATTGAGAAGTAACTTGACTGAGAAGAAGCAGCTCCAGCTCAAAAACTGAGGATGGCCAGGAGGACAGTGTGTTCAACCCCAGAAATCTCCATGACTGCACCCAGTGATGCCATTAAAGCTTACATGGTGGATTGTAAGTTGGTCAGTAGCGTTGAACCTTTCAGAGCCCATCTGTATGAGTTTCCCAGTAGCTGTGAATGCCCAAATGTTTTGCATCCCCTGGGTTACATTCCCATTACCTCCTCAGATTTTTTTCTGAGGTAAGAGAGGTTTGAAATGGAGCCCACACATCTCATGAAGGCAGGTGAGAAGCTACTTTAAAAATAAACAGCAGAAATGTCAGGATTCATTTACTGCCAACTACTGCTGGAGAGATTGGTGATATTCTTATAACAACACACAATCATAAAGCACTCCTCACACTGCCTTCTAGACAACATCAGTTCAAAATAAGATCTTCTATACAATCTCTAGAGGTCTTTAAAAGGATTTCTGAAGCAGTATGCATATTATATAATACTGGTAATAATTATGTGTGACCCAGAGAACTGATAAAAAATCTTTCATTTGGAAATTACTCTAGTGACTTTTATGATGTGTATTGAGTGAACATTTAATTTTAGATGTAGCAAATTATGAGCAAATGTATAAAATATGTAGAAATATGTACAAAGGACCACCCGCAAACAATTTTGGAGCTCTTATTAATTGTGTGTTTTACGTACAATCACAGTCTAATAAATACATAAATGTAAACATATTCAAAGAGAAACTCCTATGTTTGCATTCAGATTGATTTGTAAAATATTTCACTTAGATACTAAAATATCATAAAAGGAAAACACTGGATGAGACACCTGCTTTTTGATTGCAATACCTTTCTTCTTGCTACTTTAAAATTTTTCTAAATAATACTGAACATATTTTGTTTGCGATTGTTAAAAAATATATTCATTTTCAGGTTGAGCATGAGCGAGAGCAGCTTCTCCAGTGCGAAAGGCATGCAAGTCGGCTCGTCTATGCCCTTGCCAGACAGTACAGCAAGACACTCAAGCAACGAATTCGCACAATTATGGGAGAAGATACAGAAGACTGTGTGACAACACCAACTACTCCCGGAAATCGCTCTCCGTCACCTGCACCAGCATCGAGGTCATCCAACCCACCCATTCTGCAAGCTATTTACAAGCAGGGGAGCTCAAGCCTCGGTGCACGAATTGCACATTGCTCAGAGTATGCAAATCCACGCCAACTTTATCCGAACATTCATCAGTCTAAGACTGCTTCCACAAATGGCAATGAAGGAAGACCTGATTCTGTGTTGTCTGTATCATCCAACTTCACATCTTCCAGTGACGGAGACAAAACATCTGGCTTTGGAGGAAGTGTTGACACAGCTGTCACTTCTCCTAGAATAGATACAGAAGCTGTCAGGCTTGGAGAAATGCCATGTGTAAATATGAAGAGGGAATCTGATATGAGTTCAGAAAAGTCTGACGAGCTGCACCTGAGTGATGGCTCAGGTGATAGCTACTATGAACGTTCCTTTGAGGCAATTGAGTCATTTTTGGAAAATGAGGTGTTCAGAGACTCTGCAGTATTTAGTGATCATGAAGAACTCTGTGATAACGCAGCAGCCTCTTCTGCAAATAATGTACTTACTCCAGCACCTACTCCAGTTCAAAAACCCGTGAAAATACCTCCTCCAGTTCCAGCAAAGCCTGTCCGTCTCACTCGCAAGAAAGCTGCTGTTCAGGATTGTAGGAATTCTAACAGTAATCATTCTTCAGCAGTCAAATCTGCTGACAGTCCACAGGGAACAGACACGATTCACAAATCAATTCAAGAACGCAGAAAAGAATTGGAACTTTGGCGTTCTGGTGGTACAGGGCCAGAGGATGAATGTGACACGAGTTCACAACATTCAACAGCCTCAACTGTTATTGAAGTTAGTCCTGTGAGAAGTGTGGATGATGTGGAAGAAGCTCCTACACCCAAAGGATGGGTGAAACACATTGTTGGAAAACTTCAAGGCCAAGAAGAGTCACACTGAAAAGATTACTTTATAAACAACACACAAAGTTGTAATTCTACATTCCATAAATGTACAGAAAATGGTTTACATAAGGAATGTATCGGCATTTTTGTTATATCAGATGGCTGATGGTTAGGGCTTTGTTTATTCCTGTTCCATTTTAATGGCATAATATATCAATGAACTGTGATTATATGAAATTTTGGAATACTCGGTTACTATTCCAATCATGTGAATTTCATGAACTAAGACTGATGGTTGATATGCAATAAGACATTAATGGATTTCAATGTTTCATTCAGTTTCTTCAGTGACCCTTTATATTCATTTGTGTTTTGCTGGCAAATACATATTCCTTGTGAAAAAAACTGTTTATAATGGGGAGTAAGATATAATTTTTGTAATAGAACATTGCAACATACACTGCCTTATTTTTGTATTTATGTGAAAGAACTAAACTGAAAAAATGGTGGTTAAACTCACTGATGTTAATGTACAAATGACCCCAAAATATATTTTAACATGGAAGCAATTATCACAGGAAATTCAATACAACAGTATTTAACACCAATTTGCGACTCATTCTTCTTTGAATTTAAAATTTCTGTCCCCCAAGTTGACATCATTATTTTATTCTTCAATAATGTATATCATTTGATATTGGAGTTGGAAGGCGCAATTTTTGAATTTTGGTGTGTTGTCTCTTGGACTAATAAATACGAGTGTGTATATGTGATACTGAGGAAGAAATATTTCTCTCTCAATATTGAATGAAGACTGTGTGTGATATATAGCCTTATGTACTGTAATACTGAAAATACAAAATTAGTCTATCCTAAAAAAGAATGCATTATACAATACTTCATTAAACATCCCCACCAGTGCCAAAGTTGCCATTAAAATTACAGAATTGTAGGAAAGAATCTTAGCACAAGTTTTGTAAATTATATTTCTTTTATTATTTAAGTCAACAAACTGTACTATTGAATGAGTATTTGTCATCTTGAAATAACTGGAGGAATGTTAATACTTTTTTCAGTGAAACTGTGTCCTGTAAAAGAGAAACAGTGTGCTTTCTCAGTACTGTGTACTGCAATATTTAGTCACGAGGTAGTGCCTTTTTTATTGTATGTTAGGAAATATGTGTAAAATAAAATTTGTAGATTTTTAAGAATTTTGTGTAGATAAAACTAATATTTTGTGAAGTTGCTTTCAGTAATAGTATGCATGCATATTAACAATATAATTTCAATATGTGCATATATATTACATTTATATAAGGTATTTAAAATTGTTGACAATAAATAAATACCTCAAGTACTGTCTTAATCCTGCTTAAATAATTTACAACTGTACAATTCTTGTGATAAAGCAGGATCATGTACTAGTATTTGGGACCCCCCTGAGAAACATGGTGCTTACTGCCAAATGTATATTACCTTGTTATTTTATTAATGTATCTTTACATATAGAAAAGATATTCCTGTTTCACAGAAAACAATTGTGTTCTGTAAATAGCCCACTTACAAAATTTGAAGTTAATTGGGAAAAGTGTAAATTACAGATACTGTAGATGACTGTCAATATTAGGTCGACAGTAAGGAGTGAAATTGAATTTCATATCTTTAAAACGTTTCTTGTACAAATCTACTTAAATTATGATGAAGTGATGTTTCTTTTTTTTTGTAATAAATGGATTAAAACCCAATGTAAATTTGAAGAGTATGAAATAAACTTTTATTGACAAAACAATTGTTTTTCCTTTTTTAAAGCAAGTATGAGATACTGAGAAAGATTTCAAAACTTTCTCAACTTTTATATGGAGAACTTACTGATGTAGCCATTTCATTCCTTTAAAGAAAATTGCTATGACTGTTTCCATAAAGAGATAATTGTACAAAAAAAACAACAACAAGAAAATAAAATGTTACAGTCTGTAACATAATGAAAATGTGTTAAACTCACTGTGAAGATGATTGCTGAGACACAGACATGCATGTCTCAATGCTAAGAGCTGACAGCCACAACATACATAAGAAAAATGAGCACCCTCACAATCACACAGGTACAACACCAACACATTATCGCCATCGCTAGCCACTGGCACAAGTTGTGCCTGTGTGTTGGGGGGGGGGGGGGTGCACACATGCATTAACGTTGTGGTCCGTACTAGGGATGGCAGTTATCGCTGAAACAACCGGTTTTCGGTTATACCGGTTCTTTTCATCTCCAGTTTAACCGCATTGTAAAAATTGCTCAAGATAACCGGTTGTTTAAATAACCGGTTTTCGGTTTTTATTGCTATTATTTCCAGTAGAGTTTGAACGAAACACATTTTGCGGCCGAAACAGAAACTGTAATCGTCAGTTCTTCTAGTTTCGCCCGAAACCAAAACTTACGAAACTTAGTTAATATTTAGGCAAATTTATGTTATACTATAAATCACTAGTATTTCCATATTTTGCAAGATCCCCTCCCAATATTACGCCTTCTTGAGTGTGTGTAAGCCTAACCAGGAGTTCGTAGAAGACGATATATGAAGCATACAGATTTACTAGCCTAGTATTTCCATCCGGCAGTTGTGAATATTGAGCCAACCACTCCGTAAGTTGGACTTACAAATATCTCATTATATACACAATATATATAAGTTACAGTTAGTAAATAAATTTCAATCAGTGCTGCAGATGTATTTTGAAAAATAAAGTCACAGTTCCAACTAACAGTATGAGTGTTGTCAGTGTAAATTTACGCAAATTGAACTAGGAAAGCTCTGTACCACATGATCAAAGAATGTTCAAATGGGTGTAAGTTCTTATGAGACCTAAATGCTTAGTTCATTGGTCCCTAGACTTACAAACTATTTAATTTAACTTAAACTAATTTACGCTAAGGACAACGTATACATCCATGACCGAGGGAGGGGGGAGGACTCTAACCTCCGACTGGAGCAGCCGCACATTCCGTGACATGGAGCCTCAGACCGTACGGCTACCTAGCGATGCACCACATGATCAATGTTACCTAAACCCATATTGGTTATTAAAAAGCCTTCGCTTTCAAGGAATCACATTAATAAAACTTGTTAGCATAACAATTTAATAATACATTAAAAGTTAGTATTCCAAGCTTAGAGTACGTCACTTACTTAATAGGTATATGAATCGAATTTACCTTCTCTTCCAAGGAACATTTTTGATGCTTTCTCCTTAAATGACATAGCATGTTTGTAGTACCTCCACCCGTTTTCAGCATTTTAAAGCAAATGGAGCATTGTACCTCACTGCTACCGTACTTCATGAATTACTTCCAAACTCGAGATGGTGCCATTTAAGACACAACCGATGTCTGACGACGACAGCAAGGAACTGCTGCTTGACCAGACGGAGGCAAGTCTCCTACACTGCCGGTGCACGTGTGTCGTCCAATAGACCACACCACACGGCAACAGGTGCATCGATGCCTCAATAGTTGCACCAGTTCTTAAGTTCTTATGCCACGTGTTTGTTGCGCGTTTCTGACTGGCAGGATTGTTCTTAAATTAACACTGATCACTTTTCTTAGTTTCTGCGATAACCTAATATTTCACAGCAGTTTGAAATTTTAGGAATAGCCTTAAATATTAGTGTCTACTAGTTTTAATTTTTTTAATTATTTACAAAAACACATTTTGAACCACTTCTACAGGAAGTAGTCGTATCGGTTTTTTACCCGGTTCTTGGCAATAACTAAAATAAACCGGCTACAACTGACACCAAATAAATACCGAAAAAATAAATGGTTATTCAAAACTAAAATACTGGTATCAGTTTTAACCGATCGGTTTTTCCCATCCCTAGTCCGTACCCTCTTAATTGTGTGAGTGTGATTCTCTTTTCTATAGTCTTGTCTCTGACTAAGTGATCATCTTTGTGCTGAACTAAAACGTACCTTCATATTGTTCTATTCCAACGTTGGCTTTCCATTTTTAAAGGCTTAAGTCTGTGATACAAATAATTGTTCTCATTATGTCATAAAAAAAATTATGATGAATAGTTGAAACATTTTTAAATACAGTGAAGAACACTAGGCACAATTAAAATCAATAGAGATGACATATGGTGAAGCTATTTGCTTCCAGTGAAAGATGTTATTTGAAAAGTTCACAACTCCTGTCTCTCTATAAAGATGTCTGTCTTTCAGTCCTGCAATCCCCCACTTTAATTTTCAAGTAGTAACTAATAATAATTTGCATACACATTGCTCTTTAAATAAACACTCAAGTGAACAACAGATAATGCACATTCAACCAGAAATATTCAGTCACACACATTAGCAAATTAAAAAATTTATACTATCTTATGGTAAAAGAAGAAAATGATTAATGGAATTTGTCTCAAAACACACAAGAGTACTTATGCTGACACAAAGCAGTTGTGGTAAAAGGGGGGAAGAAACACAATTTCCGTATTTTTAAAGGCAAAGTTTTCCTCTGGATAAGTGATCTGACATTTGTGATGGACTGAAACATGAACCTAGGTTTCTTGTACTTTGTGCGATCATTAACCATTAGCTTCTCTGAGAAAACTGTGAGGACTAATTCAAAATTTAATTTTCACTTATTTTCCTCCACATGAATGGATATGGGAGACGACAAACTGTACCTATTGAACATTTATTTATCATATAGTACACAGCAGTAGCATATATATTTTTTTTCTATACGAATATAATACACTGTGAGCAGTGCAGTGATCACATTATCATAGTTAAGCCAAAGCCAACACTGACCACAATTGTACAAGTTTATATGCCCATTAGCTCTGTCAGTGATGAGGAGATCAAAGAAAGGTATGAGGAGCTAAAGGAAATTCTTCAGACAATTAAGGGAGAGGAAAACTTAATTGTGATGGGAGACTGGAATTTGGTAGTAGGAAAAGGAAGGGAAGGAAAAATAGTAGGTCAATATGGACTGGGCATAAGGATGAAAGAGATCACCTGGTAGAATGTTGCACGAAACATAATTTAATCATAAAAAACACTTCGTTGCAAAATCATGAAAGAAGGGTTGTGTATGTGGAAGAAACCAGGAGACATTGGAAGGTACCAGAAATATTTTGTAATGGTAAAACATAGATTTCAGAACCAGTTTTAAACTGTAAGACTTATCCAAGGGCAGTTATGAACTCTGACCATATCTTGTTGGTCATGAACTGTAGGCTGAAACTGAAAAAACTGCAAAAAGGTAGGAAAATAAGGAGATGGGATCTGGATAAATTAAAAGAACCTGAAGTTCTTAAGAATTTCAGAGGGAGCTTTAGGCAACAATTGACAGAAACAGGGGAAAATAAAACAGTAGAGGAGGAATGGGTAAAATTGAGAGATGAAATAGTAAAGGTAGCAGAGGACAAAATAGGTAGGAAGGCAAGACCTACAAAAAATCCTTGGATATCACAGGAAATTCTAAATTTAATTGATGAAAGGAGAAAATATAAAAATGTAGTAAATGAAACAGGCAAAATGGAGTACAGACGACTAAGAAATGAGATTGACAGAAAGTGTATAATAGCTAAGCAGGAATGACTAGAATGCAAATGCAAGGATGTAGAAGAATGTATAAATAGGGGAAAAATAGATACCACCTTTTGTTGTTGTTGTTGTCTTCAGTCCGTAGACTGGTTTGATGCAGCTCTCCATGCTACCCTGTCCTGTGCAAGTCTCTTCATCTGAGAATACGTTCGGCAACCAACATCCTTTTGAATCTGCTTACTATATTCGTCCCTCGGTCTCCCTCTACAATTTTTACCCCACACACTTCCTTCTAATGCTAAGTTGACAATTCCTTGATGTCTCAGAATGTGTCCAACCAATCTATCCCTTCTCTTAGTCAGGATATGCCAGAAACTCCTTTTCTCCCCTGTTTGGTTAAGCACCTCCTCATTAGTCACATGATCTACCCATCTACTTTGCATCATTCATCTGTAGCACCACATTTCAAAAGCTTCTATCACCTTTTTATTTGAACTCCTCATTGTCCACGTTTCACACCCATACAATGCTAACTCCAGACAAATGCTTTTGGAAAGGACTTCCTAATATTTAAATTAATATTGGATGTTAACAAGTTTTGCTTCTTCAGAAACGCTTTTCTCCCCATAGCCAATCTGCATTTAATATCTTCTTTACTTTTTCCATCAGAAGTAATCTTGCTACCCAAATAACAAAATTCATCTACTACTTTTATTGTCTCATTACCTAATCTAATTCCTACAGCATCGCCTGATTTTCTGACATTGCATCCCATTACCTTTGTTCTACTCTTGTTAATGTTTATCTTATATCTTCCTTTTAAGACACTGTCCATTCCATTCAATTGCTCTTCCAGATCTTTTGTTGTCTCTGGCAGAATTACTATGTCATCTTCTCCCTGCACTTTAATGCCCTCTCCAAATTTTCTCCTTCCATTCCTTCACTGCCTGCTCAATGTACAGATTGAACAACATTGGGGAAAGGCTACAACCCTGTCTTACTCCCTTCCCAACCTCTGCGTCCCTTTCTTGCTCTTCGACTCTAACAACCCCTGTTTGGTTTTTGTATAGGTTGAATATAACTCTTTGGTTCCTATATTTTACCCCTGCTACTTTCGGAATTTGGAATAGTTTATTCCAGTCGACATTGTCAAAACCTTTCTCCAAATCGACAAACACTAAAAATGTAGGTTTCCTGTTCCTTAGCCTTTCATCTAAGATAAGTCGTAATGTGAGTGTTGCCTTCCATGTTACTACATTTCTCCTAAATCCAAACTGATCTTCATGAATATGAAATAGGAGATACTATACTAAGAGAAGAATTTGACAGAGCACTGAAAGACCTAAGTCAAAACAAGGCCCCTGGAGTGGTTGACATTCACTCAGAACTACTGAAGTCTCTAGGAGAGCCAGCCATGACAAAACTATTTCGACTGGTGCGTAAGATGTATGAGACTGGGGAAATACCCTCAGACTTTAAGAAAAAATTAATAATCCCCATTCCAAAGAAGGCAGGTGAAGACAGGTGTGAATATTACAGAATCATCAGTCTAATAAGTCATGGTTGCAAAATTTTAACACGAATGGAGAAGCTGGTAGAAGCCGACCTTGGGGAAGACCAGTTTGGATTCAGGAGAAATGTAGGAACACGGGAGGCAATCCTCACTTTACGGCTCATCTTAGAAGATATATTAAGAAAAGGCAAACCTACATTTCTAGCTTTTGTATATTTGGAGAAAGCTTTTGACAATGTTAATTGGAATACACTCTTTCAAATTCTCAAATCAGCAAGAGTAAAATATAGGGAACGGAAGGTTATTTACAACTTGTACAAAAACCAGACAGCAGTTATCAGTGTTGAAGAGCATGAAAAGGATGCAGAGGTTGGGAACGGTGTAAGACATGGTTGTAGCCTTCCCCTAATGTTATTCAATTTGTACAGTGAGCTTTTTGCAGATGACATTGTAATTCTCTCAGAGACAGTAAAGTACGTGGAGGAGCAATTGAACGGAATGGACAGTCTGTTGAAAGGAGCATATAAGGTGAACATTAACAAGAGCAAAACAAAGATAATGGAATGCAGTCTTAGAAAATCAGGCAATGCTGAAGGAGTTCAATTAGGTAATGAAACAATAAAAGTGGTAGATAAGTATTGTTACTTTGGCAGTAAAAGAACATATAATGGTGACAATACAGAGGATATAAAATGCAGAATGGCAATGGGAAGAAAAGCGTTTCTGAAAAAGAAAAATTTGTTAATGTCAAATATTAATTTAAACATAAGGAAGTCCTTCCTGAAGGCATTTGTGTGAAGTGTTCCCTTGTATGGGACTGAAACATGGACGATAAACAGTGTGGACAGGAAGAGGATAGAGGCTTTTGAAATGTGGCATTTCAGAAGTGCTGAAGATTATGTGGGTAGATTGCATAACTAATGACGACATACTGAACAGAATTGGGGAGAAAAGGAATTTCTGGCATACCCTGACACACAGAAGACATCGAATGGTAGGACACATTCTTAGACATCAAGGAATCGTAAATTTAGCGTTGGAGGGAAGTGTGTGGGGTAAAAATTGCAGAGGGACACCAAGAGATGAATATAGTCATGGATGTAGGTTACTGTTCTTATGAGATGAAGATGCTTGAGCAAGCAAGTGAAGAGTTGCATCAAACCAGTCTCCAAACTGAAGACCACAACAACAAACTAGTTTAATGTCCCCCACTGCAATTTGTCTTGTACATTCAGGCTAAATGCAGGAACTACTATAGGGAGTTCAATACAGTTTTTATTAATAGACTGTTTTCAAGAAAGGTTTGTTACTTAATTTAAAAATCCAATCAAAAACATAAAATGTACACAAATGCAAGTCTCACAACACATTCCTCCCACTTCAGAAAGTTGAGAAATGACATCTAAATACAAGTTAGTTATTTTAGTTAGTACAGTATAACCTTGTTAGCACAAACTCGCAAAAGAAGAATTATCAGTTAGTGCGGGGAAAAAAATTGATCTGGTAGGGATACATTAGTTCTTATGGCAAGTTTTATCATTTAACACTTTTTTTTTCCAAAAATGTAGGAAGTGCAGCTACAAAGCTATTATGCTTATTGTTGACTCGTTTTCATTGTATTGTATGCCAGTAGCCACAATTATTACCTCAACAATTGATGTATGCTCTACACTGAAATAAATTTAAAAATGTGTGCAATAACATTTACAGATGTATTCAGTGTCAGATTTGAAAGCAGATCTTTCAGTTGAAGCATATCAAGTTGGAATACTGAATGAAAACTACAAACTGTACTGTAACATGCTAAAGATGGCAAAGAGGAAACAGACAGCTCTAAATGAACAGTTAAAGCTTTAGATTCTATATGTAGTGGACTGTGATACATAGAAAACAGCAATTGCAAAGCAGTTTGGAATTACTAGATCTTTTATCTATGATAATTACGAATCAAGAAAAAATTATTAATGCTGTGGCATCAGGTTCTGGAAACACATTTAAATGACTTCATGCAGTGAGATATGAAGACATCAAAACATTACTGTTAGAGTGGTATAATGACATGAGTGCATCTAACATACCTTTAAGTGACCCATTGTCTTCTGGTTGGCTGTATCAGTACAAAAAGAGACATTCAAATTTCATCTGTATGAATTTGTGGTGAAGCAAATAAAGTTAATGAAAAAAGTGCAAACAACTTGTTGCACGGAGTCAACTGAGTGAGGAAAAAGTATGCCTTGTGTGATGTGTTTAACAAGGATGAAACAGGACAGACTTTGTACAATCTTTTTCCAAATCACACGCAGGGGGTAAGAAGTCGTAAGTGTCACAGTGGAGCAAACAATATGAGACTGTTGTATGTAATGTGGAAGGCAGAGAGAAGTTTCATCCCTGGGTTATTGCTAATTCCAAGAAACCATGTTATTTAAAAAAAATGTAAATATGGACACTTTACCTTTCATTCACACTCGCTATAAAAAAGCTTGGATCGATGGCACATCTTTTCGCGAGTGGCTTCTTCATTTCAGCAGTCGAGAGGTTACTCAAAACAGACATGTTCTTCATGCATTGTTCATATGTACTGCCCACAGCATATCTGGTGGAAGATAACAATTGTCCCCACAGAGCTGCAATGGTGGACAACATGTTTGAAGCTGAGGGAACTAACGAATGGAGTGGCCAGCTTGTTCACTGGATTTTAGTCGACTGAGCATTTTGGTTTTTGCTTGGGACACACATTGCATCGAGACTAGCACCTCCCACAATGGTTGAAGGTTTCGATATTGCACTCATGGAAGAATGGCCAAATAGTCCTCAAGAGTTGACTGACAACCTCAAACTGTGCAAGTATGCAACTGTACTGGCTGTCTGAGGTGATCATACACCATATTGTTACGTTGAAATGAAAGCAGGCTTGACTTCGAAGGCAGGGTTGTCAACTGAACACAGAACTAATACTGAAAGCAGGTTTATTGTGACCTGAAACATAAATGCAGCACTGACTGCCTCTCGGGCAGAGTGCTCTGCTGTTTATACACAGACAGAATGTACCAGAAATTGGAAGCTTTCAGAAAAAGATTCCTTCTTCACGTAAGAGAGAAGGGAAGAAAAAAAGAATGGGAAAGGAAGGGGAAGGTAATTCACGACCTAGGTCATGAGGATAGTGTTTGAGGATCATGGAAGTCAGAGATACTGTATATTTAGTACTGAGTCATACCAAAGAGGTTACAATATATACGTAAGAGAGAGAGAGAGAGAGAGAGAGAGAGAGAGAGAGAGGGAGGGAGAGAGGAGGGGCGAGTAAGGAAGGGGTAATGGATAGGTGAGTTGAGGATGGGGGAGGGGTTACTTTCTGTGTGTGACTATCAGCGGTACAGCAAAAAGGTAAGTAGTGGCCAGCCAATCTATCTCGTTTGAAAAATAATTTATCATCTCGGTGGAGAATAAATTAGAAGAACAGTTAATATAAGAAACATGTAGAAATTGCAAGTGGGACATAAGAAACATGTAGAACATTCTGGAAATGATAACTACAAAGAAATAAATTTTTGCCGGTGAACGGGATTGAACAGGTGACCTTCAGCATCCCAATTGGTGACTATCCATTGCGCCACACCGGCAGTCAGATAACTCGGAGTCTTGTGGCATTGCTCCCTCTCCTGAATAATCAGCGACCCACTGTTAGGTTCCCTATGAAGCAAGCTGCAATATCCTGGCTCTTGATCATGTCATGGGTCCTCTGTATGGCAGTTCTAGAGAATCTTTCTCTTCTGCATGATTACCAATAACAGATATTCCTGTTGTGGTATCATCAGTTTCATTACCATCTTTAGAGTCTTTGAACAAGAAGCCATTTTCGTCTATCTGCTCTTCAGGATTGTAGTAAGGCTTCATGCAGAGGACACAAACAATGTCTCTTCGTTTTTGTTATTTCGACAACGGCTCATAATCCTCGACTTTGTATGTGATGTCTGACAGGCGGTGTATGACACCAAACCAAAGTATTGGTTCAATAACTTTTCTCATAGTCCAAATTTCCATACCAGATCTCTTGGGTTGTACACAACAGGTCGGTGCTTGTCGTTATACCGCTGACGGTCCTTCTCTTGGGCGTCCAGTGTCCGTATGCGAGCCAGCTGTCTTGCTTCTTCAACCCTGATGATGAGCTGTTTAACATATCCTGAGTGTTGTCTGGCTGGTACGGATACAGCGTATCCATTGTCGTCGTCAGCTTCAAGGCCATGGAGCAGAAAAAATGGCGTGAAGACTGTGGTGTCGTGTCTTGCGGTATTATAAGCAAATGTCACAACAGGCAGAATTGTATCCCAATCCCTCTGCTCAACATCAACATAAATCAACAGCATATCTGCTAATGTCTTGTTAAAACATTCCGTAAGACCATTTGTCTGAGGATGGTATGCAGTTGTCATTCTGTGGACATATGTTGCAACGTGACATTACCTCTGATACTAGTTTTGAAAGGAATAGTTTTTCACGATCAGATATCGTCACACATGGTGCCCCGTGCTTCAAAATAATGTCTTCTACAAGAAATTTTGTGATCTCTGGAGCTTCTGCAGTTGGCACAGGTTTGGTGACAGTGTAGCGTGTGAGGTAATCAGTGCAGACTATTATCCACTGGTTACCAGTTGTCGACTTAGTGAACCTCCGTAAAAGATCGATTCGGTGGAATGGAGCTGCTGCAAGTGGAATTGGTACGAGATGCTCTGCAGGTAATTGCGGCACATGCATCCGTTGCTGGCACTCTTTATAGTGAGACACATAGTGCCTGACAGATCAGTAGAGACCTTTCCAGTAATACCTGCGTCTGATTCTGTCTAGGGTCTTCATGAATCCCAGATAACCGGATACTGGAAGATCATGGAAATACTTAAGAATTGCTGGCTGGAGATGAGCCAGAATGACCATTAGCCATTTGGGGCCCAGAGGATCGTAGTTGCTCTTATGCAATGTCACGTTTATAAGTTGTATCTCTCCATTAATCGGTTCTCTTTTCTCCAAGGCAGCTCTGTTCAGCTGTAACGTCATCTAATTCAGTGAGGGCTGAAATTTCATTCATGCTGTTGTGTTCCACTAATGGATTCCTCGAAAGGCAATTGGCATTCTTGTGTTTGTGCCCGTTCTTGAATACCACTGTAGTGAATGGTTTGCCAAATAAATATGGTTGGGACTTGTTGATAGCCCAGATAACTGTGAGACATTTTTCTCATTTGTAGAGTAGTTTATCTTGGACTTTGAGAGTACTCTTGATGCATAAGCTATCACCTTTCCAGCACCTTCCTGAACTTGCATAAGCACTGCACCAATCCCATAACCTCTAGTGTCAGTGTGAAGTTCGATTTCTGCATTCTCATTGTATAAGGTTAGAACTGGTGCAGAAGTTAGAGAGCCTTCTTAAGTGCCCAGAAAGCTCTTTCTTTTGGCTAATCCCAATAAAACTTTGCATCTCCCTGCAGAAGTTATAGCAAGGGCATGCCTTATTACAAAATCCTTTTATGAAACATTGGTAGTATGAGCTCAGACCGAGAAAACTTCTCATATCACAAATGTGATGAGGAGTTGGAAATTCTGTGACTGCCCTTACACCATCTCCGTTGACTACGTGCCCCATGATTTTTATCTCTTTGGCGACGAAGAGGCACGTCTTTGGATTGAGGTGAAGTCCTGCAGTCTGAACACACTTCAATACAGTTGACAGGTGACTCAGATGTTTTTCAAATGTTTTTGAGAAAACAACAATGTCATCTAAATAGCAAAGACACATCATCGAGTTAAGGTGCCGAAGCAAGTTTGAATATGGGCGGAGCATTATATAATCCAAATGGCATTACTTTGAATTCATAGAGGCCGTCAGGTGTAATAAAAGCCATCTTCTCCCTGTCAGCTTCGTCAACCTTGATTTACCAGTAACCTGTCTGAATGTCCATAGTTGAGAAATATGTAGCTCCTTCTTTGTGATTTTGATCAGCCTCCAATAGTTGACACAGAATCGCCATGTTCCATCCTTATTCTTAACAAGGACCACCACCACCAACACAACCACCAGAGATGCCAAGGACTCTCTGAAGGTTGAATAATGTCATCGTGCAACATCTTCCCCACTTCCTGTCTAATTATCCGTCTTTCAGCTGGTGACACTATACAAAAACTGGCTAATTGTTGGATGATCTCCAGTACTGATACGGTGCCTTATCATGGGCCATCATCTGACTTTTCTCCTGCTGGGATGTGAAAGTACCCAAAAATTGGTGTAGTATAGCTAACACCCACTGGCATTGTTCCTTAGTCAGTCTGAGTCCTATTGGCAGTTCGCGGTTGTTTCCTCCAGCATTTTGTCTGTAATAACAGCAGAGCATGGTTCTTCAATGATGACACTGAGCTCACCAACCTGGATTGGTTCAGATGTTCCGATACACATTCCTTTGGGGATAAGTTGTGACTGCTCATGACAATTAGTGATACAAATCTCTCCTCAACCACCGGTAATGCTTTGATAGCCGCTGGTATGTAAATTTCTTTTGTGAGCCAGATAAACATTTTACTATCAACAAGCACTTCACAGTTTAACCGGTCATCTGTGTTTGTGACTGGACCTCTTCTCATTGTCAATGGCAGGATCATCACATTGTCAATGGCAAATAACTTCCCTGAATATGATAGCTTGGGATGCCAGAAGGAAGTCCCATCCGAGGATGACATTATGACTACATTCTGTTAAAACGACAAATTCAAACAGCTGGATCCTGTTGTTGATGGTTATTCTAGCAACACAAGTTCCTGCTGGCTGGGCGTACATCCCGTTTGCGACCTTCAGCACAGTTGCTTCCATATCACAGAACATTGTCTTCTTTAGTCTGCAGTGGTAATTATCATACAACACAGAGAAAGAAGCTTCTGAATCAACCAGTGCCCGGCTGGCTGTCAATTATAATGTCAATGAGATTTCCCAACATCTTAGCGACTGTCGTCCATGGATGATTTTCATCTGCGGTGGCCTTATCTCCGTAGATGGTTGCCTCACTTCGTCTTCCTGGGCATGGTGGCTAGGGGAGCGGCTGGTACCTCTGTACGGCGATGGTGAACGGCAGTGGTGTGTTAGGGAGCGATGTCATCCAGGGTACGGCGATGGGCTTCTTCCCATAGGTCGACTGAACTCATCAGCAGGTGGCTCCCTTGGATAGAACTGCTGTGATGGCTGATGTCTTGCATCAAACTAATTGTCAAATACTCACCTTCTCTCTCTGCAGTAGCGTATGACATGTCCAGGGTGCCCACAGTGGAAACACACTGGTGTGTTATCTTCTGTCTTCCAGACGTCTGTTCTTGTGTGGGGTATTGTAGTTGCCAGGGGAGTTGGTTGTGGTGGCATTGGCTGGTTCCTAGGCTGTCATTTGGTGTCTGCAGCATATGTCATTGTAGGGCAAGGCTGTTCTTCACGTTGGGTGCAACTGGTGGGGCGGACAGATGCTAATGTCTTTCTTCCTCTGTGGTGTCGGCTTTCTCATGATTTACAGGGCTTACATCCATGGCCATAATCTGATGCTCACCTGGTCCAACAGTCCCAGCTGCCATAAACTGTTGTAATTCTTCTCTCACAATGTGTCAAATGAGAGAAGCAAAGTCATGCTGGTCTTCCACAACTGCTACATTGGGGAGTCTGGCATACTTCTTTCATCCAACCCTCTTCTGTCACATCTATTCAACCCGCTGACACCACTTGATGAACTCTTCCATTGTAGAGATGTATTTTATAAGAAGAGCTTGGTACATGTCTTCTACAATGCCCTTTATCAGGTGTGTGATTTTGTCACCTTCAGTCATAATCCGTGTTAACTATATTATATAGGGCTAAAACATTATGTATGTATGACTGTATCGGCCCACCATGTCATTAGGCCCGGTTCTTCAGTTATTCTTCCACTCAGTGGATTTGTCGCTGGTGGTATCCAAATTATCTTCAGTTCCATCTGGAACATTTCCCATTCATTCAGCTTCTCTTCATTGTTTTCAAACCATTGCTGGCCTTTTCTGTCCAGGCAGAAATAAATGTTGACCAAACACATTGTATGATCCTACCTGTTATACTTGGTGATTCGGTCGAACCCTTTTAGCCATTTGTTGGGGTCCTATCCAGCGTCTCCACACCAATGGGTGTCTGATGTGCAACTGGCTTACCACTGGTTTCGTCTCCATGGGTCTTCTGAAGATACAGACTTTTGGAAGGATGTACTCGGTATATCCCTTGTATTCTGGTTGTAGTCGGTGTAAGCAATAGCTTTTACATTGCCTAATTGGAGCCACGGTGATGCAGCTGTTGCACAGAATACCTGGCACCTCCACCAAAAAATGTTGCATTGAAATGGAAGCAGGCTTGACTTTGAAGGCAGGGTTATCAACTGAACACAGCACGTATACTGAAAGCAGGTATATTGCGAACTGAAACATACACGCAGCACTGACTGCCTCTCGGGCAGAGTGCTCTGCTATTTATACACAGACAGAATGTACCAGAAATTAGAAGAATAGTTAACATAATAAACATGTAGAACATTCTAGAAATGATAAATACAAAGAAATAAATTTTTGCTGTTGGACGGGATTGAACTGGCGACCTTCAGCACCAAAGTCGGTGACGTTATCCATTGAGCCTCGCTGTCAGTCGGATAACTTGGGATCTTGCAGCAATATTAGTGGGCAACAAGAATGGTATTTTCACTATTATGGTAGCTCCATGGTGTCTCACTCAAAATGAATGCCATGTAAACCATAAATAAATAGTTGAGATGGCAAAATATCATACTGTACAATTGTATCCAACCTGATATATAAAAATTAATGTTTGTTTGTTTGCCTTTTTGTTAGTACTATTATTGCCTGCAGTTGAAATTCGACCAGTTGTTTGCAAAGTCATGAAAAAGAAAAAAAAGTAATGTAATTAGATTTTATTGAGCACTGAAAGTTTATAGGTTTTATGCGAATGCTATGAGAACAGGTGAAAGAAAGGGCAGAGAGGAAACATGAGAGAATGAAAGACATAAATGAGGCAATTAATTGCTTTATTTCGCAACTTAGCATTACAAAACTTCAGTAAAAACAACATTTTTTGTAAAAACCCTTTCGTCATTTGCTAAATGTCCTTAGTCTTTACAAATTGAAAAAGCTTAATCTTGAGCACTGGTGATGTCTTTTCTATGCCTGAGCAGGTGCATCAATTGTTTACATTTTTAATTTCAATACACCACCTTCTATCATAAATTACAATTCCCTTACAAACCAGGTAAATATTTATATTTTGCAGTAACATTGCTATACTGCAGCACTGTGAAATTCTCCTATGGCCTATGGGGTACTCAGTACCCCAGCACGCCCACTCGAGGGTTAAGTCTTCATTCAAATTTGTACTTGCGATTTTCCAAAACTCACTTCACTATTAGAAAATCCTTGTTGGGTTACCATTTTTCTTATAGAAAATCAACAGAGACACTTGAAATGTATTATTTAAAACAATTACTCTTCAAAAATGTTAATTGAAATTATTGTAATGAATCTCAATATATTAATACTGTGTTCATGAACTGAATTGTTTAATTATATTTAAAAACTATTATTAAAAGTTAAGAACTGAACATTAAAAAGAATAAGAAAAATAGGGGGCAATAGGAATCAAACCTGGGACCTTAAGATTGGAACTCCAAGTGCTAACTGACCCAGCTTATTTTACCTGTACCCCTACATTGGGTATAATATAGTGGCAAAACGTATGGAGAATTTGGAGTATCATCCTAAAATTTCTTTTTCTTTTTACCATGCATAATTATTATATTTGCAACACTATGACAAACCAACTTTTGAATTATGTACATTTCATTGGACTTCTTGTGTGATTAATATTAAAAATCTGTATAAAAATAAAGATTGTTTGAGCTACCCAAAGCACAGGCTCGCCGATAGACATGAAAAACACAAATGAAAACACACACACAAACATTCAAGCTTTCACACTGGTGTGTTGTCTTCTGTCCTCCAGACGTCTGTTCTTGTGTGGGGTATTGTAGTTGCCAGGGGAGTTGGTTGTGGTGGCATTGGCTGGTTCCTAGGCTGTCATTTGGTGTCTGCAGCATATGTCATTGTAGGGCAAGGCTGTTCTTCATGTTGGGTGCAACTGGTGGGGCGGACAGATGCTAATGTCTGAAATACCTCTTCCTCAGTGGTGTTGGCTTTCTCATGATTTACAGGGCTTACATCCATGGCCATAATCTGATGCTCACCTGGTCCAACAGTCCCAGCTGCCATAAACTGTTGTAATTCTTCTCTCACAATGTGTCAAATGAGAGAAGCAAAGTCATGCTGGTCTTCCACAACTGCTACATTGGGGAGTCTGGCATACTTCTTTCATCCAACCCTCTTCTGTCACATCTATTCAACCCGCTGACACCACTTGATGAACTCTTCCATTGTAGAGATGTATTTTATAAGAAGAGCTTGGTACATGTCTTCTACAATGCCCTTTATCAGGTGTGTGATTTTGTCACCTTCAGTCATAATCCGTGTTAACTATATTATATAGGGCTAAAACATTATGTATGTATGACTGTATCGGCCCACCATGTCATTAGGCCCGGTTCTTCAGTTATTCTTCCACTCAGTGGATTTGTCGCTGGTGGTATCCAAATTATCTTCAGTTCCATCTGGAACATTTCCCATTCATTCAGCTTCTCTTCATTGTTTTCAAACCATTGCTGGCCTTTTCTGTCCAGGCAGAAATAAATGTTGACCAAACACATTGTATGATCCTACCTGTTATACTTGGCGATTCGGTCGAACCCTTTTAGCCATTTGTTGGGGTCCTATCCAGCGTCTCCACACCAATGGGTGTCTGATGTGCAACTGGCTTACCACTGGTTTCGTCTCCATGGGTCTTCTGAAGATACAGACTTTTGGAAGGATGTACTCGGTATATCCCTTGTATTCTGGTTCTAGTCGGTGTAAGCAATAGCTTTTACATTGCCTAATTGGAGCCACGGTGATGCAGCTGTTGCACAGAATACCTGGCACCTCCACCAAAAAATGTTGCATTGAAATGGAAGCAGGATTGACTTTGAAGGCAGGGTTATCAACTGAACACAGCACGTATACTGAAAGCAGGTATATTGCGAACTGAAACATACACGCAGCACTGACTGCCTCTCGGGCAGAGTGCTCTGCTATTTATACACAGACAGAATGTACCAGAAATTAGAAGAATAGTTAACATAATAAACATGTAGAACATTCTAGAAATGATAAATACAAAGAAATAAATTTTTGCTGTTGGACGGGATTGAACCGGCGACCTTCAGCACCAAAGTCGGTAACATTATCCATTGAGCCTCGCTGTCAGTCGGATAACTTGGGATCTTGCAGCAATATTAGTGGGCAACAAGAATGGTATTTTCACTATTATGGTAGCTCCATGGTGTCTCACTCAAAATGAATGCCATGTAAACCATAAATAAATAGTTGAGATGGCAAAATATCATACTGTACAATTGTATCCAACCTGATATATAAAAATTAATGTTTGTTTGTTTGCCTTTTTGTTAGTACTATTATTGCCTGCAGTTGAAATTCGACCAGTTGTTTGCAAAGTCATGAAAAAGAAAAAAAAGTAATGTAATTAGATTTTATTGAGCACTGAAAGTTTATAGGTTTTATGCGAATGCTATGAGAACAGGTGAAAGAAAGGGCAGAGAGGAAACATGAGAGAATGAAAGACATAAATGAGGCAATTAATTGCTTTATTTCGCAACTTAGCATTACAAAACTTCAGTAAAAACAACATTTTTTGTAAAAACCCTTTCGTCATTTGCTAAATGTCCTTAGTCTTTACAAATTGAAAAAAGCTTAATCTTGAGCACTGGTGATGTCTTTTTTATGCTTGAGCAGGTGCATCAATTGTTTACATTTTTAATTTCAATACACCACCTTCTATCATAAATTACAATTCCCTTACAAACCAGGTAAATATTTATATTTTGCAGTAACATTGCTATACTGCAGCACTGTGAAATTCTCCTATGGCCTATGGGGTACTCAGTACCCCAGCACACCCACTCGAGGGTTAAGTCTTCATTCAAATTTGTACTTGCGATTTTCCAAAACTCTCTTCACTATTAGAAAATCCTTGTTGGGTTACCATTTTTCTTCTAGAAAATCACCAGAGACACTTGAAATGTATTATTTAAAACAATTACTCTTCAAAAATGTTAATTGAAATTATTGTAATGAATCTCACTATATTAATACTGTGTTCATGAACTGAATTGTTTAATTATATTTAAAAACTATTATTAAAAGTTAAGAACTGAACATTAAAAAGTATAAGAAAAATAGGGGGCAATAGGAATCAAACCTGGGACCTTAAGATTGGAACTCCAAGTGCTAACTGACCCAGCTTATTTTACCTGTACCCCTACATTGGGTATAATATAGTGGCAAAACGTATGGAGAATTTGGAGTATCATCCTAAAATTTCTTTTTCTTTTTACCATGCATAATTATTATATTTGCAACACTATGACAAACCAACTTTTGAATTATGTACATTTCATTGGACTTCTTGTATGATTAATATTAAAAATCTGTATAAAAATAAAGATTGTTTGAGCTACCCAAAGCACAGGCTCGCCGATAGACATGAAAAACACAAATGAAAACACACACACAAACATTCAAGCTTTCACACTGGTGTGTTGTCTTCTGTCCTCCAGACGTCTGTTCTTGTGTGGGGTATTGTAGTTGCCAGGGGAGTTGGTTGTGGTGGCATTGGCTGGTTCCTAGGCTGTCATTTGGTGTCTGCAGCATATGTCATTGTAGGGCAATTCTGTTCTTCATGTTGGGTGCAACTGGTGGGGCGGACAGATGCTAATGTCTGAAATACCTCTTCCTCAGTGGTGTTGGCTTTCTCATGATTTACAGGGCTTACATCCATGGCCATAATCTGATGCTCACCTGGTGCAACAGTCCCAGCTGCCATAAACTGTTGTAATTCTTCTCTCACAATGTGTCAAATGAGAGAAGCAAAGTCATGCTGGTCTTCCACAACTGCTACATTGGGGAGTCTGGCATACTTCTTTCATCCAACCCTCTTCTGTCACATCTATTCAACCCGCTGACACCACTTGATGAACTCTTCCATTGTAGAGATGTATTTTATAAGAAGAGCTTGGTACATGTCTTCTACAATGCCCTTTATCAGGTGTGTGATTTTGTCACCTTCAGTCATAATCCGGGTTAACTATATTATATAGGGCTAAAACATTATGTATGCATGACTGTGTCGGCCCACCATGTCATTAGGCCCGGTTCTTCAGTTATTCTTCCACTCAGTGGATTTGTCGCTGGTGGTATCCAAATTATCTTCAGTTCCATCTGGAACATTTCCCATTCATTCAGCTTCTCTTCATTGTTTTCAAACCATTGCTGGCCTTTTCTGTCCAGGCAGAAATAAATGTTGACCAAACACATTGTATGATCCTACCTGTTATACTTGGTGATTCGGTCGAACCCTTTTAGCCATTTGTTGGGGTCCTATCCAGCGTCTCCACACCAATGGGTGTCTGATGTGCAACTGGCTTACCACTGGTTTCTTCTCCATGGGTCTTCTGAAGATACAGACTTTTGGAAGGATGTACTCGGTATATCCCTTGTATTCTGGTTGTAGTCGGTGTAAGCAATAGCTTTTACATTGCCTAATTGGAGCCACGGTGATGCAGCTGTTGCACAGAATACCTGGCACCTCCACCAAAAAATGTTGCATTGAAATGGAAGCAGGCTTGACTTTGAAGGCAGGGTTATCAACTGAACACAGCACGTATACTGAAAGCAGGTATATTGCGAACTGAAACATACACGCAGCACTGACTGCCTCTCGGGCAGAGTGCTCTGCTATTTATACACAGACAGAATGTACCAGAAATTAGAAGAATAGTTAACATAATAAACATGTAGAACATTCTAGAAATGATAAATACAAAGAAATAAATTTTTGCTGTTGGACGGGATTGAACCGGCGACCTTCAGCACCAAAGTCGGTAACATTATCCATTGAGCCTCGCTGTCAGTCGGATAACTTGGGATCTTGCAGCAATATTAGTGGGCAACAAGAATGGTATTTTCACTATTATGGTAGCTCCATGGTGTCTCACTCAAAATGAATGCCATGTAAACCATAAATAAATAGTTGAGATGGCAAAATATCATACTGTACAATTGTATCCAACCTGATATATAAAAATTAATGTTTGTTTGTTTGCCTTTTTGTTAGTACTATTATTGCCTGCAGTTGAAATTCGACCAGTTGTTTGCAAAGTCATGAAAAAGAAAAAAAAGTAATGTAATTAGATTTTATTGAGCACTGAAAGTTTATAGGTTTTATGCGAATGCTATGAGAACAGGTGAAAGAAAGGGCAGAGAGGAAACATGAGAGAATGAAAGACATAAATGAGGCAATTAATTGCTTTATTTCGCAACTTAGCATTACAAAACTTCAGTAAAAACAACATTTTTTGTAAAAACCCTTTCGTCATTTGCTAAATGTCCTTAGTCTTTACAAATTGAAAAAAGCTTAATCTTGAGCACTGGTGATGTCTTTTTTATGCTTGAGCAGGTGCATCAATTGTTTACATTTTTAATTTCAATACACCACCTTCTATCATAAATTACAATTCCCTTACAAACCAGGTAAATATTTATATTTTGCAGTAACATTGCTATACTGCAGCACTGTGAAATTCTCCTATGGCCTATGGGGTACTCAGTACCCCAGCACACCCACTCGAGGGTTAAGTCTTCATTCAAATTTGTACTTGCGATTTTCCAAAACTCTCTTCACTATTAGAAAATCCTTGTTGGGTTACCATTTTTCTTATAGAAAATCAACAGAGACACTTGAAATGTATTATTTAAAACAATTACTCTTCAAAAACGTTAATTGATTTTATTGTAATGAATCTCAATATATTAATACTGTGTTCATGAACTGAATTGTTTAATTATATTTAAAAACTATTATTAAAAGTTAAGAACTGAACATTAAAAAGTATAAGAAAAATAGGGGGCAATAGGAATCAAACCTGGGACCTTAAGATTGGAACTCCAAGTGCTAACTGACCCAGCTTATTTTACCTGTACCCCTACATTGGGTATAATATAGTGGCAAAACGTATGGAGAATTTGGAGTATCATCCTAAAATTTCTTTTTCTTTTTACCATGCATAATTATTATATTTGCAACACTATGACAAACCAACTTTTGAATTATGTACATTTCATTGGACTTCTTGTATGATTAATATTAAAAATCTGTATAAAAATAAAGATTGTTTGAGCTACCCAAAGCACAGGCTCGCCGATAGACATGAAAAACACAAATGAAAACACACACACAAACATTCAAGCTTTCACACTGGTGTGTTGTCTTCTGTCCTCCAGACGTCTGTTCTTGTGTGGGGTATTGTAGTTGCCAGGGGAGTTGGTTGTGGTGGCATTGGCTGGTTCCTAGGCTGTCATTTGGTGTCTGCAGCATATGTCATTGTAGGGCAATTCTGTTCTTCATGTTGGGTGCAACTGGTGGGGCGGACAGATGCTAATGTCTGAAATACCTCTTCCTCAGTGGTGTTGGCTTTCTCATGATTTACAGGGCTTACATCCATGGCCATAATCTGATGCTCACCTGGTGCAACAGTCCCAGCTGCCATAAACTGTTGTAATTCTTCTCTCACAATGTGTCAAATGAGAGAAGCAAAGTCATGCTGGTCTTCCACAACTGCTACATTGGGGAGTCTGGCATACTTCTTTCATCCAACCCTCTTCTGTCACATCTATTCAACCCGCTGACACCACTTGATGAACTCTTCCATTGTAGAGATGTATTTTATAAGAAGAGCTTGGTACATGTCTTCTACAATGCCCTTTATCAGGTGTGTGATTTTGTCACCTTCAGTCATAATCCGGGTTAACTATATTATATAGGGCTAAAACATTATGTATGCATGACTGTGTCGGCCCACCATGTCATTAGGCCCGGTTCTTCAGTTATTCTTCCACTCAGTGGATTTGTCGCTGGTGGTATCCAAATTATCTTCAGTTCCATCTGGAACATTTCCCATTCATTCAGCTTCTCTTCATTGTTTTCAAACCATTGCTGGCCTTTTCTGTCCAGGCAGAAATAAATGTTGACCAAACACATTGTATGATCCTACCTGTTATACTTGGTGATTCGGTCGAACCCTTTTAGCCATTTGTTGGGGTCCTATCCAGCGTCTCCACACCAATGGGTGTCTGATGTGCAACTGGCTTACCACTGGTTTCTTCTCCATGGGTCTTCTGAAGATACAGACTTTTGGAAGGATGTACTCGGTATATCCCTTGTATTCTGGTTGTAGTCGGTGTAAGCAATAGCTTTTACATTGCCTAATTGGAGCCACGGTGATGCAGCTGTTGCACAGAATACCTGGCACCTCCACCAAAAAATGTTGCATTGAAATGGAAGCAGGCTTGACTTTGAAGGCAGGGTTATCAACTGAACACAGCACGTATACTGAAAGCAGGTATATTGCGAACTGAAACATACACGCAGCACTGACTGCCTCTCGGGCAGAGTGCTCTGCTATTTATACACAGACAGAATGTACCAGAAATTAGAAGAATAGTTAACATAATAAACATGTAGAACATTCTAGAAATGATAAATACAAAGAAATAAATTTTTGCTGTTGGACGGGATTGAACCGGCGACCTTCAGCACCAAAGTCGGTAACATTATCCATTGAGCCTCGCTGTCAGTCGGATAACTTGGGATCTTGCAGCAATATTAGTGGGCAACAAGAATGGTATTTTCACTATTATGGTAGCTCCATGGTGTCTCACTCAAAATGAATGCCATGTAAACCATAAATAAATAGTTGAGATGGCAAAATATCATACTGTACAATTGTATCCAACCTGATATATAAAAATTAATGTTTGTTTGTTTGCCTTTTTGTTAGTACTATTATTGCCTGCAGTTGAAATTCGACCAGTTGTTTGCAAAGTCATGAAAAAGAAAAAAAAGTAATGTAATTAGATTTTATTGAGCACTGAAAGTTTATAGGTTTTATGCGAATGCTATGAGAACAGGTGAAAGAAAGGGCAGAGAGGAAACATGAGAGAATGAAAGACATAAATGAGGCAATTAATTGCTTTATTTCGCAACTTAGCATTACAAAACTTCAGTAAAAACAACATTTTTTGTAAAAACCCTTTCGTCATTTGCTAAATGTCCTTAGTCTTTACAAATTGAAAAAAGCTTAATCTTGAGCACTGGTGATGTCTTTTTTATGCTTGAGCAGGTGCATCAATTGTTTACATTTTTAATTTCAATACACCACCTTCTATCATAAATTACAATTCCCTTACAAACCAGGTAAATATTTATATTTTGCAGTAACATTGCTATACTGCAGCACTGTGAAATTCTCCTATGGCCTATGGGGTACTCAGTACCCCAGCACACCCACTCGAGGGTTAAGTCTTCATTCAAATTTGTACTTGCGATTTTCCAAAACTCTCTTCACTATTAGAAAATCCTTGTTGGGTTACCATTTTTCTTATAGAAAATCAACAGAGACACTTGAAATGTATTATTTAAAACAATTACTCTTCAAAAACGTTAATTGATTTTATTGTAATGAATCTCAATATATTAATACTGTGTTCATGAACTGAATTGTTTAATTATATTTAAAAACTATTATTAAAAGTTAAGAACTGAACATTAAAAAGTATAAGAAAAATAGGGGGCAATAGGAATCAAACCTGGGACCTTAAGATTGGAACTCCAAGTGCTAACTGACCCAGCTTATTTTACCTGTACCCCTACATTGGGTATAATATAGTGGCAAAACGTATGGAGAATTTGGAGTATCATCCTAAAATTTCTTTTTCTTTTTACCATGCATAATTATTATATTTGCAACACTATGACAAACCAACTTTTGAATTATGTACATTTCATTGGACTTCTTGTATGATTAATATTAAAAATCTGTATAAAAATAAAGATTGTTTGAGCTACCCAAAGCACAGGCTCGCCGATAGACATGAAAAACACAAATGAAAACACACACACAAACATTCAAGCTTTCACACTGGTGTGTTGTCTTCTGTCCTCCAGACGTCTGTTCTTGTGTGGGGTATTGTAGTTGCCAGGGGAGTTGGTTGTGGTGGCATTGGCTGGTTCCTAGGCTGTCATTTGGTGTCTGCAGCATATGTCATTGTAGGGCAATTCTGTTCTTCATGTTGGGTGCAACTGGTGGGGCGGACAGATGCTAATGTCTGAAATACCTCTTCCTCAGTGGTGTTGGCTTTCTCATGATTTACAGGGCTTACATCCATGGCCATAATCTGATGCTCACCTGGTGCAACAGTCCCAGCTGCCATAAACTGTTGTAATTCTTCTCTCACAATGTGTCAAATGAGAGAAGCAAAGTCATGCTGGTCTTCCACAACTGCTACATTGGGGAGTCTGGCATACTTCTTTCATCCAACCCTCTTCTGTCACATCTATTCAACCCGCTGACACCACTTGATGAACTCTTCCATTGTAGAGATGTATTTTATAAGAAGAGCTTGGTACATGTCTTCTACAATGCCCTTTATCAGGTGTGTGATTTTGTCACCTTCAGTCATAATCCGGGTTAACTATATTATATAGGGCTAAAACATTATGTATGCATGACTGTGTCGGCCCACCATGTCATTAGGCCCGGTTCTTCAGTTATTCTTCCACTCAGTGGATTTGTCGCTGGTGGTATCCAAATTATCTTCAGTTCCATCTGGAACATTTCCCATTCATTCAGCTTCTCTTCATTGTTTTCAAACCATTGCTGGCCTTTTCTGTCCAGGCAGAAATAAATGTTGACCAAACACATTGTATGATCCTACCTGTTATACTTGGTGATTCGGTCGAACCCTTTTAGCCATTTGTTGGGGTCCTATCCAGCGTCTCCACACCAATGGGTGTCTGATGTGCAACTGGCTTACCACTGGTTTCTTCTCCATGGGTCTTCTGAAGATACAGACTTTTGGAAGGATGTACTCGGTATATCCCTTGTATTCTGGTTGTAGTCGGTGTAAGCAATAGCTTTTACATTGCCTAATTGGAGCCACGGTGATGCAGCTGTTGCACAGAATACCTGGCACCTCCACCAAAAAATGTTGCATTGAAATGGAAGCAGGCTTGACTTTGAAGGCAGGGTTATCAACTGAACACAGCACGTATACTGAAAGCAGGTATATTGCGAACTGAAACATACACGCAGCACTGACTGCCTCTCGGGCAGAGTGCTCTGCTATTTATACACAGACAGAATGTACCAGAAATTAGAAGAATAGTTAACATAATAAACATGTAGAACATTCTAGAAATGATAAATACAAAGAAATAAATTTTTGCTGTTGGACGGGATTGAACCGGCGACCTTCAGCACCAAAGTCGGTAACATTATCCATTGAGCCTCGCTGTCAGTCGGATAACTTGGGATCTTGCAGCAATATTAGTGGGCAACAAGAATGGTATTTTCACTATTATGGTAGCTCCATGGTGTCTCACTCAAAATGAATGCCATGTAAACCATAAATAAATAGTTGAGATGGCAAAATATCATACTGTACAATTGTATCCAACCTGATATATAAAAATTAATGTTTGTTTGTTTGCCTTTTTGTTAGTACTATTATTGCCTGCAGTTGAAATTCGACCAGTTGTTTGCAAAGTCATGAAAAAGAAAAAAAAGTAATGTAATTAGATTTTATTGAGCACTGAAAGTTTATAGGTTTTATGCGAATGCTATGAGAACAGGTGAAAGAAAGGGCAGAGAGGAAACATGAGAGAATGAAAGACATAAATGAGGCAATTAATTGCTTTATTTCGCAACTTAGCATTACAAAACTTCAGTAAAAACAACATTTTTTGTAAAAACCCTTTCGTCATTTGCTAAATGTCCTTAGTCTTTACAAATTGAAAAAAGCTTAATCTTGAGCACTGGTGATGTCTTTTTTATGCTTGAGCAGGTGCATCAATTGTTTACATTTTTAATTTCAATACACCACCTTCTATCATAAATTACAATTCCCTTACAAACCAGGTAAATATTTATATTTTGCAGTAACATTGCTATACTGCAGCACTGTGAAATTCTCCTATGGCCTATGGGGTACTCAGTACCCCAGCACACCCACTCGAGGGTTAAGTCTTCATTCAAATTTGTACTTGCGATTTTCCAAAACTCTCTTCACTATTAGAAAATCCTTGTTGGGTTACCATTTTTCTTATAGAAAATCAACAGAGACACTTGAAATGTATTATTTAAAACAATTACTCTTCAAAAACGTTAATTGATTTTATTGTAATGAATCTCAATATATTAATACTGTGTTCATGAACTGAATTGTTTAATTATATTTAAAAACTATTATTAAAAGTTAAGAACTGAACATTAAAAAGTATAAGAAAAATAGGGGGCAATAGGAATCAAACCTGGGACCTTAAGATTGGAACTCCAAGTGCTAACTGACCCAGCTTATTTTACCTGTACCCCTACATTGGGTATAATATAGTGGCAAAACGTATGGAGAATTTGGAGTATCATCCTAAAATTTCTTTTTCTTTTTACCATGCATAATTATTATATTTGCAACACTATGACAAACCAACTTTTGAATTATGTACATTTCATTGGACTTCTTGTATGATTAATATTAAAAATCTGTATAAAAATAAAGATTGTTTGAGCTACCCAAAGCACAGGCTCGCCGATAGACATGAAAAACACAAATGAAAACACACACACAAACATTCAAGCTTTCACACTGGTGTGTTGTCTTCTGTCCTCCAGACGTCTGTTCTTGTGTGGGGTATTGTAGTTGCCAGGGGAGTTGGTTGTGGTGGCATTGGCTGGTTCCTAGGCTGTCATTTGGTGTCTGCAGCATATGTCATTGTAGGGCAATTCTGTTCTTCATGTTGGGTGCAACTGGTGGGGCGGACAGATGCTAATGTCTGAAATACCTCTTCCTCAGTGGTGTTGGCTTTCTCATGATTTACAGGGCTTACATCCATGGCCATAATCTGATGCTCACCTGGTGCAACAGTCCCAGCTGCCATAAACTGTTGTAATTCTTCTCTCACAATGTGTCAAATGAGAGAAGCAAAGTCATGCTGGTCTTCCACAACTGCTACATTGGGGAGTCTGGCATACTTCTTTCATCCAACCCTCTTCTGTCACATCTATTCAACCCGCTGACACCACTTGATGAACTCTTCCATTGTAGAGATGTATTTTATAAGAAGAGCTTGGTACATGTCTTCTACAATGCCCTTTATCAGGTGTGTGATTTTGTCACCTTCAGTCATAATCCGGGTTAACTATATTATATAGGGCTAAAACATTATGTATGCATGACTGTGTCGGCCCACCATGTCATTAGGCCCGGTTCTTCAGTTATTCTTCCACTCAGTGGATTTGTCGCTGGTGGTATCCAAATTATCTTCAGTTCCATCTGGAACATTTCCCATTCATTCAGCTTCTCTTCATTGTTTTCAAACCATTGCTGGCCTTTTCTGTCCAGGCAGAAATAAATGTTGACCAAACACATTGTATGATCCTACCTGTTATACTTGGTGATTCGGTCGAACCCTTTTAGCCATTTGTTGGGGTCCTATCCAGCGTCTCCACACCAATGGGTGTCTGATGTGCAACTGGCTTACCACTGGTTTCTTCTCCATGGGTCTTCTGAAGATACAGACTTTTGGAAGGATGTACTCGGTATATCCCTTGTATTCTGGTTGTAGTCGGTGTAAGCAATAGCTTTTACATTGCCTAATTGGAGCCACGGTGATGCAGCTGTTGCACAGAATACCTGGCACCTCCACCAAAAAATGTTGCATTGAAATGGAAGCAGGCTTGACTTTGAAGGCAGGGTTATCAACTGAACACAGCACGTATACTGAAAGCAGGTATATTGCGAACTGAAACATACACGCAGCACTGACTGCCTCTCGGGCAGAGTGCTCTGCTATTTATACACAGACAGAATGTACCAGAAATTAGAAGAATAGTTAACATAATAAACATGTAGAACATTCTAGAAATGATAAATACAAAGAAATAAATTTTTGCTGTTGGACGGGATTGAACCGGCGACCTTCAGCACCAAAGTCGGTGACGTTATCCATTGAGCCTCGCTGTCAGTCGGATAACTTGGGATCTTGCAGCAATATTAGTGGGCAACAAGAATGGTATTTTCACTATTATGGTAGCTCCATGGTGTCTCACTCAAAATGAATGCCATGTAAACCATAAATAAATAGTTGAGATGGCAAAATATCATACTGTACAATTGTATCCAACCTGATATATAAAAATTAATGTTTGTTTGTTTGCCTTTTTGTTAGTACTATTATTGCCTGCAGTTGAAATTCGACCAGTTGTTTGCAAAGTCATGAAAAAGAAAAAAAAGTAATGTAATTAGATTTTATTGAGCACTGAAAGTTTATAGGTTTTATGCGAATGCTATGAGAACAGGTGAAAGAAAGGGCAGAGAGGAAACATGAGAGAATGAAAGACATAAATGAGGCAATTAATTGCTTTATTTCGCAACTTAGCATTACAAAACTTCAGTAAAAACAACATTTTTTGTAAAAACCCTTTCGTCATTTGCTAAATGTCCTTAGTCTTTACAAATTGAAAAAAGCTTAATCTTGAGCACTGGTGATGTCTTTTTTATGCTTGAGCAGGTGCATCAATTGTTTACATTTTTAATTTCAATACACCACCTTCTATCATAAATTACAATTCCCTTACAAACCAGGTAAATATTTATATTTTGCAGTAACATTGCTATACTGCAGCACTGTGAAATTCTCCTATGGCCTATGGGGTACTCAGTACCCCAGCACACCCACTCGAGGGTTAAGTCTTCATTCAAATTTGTACTTGCGATTTTCCAAAACTCTCTTCACTATTAGAAAATCCTTGTTGGGTTACCATTTTTCTTATAGAAAATCAACAGAGACACTTGAAATGTATTATTTAAAACAATTACTCTTCAAAAACGTTAATTGAAATTATTGTAATGAATCTCAATATATTAATACTGTGTTCATGAACTGAATTGTTTAATTATATTTAAAAACTATTATTAAAAGTTAAGAACTGAACATTAAAAAGTATAAGAAAAATAGGGGGCAATAGGAATCAAACCTGGGACCTTAAGATTGGAACTCCAAGTGCTAACTGACCCAGCTTATTTTACCTGTACCCCTACATTGGGTATAATATAGTGGCAAAACGTATGGAGAATTTGGAGTATCATCCTAAAATTTCTTTTTCTTTTTACCATGCATAATTATTATATTTGCAACACTATGACAAACCAACTTTTGAATTATGTACATTTCATTGGACTTCTTGTATGATTAATATTAAAAATCTGTATAAAAATAAAGATTGTTTGAGCTACCCAAAGCACAGGCTCGCCGATAGACATGAAAAACACAAATGAAAACACACACACAAACATTCAAGCTTTCACAACCATTGGTTGCTTCATCAGGAAAAGAGAAACGAAGGAGGGGAAAAAGGAAAGGATGCGGGTTTTAAGGGAGTGGATGAGGAGTCATTCTAATCCCGGGAGTGGAAGGACTTACCTTAGGAGAAAAAAAGGATGGTAAACGAATACAACACACACACACACACACACACACACACACACACACACACACACACACACACAAAATGTCTGCCTAGGTGTGTTTGTATTTGTTTACCTTCCTTTTTTTCTCCTAATGTAAGTCCTTTCACTACTGGGATTGGAATGACCCCTCATCCATTCCCTTAAAACCCCCATACTTTCCTTTTTCCCCTCTTTCGTTCCTCTTTTCCTGACGAAGCAACCAACGGTTGTGAAAGCTTGAATGTTTGTGTGTGTTTTTATTTGTGTTTTTCATGTCTATCGGCGAGCCTGTGCTTTGGGTAAGTCAAACAATCTTTATTTTTATAAATTTTTTCCCATCAGGAAAGTCTCCTTCTATAATATTAAAAATCTGTATTTATATAACGATTTTATGCATGGTCATACCGTACGTCCAATTGTGATAAAATTTGGACAACTCATTGCTTGCACTCCGCAAAGGTTATAGGCATACTAAAATTAACTTTGTATGGTGCATGGCGGAAGGTGCTTTACAATTAGTTAATTTGTTTCTTACACCTTGACTCTGAAATCGCTGGACAGATATCAATGAAATTTGGAACAGATGTAGCTTATATCCTGATTAATACATGGGCTACCTTTTGTAAGCCACCAATGATGTGAGGTGAAGGTTACCTTGCAATGAGTTAATATGTTTGCTACTTCTTCATGCTGAAAAGGTTGGACTGATTGAATGAAATTTGGATTGGAGATAGCTTATACTCTGCATTAATACATGGGCTACCTTTTGTAAGCTACAATATGTTGTGTGGAGGAGTGAACTTTACAATGGGTTACTATGTTTGTTAGTGAAACAGCTGGATGGATGTGAATGATATTTGAAATGAAATTAGTTTATACCCTGAATTAAAGCATGAGCTACCTTTAGGGAGCCACTGAATGGTGAATGGTAGAGGATACTTTACACTGGGTTAACATGTTTGTTACTCTTCACACTGAAATGGCTGGATGAAATTGAATGAAATGTGGAATTAAGATAGCTTATACCCTGAAATGATATATGGACTGCCTTTTGTAAGCCTCTGTAGGTGCATGGTGGAGGGTTCATTACAACAAACATTCAAATTGTTTGACTGGACACAATGAATGTCAGCACATAAATCTATGTTTTCATGAAGGAGATTTTTATAATCTGCAAGCAAGTGAATCTAGCATGGCGGATGGTACCTGGCAACTTTGTTACTGTTTGACCAGTCACCATGAAACTTGGCAAATATGTGTATTTTTTCACATATGGGAGGGAGATAGTAGGTGGAAGAGGAGATGGACAGAGAGAGGGTAGATGAGAAGACAGACAGAGAGAGGGGAGAGCAGGACAATGAGAGAGGGGAGATGGTGACAGACAGGTAGGTGAAAGGAGATGAACAGAGGCAGGGGTAGGAAATGGACAGAGAAATGGACAGTAGGAGATTTGGAGGGGGGAGGGGGCAGGAGCAGGTGAACAGAGAGACATGTACTGACACAAGACTTAAATGAATAAATAAATAAATACGAATATTATAGAGGAAAAAATTCCTAACAGGAAAAATATATGTAAAAAAATAGATGAAGTCTACTTACCAGGCGAAGGAGCACAGGCAGTGATAGTAACAAATAAACACACACACACACACACACACACACACACACACACACACACACACACACACACACACACACACAAACGCTAGCTTTCACAGCCTAGCTGCTTCGTCAGGCAGAAGGGAAAAGGAAATGATGAGGGTTTTAAGGGAGTGGGTAAGGATTCATTCCAATCCCAGGACAGGAAAGACTTAACTTGGGGGGAAAAAAGGAGGGTAAACAAATACACACCCACCCACTTGTACTTGCATCTCTGTAAATGTGTGGGTGTGTATGTATTTGTTTACCCTCCTTTTTTCACCCCATGGTAAGTCTTTCCTGTCCTGGGATTGGAATGACTCCTTACCCACTCCCTTAAAACCCTCATCATTTCCTTTTCCTTCTCCTTCCCTTCTGCCGATGAAGCAGCTAGGCTGCAAAAGCTAGTGGTTTTGTGTGTGTGTGTGTGTGTGTATGTTTATTTGTTACTATCACTGCCTGTGCTCCTTTGCCTGGTAAGTAGACTTCATCTATTTTTAACATATAAATAAATAAATACATGGGCAATACCAGGTTTTTACAAGTATCTCAATAAAATACATTATCATATGTATACTGTGTACGACATTTCACCTGATACCCTAACTGTTTTGATCAATGTATTTCAATGCTACTACACAATGATGGTCAGAGCCAAAAATGCATGCTTTGGTATTTTTTGTCATAATTAGCCAAATAATGATATCTGTGGGTAAAACCTAGACCACATGAGAAATCTGAGTTCTGGAACAAATTTACGACATCACACTAATTGCATTGCATATCATACATTGGAAATTCTCTGTCTGTGACCCACAAAGGAAATCAGTACAGCAATGAAAAGGATATTGTGATCTTCCATGTGCTCAAATACATATTTAGGAGTTATTGAAATGGGTGTATGAAGTACCAGAGATGGTTAGTGGAAGTCAAAAGACGTTTGGTGTCACATGCTGTGACATTTGTGACATGGCCTCTTAATAGAATTCTTTGATTGAAGCAATAGAGAAATGGATAACATCACCTACTGTGGAGCAGGGGGTTGTAGGGTTACAGTCAGCTGTCTCCATTTATTTTCTAGTTGTTCAGAAAGATTCACACCTCAAAAGAAGGAGAGGATGGACTTTCTCCATAAATATACCTCTACATTAGATGGAACTACGTAAGTATCATCATCTTTATTTTAAGGTACTTTTAGCAATACAGACATATTTTAAGTAAGAAAATTGGATTTATTAGAAAAGGTAAATTACATAATGTAGTAAAAATAGTGAAACCCAGCAATTTTAGGCACAACTGCTACTGGCACTGGGTGTGGCTCCTAAAAAGTCCTCAGCTCATTCACTATGTTTTCCTATAACACACCCTTTATGATCCTGAGTCAGCACATGTACTTCAGTTAAAACTTAGGCTGTCTGAAGGTCATCATTTATTTATAACCGCATATTTAATGGCCATATCAGATATGGTAGAATCTACTCCAGTTTATTTTTCTGGGCAGCAAAATTCCTGCAGTGCTTCTGAACAATCTGCTGTTGTCCATCAGTCCACAGTCTGGTTTGATGCAGTCCTCCTTTGTATCTGCTTACTGTATTTGTTCCTCCACCTCCCTCTACAATTTTTACCCGACACACTTCCTTCTAATGCTACACTGATGATTCCTTGATGTCTCAGAATGGGTCCCGCCAACCTATCCCTTCTCTTAGTCAGTATATGCCAGAAACTCCATTTCTCCCCAATTCTGATGAACACCTCCTCATTAGTTACATGGTCTACCCATCTAATCTTCATCTTTCATCTGTAGCACCACATTTCAAAAGCTACTATCATCTTTTTGCCTGAATTCCTTATCATCCACATGTCACTCCCATACAATGTTAAATTCCAGACAAATACTTTCAGAAAGAACTTCCTAACATTTAAACTAATATTGGATGTCAATAAATTTTGCTGCTTCAGAAACAATTTTCTTCCCATAGCCATTCTGCATTTTATATCTTCTTTACTTCGTCCAGCAGAAGTTATTTTGCTACCCATATAACAAAATTCACCTACTACTTTTATCGTCTCGTTACCTAATCTAATTGTGTCAGCATCGCCTGATATTCTGACACTACATGCTATTACATTTGTTTTGTGTTTGTAAATGTTCATCTTATACCCTCCTTTCAAGATCCGGTCCATTATATTCAATTGCTCTTCCAGGTCCTTCGCTCGCTCTGATAGAAATACCATTTCATTGGCAAACCATGAAGTTTTTATTTCATCTCCCTGAACTTTATTTCCCTCTCCAAATGTCTTCATGCATTCCTTCACAACTTGTTCAATGTACAAATTGAACAGCATGAGGGAAAGGCTACAATCCTGTTGTACTCCCTTCCCAACCACTGCGAACCTTTCATGCCCTTCGACTCTAATAACTGCTGTCTGGTTTTTGTAAACTCTTTGCTCCCTATATTTTACCCCTGCTACCTTCAGAATTTGAAAGAGTGTATTCTAATCAACATTGTCAGAAGCTTTCTCCAGATCTGCAAATGCTAAAAATGTAGGCATGCCTTTACTTAATCTAACTTCTAAGATAAGTCGTGATGTATTGCCTCCCATGATCCTACATTTCTGCTAATTCCAAACAGATCTCGTTACCAAGGTCGGTTCCACCTGTTTTTCCATTCATCTGTTATGAGATTATTACAATCAGCACTATTTTTGTATTTTCATAAGGTTAAAGGAATTCCATCATCTAACAAAGGAGTTTTTCTATATTGGTTTTCTATGATCCAACCACATAATTGGTAAATTTGTTACTTCATTTTGAATATGTAAATTTGTTGCATAGTCTATTTTTTTTTTTTTTTTTTTTTTTTTTTTTTTTTTTTTTTTTTTTTTTTTTTTTTTCCAATTCCATTAATAGTTGTCATTTGTCACCTTCACTGTGGTGGAGTTGTACAGGGTGTCCGAAAAGTCTTTCCCTGTTTACATAAATTGATAACTCAGGCTAGAAGTAAGATGCAAATATGAAACTGGTGTCTAATTGTTTGCAAACTTTCAAAGTTTTTTCACACATCAGTAAACTTCCACATGAGCACTGTAGCATTTCTGCTTTCTAAATAAAAGTATACCACCGAACATGTATGATATCACATTTTCGCATTCAGTTTGAAATACTATTAACACTATTAGTAAACCACATTTGGCTGTCCTTTTTTATGTAATTTTCAATTTTAATATTTTCGTAAATAATAACTACAAACACTAAAAATGCATTACATTTAGTTACGGAAATTGCCGAGCCTATAAAGACACTTATTTGTATAAAAGCAACACTACTACATGTTATAACTATTGCACAACATTATTACATGCTTCCTTTTTGTTTAAATAAATTAGGGCAGACCATGTTTTATGTATCACTGGATCTGAAATTAAATACTGATCATTTTTCACACACTAAAATTAATAATCCATTTGGTACTAAGGAACTATCTTTAAAATATACAAAACTACGACAACTTTATACAAATCCGCATTTATAAAAAATTAGTCCAGAAATGGAAATACATTAAAATTCCATGTCTCAATAATAGTACACCTACACAATATTGCCAAAACAGATATGTGTGCTCTTCAAAAACACAAATAATGTAAATAACTTGAACAAATTTAACATGAGGCAAAACACAACTTTTAATTTTGCGTATACTATTAAATACAATTTTCATAAAACACATACACTCATTGAAATAAGTAGTTAAAGCCTAAATGTAATATTTTAATTTAGGTATTTTGGCTTATTTCAAGTATTATTGTATTATTTATTTAATATCTGAAAAATATTGTTATTAGCCTTATTACGCGGTTATGCGGAAAAGGTTTGAGTGGAAGCCATGTTTTGGCACTCGGTTCATAGTTTCAAACCTGTAAACATCTCTGTTACCTGCTGCTGGATTTTTAGACATTGTGCAACAATGGCAATAAAATATTTGTTCAGAAAAGTTAAAATAAGTGAGTTCATCATTTAATGTTGACCACCATTTCATTTAAGTGAATGTAGCTCCAAAATAAACCTGGATCAACGGACTTCAACTACAACGCAGACTGGCCATCTGATACGAACATCTAACCCAAGCTAAAATTTTTGTTTTTTGTTTTATAATTTGTACCCCACCATCCCCCAGCGTCCTGTTAATAGAACTTTGGCTTGCAATATCGAATAAATTTATCTGGAGCATCTTGGGATTGGCAACTAGAGGGATTTGTCGCACTTGGTGCCATTATGAGCAGGATACGGATTACATTCACTAGTGACTTTTATGTTACAGGGAAAGTAATATTTGATGAACCAGCAGTGATGTGGAAAAAAAAGTAATTCCAACATAAAAACAAAGAAGAGAAATATACTAAATTGAAATGGTGCATGAAAAAATGGAATGGTAGAAGATGGGTATAATGTGAAGAACCGGATACCAGCGTCACCACATCCCTGCGGAAAGTTAAGTACCTTTCAAATAACTTTTGTAGACTGTGTTGGTGTATTGTGGATTGCTTCTTGGTGTAATAATAGTACTTAAGTACATTATTAAAATGAATAAAGAAAGTGAATACACAGAATTATATGACAATACATTAGACTTGAATGTTGACAGTGAGCTAGGTGCATCAAACATTGTAGGTTCTACCCCGTTACCTAGTGCTCAAGTAGGCTTTGATTTTCTTGCTCAATTAATTATTAAATCACATGCTAAAAATCAACAACAGTTTTCAGTGTTGATGGCAGAATCTAAACAACAGTTTTCAATGATGATTGATTGGCTCTCAAAACTAAGTCATTCTAATGCAGAAATTATAAATTCAAAACTAGATGATAAATTGAGTGAGGAAGTCAAACATTCAGATACCCAGTTAGATACTCATCTTAGTGATGTGGAAAGTGAAGTGTCTGTGGCATTTACCAATGTATCAAACAGTGAGAAAGTAAAAGCTGTTGGTGACAAAGTTTCTGTTTCCATAGATCAGATTCAGAACCATAGGGATGAATGTGAGGAAAAGTTTATTGAGATAGAGGAGAGTTGCATAACGATCTTAATAAGTTTTGTAAAGAAACCAATACTCACATCAATGACATTAACAATAAAATTGAAATATCTGATTCTACAAAGGAACAATGAACCCATTTAGATTCAAATGTAAACAATTTGCAAAAATATTTCACAGAAGTGTAGGCTGATGTGCAGCAACTTGAAGAAAGCTCACATTCAGAAACTTTAGTAGATTCAAGCTATAATAATTTAAGTAGTTTTTTGAAACAATATGTCCTAAGTTTTTGTACAGTCACCATTAAGTTATTTGGCTCATTTTATATGTACAAAACATTTTTGACCATATTGTACAATTGTTTGAATTTTCAAGTGGTCAATTTTATTCAGTGTTATAGTCCAATTATTCTAAAGTTGTAAATAACAAGAGAAACCAATGCCAATTTCACATGGCTTCCTCTGTACAGGGATTCGCATATACCCACCTGGCGAAGCTCAGAATCATTTACATATTGAATTAAATTCAGAGCCTGAATGCCCTGTGTTCAGTTGTTGGCAAGTGTTTCATCCTTTATTATGATGAAGGCTGAAACAAGTGTGCCCACAGCTTAACACAGGGCATTTATGTTCTAAATTCTCTGTTTTTTTAATGTTTTAAATTTTGTGTTATATTTAAGAAATTTACACTGTTCAATGTGACTGAATCATTGTAATATTTTTGTGATCATAGGCATTTGAAAATGACAGCATAGTGTGCAGAAACTAATAGTGCATTGGTAGTTAGATGGAAGTAAATTAAAAAGTGTTAATCTAAGAAGCCCTGGAACATATTTTAAATATTGTTGAAACGAGATAGAATGGCTGGCCAGTACTTATCTTTGTGCTGTACCGCCGATAGTAACACAAATGAAGAAACAGAAAAAAGGGGACAAAAAGGACAAGCTTTCGGAACACAGTTCCTTCGTCAGGTGGGAGAGAAGGGAAGAAGAAAGGATGGGACGAAGGAACTGTGTTCAGAAAGCTTGTCCTTTTTGCCCCCTTTTTTCTGTTTCTTCATTTGTGTTACTATCAGCAGTACAGCACAGAGGTAAGTACTGGCCAGCCATTCTATCTCGTTTCAACAATATTTATCATCTCTGAGGAGAATTTTCATCATTAATCAAATATTACTAGAACATATTTTGTGTGTTTCTTATAGCAGTTATATGTGACAATAACTTGTGTGTGTGTGTGTGTGTGTGTGTGTGTGTGTGTGTGTGTGTTAAAATTAGTCTGACAAAGCCCTTAAGGACATGTTCATCCTCCTCAGGCTTGTGCCCCCAGAAACATTTCTGTATCTGCCACTGGGTAATAGGACCATTGAGTTTGTTGACTGACTTTTGGCATGCAATGTATATGACCTTGGCCTAGTAAAAGACCAGTTACATACCTGTTCTCATATATTGCTTCTCAGACTGTTTTTGTGAATTTTGCTATTGCATATTATGTGTCTCTGCCAGGCCTGAAACCATATTGGTCATTGCAGAGGAGGTTGAATTTATTTAGGTAGCTTATAAGCCTATTCTTCATTATCATCTCTATTACTTTGAAAAAAGGATGGCAATAGAGCTATTGGACTGTAGTTCTCAATGTTTTCTACATCACCTTCCTTGTAAGCTGACAAAAATTTTACATGCTTCAGCTAGTCAGGAAAGCAACAAGTTTTGAAGGATCCATTTATGATTTCTGTCAGTGAAGCTTTGATACTATTATTGCATTTTTTCAACACACACAATGGGATTTCATCCATATCTGCTGAGGTTTTGTTCTTTAATCATCTTACAACATCACATACTTCCTCCTTGGTGGCTGGAAACACTAGCTATATGCTTCTGTGTTGGTTGATTGCCATTTTTTGAATTATTTTTTTCTTTTTTTTTCTTTTTTGTAGTGCAGGTGAAGTAGGTAGTCACATAATTTGCTAAATTTTTTGTATTACTTCCTACATTTTCCTTGTTATTGATGTTTGTATTTCTGCTTCACATTTCTTGTTTCACTACAGCCCATGTAATTAACATATGAGGGTAAATTAATGTGTACAATTTCATTTTCATTACACCAGTGCTGTGTGATGCAGACAACCATGCTGTCTATGAATTATAACTCTACTTCCAGTTGCTGCATGTTGTTTTTTACACTCTGCATATTTTGGCAGAGCAATGTTGGATATTTATTGTTATTTATCTTGGTGGTTTCTTTTCTCATACCTGCAGTTCATAAATTATTCAGATGGGAAGGAGATATTCTTTTCCACCTCCTTGCTGCTCCATGGGTAGTTGTTTCAATATCTTCTGCTGCTCCTATTACTTTTGAGATTATTTATGTTTCTGTCTTATGTGATACTGCTGTAGACACAGATGTTGTTTTTGGAGTTTCTTCTTCCACATTTGGTGTTTGTTCTACTGCTCCCGGTAATATTTTTGTTGGTGCTAATACTTGTGATGAGATGGCATATGGCATCTCCATTATGTGATGGTATAATAATAGGTATTTGTGTGTTTGTGTGTGTGTGTGTGTGTGTGTGTGTGTGTGTGTGTGTGTGTGTGTATGTTGTGATGAGACTACTCTCATCTCAATGTTATCGTACTATACCGTCTGCGTCGGACCTGGAATCATGTGGTTTAATAGTGATATATGTTGTGTGTGAAGTTAGTTACAAACGAAATAGGCAGCCTAGGAATCAGTGTAGGACAGTGTCTCGGTGATACTGTGATTAGTTAACAAGTGATATATTTCATTAATTAAGAGATTAGCATATGAGGTTTCCAGACAGTTCTATAAACAATAGTTTCATCATTGTACATCATTTAAATAACTATTCAGACAAATTGTAGAAACTTTTGTAAAACAAAAAGACATGAAAATAAATAGCATTGTATATATGTTAGGCTCATAAACAAGTTGTATTGATCAGCTAATTGTGTTAATTAATGTAATAGTCAAAATTTCAATATTGTGATTCTTTGTATATATTGACTGACATGAGATTTTGAACCTATTTTCAGAATTCCCAAGATATTTGATAGTTCAATATATGTTAGGAACATGTATGATGTACTCATTAACTAATTAATTGACATTTAACATTGCTGTTTGCTGTCAAAGAAAAAGGACCGCGATTAAAACTTAAAAAGATATACGCCATCTAAAATTATTGTATGTATAGTTTTCATTCTATATTGTGATTATTTTTGTGTTTTACTGTTGTGTTCATTAATTGTAAATTAGTATATTCAATTGCTATGAACAATGCATAATGTAATGTCATTATTGTCAATGTTATATATTTGCCTCACTGCCTTGCGTGGGGGAGTTCGAGTTTTGGCGTTTGTAATGTGCTTTGGAATCTATGTCAGTCTGCGTTTTAAAGTGGAAGTACTATCAGCTAAGTTCTGTTGCATTGTGTATGTTATGAAGTTGTAATGTTTTGGTGGAATAAGAAACAGTTTGATTGGAAATTAAATAATAAGTGAAAAATTGTACCTACAAGTATTTATTTCTACCATGACACCCCAGGTGAATAATTTTGCAGCGAGCAGCAATTTTTAAATCTACCACTTTCTATAAAATATTTATTATTCCTCCTGAAATACCCTATATAGCATAATATACTTAATGCAACTCAAGGGAAGATGTAGGTACACTCCTGACCATTAAAATTGCTGCACCATGAAGATGATGTGCTAAAGACGTGAAATTTAACCGACAGGAAGAAGATGCTGTGATATGCAAATGATTTGCTTTCCAGAGCATTCACACAAGGTTGGCGCTGGTGGTGACACCTACAACGTGCTGACATGAGGATAGTTTCCAACCGGTTTCTCAAACACAAACAGCAGCTGACTGGTGTTGCCTGGTGAAACATTGTTGTGATGCTTCGTGTAAGGAGGAGAAATGCATACCATCACGTTTCTGACTTTAATGAAGCCCGGATTGTAGCCTATCGTGATTGCAGTTTATCATATCATGACATTGCTGCTCGCATTGGCCATGATCCAATGACTGTTAGCAGAATATCAAATCGGTGGGTTCAGGAGGGCAATATGGAACGCCGCTCTGGATCCAAACAGCATCATATCACTAGCAGTCAAGATGACAGGCATCTTATCCGTATGGCTGTAATGGATCGTGCAGCCAAGTCTCGATCCCTGGATCTACAGATGGGGACGTTTGCAAGACAACAATCATCTGCATGTACAGTTTGATGACGTTTGCAGCAGCATGGACTATCAGCTCGGAGACCATGGCTGCGGTTACCCTTGACACTGAATCACAGATGGTGTACGCTATGATGAATATGGGTGCATGAATCGCAAAACATCATTTTTTTGGATGAATCCAGGTTCTGTTTACAGCATCATGATGTTCACATCCATGTTTGTCGACATTGCAGTGAACACACATTGGAAGCGTGTATTCGTCATCGCCATACTGGCGTATCACCCGCCATGGTGGTATGAGGTGCCATTGCTTACACTTCTCGGTCACTTCTTGTTCACTTCAACGGCACTTTGAACATTGGCCATTACGTTTCAGATGTGTTATGACCTGTGGCTCTACCCTCCATTCGATCCCTGCGAAACCCTACATTTCAGCACGATAATGCACAACCACATGTTGCAAGTCCTGTATGGGCCTTTCTGGATAAGGAAAATGTTCAACTGCTGCCCTGGCCAGCACATTCTCCAGATCTCTCACAAACTGAAAACGTCTGGTCAATGGTGGCCAAACAACTGGCTCGTCACAGTACACCAGTCACTACTCTTGATGACATGTAGTATTGTGTTAAAGCTGCTTGGGCATCTGTACCTGTGCATGTCATCCGAGCTCTGTTTGACTCAATGCGCAGGCCGTTATTACAGACAGAGGTGGTTGTTCTGGGTACTTTATCTATGCATCCTGAATTCTCAGAATCTATGCACCCAAACTGCATGAAAATGTAATCACATGTCAGTTCTAGTGTAATATATTTGTCCAATGCATTTCTTCTTCATGTAGCAATTTTAATGGCCAGTAGTGTATATATAATACCCGGACAACAGTTTGTCCATCATTCATAAGCTGCCCAGAATGTTTTCCACTGTCAGTAAAACAAAGCCAAAGACAGCTAGAAGAATGATGGAATGTAACAATTAACTTTATTTTTCAACTTAAAGAGACTCAAATTATGCAATAAAATACAGGAAGCAGAAATAAAAATAAATCAGCACTGGATTAGTCCATAGTCATTAAGACAAATAATACATTGAGATGGCACCAGCATATTGTTGTTGTTGTCATTGTCTTTAGAGCAGCTCTCCACCTTACTCCGTCCTGTTTATTTAGATCATCCTCATTATATCCTCATAAAAACAGCAATCCATGTCCATTAGATTAGATTAGATTAGATTATTTATTTGTTCCGTAGATCCATATTGAGGGGATCCTCGTGGATGTGGAACATGTCAAGAAACAAAATTTACAAGTTGAATAACAGATAATACTGATAATATAAATACAAATACATACACTTATAAATACAGATACATAATTTTTAAGGTTTTTTTTTTTTTTTTTTTTTTTTTTTTTTTTTTTTTTTTTTTTTTTTTTTTTGCTGATAATATAATAATACTAATATAGTATGAGTGCATGCATCATTTGGTACAATTTATAAATTCACTAATGGAGTAGAAGGAGTTGGCCACTAGAAAGTTTTTTAGGTTCCTCTTAAACTGATCTTTATTTGTAGCTAAATTTTTTATACTTGATGGTAAATTATTGAAAATGTGTGTTCCTGAGTAGTGGACCCCTTTTTGAACTAAAGTAAGTGCTTTTAAATCCTTGTGTAGATCATTTTTATTTCTAGTATTGTATGCATGAACTGAGCTGTTTGTTGGGAAAAGGGATATATTATTTATGACAAATTTCATTAAGGAATAAATATACTGAGAGGCAGTAGTTAATATACCCAGTTCTTTGAAGAGGCTTCTACAAGACGTCCGTGAATTTACTCCACAAATAATACGTATTATACGTTTTTGGACTCTGAAGACTTTTGACTGACTTGAAGAGTTACCCCAAAATATTATACCATATGACATTAAGGAATGAAAGTAAGCAAAGTATGCAAGCTTTGTTATTTTTATGTCTCCTATGTCTGATAACACTCGTATTGAAAATACAGATGTGTTGAGTTGTTTCTGCAGTTCTGTGGTGTGCTCCTCCCAACTAAATTTATTATCAAGCTGTAATCCCAGGAATTTAATACTGTCAACCTCTTCTATCTGCTCTTCTTCATACTTAATGCATATGCTGTCAGGAAATCTCTTACATGTTCTGAACTGCAAGTAGTGCGTCTTTTCAAAGTTTAATGACAATGAGTTGGCTTTAAACCATTTATTAATGTTCATGAAAATATCATTAGCAGACTTTTCTATCACTATACTTGACGTACTCTTTATTGCAATACTTGTATCATCTGCAAACAAAACGAACTCTGCTTCTGGTAGTGTAACTGATGAGAGATCATAAATGTACACAAGAAAAAGCAATGGCCCTAAGATGGATCCTTGTGGGACACCACATGTAATTTCTTCCCAATCCGATGATGACTGTTGGCCTAATTCACTAGTCACTTGCACTGACACCCTTTGTTTCCTGTTAGTGAGGTACGACTTGAACCATTTTGCAGCATTTCCCGTGACCCCATAGAATTCTAATTTACTTAAAAGGATGTTATGGTTCACACAATCAAATGCCTTTGACAAATCACAGAAAATACCTGCTGCTTGCAATTTATTATCTAATGAATTAAGTACATTCTCACTGAAAGTGTAAATAGCCTTCTCAATATCGGAACCTTTCAGAAATCCAAACTGTGTTCTAGACAATATGCCATTTGCGGTTAAGTGGTTGAGAAGCTGCTTGTACATTACCTTTTCTATAATTTTTGAGAATGCTGGCAAAAGTGAAATGGGTCTGTAGTTTGATGGTATCTCTTTATCCCCCTTCTTGAAGAGAGGTTTAACATCTGCATATTTTAGCCAATCAGGAAATGTTCCCGTTATAACAGACTGGTTACACAAATAACTTAAGATTGTGCTAAGTTCACAAGAATCTCCTTACTATATTCATCTCTTGGTGTCCCTCTCAGATTTTTAGCCTAGACACTTCCTTCCAATGATAAATTCATGATCCCTTGATATGTAAGATTCTGTCCTGGCAATTGACCACATTTTTTAGTCAAGGTATACCAGACATTTCTTGTCTCTCCAATTCTGTCCAGTACCTCCTTATTAGTAACATGATTATCCACCCAATCTTTAGTATCTTTCTGTCTGAACTTCCACCTTCCACTCCTGTACAATGCAATATTACAGATAAATGCCTTCAGTAAAGATTTCCTAACACTTAAATTAATATTTCATGTTAACAAATTTCTCTTTTATAGAAACACTTTTCTTCCCAATGTCATTCTGCATTTTATAACATCTGCACTGCAACCATCATACATTATTATACTGTCCAAGTAACAAAACACATCTACCACCTTCATTGCCTTATTACCTAAAAAACATACAGTGAAACAAGTGATTTTCCACCTCTAGTGAACAACAGCATGAAAACATGACAAACAAACAATACCAGTCCATAAAATGGTCCACACATACATATAAAAAGAGTAACATGCAGCGAAAGTGATATGTTCTGCAAAAAAACATACAGTGAAACAAGTGATTTTTTGCCTCTAGTGAACAACAGAGTGAAAACATGAAAAACAGACAATACCAGTCTGAAAACTTGCCAACACACATATTAAGACCTGGGGGGAATAACGATGAATGTCACATTTTAATAAAAACAAGATATTTGAATTTTAAAGTTTGATACACTTTATTACCTATGAGTGACATAACAAGAAGACAGTATTTGCTGTAAGTAAACCTCAAGGTCTTAACAATATAGTGAATGAGTTTCAAGAATGTCTGACCCGTAACAATGGAGAAATTACAAAAATGAGATCACAATGACAAAACAAAAGCTGGAAGAATTATGAATGTATTCCACATTGTTCACACATAACTTTCATTTTACACCACTGAACTCATAAGTCCTTAAAACACAAGTATCATAATTTAACACTGATGCATAAAACCACAGTTTAAGTAGTGCATTCACACATAGTGCTGAATTTCCATATAAAGTCTTTTGATTCCTCTGTTGATAAATGTGCAGACAGTTCCTGGAAACCAATACCCAGAAAGTTTGTACAATTTTTGTTGCATTATTAGTATTGGTAGTACTAGTACTAATAATTGTAGTTACTACAAGTCTATAAAATATGCAGCAGAAATAGCTGCTAATCTTTCCATTTTAGGAACAGAATGGGCAAGTTCGTCCAGAAGGCTGGCCCCAGTAGTGAAAAGTCTTGTTCTGGGAAACTTGAACTCTACTTTTGCACCTCTGTGATTACCACTGTCTCCACCATATCCTTTCTTCCAGGAGTGCTAGTCTTGTATGGTTCACAGGGGAGCTTCTGTGAAGTTTGGAAAGTAGGAGGCGAGGTACTGGCGGAAGTAAAGTTGTGAGGCAGCATCGTGAGTCGTGTCGGGATAGCACAGTTGGTAGTGCGCTTGCTCACAAAAGGCAAAGGTCCCAGGTTTGAGTCCCGGTTCCGGCACTCAATTTTAATCTGCCAGGAAGTTTTCAACAGTAGTGACAGGTTAAAGCCTTGTCTTACCGTTGAAACTACCTTGAACCATGAGCTTAATTTCCCGTCTACTCTAACTGCTGCCTGACAGTCTATGTAAAGCCCTTTAACTGCCTGCAGAAGTTTGCCTCCTATACCATAATCTTGTAGAACTGACAGTAGCTTCCTCCTAGGAACACGGCCATAAGCCTTTTCTATATCTATGAAACATAGATACAATTCCCTGTTTCACTCATAGCACTTTTCCATTACCTGCCGTAAGCTAAAGATCTGGTCCTGACAGCTTCTAAGAGGCCTAAACCCACATTGATTTTCATCTAACTTGTCCTCAATTTATACTCGCACTCTCCTTTCAACAATACCTGAGAATATTTTGCCTACAATGCTGATTAAAGAGATACCTCGATAGTTGTAGCAATCTTTTCTGTTTCCATGTTTGAATATTGGCGTGATTACCGCTTTTGTCTAGTCAGACGGAACTTGTCCTGATTCCCACGCCTTCTCAATTATCCTGTGTAACCATTTTAGACCTGATATTCCACTGTATTTGATGAATTCCGGCCTAATTTCATCCACCCCAGCCGCTTTATTGCACTGTAATCTACTGACCATTTTCTCCACTTCCTCAAATGAGATCCTGTTTCCATCGTCATTCCTATCCCATTCTACCTGAAAATCTGACACATCATTGAAATGTTTCACCTAAATTGAGCAATTCTTCAAAATATTCCCTCCATCTGCTCAAGGCATCAACAGGACTGACTAGCAGCTTTCCTGACCTGTCCAAAATACTTGTTAATTCCTTCTTTCTTTCCTTTCGAAGGTTGCTAATTACACTCCAAAATGGTTTTCCCGCGGCTTGACCCAGAGTTTCTAGCTTATTTCCAAAGTCTTCCCATGATTTCTGCTTGGAATCTGGCTTTGTTTGTTTCTTCAACGTAAATTTCTCTGTCTGCCTGATTTCTATTATGTAGTCATTTTTGAAATGCCTTCTTTTTCTTTTTACATGCTGCCTTGACTGTGTCATTTCACCAAGCTGTCTGCTTCTTCCTGCCTTTACACACTACTGTTCGAAGACATTCTCTAGCTTCTTCTAGTAGTGTGTCCCTGTACCTTGACCATTCCTCTTCCAGTGACTGTAAATCATTACATTCAAGTAACTGGTACCTTTCCGAGATCATTGTTATATATTTGTGCCTAATTTCCTTGTCTTGAAGCTTCTCCACTCTTATCCTTCTACACATGGACCTGACTTTCTGCTCTTTTGGCCTCACAAAAACAATTTCACTGCAGATTAAATAATGATCAGTATCATCTACTAATTCTATTGTCTCATTACCTAATCTAATTCCTTCAGCATTGCCAGATTTTCTAACACTAAATTCCGTTACTCTTGTTAATGTTCATCTTATACTTTCCTTTTAAGGAATTGTCCATTCCATTTCTCTTCCAGGTCCTTTGCTGTCTCTGACAGAATTATTATGTCATCAGCAAACCACAAGATTTTTGTTCCCTCTCCCTGAACTTTAATTCCCTCTCCAAATTTCTCCTTGTGTTCCTTCACGGCTTGCTCAATGTACATATTGAACAACATTGGGAAAAGGCTACAACCCTGTCTTACTCCCTTCCCAACCACTATGACCCTTTCAATCCCACTGACCCTAATAACTGCTGTCTGGTTTTTGTACAAGTTGAATATAACTCTTTCCTTGCTGTATCCTAGGAAATTTTCCTCTACACATGACAATAAACAGATTGGCATATGAGTATGTCATGCAGTGACCCGTGGCTGTGCCACAGATTTGATTGTATACTTTTCCTTCAAAGGAAAAAGTAGTAGTTTATTAGGATATAGTTAATACAATGTATCAGGAAGGACAATTCAAGAGTTAGTGCTCAAGAGCAAGTAGACAATTGACATAAGGGATGTTGATATTGGGTAAGTGGTGTCAACAGTGACAAGTTAGGATGCAGGATATAAAGAAGTCAATGAAGGAAATGGTTGGCATCTTTTCTGTGAGAGGTTAGTTTTCAAGTAATTGGTTGGCAGTGTTGCTCAATGAGTGTCAAAATTCTTTTAGTGGGACCCAACAATGAACTATGATTGGGTGTCCAGAATCATTTAGTTTTGGGATTTTGGTATTTATGTAGAAGGTGTGTGTGTTTGGGGTGGGGGGTAGGATCAGGTATGGTGTTGTTGGAGTGAGGTGGGGATGGATTTGGGCAAGAGGTTCTGGAAAGCTGCAATATTAATTCAGAAAGATTGGTGGTCTTGTTGGACTTTTTGGAATGGTAATTCTCAACTTGCAGGTGGAAGAGTCAGACAACTGCAGGAGGCCATCTGTTGGGTAGTCATTGTGATTCGTGACAACAGTGGTAAAATCTTTGCCTGCAGGTAATATGAATAGGTCAGAATCCATTCTGAAGTTATGTATGGCTGTCCTTTCATGTGCTGAAATGCTGATATTCTTAAAGGACTTAGGAAAGTATGGTAAGATCAGGTTGGGGACTGAAGAAATCCTATCAGGTGACTGGAGGAGGATAGTTGAGATGATAGAGGATCACAATTGGGTGGTGGTTGCGAAATGGAAGACGCCATTCAGAGTATGAAACTGAATAAGGGCGCTGGAACTGATGGCCTTAGAACGGAGCAGATAAAACATTTTGGGCCCAAAGTTCGAAACTGGTTATTGCAAATGATTAATGCCTGTATTAAGGAGCTTAAGATCCCAAAACTATGGCGGCAGGCGAAGATGGTGGCCTTACTAAAACCTGGCAAGGAGATATCGGATCCTAAAAGTTACAGACCAGTGTCACTTCTATACCATCTCTACAAGATGCTGGAGCGGATGATTCTTAACCGTGTGGTTCAAATAATTGATGGAAAGATCATAAAGGAACAAGCCGGTTTTAGACCAGGAAGATCTTGTTGTGAGCAAATACTCAATTTAACGCAGCACATAGAAGATGGCTTTGAAAGAAAATTAATAACTGGAGCAGCTTTCATCGATCTTACTGCTGCGTATGACACGGTAAACCACAGAAAGCTATTTTGCAAATTGTATCACCTCACAGGGGACTGTAGGCTGACAATGGTTATTGGTAGCCTTCTGCAGAATCGAAGATTTTATGTATCTCTAAATGGCAAGAACAGCAGATGGCGGCTGCATAAGAATGGCTTACCACAAGGAAGTGTACTTTCTCCGATCTTGTATAATGTGTACACTAATGACCAACCTAACCCCCAAGATACACGATTGTTCATATATGCTGATGACACAGCTGTGGCTGTCCAGGGATCCAGTTTTGATGAAGTATCCCAAAAACTATCCAGTGGTCTTGAAGAACTTGCTCAATCACCTAAAGCCAAACCCTTGTAAAACACAAGTATGTGCTTTCCATTGACGCAATAGAGATGCTGGTGTTGATCTTGACGTTACGTGGCAGGGTAAGAAGCTAGATCATTGTCCAACACCTAAATACCTTGGGGTTACACTTAACAGAACGCTCTCCTTCAAACAACATTGCCGAAATACAAAGGCCAAAGTTTGCTCCAGAAATAACATCATCAGCAGGCTGACAAACTATGAATGGGGAGCTCAACCATCAGTACTGAGAACATCAGCACTTGCTCTATGTGTCTCAGCAGCAGAATATGCAGCACCAGTATGGGATGCATCCGCCCACACAAAACAGGTTGATGTAAGTGTCAATGAGATTATGTGCATTATTACGGGCTGTCTCAGACCCACACCAACAGGTAATATGTACCTCCTTGCTGAAATTGCCCCACCCGGGATAAGAAGGCAGGTGGCAGCAGACGCTGAGAGAACAAAGAAAGAGAGTGATTACCGACACCCATTGAATGGGCACGTCAGTCAGGCTCAGAGGCTCAAATCTAGAAACAGCTTCATCGCAAGAACTAAGATCCTTGACGGTTCGCAGGAAGATAACAGAGTCTGTAAATGGAAGAATGAACAAACCGGACTGCCAATAATGCCAAAAGAGGAAATGTCACCTGGAAACAGACTTCCCTATACAGTTTGAACACTAAACAGGATGAGGGCTGGTGTACGCAGATGTAAAACTAATCTGCGCAGGTGGGGCCTGCTGACTAACGATGACGATGCTCTTTGTAATTGCGGAAAGGTTCAGGATGAGGCACATCTGCTTACGTGCCGACTATTGCCGGAGCCCTGCAGTTTCAGTGACCTGCTGCAAGCCAATGACAAAGCCGTGGCGGTGGCTAACTATTGGAAAAACAAAACTTGATCTGGACACAGAAATGAATGAATGAATGAATGACAATTGTGTGGTGGTTGTGAAATGAGAGAAGACAGGTTCAGCGTTGGGTTTATGTTGGCTTTGGTTGGAAGGATGGTGGCATGGTTAAATATGGTTTTAGGATTGAAGGTGAGATCTTTTTCTAGATGATTGCCACTCATCTAGTTACTGTACATTCCATCAGGCAGTGCTGATAACAATGGCAGCTGGAGACTACAGTGTGTGTGTGTATGAATGTATGTGTGTTTCTTTCTGATGGAGGCTGTGGCTGGAACCTAAGTTTTATGTATGACTGTCTTTCTCTCTGTCTGCCCATGGCTTTACATTGAGTTACAATCTATCAAATGTTCAAATGTTTGTACAGCTTATGGGACTTAACTACGGGGTCATCAGTTCCTAAATTTACAAACTACTTATGAACTAGGATGGCACAAATATCCATGCCCAAGGGGGGATTCGAACCTCCGACCGTAGTGGCCATGCAGACCGTGACTGAAGCGCCTCAGTCCCCTCGGCCACCGCGGCCGGCAACAATCTATCCTCTTTATTGTTTATTGATATTCCACCTTGGACCTTAAAAAATGAAAGAATTTATTGTTAGCCACAACTACTTTTTTTTTTTTTTTTTTTTTTTTTTTTTTTTTTTTTTTTTTTTTTTTTTTTTAAAGTAGTAGTTCTTGACTTCACAGTAAAAGTTTAGGGCATTCAGTAGTTAAGAAAATACATTTTTTCTGAGCAATTTTCGTATAAAATATTTGGAATTTTGTTTGGTATATCTTTGAATTAAATGCTTCATCTAAAATAGTTTCATAATTTCTTATATGTGGTAGTCCTGTAACTAACCTTCCAATGTCATCTGTAATGGAGTTGCATTAGAAACAGAACAGTTGTAGAGTTCTTTTGGTGGGAAACCAAAGCATCACAGACACTCAAAAGCTCTTGTAAAATGTGTGTGTAAACCTGGAAGTGGAAAAAGTGCCTTTGGATGGAGTATATCCCATCAACACGCCATGGTATTAAAAAAAAACCCTTGCTATAGGGACCAATGACCTCAGCAGTTTGGTCAATTACAAAAAAGATTATTAAAAAAACTGTCTCATCTCCTGCATGATGACTAGCTGTACACAACTGCAGTTATGATGGATCACAGTGAAATGCCAACTTCACATCTCTGCTGGGTGTGCTGGCACACTTGTCCACCAGTTGGAGTAGTCACAGGCTGGTTTCTGAACACCTCAATGAAGACCATAAAGAGCAACAAATGGTAATACATGCCAATTTGCTCATTGTAGGGCAAATCATGTCAGTTTTTGTCAAATATTGTCACATGCAATGAAACAATTAACAGAGTCCATTGGAGTAGTGATATGCAGGCATGCAGCTGCCCCCTCGCCCCCCTCCCCCCCTCCCAATTAATTTAGTGTAAGGCTATACCACTGATTAGAGATTACGTTGAAAAACTTTTTTTTTTTTTTTTTTTTTTTTTTAGTCAAAAGATTGGGGAACCACTTACCTGTTTTAAGAAAGTAAGTGAATGAGGTCTGTACACAAGAACATAAATGCTTTATTGAAGCCTTCATGGATTGAAATTACTCTTACATGCTTATCTAGAAACAGATATATTGTGCCTTACCTCTCCAGTCACCTAACCCATTGTCCAGCCAAGAAAACAGGTACTCCTCTTTTTGTCAGTAGCACCCAGGCATGGAGCAAATGAATCACATTCTCAATCAGAATATCAACTACCTGTCACCATATCCCGATACGAGGAATATCCTCCCTTTTGTTCTCCTTGACCCTCCCACATTGGTATTCCACTACTGCCCCAACATGCACAGCTAAAATCACTTCAGTCACATATATCCTCTCATTACCACCTACTTTAGGCATGTCAAAGGCATCTACTACCCAATCAAAGGCAGAATGACCAGTGAAAGAAACAGCCACGGAAACTGAATGCAAGCATGTTGGCAAGTAGTTAGTTCCCTGCCGGACAGTGTAGGTAATGGATGCTGTTGTCTGACAGAACTGGCAAAAGTGCACAGTGCAACCAAACATGTGCATGCACAGAGTAAAGCTCACATTTGACTTACTCTGATGCTCTGATCTCAAAGCTGGTGCAAGTTCCAGGAATCATCCTATTTCGGCTCGACTATAGCCTTTAATTATTGTGCCTCTCTCATTGTAGTCTTGACAAATGAGTGGCCACCATCAAATGCAGGGGCAGCTCATGCTTATATTCACTGATCAAAGTCAAACTTTAAAATAAAATTGTTTTGACTTGTGTCTTCTGTAGTCCCAGTTTATGTCATACTTCTTAAAAAAAAAAAAAAAAAAAAAAAAAAAAAAAAAAAAAAAAAAAAAAAAAAAAAAAAAACACACACACACACACAAGAAAACTGTGAATGTGTAATTGTGTATTTTGCAAATTACTGATAAAGGAGGGGAAGGAAGAAGGATTAGGAAAGAAAGGATTGACAGGGACTGCATTAGGGCATTGAAATAAAACAATGGTGACAAGTGAAAATGTGAGCCAGGCCAGGAATCGAACCAGGGTCTCCCGCTTTGGGCCAGTGGTCGCCTGAACCACTTGGCTACCTGTGCTCACCTCCTGCCCGTCACAAACTTCCACAAGTCACACGCTTTGGCTGTAGCACCCCTACCATAGGGAAGGGAAGTAACAAGAGTTTTATTATTGTATGACTCAGGCAGAGCTTTCTTAGCACCTGTAGTCGAGAACTTTTGTTACACAGCACAGGTAGGCTCCAATTATGCCTGTGGATATAATGTTACTTTTTATTACACAGATGGCTGGAATTGTGCCTGTAACTAAGAGGAATATTGTTGTTACAACATGGGAAGGCAAGAAATTACACTTGTGTCTGGAGAGAATATTTTGTACAGTACAGGTGAGATAAGGGTGTGCCTGTATATGAGAGCAGTGGTTACAGTAAACTCAAGAAGTGAGGCCACTCAATCAAAACTCTGTGTGAAAGGCAGAATTCAAGAAGTTAGAAAGAAAAAAGGTTACAGTGACTGAGGTAGGTAATATTTAGATTTTCTTAGAATAAGAGACTTGGAGCACACAGGCAGTAAGCCAACCAAAAAAGTCTAAGTAAACAACAGGGCAGTGCACAAACTGTTCATCGGGTTAGGTCAGTTATGTTCCATACAAGTTATATTAGGATTTAGCATAAACATTAGAGACTAAGTTATTACTTAAGACTGTAAACATATATGATTTCTTGTAAGGCCAATGAGAGCCTGGTTAAGTAAACTGTAATGGTGATATAGTAAGGACAGTTTACAACTCACTGCAAAGACATAGCAATGAGTTGCGATAGGCACATACAAAAGACACACACATTCAACACTGTCAGCTATTGGTCATGGCCTTCTTCAGAAAATAGAACACTCAAGCAATCACACAGGCACACAATACAGTCATACAACCATCACCTCCGGCTGCCACACTTCGAATCACGTTCCACGGCGAATCGGGGACGGGAGGTGAGGGGAGGGGAGGGGAGAGGCGATAGGAAGGTTACGTCACAGTGGTGGGGATGAGTTAGATGGGAATAACAAGATGCAGCTTAGGAATGGAGTGGGAAGGTGGGTGAGGGGAGAAAAATAAAATAAAATACACAAAATAAAATAAAATAAATTTTCAAAATGCGTGCACACTGTAAGTACACAAGACCGCATACACACACACACACACACACACACACACACACACACACACACACACACACGATTGCACATTCACGCACCACTCAAAATAGGTGAGGTTTGGGATAGAGAGGTATGAACTGTAAGGCATGGGGAAAAATAAGGAAATTATCGTAGGTTGAAGCCTGGTTGATTTTGGGATTGGAGAATGTATTGTAGGGATAACTCCCATCTGTGCAGTTCAGAAAAGCTGGTGGTGGATGGGAGGATCCAGATGGCCTGGGTTGTGAAGCAGCCATTGAAATCAAGCATGTGCTCTGCTGCATGCTGTGCCACAGGGTGGTCCACCTTGTTTTTGGCTGCACCTGGGAGTTGCTGGCAACAGCAAAGTGAAGCGAATTCCACCAACTTGCCCTGCGGACACTATAAGCAGGCTGCTTGCTTCACGGGCTTTGTAAAGAAGAGATAAAGAAACGATGCACTGATGTTAGTGTCTGCAATTATTAAATAAAGCTATTTTGTGTGTGTCTTAGGAATCACTGTCATGTTTCTGAGAACCAGCTCCCACCAGCCAATCTATCTTTACAAACCCAACCAAAGAGACTCACCAAAATATTAAACCACATAAAAGCATACCAGATACAACAAACACACTTTTAACAGAAAGGTGATTAACTAAACTGACATAAATTTAACTGAACAAGCAAGCAAGCAATCTACTTGAAAAGGTTCTGAAACATGACATAAACACAATGGTGTCCCTTAGAGCAAAAGAAAACAGGATAACAGAAGCTGAACACATCATAAAACAACATGAATGACTGAATACACCTGAATCCAATTCAAGAGCCACCCTCATGAACCACAGACATTACTGAGGTGGGTTGGCTTGCTTGCCTCAACGGTACAACAGCTGTACCGTAGGTGCAACCACAGCGAAGGGCTATCTGTGGAGAGGCCAGACAATCATGTGGTTCCTAAAGAGGGGCAGCAGCCTTTTCAGTAGTCACAGGGGCAACAGTCTGTATGATTGACTAAGCTGACCTTGTAACATCAGCTAACATGGCTTTTCCATGTAGTGCAAACAGCTGAAAGGAAGGGGAAAGGATCTTGGGCAAGATGTGTGTCGTTTCTGGGCATGATGAAAGAATATCAAAATCTTGGCGAAGGATGCAGTTTAGTTGTTCCAGTCCAGGGTAGAATTATGTGATGGGGGAGTGTTCCTTTATGGTTGTTTACTGGTGGTTGAAGGCGGATTTCAGGTGTGTGTGGATAAGTCACAGGAAATATATTTCTGGACTAGGTCTGGGGTATAGTTTCTGTCTGCGAAGGCCTTTTTGAGACCTTTAGCATAGTGAGAAAATGAGTTCTTGTCCCTGCAGATATGCCATTCACAGATGACTAGGCTGTAATGGATAGCAAGTGTCAGAGTGTAGGTACTGTTGGTGGTTGGTCAGTTCAACTTGTACAGAAGTGTTAATGGAGCCATCATGAGGTGGAGCTTAACATTCAGGAATGTAGCACAGATGGTTGAGGAAGACCAGGTGAAGTAGATGAGAGGGAAGGAGTTGTGGTTGTGAAGTAAGGAGGGTAAGATGTCCTGGCTCTAAGATCGTGAAAACATTGCCGATCAACTGAAACAGACCAAAGGTTTGGGGTTTTTGGGATGCTCGGTAAGTTTCCTCCAGACTGCCCATAAATAGGTTAGCATATGGGTGCCCATGGCTGTAACAGGACTTGTTTGTACACATCCCTCTCTGAAGAAAAGTAGTTGTTTGTTAGGATAAAATTGGTGAGGGATATGGAGAATGAGGTATTACCAGGTTTTAATTCTGAGTGACATTGTGAGAGACAGAATTTGAGTAACAATGCCATAGGCATGTGGAATGTTGGTGTATATGGAGATAGTGTGAAATGTGACAATATTCCCTCTTAATGGAAGCTTTATTTCTCATGACACTCACCAACGTCATCCCAACAAACAACTACTTTTCCTTTGAGGGGGGAAATAAAATTTACAATAAAATCTGTGGCACATCATGGCACCCTCCTATGCCCACTTGTTTATGGGTCATCTGGAGGAAATATTCCTAGCATCCCTTCCTTCAAAATGTCAACTCCTTCTCCCACATCTACTTAACCTAGTCTTCCTCAACCCACCACGGCATATTTCTGGATGTTAACCTCCACCTCACTGATGGCTCCATCCACAATTCTGTCTATATTAAATGTACCAACCACCAACAATACCTACACATGGACAGTTGCCATCCGTTCCACATCAAAAATCCCTGTCTGACATCACATCACCTATGGACAATGTATCTGCAGCGACAAGTGCTCCCTTTCCCAATATGATAAAGGTTTTACAGACATAATCTACCCACAGACCTAGTTCGCAAACAGATCTCCCATGCCTTATTCCCCACATCCCAAGTCTATCTACCACCAGTAACCAGTCACGAAAGAGTGCTCCCCTTGTCCCCCAGTACTATTCTGGACTAACAATTAAATTGCATCCTCGATAAGGTTTTGATTTTCTGTCCTCGTGCCCAAAAGTCAGAGACATCCTGCCCAAGATCCTTTCCATCCCTCCTAAAATGGTGTTACATCACCCTTCCAATCTCCATAACATCCTAGTCTATTACTATGCACCCTGAAACCCAGCCCACTGCCACAGGGATCATATATATATCCCCGTGGAAGAGCCCACTGTGAGACCTGTCTAAATCACTCACCCAGCACTTTCTACACCAGTCCCGTCACAGGCTTATCCTACCCAATCAGGGACTGTTCCACCTATAAAGGCAGATATGAAATTCAACTGTGCTGCAATCACTGCAAAGCTGTCCATTGAATGGCCACTGCCCAACTGTGGTCAAAAGTAATGTGCACCACCCTGAGGCACAACATGCAGCAGAGCATATCCTAAGGTGCAACTTGTAACAGATATCTAGTATGTACGTACATACATTCTCTGTAAGACCATGCTGTAACCATCCCCACCACTGTGACACAATCATCTTGTCCCCTTCCCCTCCAATTTGCTCCTATCCCCTCACCGCAGAGGGGAGGGGGACTGTGTATGTGTAAATTCTCTCTATTCTGAAGGAGGCAAATGGCTAATAGCTGAAGTGTTGTATGCATGTCTTTGTTATGTGCCTGTTGCAGCTCATCATATGTCTTTGCGGCGAGTTGTATTCTTATTATATTGTTTCATAATAGTACTGACTTTTCTTATTCACTTTTATTTTTCATCCTATGATTTGTTTCTTTGTTTGGAATCTTTAGTGTTGGTAATAATGTGTAATTAAAGCAGGACTGCTGTTTGGTTCAAAACACAGCAGCTTGTGTAATCACTAGCCAGTGTGAGCATATTTTCAGGTAGGCTACCCAATGATAGCAAGAAATTACAGTTTGCTTTTAGTTCTGTAACTGAAATTTTTCTTGCGGAGTTCGTTCATTGAGGTAAGCTTTAATAACCGTGAACAAAGCAATTATGATTTTAGTTCTGTTGCATGTTGGATACATAGTACATCACATATGGTTAGACTACAACATGGTATTAAACTGAGGACTGCGGAAAGCTTCTTCTGTTGCAGTTCAGTCATCAATTTCTTGAAGTTAGCTGTCAATAGAGCTATTCGCATTGCAACAATTAACTCTTGGTGGATTCTTATAACACTGGGCTACATTATAAACTGTATAAACAGCATTTATAAAGTGGCCTCTGTGTTTGTGTGTTCCCTACAGCCTAACAGTAACCTGCTGCCTATGTGGCTACTATCAAGTAATTTTAATCTGATGATAGTAAAGATCAGGAGGTAAAGGGGGATAGTGGAGAATAGGTGAATGAAGTGGTTATAATCCTTGATATGGTTTGGGAGATTGTTTCAAGGTGTGGGTCAATGAGGGCCAAAAGTCATTTGGTAAGAGCACAGTGACCAGCTACAATTTGACAGCCAGAATTATTTGGTTTGCGGATTTTGGAGCTACCCAGCACTTTTTATTTCAGTGCCATCACTGGCTTATCCTACCCATTCAGAGGCAAGGTCACCCTTGAAATGTCGTGTAATTTACCAATTGTGCTTACATCACTGCATAGCTTTTTATACTGGCCCTTAGGATGAATGGGCCTGCCAATATGTGGTCAAAAACAACATGGGCCACTCTGTGTCACAACATGCAGTATGTATGCTCAATTTCTATGGCTGCTTCACAACCTGGACTGTCTGTGTGCTCTGTGTGCTCCATAGGACTGTGCAGGATCTATTCCCAACAACTTCCTGTTCCCCCTTCCCCTCACCAAAGAGCAAGATTTGGATTTCAGTGGCTGGAGGTGCAGATTGTTGCTTTGTGAAGTATGCCTGTGTGGTAGTTTGAATGCTCTTCCTTTCCTGATGAAGACTAAGTGCAGATAGCTAATGTGTGTTTTTTGTGCACCTGCTGCAGCTTGTCATATGGCTTTGCAGTGAGTTGTAAATTATCTCCACTATATTGTTCAAATCGAACCGGAACTTCCCAGTATAATTTTCCATGTATGTTAGTTATGTTTGTAAAGTTGGGTGTCGGTGTCAGTGTTCAGTATGTAGACTGGTTTAAAGTACCTCTTCGTGTTGTCATCTGCAAGCCTCTTCATCTATGAATATGAACAACAACCTACAATCCTTTGAACCTGCTTACTGTATTCGACTCAGTCCATGCGAACTTAACCACCCCCCCCCCCCCCCCCCGTCCTTTCCCTCCCACATCCCTCCAATGCTGAAGTGAAATTTCCCCAACTTAGAAAGTGTCCTGCCAACCAGTCACTTCTTTTAATTTGGATATTCCAGAAATTTCGTCTCAATTTGTTAACCTACCCCTCTAACCTTTAATATTCTCCTCTAGCATCACTTTCAAAAGCTTATATCATCTTTTTTCTGCATCTCATTTTCTTAAAAGGCTACACTCCAGACAAATACATTGTTCAAAGTCAACAAAATTCTGTTCTTTAGAAATTTGTTTCTTTCCATAACCATTCTGCATTTTATATCTTCTCTACTTCAGCCATTGGAAGTTATTTTACTGCCCTAATAAATAACCTTATCTACTTCTTTTGTCTCGTTACTCCAGATTTTCGTAGACTACATACCATTACCTCTGTTTTTATGTTGTTAATAATCATGTTATATCCTCCTTTCAAGACACTGTCCATTCCGTTTTAGTGTTCTATAGGTCCTTTGCTGTCTTCAACAGAATTATTACATCAGTGACAAATCACAAAGTGTTTACTTCTTCTTGAACTTTTAATTACTTCTTCAAATTTCCCTTGATCACCTTCACAGCTTGCTCAATGTACAGATCAATGACATTGATAAAGGCTACAGCCCTTTTGTACTCCTTTCCAAAACACTGCCTCTCTCTCATGACCTTTCCGGTTTTTGTAAAAGTTGTATATGACCATCTGCTTCCTGTAATTTATGTCCACTACCTCCAGAATTTAAATGAGTGTATTCCAGTTAACACTGTTAAAAGATTTCTCCAGACCTATAAAACATAAACCTGTAGGTTTCCCTTTCCTTAAACTATCCTCTAAAATACACCATAATGTTAGTATTGCTACATGTATTCATAAATGTGTCTTACATCCAAGCTTCATCAATATCTGCTTTTATCAAATTTTGCTTTTGTCTGCAAATCATTTGTGTTAGTATTTTGCAACCATGACTTATTACACTGAGAGTTCTGTAATTTTCCTACTTTGTCTTCACTTGCTTTATTTGGAATTGAGATTATTGTATTCTGCTTTAAGTTGGTGGTATTTCCCCAATCTAAAAGGGGGAGTTGGAAAATAAGTTTCCCCTGTTGACTGTGGTCAGAGTTTTGTATGAAAGCATTGGATGGCTTGTTTGACATCAGCATTGTTTCCAAATCGCCTTCCTCCGAAAGTCTTCTTCAGAGCTGGAAACAGATGGAAGTCATTTGGTGCGACATCAGGACTGTATGGCAGATGGTGTAGGTGCTCCCAACCAAGAGTTGCAATATGGTTTTGCTAGGCTATCGCTGAGTGTGGTCTCTGATTGGCATCCAACAATAGAACACCAGATCTGATAATGCCAGGCCGCTTTTTCCGAATCACCTTTTTCAATTTTGACAGAGTGGCACACTGCACAGCATTGAGAGTTGCATCCTCCAAAATGACAAACAACAAAACACCTTGGGCATCCCAGAAAATGGTGAGAAGCACTTCACCTGCAGATGGAGTGCTTTTAAACTTTTTCTGGACAGGTGATTATGGATGTTTCCACTCCATGGATGCAGCCTTCGATTCAGGCATGTAATAGTGGACCTACATTTCATTCCCCATCACAATTCAAAGCAGAAAGTTACTGCCATATTCTTGGTCGATCTCTGTCCAGTGGTGTCTTGCATGTGCGCATTCACCTACTGTGTGGTCTTTTGCCCATAGCTGTTCAATACTTGTTCCATATGCAATGCTCTGACTTTGTCCTGGATGGCTTTTTGTAGCTTATAAAACTGCTTGATAAATGTATGAATGTACTTGGAAATTATGTAGAAAAAGAAAGATATGTCTTATCTTTAATTTTTCATTCTATTTTTTTCCTTTCACACACAACTCTGCCAACAGTTGACAGGGGAAACTTATTTTCCAATTGCTTATTAGTGCTTTCAGTGCTCCTTCACAGTACTGTATTTCCTATCTCATCTAGCTCCTCTTCCATTTCTACAATACTGCCTTCAAAGTCCATGCCCATTTTATAGTTTCTCTACATTTTCTTTACACCTTTCATCTTTCCCGTCTTTGCTTAGTACTGGTTTTACATCTGAGCTGCTAATACACACATAGATGCTTTTCTTTTCTTCAATTTTCCTTTCCATAGATATAATTCTTTTACAGACTTGCATTTGTCCTCTAGCCACACCTATTTCAAATATCTGCAGTTTCTGTCAATCTCACATTTTAGACCTCTGTATTTCCTTTCACCTCCTTCATTTGCTACATTATTACATTTTCTCCTTTTATCATTCAAGTTCACTGTTATCCAAGGATTTTTACTAGACCTACATGAGCTTTTGTAGGCTCCACTAGTTCATTTCCCAAGCCCACACATAATCCTTCTACTGTATTATTTTCCTCAGTTTCAGTCAGTCCTTTCCTAAAGTTCCCTTTGAAATCCTCAAACTCCTCTGGTTCCTTCAGTTTATCAAGGTTTACCACCTTATTTTTCTACCTTTTTCCTAGTTTCTTAAGTTTTAATTTACAGTTCATAAACAATAAGTTGTGTTTGGAGTCCACATGTGCCCCTGGATGAATCTTACAGTTTAAAACTTAGTTTTTGAATCCATGTCTTACCATTATAAAATTAATCTGGTGTTTCCTGGTCTCTTCCACATACACAACCTTTTTTCATTACTCTTAATCCAAGTGTTTCTGATGATTAAATTGTGCTCTGTGCAAAACTTTGCAATGCAACATCCTCTTTAATTTCTTTTCCTCAGTCCTAATTTAATCTCCTCATAATTGGCTGAGCTAGTCGGCATATAAACATTTGCTACTGTGGTCATTGTTGACTTGGTGTATCTTTGCTATGATGCATTCACTATGCTGTTGATAGTAGCTTACCTGCATACCTATTTTCTTACTAATTAATTAGTCCTACTCCTGATTTTGGTTTTAAAACTGTATACTAACTTGTCCAGAAGTCCTTTCCATCTTGCCAAAGAACTTCACTATCCCCTGCTGTATCTAACTTTAACCTAACCATTTCTCTTTTCAAATTATGTAACTTACCTGCTTGAAAGAATATTCCACACTCAGATCCATAGAATGCCTGTTATGTTTATCCTGATTACGAGATCCTCCCTCCTCATAGAGATCAGAAATGTGGAACTATTTTACCTCCAAAACAAAGATGCCGTCATGAATTCTCACAGTTGAGTTGCCTGTCCTCAGAAAAAGTAACAACTGTAGTTTACACTTGCTTTCAGTCATTCACAGTTACACTATGCCAAAGCCACATTTGATGATGTTACAATGCCAGCTCAGTCTTATGATCCAGACTGTTGCCCCTGTAACTACTGAAAAATCTGCTGCCCCTCTTTAGGAACCACATATTTGTCTGTCCTCTCTGCAGATACCCCTCTGTTGTGGTTGCACCTACAATATGGTTATCTGTATTGTTTAAGCACACAAGCGCCCCCCCCCCCCAATTGTAGCAATGTCTTTGGTTTACTGACAGCAGAGGAGGTCTAAGGCTGTTGAAGGCCTGGGACAGTGACAAAACATGTAGGCCTATTACTATTTTTAAAAAAAAGTAAATTTTGAGATATAGAGGCCCCCTCCAGGCAGAGAGGCATCGAATAGTCTAAAGAAAACAGCTTTCGAGACCCAGAAGAAGAAAGGTGCTAAAAAAAACAACAACCACACACACACCTTGATTTCGAGGCATTTAGAGACCTCCCCCCCCCTTGACAAGAGGCCTGGGGCAGTCCACCTCCTCCGCAACCCTCGCCGCCCCGCCCCCCCCTCCCCCACCATTAGTCTGCCTCTGACTGACAGTAGCTTCACTTTATCATCAGGTTAACACATCAGCTACCATGTGGCCGGCGGCAGCTACAGCAAGCAGCTCTGGGGCACTTCTGCGGCGGTCAGTGTGTTAAATAGTAAAACATATTTTCTGTGGATAGCATTGCTTTATGAAACTAAAGTATTTACAAACGGAGTTTGCCACCCATTACAAAAACAGAACATTTTTCTTACTCTGTTGTACGTATACAATAAATCTTTTGTTTTCATTTTGTGTGTGCATTTTTATGTCAAAACTGGCCATTGTTCAAAGGTATTGAGTTTTATTTTTAAATATGTTGTGTGTACAAAAACAGAAAATCTAAAATTACAAAAAAATTATACCTAAGGAAAAATAGCGGGTGGGGGGGGGGGGGTGGGAGGGAAGTAATGGAATGAGAATTTTTGTAGTAAGATCTATATGAATGTTAACAACATATCATTTTTGTGACCTTGAATGTAGTCATTTCATTTTTATTTACATTTACTTTAATGAGAGATATACCTTTTCTTTTAAACACTAGCAATTGTTTTTACAATGAGAAAACCAGTAGCTGTATATTTGATGAATGGAAAAATACTGTTTCTAAACAGATTCTCTCATAGATTGTCTCCCAACATAGTAGGAAGCAATTCACAATTTTAAAAACGGGGAAAAAATAAAAAGAGTAATATGAACTGTTAAAGTAACCATGAAAAAGAGAAACAGAAAAGTCATAGGTTGGCAGCCCTGCACATGGTCAGATGTGTGGTTGAAGAGTACTCATAAAAGGTAATTAATTGAGTTTAACACTTTTAACTGCTCTTAAAGCCCACCATTAAAGGTTTTTCTTTCATTTGTGTACCATTCTAATAATAGCGAAAATTCCGTTTTGTTTACATACTGCTGCTAGGCCTAATTTCTCAGGGTGCATATTTAGCATTACACCATAATTTTCAATGCATTTTCTAATAGCTTACATACATATCAATGTCCATACCTAGTGGACCATTATATCTGTGATTGATATATATTATTGTTGTCAATTAAGTAAATCTCATAACAAGATTCTAAACAACCAAGGATTTTAAGTGTGTGAGCTGCCATAGGAAAGTTAGTTCTGAGGTTTGGGTGTGGGAGTTGGGGAAACAATCACGAATCTTTCATTCCTTTGCAGGTTTAGCACAAGAGATAGGAAAATAGCAGCACAGGAGGGGATGATTAGAGCCTGTCAGGCTAATTTGGATAGAGTGAGGGAGGAACTGATGAGGTTAAAGGAGGAGGAAGATAAACAAAGGTGGAAAGTGATAGCTTGGAACAGGGGGCCAGAGGAAGAACAGTGTCCGACAGTTTTGCAATTGGCACAAGCAATAGATTTGCCATGCTATCACAATTAAGTAAGGAAGAGGCTCCAATAAAAGCAGTAGTAGTTAAGATGCAACAGAATTTCACTAGGAAACCAAATGTTTAAAACAGAAGTAGAAAGTAGGAGGAAAGGTCTGTTGCGAGGTAGTAGCCATGGGAAGATGTGTGGGCCACATTTTGCAGGAAAAATTAGATGACAAGTACCAGGCTACCCATTTTTCCAAGCCTAGTGTATGTCTTAGCCACGTGGTTGAGTATATAGATTCCCTGTTCAAGGATTTCACAAAGCCGGATCATGTTATGGTAGTGGGTGAAGTGTGAAACAGTGTTGACAGGGATCAGGGCTACAATATTGAGTGTCACCCAGTAAAAATAACCTCTGCATGACCCATACAAATATTGGGCTGGTGCCTACTTTTGTGTGGTATGATCAGCCCAGTTGAACCGCTCTACCTGGAAGGTCAATATGGAGTTAGATCAGTTGTGTAGTGTAGCCACTCTGTCGAACATTGGTTTGGTTACTGTTAAAGCAATTGATAGATGGTATTTCACAAAGCATTGCCTAGATCTCAGTAGCAGAGGGAAGGGTGAATAGCAAAATCCCTAAGGGACGACACTGCAATTCATGGCTGTACCTCTTTTTTTAGGTTAAGATAAGTGTTCATTGAGAAGCTCAGGAATGCAGAAGTAAAGAAAAGAATAATGTTACCTTATTTCACCAAAATATTGGCGGATTAAATAACAAAGTAGATGAGCTTCTGATTTGTTTAGATGACATAAAATCTGAGAATGTAGTAAATATACTATGCCTGTCTGAACATCACATTGTGATGGATATGAAAAGGTAAACATAAGTGGTTACAAACTAGCAGCACGTGTGAATAGAGAGAGAGTATGGTGAGAGGTGGAGTTGCCATAATGTCAAAAAATATTACCATGAAAAAAAGTTTAGAAACACAAAAGTAGTGTGTACAGCAACATATAGAAGCACGGTCCTGTCAGCTTAAACTGAATGGGGCTTTTCTCTAATAGTAACAGGTCCCCTTCAGAAAACTTTCAGTTATTTATGGAAAACTTGGATGCCTTGTTGTGTTATCTGTCAGATATGGGAAATTAAATTATTAATTGTGGGGAATTCAATGTTGATTCACTGAAAGAATGTAATAGGAAGAATGACCTGGAAGTCTTACTTGGTTCTTTCAATTTTTTTGTCCTTCTAAGATAGTGAAGAACAGCAGCACATTGATAGATAACTTTTTTACAGATCAAGACAAGTTTAAAAACATAAATGCTTGTCATGTTGAAAATGGTCTTTCTCATCATGGTGTACAGCTCGTTACAGTATATTACATAGCTCCTTTTCAGTAATTCAAAATGGACCTCAAAAGTTGTGTTCAATTAATGATTCAACAATTAGAAATTTCAGGACAAATCTTCAGCAGTTAGACTAGGATGAGGCATATAAGGAACCTGATGCTAATTTAAAATATAACTTAATTCATGATATATTTGTAAGAGTATTTGAAAATTGTTTCCCTGAGAAAATAGTTAAATATAATTATAAGAAACAATGAAAAAACCATAGCTTATTAAAGTCATAAAAATATCTTGTAACTGCAAAAGGGTATTGTATTTAACAGCAAAAAAGAGTAATGACCAGAAACAGTCAAATATTATAAACACTACTGTGCTCAATTAAGAACAGTTATTAAAAAGACCATAAGCTTGTGCATCATGTCTGAGATTAGTACCTCTGATAACAAAATTAAAACAATGTGGAATATTATTACAAGGGCGAGGTGGTACCAACAGGACAGGAAGATGGCATTACCATTAAAGTGAATGAAAAGCTTATAAATAACAAGCCAGAAGTTGAAAACATTTTTAATGTATTTTTTTAAATCTTGTGGAGAAAATGAGGATATAATATTCATTAGAATAAGAAAGGCAGTTAATGGAACAGGCCATACCTACACAAGTTGATACAATTGAAATTCCACCCACCTCTCTTTCTGAAATTAAAAAAATAAACTCTCTGAAGCATAAAAGCTAACATAGAATTGATGACATTTCCAGAAGGGCAATAAAAGCTTGCTCTCAAGAAATAAATAAAATTTTAGGCCAAATATGTAATAGTTCTGTGAAGCAGGATATTTTCCCTGATAAGACTAAAATGTGCTATTCTAAGCCCCTGCACAAAAAATGGGATAGGTCTGATGCCAACAACAACCACCCAATCTCACTTCTAACAGTATTATCCAAAATTCTTGAAAATGTAATGTAACTAGAGTAGCCGTACACATGTAAAAATGAAGTTCTAACAAATTGTAAGTTTGGTTTTCAGAAATGCTCTGAATAACCATACATCACCCATTGGGATTTTTTGTGATCTCTCAAAGGCTTATGATTGTGTAAATCATGGGATAATTCTAGATAAGCTTAAGTATTGTGGTATGAATGGGACAGTGCAAATCGTGTAAATCATACCTAACAGAAGGAGTGCAGAAAGTTGAAATAAGTAGTTCACATAATATGCAAAAAAAACAACTGATTTTCCAAACTGAGGAACAATCAAGAATGGGATGTCACAAGGTCCTGTGACATTTTGATGTTCTTAATATATATTAATGACTTGCCATTCTATATTAACAAATATGCAAAACTGGTTCTTATTGCTGATGATAATTATCACACCTGATTGACAAGAACTAACTGATGAAATTGTTAATGATGTTTTTCAGAAAATTATTAACTGGTTCTCTACAAGTGGACTATCATTAAATTTTTATAAAACACAGAATATACAGTGCCATACAGTAAATGGAATGACACCAATAATATAGACTTTATCAGAAATCTGTAGCTAAGTACACTGAGCATCTGCTGAAACATTTGAGTTCAGCTACTTATGCTATTAGGATCATTGCAAATTTTGGCGATATACATCTCAGTACATTAGCTTACTATGCCTGATTTCATTCCCTGCTTTCATATGGCATCATACTCTGGGGGTAATTCATCATTGGAGAAAAAAGTATTCATTGCACAAAAATGTGTAATCAGAATAATTACTGGAGCTCATCCAAGATCATCCTACTTAAAAAATAGGTGAAGTACACTTACCAGGCGAAGGGGCATAGGCAGTGATAGCAACAAATAAACACACACACACACACACACACACACACACACACACACACACACACAAACGCTAGCTTTCGCAGCCTAGCTGCTTCATCAGGCAGAAGGGAAGGAGAGGGAAAAGGAAATGATGAGGGTTTTAAGGAAGGGGGTAAGGAGCCATTCCAATCCCGGGACAGGAAAGACTTACCTTGGGGGGAAAATGGAGGGTAAACAAATGCGCACACACACCCACACATTTACACAGACACAAGTAAACTTAGGCAGACATACTGTAGAAAGCAAAGAAGTTAGACAGAGATGCCACTTGAGGCAGAGGCTCTGTCCAGAGAACCAAGGCAAAGATGTTAAGCTGGTGGGTGGGAATTCGAATTTAGCGGAGGTTGAGACCAGGTGGGCAACGGGTGTCTCAACCTCCGCTAAATTCGAATTCCCACCCACCATCTTAACATCTTTGCCTTGGTTCTCTGGACAGAGCCTCTGCCTCAAGTGGCATCTCTGTCTAACTATATATATATATATATATATATATATATATATATATATATATATATATATATATAATACGAATATTATAGAGGAAAAATTCCTAACAGGAAAAAAATATACGTAAAAAATAGATGAAGAACACTTACCAGGCGAAGGGGCACAGGCAGTAATAGTAACAAATAAACACACAGACACACACACACTCAAAAATGCTAGCTTTCGCAGCCTAGCTGCTTCATCAGGCAGAAGGGAAGGAGAGGGAAAAGGAAATGATGAGGGATTTAAGGAAGGGGGTAAGGAGCCATTCCAATCCCGGGACAGGAAAGACTTACCTTGGGGGGAAAAATGGAAGGTAAATAAATGCACATACACCCACACATTTACACAGACACAAGTACACTTAGGCAGACATACTGTAGAACTGTAGAAAGCAAAGAAGTTAGAAGTTAGACAGAGTCTAACTTCTAACTTCTTTGCTTTCTACAGTTCTACAGTATGTCTGCCTAAGTGTACTTGTGTCTGTGTAAATGTGTGGGTGTATGTGCATTTATTTACCTTCCATTTTTCCCCCCAAGGTAAGTCTTTCCTGTCCCGGGATTGGAATGGCTCCTTACCCCCTTCCTTAAATCCCTCATCATTTCCTTTTCCCTCTCCTTCCCTTCTGCCTGATGAAGCAGCTAGGCTGCGAAAGCTAGCATTTTTGAGTGTGTGTGTGTCTGTGTGTTTATTTGTTACTATTACTGCCTGTGCCCCTTCGCCTGGTAAGTGTTCTTCATCTATTTTTTACGTATATATATATATATATATATATATATATATATATATATATATATATATATATATATTAGTGGTTTGCTACAGGTCTGCATGTTTTGACTTCAACAATACAAAAATTTATTATTTAGGTATGGAAGACTTAACGTTGTTTGTCCAATATGAAGATTTTGATTTACACTTTTACTATTATAGCTTTCTAAGAGAAACGTTTTTCACAGAAATATTTATTTACACACTAATACTCTATGATTGAACTTTGCAGGTTAATAGCGTACTTCAAGGGTCTCTACTCATAGGAATCTTGAGGCACAACATCCAGAACTTTCCGGAAGAAAGAAAATAAAAATAAATAAATAAATAAAACGAAGGGCGGAGGGGTTGGGGCTCTAAAGTTTTAAGTTCCATTCATAGGGGTATTATATAGCAGTCTGAGGCATTCTTTTGTAGCAACCAGGCAAAATAGTGTGCTTTACTGTCATGCAGATGGTACAGGTTCAATCCTACCTGCAGTTACACTTTTACTTTTTTTTAGTTGTTTTATCATTATAACAATTTTAAATAAAGTTAATGATTTAAAATATTATTAAGTCTTTCCTCTCCCATGATTGGAGTGGCTCCTTACCCACTCCCTTAAAACTCATCTTTTCCTTTTCCCTCTCCTTCCCTTCTGCCTGAAGAAGCAACTGGGTTGCAAAAGCTTGCGTTTAAGAGTGTGTGTGTGTGTGTGTGTGTTTTATGTTACTGTCACTACCTTTGCTCCTTTGCCTGGTAAGTAAACTACATCTACTTTTTATATATATTTTTCCTGCTAGGAATTTTTCCTCTATAACATTCGTATTATTAAATTATGAATAAATAACTGATACAGCTATTTAAAATTTCAATTTCAATATTTTCTTTATAAAAAGTTGAATATCGCAAAACGTATTTTTAATTGAGGTGAATCATAGAGTTAATTACTATTGCTATTACAATGTTATTACAAAATTTGGCATTATTACTAACTGCAAAACTGTTATAAACATTTATTGTAAATTCAAGGAACCAGCTTTTTCAAGGAAAAGTAAGAGCAGCTGTTGCTCTATTGCACATACAAACAGGCAGACTGCCAGAAGGCCCACACTGAACTAACTGACATAAGGGCTGCAGTCCCAGTACCTGTTCATTTCAGACTTTCGCAGAGACTGGAGCATTCTGTTATGTTAATGTGAAATAGTATCAGAATTTTTACAATGCTGTGAATGAAGAATGTTCTTCAATGTAGGCATAACAAAAGTATCAGAAACTTTGGATTCATTATAAAGTGAAGCATTGAAGATGATGTTATAAGATGTGGTTGTTTATTACAAAAGCTTGCTTACTGGATACAATTTGATTGCATCTCAATTTTTGATAACAGTTTCTCCTGAAGCAATGTTGACGGGTGAAGAAATTTACGAATGTACTATGGACATGATGGCTGAAAAAAAAAAAAAAAAAATTGAAAATGATGTTGAATTTACTCACGGAAATGAAAACTGTGAAGAGGAACCTTTTGAAAAATTTCAAAGGCCAGAGCGTATGAAATGAATACGAACCAAAATAAAATAAAGCAAGAAGTAGACCTTCTTCCTCCGCATTACAAAATTAAAGTTATTAATGTCGCAAATGCTCACCGTAAGTGAAAAATTGTACCTACAAGTATTTATTTCTACCACGACGCCCCAGGAGAATAATGTTGCAGCGAGCAGAACCCCCATACATTGTAATGTTGAAAAGATGAGTAACGTTTGAAAGTGGTAAACTGTAATTACTAAAAATCATGAAAAAATTATAAAGTACAAGTTCACTTTTTGGAAGGATGGGTAACATAGGCGTAACATATGCAAGTTTCCTCCAAGACCAACTACAATAGAATTTTTAAAATAAATTCTATAGATATCTTTATTTAAATCCCAAATTCATTATGGTATATACACATATAAACAGAAATATTAACATATTTAGAAATAAATACCGCGTAGATTTCAGTAAGCAAATGAGTGCTACAACTGTATCATATGCAACAGTTCACAGAAAGATTACCACTTCCTGAGAATAACATCTTTTGATGAATATTCTGAACTTACAAAAATATATTCATGTGTAAAATCAGTTGATGGCATGCCTGGTAAATTTATATCCAATGAACAGTTTATAATAAGCACTGATGTTGGGAGAGACCACATAAATAAATATTTTGTGTTTTTTTTCCATTACACAGGCAATTTACTTTAATACAAGGTTCCTGCATATCATGCTACTGAAATGTTTATGTTTGATGATAAAATACTGTACAGTGAACAAAAGTGGAAGAACAATCAATGTTTAAATACAAAACAAACATAACCTTATTTTCTGTAGTAACATGATTTGCTTCAAGTTATGGCATGGAACAGTGTGAAGAAAACACATTATGTTACTTTAATGATTACTGTGTTACATACGCTGTCATAATGCAGATACATTATTAACAATTTTTTTTTTTCATTGCAACCTGAGACTGTTCTAACAGATGAAGCATCAGTCAAAAAATTAATGGATGGATCAGTGTTAAGTAAAGCTCATCTCTCTCCAGGAGAATCAATAAGTATGTAAATCAGCGGCTGAAATGATTGTTTTACGACACAAGAACTTCTGAAACTACTTTCAATGAAAGGCTTACAAATTCACTTCACAGAGTAACTTTTCTGTGATCTTAGGAATTTTGTAATGGCATTTCATCTATTAATCAACATCTCTCTCTTGCAGATTGTTTCATAAACAACAAGCTAACAATTATGATAAATCAACATGTCTCACATCATCTGAGATGGCTAATTTATAATGAGTGCAAGACAAAATGAAACAATTTTACATTTTTAATGATCACAAGCCATTGCACATTTTTGGTATAATTTTACAATCTCACAACTCACATTTAAATATAGCTATATATAATGTAAATGATCATCAGGGAAAAGGACAAACCATGATCATAATTTGTACCCACCTCAAATCACAGTCAATCATCAATAAATTCCTATATCTAACTAAATAGCCATACTGCATTCTTCAAAGACTGGAATCAGACATGTTTAGAATAATCCTAAAAATAATAACTGACATTATTAATAATATATCTTAGCATAGCTACAACCACTAAATATAATTTGCAGAGATACTAATATAAAAAGTGATCACACCATTCATTTCAAAACAAATGCCCCTATTCTTCTTCCATATCAACAAAATTAAACTACATTAACACAAAAAGGAATTACTTGAGTTATGCCTTATTGCTGGAGTGTATACAGTGTTTTCTAATTAAAAAAGATAGGTGCGTTACCACATTTTTTTCCAGATGTGTACAATTCTGTAGAGAAGGAATTCTTACAGTATATCATACAAAATGAGCAAGCAAATCCATAACAGAATTTGATAAAAAATACATCACATTCCAAAGATACGTTTATCATTTCAAGGGAAAAAAACATACAAATCCAAATTATTGGTGGACTACACAGAAGCACAAATTAAAACACACACACACACACACACACACACACACACACACACACAAAACCTCATCTGTATTTATTTTTGGCAAGCAATTACTAAAGTTCGTGTTTCAACAGTTACAAATATTCGTTTGTAGCAGTTAAATCAAAGGTTAACAACATAATTTAAAGTAGGTTATGCTTGCTTTAAGATGTAGATAATTACTTTGTATTTGTGTTACACCAAAGGTTACTACCACTGACACGAAGGCCTAGAATACAATTTCAGTCTCAATTGCAAAACAAAAAAGACATTTCTATGAGTGAACAAATTCACTGCTAACAGTGGCTCAGTTCTTTGATTTTTCTCACACGCACACTTTGCATTAAATAATCATACTTGATATACAGAAATAGTAATACTTCATCAATTACAAGGAGAAAATACACACTTCTTGTACTTTCACCTTGTGAGTAATTATAATTACATACACAGGAACAACAGTGCTTATGTACCAGAAATAAATAAATGTTTCTGGTATATCTACAGGTAAAACCTCTGAGTGTCTAGTTTCTTCTCACATAAGCTTCCAACACACTTATCCTTGCATAACCTTCACTGAATTCACACATCTCAATGAGGAGGTAATAAAAGCATTGCCTTATAAGTAATTTTGTGGAAGCAAATGTACATTATCCTCCCCTCAACAGCCAGCAAATGCAAGATAAATATTTAATCAAGATCTCATAAAATCACCCACACATCTGCAATGGCAAATAAAATTATAAATGTTAAATGGATATGTAGCTCTCTCAAGCAGCCTCCTCATACAAACCAGCCTGTTCAAAAATAACAAATATTTCACATGTCAAATATCTACACAAAATTTTAGTCAGATTTTTACCTAGAAGCATGACATATATTGCAGTACAGTTTATTCTAAATTCATAATGCAGTACTCTTTTGAAATACTCAGCTACTGTGCGTTTCGACTAGTCTCTTACAAAAAATATTTGTTACTGATATATCGTCACACTACAACAGGTACAAAAGGATATACATGTGATGACTTAAGAAGTTAACATCAGTTTCTTTTTTTAAAAATACTCTAATGTTAACGGCACATTATTAAAGCACCGTAGTTTCAACTCTGGAGTAGCTGTGTATAGTTCTCATATTCTGTTCCCTTTCATATTTATAGTGACTGTTACAATATAGATACATACCATATACATTCTGCAAAATAAACAATTGTCTTTTCAACAAGTACGTAACATTTCTTCATTTAGCAAGTAACAATGACATAAATTTTCTAAAGGAAAACAAAAATATATTAAGTCCCTTTATGTAAACAACATATTTCAACAACACCTTTTGCATCAGCTAGTACAATTCAATTGCACCTTACAAAAAGCCATATAATGTGTAATTAATGTTTCTCCAAGTGGAATATCCATTTGTCAACTTGCTAATAAGTGTGTATATATGGATTTTTTAAGCACTGACACATGCCACCTGGCTTAAGAACTATGTGAGTTACTCACTTTGTTTCTTTAGTAACCTGTATACTCAGCATCATTTATCACATAATTCTCATTTCACAGAAACGTTTATTCAACTGTAATAGTTGGCACCCTCTTTGACTTTTTTTCTGAGCCGTGGTGTCTCTGTCTGTGATGCCTTTTGTGGTGCCTCTTGTGAGCTGTCGACGTCTCAGTTTTAACAGTCGTTTCAGGGGTAGTTGCAACTGAAGACGATCCAGAGCTCGAGCTATCATCTAATCGACGCTTCTGAGGTGTAGATCCAGAGCTGGAACTGTTGTCTAGACGTCGTTTTTGAGATCTAGTCAGGGGACCGGTAGTATTTCTTCCGGGGTGTTCATTAGAAGGTCCGGGGCCCACATCCCGATGTACGGCCCTCTGTGACGATGTCGACACAGCAGGAGAACCACTAGGCACTAATAACTGTGCTTCTTGTCCTTGTACCGAAATACTCATTTCTGATGGAAGAAGTCTCTCCGTGGGTGCCGGTAACCGGTTGCTTATTTCCCCTAAACTTTGTGACGCTTTCATCCCCGATCTATCGGTCGCACAATGCTCGGTGATCAGTACCTCTGAATCTGAAACGGATTTCTTCCACTTTTTCCTAACGGGAGATAGCACAAAATCACTGTGTCGTTGCACTGCACTCTGTCCACTGTTAGAGCTAGAGCAGCAGCTGGATTCGTCAGAGGAAAGACTGGAAAGGTACTCCCGCACCCTCGCTTCTCCAAAATTGAACACCTTGTTGCCATCTTCTTGACTGCTGCTAGCTCGTTTAACACTGCCACTCCCAGTCGAATGAGTTGACCCAGACTGGCTAACTTTTACAGGAGTCTGAATGGATGACGTTCCTGGAAGGCAGATTACAAAAACTGTTATGCTGTTGACTTGGTAGACACTAAAAAAACTACTTCATAAAAGGTGTACAATATCAAAACTTAGAATTTATTGCCCAAGATATATCACTGTTGACTAAATATTAATACTTATAATGAGCACAAATATTTAGTGCAAAACTACTTTTTTTAGTTTTTTTGCAAAGACAAATCCTAACACACAATTTTGTAGAATCAGAAATTGGTTGTAGAGTGTTCTCTTACATAAGCACATAAAAAGTATAGCTAACAATAGGCAGTTTGAGAGATGTTGTAACTCTGATTATTACTTCCAAAACTACCACTGCTGGGAACATGTTGGTCTTCAAGGAAACAGAAAGATGTGAAATGTATCATTTGAATAGTAACTGAAACAAGTTACTTCACTAGGACAAAATTTATTTCTATGCAACTTCAGCAGAAGTCAGTTTCTTCATTGGTTGTTTGTTTGCGACGGTGAGATCAAACTGCTAAGGGCATCAGTCCCTCCCCCTCCCTCCCCCACCCTGTGGGGAGAGGAAAGAAGAGGAAGGGGAGGGAAAGGAAATGCAATCCAGGGAGGAAAGAAAGCAGAAAGACTGCATTAGCTTGGGGACCATGCACATACAAAAAACCATGCCACTCCCTCCCAGGGTGAGTTGCTTCATTCCCAACCATACAAAATGATAAGAAATGGTTTAGAACTGCTAAGTACTGTAACTGATGTGCACCTAATCTTCGAACACTCAAATGTACATAGTAGCACATCACAATGAAAAATCACACCTATAAGAAACCCATTCACATTCAAGTTTTGTATAAACATAAAGAGGACAGCCATATTCTCAGAAGTACCGGTATGTTACTCAGCAATGGCTACATTGTTTTACAATGTTTATTCCACTTTGAGTGCCAATACCCAGAGAAAAGAAATACAGTACTCCAAAAATCAAATAAGAGTTTTATCCAATGCACCATAATGTGTATTGATGTGTGTTGGCATTACTATGAAGTGACAAGATTAGAATGAAATGTTCAAAATAATTCCCCTCCCCTTTTTGTGTAGTATTAAAAACAGTGATAAAAAGTATGCCAAATCAAAATTAAAAACATTTTTTGGTTGCACTTAATCATCAGTGAATGCAGATTCAAAGGAAATAGGAAATCAAACTAAACAACATATCAGAGACTGAATAATTTATCACAAAATGGTTCCCAAGACAAAAGATGAAAATTTTGGTTATATATGGAGGTAAAAATATCCACGCAAACATAAGATACATGATAGTTGTATTACTAGTGTGTATCTTCTGTATTAGAAGTTCTTGCACTAAACAACAGCGACACACTCCAACATTAACACTCGGGAAATGCTCACCAGAAGAACTAGAAGTTGAAAAGCTACTCGATGTTGAACAACTTCGAGCATCAGTTGAGGATTTCTTCATACGTCTGCGCTGGGCTAGTTTTGCATTTACCACATCCTGAAATAGAAAATGAATGTAAAACAGATAGTATAAATAATGTGCTTAAAAATAAGGTATATAACTTTTATATTGTCGAAGCTCTTTTTAATGAGGTGGTGAATTCGATCATGGTTAACACTGCTGTTTCACCACAGTTGTAAGGTATAGAACCAAAAACATCACTCACCTGCAATCTGAAGCCTTCTTTTTGTGCCTGATAGAAAGCATCAAATGTCTGTTTCACTCCTATCTCTGCTGAACGTGCTGAAGAACCAGCTGTGAGAACATCAGGAGTCATCAGGGGGGTTGATGGGTACAGTCTTGTGTTACTGCCCTTGAGCCACTCATTTGATCGTAAGTCACTCATTCGTAATCTCTTCTTTGGATCAACAGTTAGCAGACCTGTAGTGTTAATAGTATTTTGTTACACAATTGCTTGTACCTTCATCAGTAACTTATTCTACATATGTTTCTGCTTTAGAAATGACACACTCATATTTTTAGGACTAAGAGATCATTTGTGTGATGTTTGTATCATGCATTTACTTGTTACGATGCTGAGTATTTTATTTTTCAGGCGGTCTAATGGTAGTTACTTGGACACTTAAATCTGAGGTCTTGAAAGAAGTGTGGTGAAGATAGATTGATAGATACACAGATATTAAACCAAAATATCATTCTGAAGTCTGATCATGGACATGTCTTGCATGACAAAAGTTCCTTCCATGCTTCACTAAATTTACAAATTCTGACAAACCAATATTTCTATAGTAAATGGTCATTTAGTGTATGATTAGTAGAACAAGCATGAGGTGTATGTCATTTTAATTATGCTAGTAAATTCAAATGCAAAACTTTAAAAAAATAATGGGAAAGTACAGGTATTGCTTCTCAAGGAAATGTGCAAAAATACTGTGAAACTGTCAAATAGATTACCTCTCTCTTGCAGTGGCTAATCCAGGATTTTGGTCTGGGTGCACGGGAGGGGGGGGGGGCTAATTTCATAGAAATTTTGTGGTGGCATACCTCAAATGGCTTGCATATCAAATGTATGCACTGTGCTTTTACTCAGTTCCAAATCCAGGGATTTGCTCCCCCCTTTCCCCAATCCAGTACCAGATAAACTAAACATCTATATTGTCTTATTTTCACATATCTCTTCCTCTGACAATTATACTGGATAAAGAGTTTGACCAATTCAGTTATGTTGCCTCAGCACAAAAATAAAGTTTGAAAGGTTACTTCAGCACTGAGAAATTAAATGAAAAGGGCCTAGGGAGAAAATAAAAGTAGATGTTGATTTTTGCAAAGAAGAAAACAGCAATCAGCCACTTAACAACTTTATTTGTTTTTAAAAATAGCACCAAAATTGGTTTTGAATCATCATCAGATGGCTGCTAACATCCAAATAAATTTTTTGTTGTTTTCTTGTGGATTCTAGTCTCTTGTGGTGAAAGATTCTTTGGGTGGTGGTGCCCTACAATACACAAAAGATAACTGGAATGACCTATTTGAATGTAACTAGCACTATTAATGATGTAACACACTATAAACAAAGTATAATAACAATTATGAAGATTTGTTTAAAAAGTGTTACATTATTTATTAGTGTTAGCTACAATCAAACAGGTCATTTCAATCATCTTCTGTTCAAATGTTTGTATAGCTTATGGGACTTAACTACAGGGTCATCAGTCCCTAAACTTACAAACTACTTATGAACTAGCTAATACTAAGGACGGCACAAATATCCATGCCCGAGGGGGGAATCGAACTCCCGACCGTAGTGGCCATGCAGACCGTGACTGGAGCGCCTCAGTCCCCTCGGCCACTACGGCTGGCTCATCTTCTGTGTACTGTAGTGAAACACCATTGCAAGAATATTTCACCACAAGGGGATAATACCAAGAAGTAAACAGTAAGAAGTGTATGTGGAAATAATATCATACTTTGCAGTTGCAACAGCAGTCACTAACCTACTAAATTTTCTTTTTAGAACAGACCACCACAACAAATTGAATCCGAATTGAATTCCAAGAGAAATAGGCCCATACAAATGATGCAAATTGGTATCGGCTGGTGCAGTGAAAAGCCAATAAAATAATTTTATGAAATGGCTCTCACATTCCTTTAGGTTTAAGGTAAAAGGAATATCAATTGGCTCATTAATGAGACTTTTTGGACATTTTGCCTATGAAACTTGTGACAGAAAACTTTGTTCCAATCTTGTAGAATTGTAAAACAAAGTTGAGGCAAATGAAAGTTGCTTAAGAAATTGGTGACAATGATGTGAAACTATTGAAACGAGTCCTAACAATTGATAAAAGTGGGTGTATAGATATGACATCAAAACTAAGACTGATTGATGTCAGAGGGAAAGCATTTTGGATCTTCAAGAACAAATTCAATGAGTGCATTCAAATGTGAAGTTTACACACACTGTGTTTTTCAATATGAACAGAATAAAGCACCCCAAATTTTTTTAATAAGGTTGAATGATTAATGTGTACTACTCATAGAAAGTCTGACACTGTAACATCCATATTTGTGATCAATAAATCATTATAAGGTTTCCAATTTCAGTTTGTTGTCTTAACTTTTGGTCATGAACAACACATACAGTAACACATTAAAGGGTAAAAAATCATCCAGCTTAATGAAGAACATGTTTCTGAAGTGTGGGTGGAAGGAAGAAAGGAAGTTTAGGGTTTATCATCCCGCCGACAGGGTGGTCATTAGAGACAGAGTTCACACTCAAATTTTTGCTTAAGGGTGGGGAGGGAAATTGGCCGTGGCCTTTCCAAAGGAACCATCCCGGCATTTGCCTGGAGTGATTTAGGAAAATCACAGAAAACCTATAACTGCATGGCTGGAGGTGGATTTGAACCACCTTCCTTCCAAATGTGAGTCCAGTGTCTTACCACTGTGCCACCTCGCATGGTTTTCTGAAGTGTATTTGCTTATGTATTATAGGATCAAACTTCAGGGATGGAACTCTTGGAAAGTTTTAACAGAACATGTTCTTTACAGTAAGAGGAACTTCACGAGTTATTTTTTTTATTTTATTGTTATTATTATTATTATTATTATTATTACCATGTTAACAATGTATGTTGGACAGCATAATGCTTGAGAGAAAATTGGTAAGAGCTAAATTCCATCTGTAGTATTTTAAGCAGTTCTGTGCATTCTTTGTAATATTATACAGACTAACTCATGTTTCAGAAATTCTTTAACAAACAGTAACTTTGTGACAAACAGCAAAAAGAAGATATAAAACAAAAATTATTTGTTCAATAAGTGTAAAATTACTTTTACATACCTTTGGTAAGATATTTTGCTTGTGAAGATACATGTGCCCAAGCATCAGCATTAAAGTTAAATTCTCCTCCTTTTATTCGTGCCATAACCGCAGCAGCACTGTCATCCCTCGACCGAGCATGGAATGGTGCTTTCCCAGACAGCATTGTGTACTGGAGAAAAAATTGTTTGATATTAATGCATCACAATTCACATATTTTTGAAATAATTATTTCAAAATTAGAAAAAAGTCTGAAAAAGAAAACTTACCAAAATTACTCCTAAACTCCACAGATCACAGTTCTCATCATACCCATCAGCACCTTGATTGAATGCCTGCTTGAGAACTTCTGGTGCTGCATAATGTAAAGTGAAACAAGGTGTGTGCATAGGTTCCTTTTCTTGCTTCAGTCGTGCGAACCCGAAGTCCACAATTTTAATTTCTGCCGTATCGGAATCGTCAGTGAAGAGCAGATTCTGCAATGAAATTTGTACAATGAAAAATTAAACAATACAGCAATGTGTAGTTTATTAGCAGTTAAAGGCTAAATCACTGGAACCTGACAAAATTACCTCTGGTTTGAGGTCCCTATGTACAACACCTCTGGAATGCATGAAGTGTACTGCTGAGACTAGCTTGCGCATTATCTGACTTGCTTCACTTTCAGTGAAATGGATCTTCTTTCTTATCCTTTCAAGCAATTCACCCCCTCTTAGCAGTTCTAGCACTAAATATGTATGAGCCTGTAACACATTAGAAATTTAACAATCACTTGGAAAATTTGCAAATCAATATTTCAGCAACATAGTTACAACACAAGTTTGAGACAAAACAGCTTGTACAAGCACTAAAGTGTCACATACTGTACCACTACGTTGTACACAGTCTACAAAATTAAACCTTAGCAGATGTAGATGAGGTACTTGTGTCTTCTAGCAGTAACACACACATCCATAGAGACATAAATGTACATCATGTCAAGGTGGTTGTACACATGTTAATGTGTGTGCCACTGCCAGAGGAAGAGTTAAATGCTGCTGTTTTCTGTTACATGTTGATGTACTACATACATCGGTCCTCTTTAAGAGAGTGGTTGCCTTTCCTTTATTTTACATACTGCTCCATTCCTGAATTAGAGCCACAAATAGGATGCTCATCATAGTACAGTCTTCTGTGTAAAAGGGAAAGTTTGATTTCAAGTCACTCAGCCATAGATCAGTATAGAAGTGTTTTTCTGGATGCGTTAGTCAAATAAGATTGTTTAACAAGCATCATCCTTGAATTTAGCAAAACCTTGTATAGAGAAGTACACACAATTTATGCAGAATACATACAACTGGACTAAGATTCAAAGAAAAGCTACTGATACTGAAACCATGTTTTAAGAGAAGCTCTGAAATCCTGAGCTTGAATAAGTGACAGACTATAAGGACTAATGACGGACCATGGTAACCTCAGGAAAAACCTGCACACAATGAGTTTAAAAAAAGAAACCCATAACTGTATAGACTAGGGGGATGATGGGTGCATAAGAAACTTAATATTTTTGTTGTCAATCTGTGAAGAAAGTGTGTCTAAACATGTCTCCCACAATTATTTAGGTTACTGGTTGACTTTCCTATGATGAGAGGAGGAGAAACACTAATCTAAGACTACTGTTGAATGATCTTCCTGTGTGAATCAGATTGAATACTTCTGCATGAATTTACCAGGTAGACTGAAACAAAACATTAACCTTAAAGTTAAAAAGAACTAGTACCATCCATGTAAGAAGAAAACTGAACAGTAATTCTCACAAGTGAAAGATGAGCTTGTGAATCAAAATCTAATGTGAACTGAGCATTTTACTATCCTCAAAATGACTGATGATATTGATAAATATGCTAATAATTAAGTGCTATTATTAAGAGGCATTTACTATGTGTTCAACAGAATAGTGAAGTTTCATGTGTAAACATCCGAAGTAATAAAGCAACCAATGTCCAAAGAAGGATAAATAAAGACATTTATATTACAGTTCCTGGGTATTTTTAAAATGGTGTGTATCTGTGGAGTAATTACCTCATCGTGGTACACCTCATGTAGGGTTACAATATTTGGGTGTCCTTGACATGCCCTTAGTAGATTTATTTCCCTAGTACAGTCAATTTTACGGCTGACAATCTTCACAGCATACTCTTGTCCAGTCTTTTTATGGCAGCACTTTCGACACACAGAAAAGCTTCCATCTCCAAGAATGCCTTCTGTTAAGTTAATTTCATAATTTTCAAAAAATGGAGACTCCTGTAAAAGTAAGAACAATTAAATACTGATCATGTTCTGTGTATTCTGTCGACTTGCTCCTGAGAAAATGCAGTATTGGAGTGTTACCTTTATTTTACAAGACATGATGGTGGCACTGTTTGGCTTCTTATCTGTATTAGCTTGAAATATTTCATCACTTATAACATTTTCACTGAACAGAACAGATGGTGCCACATACGAGTAACCCTGAAAACATTAATCACATTAAAAGAACAATCCATTAGCAATGCAATGCACTTTATGAAAAATATATCCCACCCAAATTACCTTGAAAATTTTATCAAAATTAGGAGGAACAATAGCAGGTGAGTCAGTTGGTGTCATCTTAGTAAATTCATCTGAGAAATTACTTGTATCCAGCTCATTGGTAATTTTTGGAACGAAAGGTGCTGGAATGTTTTTCTGAGCCAGATCTGTCCAATTTGTACCCTGTTGAACAAATTTTAAAATGCTTTAGAACTTCCATCACTATATTAACACTTGTTTGGTCAGCCTAGACTATGGGAATTCAGTAATTTATTTATTCGTACAACAGCTTACTTTGAAGAAAGGATGCCTTTTCAGTTCTTCTGCGTCTTCTTCTCCACCACCCAGGCGCTTACGTGGGTCTTTCACCAGCAGCTTTGAGATAAAGTCAGACACTTCAGGTGAAAGATGATCAGGGATTGGTGGATTTGTCTTGAGAATTCGTCTGAAAAAGTAAGAATAAACATTACTGTCAAAACTGTTTATATTTCTCCAGTGTGCATAATGAAGCTTTAATTTGTATTACAGAATAAGAGGTACCTACAGTTGCAGTGAAGACTGTCACAAGCTTCATGTGCCTACAGTCACCAGTTGTGTTATTCAACTTTGGATATGTCTAAATGACAAATTCATATTATAGGTTTTGCCTAAAGCAGTTTGCACTTCATTACTGAAAGCTTGTAACAGCATTGCAAGTTGTCAGTGACCTACATACACTGACCCAACTATATTAGGCCTACTAAAACTCAGCCAATATAATGTTTAAAGAAAAGATGAAGAATATGATGGAAAATCATTTGAAATACAATCCCTTGCCCATATTCATTATGCATGTCTACATGTATGTCTTTTCTGATATTAAAAATGCTTAATGTAGTCGTATGTGCAACAATCAGCAGAGTATGGAAAATATTTATCTGCTTTTGTCTGTTCGGCTGTACTCACCTCGAGATTTCCTGCTGAGTATTTTTCTCTCCTTCAACAGTGAAAGGTGAAGCACCTGTGAGTAGCTCATATGTTAGCACTCCAACACTCCACCAATCTACAGCCTGTGGAAAGAAAAAAATAGTTGTGAAACACCACTATGAAGTTAGTGGACACACACAAAATAACGTAATGTGCATACTTATGAGACAACCAAATTTAAATAGGGAAATTTATTCCAAGTCTTAAAACATTACTTACGATATCATGGCCAGTGTTTCCACCTCTTACAACTTCAGGTGCCATGTATTCAATTGTTCCACAAAAGGAGTAAGCTCTGTGTTCCTGCAAATGAAGGAGGGAAAAACAAATTAACAACCACTCACAATGCTGCTTTGTTGGGTGGAATACAAAGACTGGAAACTAAAGAAGGAAAGAATTTTGTGAACAAGTTACCATGTTTTATTATGTGAATGAGACTTTAGGAAGCAATTATTCTAATTTGCGATTTGACATAATGTGTAGGCCTACATGCTGGATGGATTCATAGGAAATCTGATTGATGCAAGTAACTGAGAAAGGCAACAAAGTCAAAATACACAATGAATGAATTAGTAAATAAGTGAATACATCTTGTTATTGATACTGTTTACTATATCTTTTGCACAAATAAACTGTTACGAACACCATCACTGAAGACGTGGGTAGTTGCTGTCTCACTGTTTTGTATTTTAAGCTTACAATCTTTAAAAACAGACAAAGTCAACCTTTTGATGAAACACACACACACACACACACACACACACACACACACACACACACACAAACAACTATTCGTTATTCATCAGAGAAGGAAGCACTCATTACGTGTGGTAAATGGAATTTGTAACCACACTTCATTTCATAAGACAATCCACCGTAATCGTCATCACGCTGTAATCACTGTGTAAAATCACAAGTCTTCTGGAGACAAGCCAAAGAGTAACAGATACTGCAAAGAGGTAGGATTAAACACAGTAATTTTTGTTTTGTCATTCCATCCTCATTTTGACTGAAGGCTGGTACCCTCGCATTACTAGAGCAAAATTATTTATAGGATTTAGAAAGATGACATTTCATTACTGAAGGCCCTGATTAATAACGTAAGGAGTAGGTCTACCATTCTGTAAAAGGCACAAATCAACAATTCTGATAAGGTCTGGCATTCAATAGCATGTCGTAAATGAATGCCCTCTTACTTTCACCAACTGGAGCCTTACTAAAGTGAAGCATACCATACACCGGTATTGTCAAAAATGATAAATTTTTAAAGAACTATGTACCTTCTCATGTGGCAGGAATTCTTTACTGAGGCCAAAGTCAGTCAGAACAACGTGCCCTTGACTGTCGAGGAGGATGTTCTCCAACTTGATGTCACGGTAGATGATTCCCAGCTGAAATGAAGCAAAAACAAATTTAGAGACGTTATCATTAACTTTATATCCGTTTGCTAGCGCATGTATAATCAGGAATAAACTTACAAAAAAATAATTGGGAGGTCTACAAGTACAAGTCATTGTCTTATCGTATTCATATAATTTAGTTGTGTTTAATTCATTTCATATACTGAGCGTATTGTATTTAAGAGCTAAAACTGACAAATGTGTAAATATACAATACGCTAGCAGAAGTATAAACGTTCTAAACATATATCCTTAATCGAAACATTTTCTTTTATACTACCGGTAATCAATACATTTCATAAATGTTCACATTAAACTCTTATTCATTTAATTATTTAGGAGTCTCGTGATTGTAATAATTCATTTATATTAAAAACATTAACAGAAATACGACGGAATTCCAGTGTAAAATGTGTCTAAGCCTTACATAAAATCTCTCCATAGCCTACGTAGGTATATAAAATTTATTTGAATGAACGTTGACACACTCAAAAACGTCCACTTCACTTTAATTTTTTTTTTTTTTTTTTTTTTTTTTTTAGAAATATGTTGTTTAAAAAGTTAATTTTGATAAACTTTAGCGCTCTAGAACATTTTGATAGAATTGAAAATATTCTTGTAACGCTAATTCTCAGGTTCTAAAAATTTATAGACCTGCTTTGTCCTCACAATGTGCAAACTATAAAATTATTGTAATTACAAAAGTTTCTGTTTCGCGAAAATTCTCGCGGGAATAGCAAGGTTATCAATAATGGGAAAACTGAAACATCTGACGGTTTCGAAACGAATGAAACCGTACCATAAAACCGTGTCATGAAATCTTCGTTCTAGGAGGGCAATATTTTTCACTATGTGGCCAAGGGTACATACAATAACCTGTCAACCATAGAGTATATATTTACTTCTTGGTCTGTACGGAACATGTTGATAAAGATTTTCTCCCGTGTTGTTGATGTTGCCAACATAGTCACACAAGGCCGCCGGTGTGGTAGGTAAAAGTTTACACAGTTAGGAACTCACCAACTGCAATACGGTACGCATATTACAGTGATGGATCATAAATTCTACTTTCTATACATACTAAATAAATTATAGGGAATAAAGGGCACACTAAATCATAAGTAATGCTATGGAATTACAAAAATAATAAAGTAACAGGCAAGTTCACCACTTTTACGTCTTGGCCGTTACACCACCGCCGCAATTCTTTTAACATGAGTGTCGAAAAATTATAACGACAGTAGGTAACTTGGTTTTCGTTCATAAGAAACTAACTCTTAAAAATGCGATCTACCCTTGTTAATATAAAAAATGTTATTTCAGGCTTCATGTTGTATCTTATTTTAAAGAATGTAGTTTCACTCGTGTGTCTTTAATATGGCAGATAAACCTAGATTTTAACTAGTTTTTCAATGCAAATAGTGAACGTTGTTTTATTGTTCTTTTACATTTATAAAGTAGACATAATGTCATTTCGGAATACAGCAGTCTCTTGCAAATGAATCTTGATATCAGTAATCATAAGCTGCAGACTCAAGAGTGTCAACTACTATCTGACACTCTCTAAATGGTTTATATACTAGTAAGTTATATGTGTATCTGTGTGGAGCTTCAGTAAAATGAAACACCACATTTCGATACCATTAGTCTGTTCCGCGTTTCTGCATTAGTGGTGTTGTGAAACCGACATAAGAAACGGTTTCAGTGTATCGACAATCGACCGCGAATGTGATCCGAAACAGAACGGAATGAAACCGCATGGTTTCGAAACCGTGAAAGATGCCGGTTTTGAAACACTGAAAATGAAACCGTAGCCAACTCTAATCAATATTATTGTTGCAGGCCAATTGTCCGTTGCCTGTGCAGGATTTCTAACCTCTGTTGTGTAGGCAATGGATTAGCTTTCGGCCTGTAAAGATTGTATGCCCCTTGCTTGATGTTACGTCTCTCTTATGTGAGGAAGTTATAAACTTATGTCATTTACAGTTAATCTTACGTTAATAAATTACGTAAAAGGTTAAGAAATTTCTTCAATCATCACGTAACAAAACCGGAAATCGGGCAGACAACCAGGAACAAAGGTAAATAAAATATTTGTTTCGCTTTCATCTTCCTTGCTTATTGATTGAAAAGGAATACTGCAACCTTTCCCGCGGTATCGCAGTTTACCTTACCTGTATGTTTTCCTGTCTGGAGTAATCTCATATCTGAAATATACAGCACTATCGTCGTTATGACCGAAGCAGCGACTTGTAGTTTTGTTAAGATTTCGCCGGTGATCCGAATGTTTTTGAAATCGTTAGTAACTCACAGCAACACTGCTTATAAAAGTAACGAGTATAAACTTCGATATGTAACGTGGTGAATGAAATAATATTTTTATTTTCTGATACACCCTGCACATCTCTTGATGCCTCCAACTCTGCCCTCACGGTGCTTCTGTTTCCACGTATCAGGGAATTACTTCTGACTAAGGCGATTCCCTGTGGTAAGTAAGAAACAGATTCGAGTTCTGCGCTGACACAAATTTGCAAACCAATACATGCGAATCCCCAGACGCTAATAAGGTGGGTGTAAAAATTTACCACTCGTGTTTTCTAAATAATCTCTGTGGGGAAAAGTACTGAAGTGATATAAAGACATAAGCAATGTAGCACATTTAATATCAAGCATTAATTTTTTACACCATGGAAATTCCAATTAGTGTGTCAATGTGGTTTGTCATTGTTGTAATCCATCGGTGGTTTGGAAGGCTGAGGGAACGTACAGTTCTCGAGTATAAATTTTTTACTCATCATCATCATCAGAGACTGATTATGCCTTTCAGCGTTCAGTCTGGAACATAGTACATCTAATAAAATTCCTCCATGATCCCCTATTCAATGCTAAGATTGATGCCTCGTCTGATGTTATGCCTTTCACTTCAAAATCATTCTGCATCGAATCTAAGTACTTTCTTCTTGGTCTACCTCAACTCCTTTTACCTTCTGCTGCCGAACTCATGAGTCTCTTAAGTAACCTTGCTTCTCCCATGCGTGTAACATGACCCCACCATCTCGTCTGTTCGCTCTAACTGCTTCATCTATGGTGTTCATTCCAAGTTTTTCTTTGATTTCCTCATTATGGACACCCTCCTGCCATTGCTCCATCTATTAGTACCTGCAATCATTCTTGCTACTTTCATATCTGTAACCTCTACCTTATGAATAAGGTAACCTGTATCCACCCAACTTTCACTTCCATACAACAAAGTGGGTCGAAAGATAGAGCGGTGCACTGCTAACTTAGTCTTAGTACTTACTTCCTTCCTGCAGAAGAGAGTAGATCTTAGCTGAGCACTCACTGCATTAGCTTTGCTGCACCTCGATTCCAGTTCTTTCGCTATGTTGCCACCCTGTGATAAAATACATCCCAGGTACTTGAAACGTCTACCTGTTATAATTTCGTTCCTCCTATTTGGCACTCAATCTGTTTGAATCTCTTTCCCACAGACATTACTTTCGTTTCGGAGATGCTGCTCTTCATATCATAATCCTTGTACCTCTGATCGAGCTCTGAAATATTAGTTTGCAACCTTTCAATCGAATCTGCCATTACAACTAAGTCATCCGCATATGCGAGACTGCTTATTTTGTTTTGACCTATTTTAATCCCGCCCTGCCAGTCTACTGTTTCCAACATATGATCCATGAATAGGATGAACAACAGTGGTGACAGGTTACAAAAATGTTCAAATGTTTGTATAGCTTATGGGACTCGACTACGGGGCCATCAGTCCCTGAACTTACAAACTACCTATCAACTACTTAATACTAAGGACGTCACAAATATCCATGCCCGAGGGGGGATTCGAACCCCCGACCGTAGTGGCCGTGCAGACCGTGACTGGAGCGCCTCAGTCCCCTCGGCCACCGCGGACGGCTGACAGGTTACAGCCTTGTCTTACCCCTGAAACTACCCTGAACCATGAGCTTAATTTGCCAACTACTCTAACTGCTGTCTGACAGTCTACGTAAAGCCCTTTTTGCCTGCAGAAGTTTGCCTCCTATACCATAATCTTGTACCTAGGAACACGGTCATAAGCCTTTTCTAGATCTATGAAACAGATACAATTCCCTGTTCCACTCATAGCACTTTTCCATTACCTGCCGTAAGCTATGGTCCTGACAGCCTCTGAGAGGCCTAAACCCACACTGATTTTCATCTAACTTGTCCTCAATTTTTTACTTCAGCGGAAAAAATTTCGCCGGCCGCGGTTGCCGAGGAGACTAAGGCGCTCCAGTCACGGTCTGCACGGCCACTACGGTCGGGGTTTCGAATCCCCCCTCGGGCATGGATATTTGTGCCGTCCTAGTTCGTAAGTAGTTCATAAGTAGTTTGTAAGTTTAGGGACTGATGACCCCGTAGTTAAGTCCCATAGACTCTACAAACATTTGAACATTTGAAAAAATTTCTTAATTTACCCATAAAAGGATAACGAATAATTGAGCCTTTGAGATTATAACGTCTTTAACGCAAACAACAATACTGAATGAAAAAGTAAACAAAGACTCCCGCCGGAGAAATCAGTCGTGCCGACATAGGATAAATATATGGAATGGAGTAATTTTTATCCCGCCTTAGAATTCTAGGATTGAAAGTAGCTATGTCCGGTAGACTGGGACAGCCCCGTTTTATCACTCACAGTCCTGGATGTGGCTGCAGGTGAGAGGTGTAGCAAAAAGGACAGTGAAAGCGGCGAGAAGCCAAGCCGCGGATAGAGAAAGTTTTACACTAAGGCCTGCGCTCCCCCTGTACCGCCTACTGTTACACGGCCCAGCCAAGCTGACATCGGATCATACAAGCCTTACTCTAATGGGGGCCACCACCAAGTATCTGCTCTGATTAATGGGGCCGAGTAGATAAAAGACGCTAGTTGGAGGGTACCATGCTCATATTTTTTGGTTTATTTATTTGCTGCAGTATATAACTTTTAGAGTCTGACATCATTGTTATGACTTGTAAAATGTGACCAATCTGAGTAGACTTGCGCATAATAGTTCGCGATCGGGAGCGCTCACTTTAGTTCGCTGCTCTGCCGCGAACTAGTTCGTTCTTTTAGTTCGTCCGCTCCCAGTGACGGCTGAGCGACATGGTCTGCGCATGCAGGTGGAGGGATACGTTCCCCCACCTAGCTGCTTCATGCGCTTGCTGCTTGAGCTGCTAACGCTATCACGCAAACCTAAAGAAACAGTTTGTGGATAATTTCTCGCGTTTAAAAATGTTTCTAATGTTTGTATAGTCTATGGGACTTAACAACGGGGTCATCAGTCCCTAAACTTAAAAACTACTTATGAACTACTTACGAACTAGGACGGCACAAATATCCATGCCCGAGGGGGGATTCGAACCCCCGACCGTAGTGGCCGTGCAAACCGTGACTGGAGCGCCTTAGTCCCCTCGGCCACCGCGGCCGGCTCTCGCGTTTAAGATTCGACTTATCTCTATATCTTGGCATTATGGAATTTATTAGTCAGATATTGCAGTGTGCAGAATACTTCAAAGCAGAAATTTTGTAGCACTGAACTATGTAATCTAGCAGCAGACGCTGACCTCGAAATGGCTCTCATCAGCAGAAGGCAAACACATGATTTTTAATTCTGTTCGCGATCTATCGCGCAGCATATTTTAGTTCGCGACCGGTAGCTCTCCTTTTAGTTGGCAGCTCGGCCGCGAAGTAGGTCGCTCGTTTTAGTTCGTCCGCTCGTTTTGGCTTTTGATACCGCTACTAAAACTATAGCTGAGCTGCATCTCAGCTCGAAATGACGGCAACTGGCAGAAGCGAAACACGCGATTCTGCGCGATCTCGCGTCCTCTCGCTGTTACCCGTCAGTCTTCGAAAAAGGAGCGGACGAACTAAGAGGCGAGGGATCTGCGAACTAGTTCGCGTAGTTCGCCTGTGGAAGCCCTCTTTCGAACTAGTTCGTTCGCGAACTAAACAAGACTAATTCTGAGGCGGAGAAGAAAGCGGCAGTTTTGAAAAATCTAAGTCAGGAATATTGGCTGTTGTTGTGAGTAAATGGGGAGCTTTAATGGCACGTAGTAGTCGTATACAGCAGCATAGTTTGAAGTTTTGTAGCTGCTAAAATACTGTTTTACTTTTATGTCATGCAAGATTACTGATATCAAGGAAAACAAAATATAGTAATGGATAAGTTTCTTAGAATGTTCTGTTCTGTATGTTTTACAATTTTATTCTTTTAGTGTGGTACTGTGAAAGATATCCAGTGTTCTTTCGCCTTTCTATTTTAAATGTCACTATCATTTTAAAGCAAGCAAGCATATATGCTGGTACATAATTTTGAGTAACGAACCAATGTCCGTGAATTTCATCCAGTGACGCTATAGGCACGTGTTTGACACTGTGAAACTTATCTTTTCCACTGCAATCGCTTTACTTCCATACTTCGTGAAGAGGTAGTAGGCAATAAACGAAAACAAGAAAAATATATCTTGGGAAAATGGACTCTACAATGCAGACATTAAGAGTTATGAGCACTTGTCCTGTAGAATAGACATGACCACAGTATAAAAGATGAAGACACGCTCGTAACTAGGTATGCATTTTAGAGCCCATGTTTACCGGTCGTTTTTTCCTAGTTTTAGATCATACTACCTCAGCGTAAAATATGGAAAGCAAAGAGCTTGCAGTAAACTAGATTTGTTTCACAGTGTCAGAGACAGGAAGTGCTCATATCATAACGGGAATGACATTTCCGGACATCTTCCTTATTACATTATTGCAACACAGAAAGATAAATGTTCAACAGTGTTTGTTATTCTTAATAATTATCTTTCACACTAACAAATTAAAAGAGTAAGATTATTGGAGAACTAACAAAACATAAACTTCCTTGAAACTTAAAGACAACAATCATGTTTGGTTAAGCCCTTTCTATATGAGCAACACGCACAAGGAAGTCGTTGTCAGCTGCAGCCCCCCTTGCGATAGACCATCGAACTACTAAGAAGCGTTGAAACGGTACGCATTTGTTGAGTCGTCTGCTTCACACGTCTACTTCGTTTGTTGTCAACTTACAGCAAATGTATCGCCGCATTAACATCACATTTCAAAACTGTATGATATATTAGGATGATTAAAACATTTGTGTTTCAGACTGCCACTGTGAAACTGTATTTGTTTCCGTGCAGTTCATGCGTAACTACGTCGCTCACACGTAATAACGTCCTCATTATAAAATGCGATTACATACTTCCAGCCCCTGCGGTTTGAGGCGCCTATGTATATGATGAACAAGCTCAGGAGTCTATACACAGACCTTTCTCTTCGATAAAGCTCCAAGTAATGCTCACCAAAAAACAAATATTTCATCTTTTAACTAAAGCATGTTTCAGGAAAAATAGCAAATTTTTAGACGATGGTAATAAGGACGATTTGCAGTTAAAATTTCATGTAACGTGTGTCCAATTTTTATTGGGTACAGAGATACAGCGCTTGGTATGTACAACAACTGATTTGGATTTTTGACTGTTTCTTTCGTCGTTTCTTGGTAGATCACCATATTGAATTTTATTTAACTAACTGGTTTTCGACGTAGTTTAAAGTCTGAATATGTCCTAGTAAGCCGAAAACCAGGTTACTAAGTGGAGATGAACGTGTACAACATACACAAAATTCTACTTTGAATTCAGTGTGTTGTCGTACTACCAAGAACCGACGGATAAATCAGTGAAAATGTCTTCATTTATATTTGTTCTAAGTTTGTTTGGTTTTCATATTAACAGCTATATCTCTGTATTCAATAAAAATTGTACTCATGTTATATGAAATTTTTAATGCAATTCCTCTATAGTATCACCTCCTAAAAATGTACGACTGAGTCGAAAAACTACGTTCATATGAACAGGAAACAGGTATACATTCCCAAACAAATTCGCGACTTGGCTTCGTTTGTCTGCTGGGTTCCCCATTCGGTCGTCTGTGCATGCGCGAAGCACTTCCACACGCGTGAGAATAGGATCCATCCTATTCCGTCTACTAGCGATCGTATGCGTGCATCTTGTGCAAGTGGACGCGTCTACACTGTACGCGGACGGCGTAACCGGTGCATCATGAGTAATCTCGTAAGCTCTCACTTCCCGTGTAGAAAGGGCTTAAGATAGCAAGATAGTCCAGTTTCTTCCAGATCGATACAACTGAAACACACGACACATTACTCGTCTCAGTCGAGTGAAAAGATATTCCAAATTAACAGATTGAACGGTGGTGTTATTACGGAAACAATTTGTCCAGTCTTCATTATTAAAACTAAGCTGCAGGACCAACGTGTCTGGGCGGTACCACGCATTTTGAGCAGTAATTTCATGGTTACCTTCTAAATAAGAGTTCCTAAGCAGAACGCTTTCTGACCTTTGTTTGGCTCGTTACTTTCTACTGAATGTTTCCTTGATAAACGCAAGGGAAACGATAGATTCCAGCGGGAGATGTACAGCGTACTGCTAAAAAATCTCTCTTCTGCGTGGGGAAAGAAGCTGAAAGTGAAACCGCCACGCAGGTATACGCTGGGCGGCAGACTTGCAGTAGTAAAGATTAGAACGCATTCTCCGTTGCGCAGTGAAAGTAACGTTCCGGTAACAACCCCTAGGCTGTGGCCAAGCCATTCTCCTCAGCCCTTTCTCCAGACATAGGAGGCAGGAGAGCTTACGAAGTGATTTGAAAGTGGCAATTGAAGTTCTGAAAGAAGGAAGATAATGGTTTAACGTGCAGTGATCGCAAGTTCTGACCGAGAAAGGATTTGGATCGAAATCGGTAAAGGAATCAAGTTGGCATTTGTATTAAGGAATCCCTCTTCTGAACAGAATAGCGAATACAACTGGTATCAAAATTTCACCTAATTTCCCTACAGTGAATACAAGTACAAATAAGTGAAAGTAACACGAGTTAGTAAATTTAAATATCTTTGAGAAATTGTACAACATAATGGATTACGAACATTTGGAAAAATGTGAGACTTAACATAATGCGAAGAGCGCATGATTTGACAAACAAGGATTTACAAGAAGACATTCATATTTAAAGGAAAACGAAACTACAACACTATAGCCTGATGATAAGACCAGAATGTATTCACAAGAGTGAACTCTAAGCTAGACGAAAGAGAGGTACTTGATAGAATATTACAGCAACAATGGGTTTAATACAAACAGAGATCCGTTGAAAAATTAAAAAGTAACCAGCTTAGCTATGAAAGTAGAGGAAAGATCAGCAGCAGGGGCAAAACTAAGTTTGATCTGCTCTAGATATCTCTACGAAATGATTTAGAAGAGTCTAACGAAAATAACATTGCTGTATTTCTAGAAATACATCTCGACAACAGCATGAATTACAGAAATAACGAAAAATCGAAGGATCAGATACAACAGAAAGGAACTTCGTTTACTAAATCAAGGTAGCTCTAAAGGCAGAAAGGAACGTGATCAGGAGACTGGAAATACAACATGGGGAGTATACGGAAGAATAATGGAAAGATGCGGAACAACAAAGAAAGGGAAGTAATTGAAGTTGTCAGGCGATCGTAGCTGGTCAATGAGAATATAAAAAAGGAAGAGGCAAAGTATTATGGGCTTGATTAAATTTGAATTCATACTGACAAAATTTTGTTTGGAACTACGCGACAAAACACAACCTCAAGTCGCAGATGAAACTGGCACTTTTTCCCTAAATTTTTACGCTGTGTCCCGAGTCAGATTTAGAATCAATATTATCTCTGATAGGAAATACGGGGAGTTTGAGGCGAAGTAGTAAATATTTTAGGAGCTGGTAGTATAGACGAAATACAGTAAAAAAAAAAAAAAAACTGTGTCCAGTTTTTCTGGAGTACAGAGATACAGCAGTTAATATGTAACTCAAACAACCTTAAAAACAAAGGCAAATGAAAAAAATTCTTTGATTTTTCGTAGGCTCTTAGTAGAACATAACACTGAATTCAAAGCACAACAACGTTTAGAGTCTGAAGATGGCCTTGTAAGGCAATACCCGAAAACGAAACTTGAAGAACACACACACAATTGTGCTTTTAACTCAATATTATAATGTTCTACCAAGATCCGAGGGAAGAGTAAGTGAAAAGTCCTCATTTGCCGTTGCTTTAAGGTTGTTTGCTTTAGTTACTAACAGCTGTATCTCTGTACCCAAAGCGGACTCATTTTATATGGCATTTTTATTGCTATTCGTCTATTCTCCAACGTCTTAGTATATTTACTAATCCTCCTGGATCACTCTGTATAGGGTGGAATATTTAGCTGAAATTAATGCAAGGCTGGGAGTCGAACCCGGGTTCCCGCTCAGTTGGTAGTTGCTTTAACCAATGAGCAACCCTGGCTCTGTGGCTGAAGCAACTGCATGGATTACCTTAGTACACCACCCTTGCCTACAAAACATTCAATAGACGAGTCATCAATTTTAGCATTGAATAGGGAGGTCATGGAGCAATTTTATTAGGAGGATTATGTCCCAGATAGGATGCTGAAAGGCATGACCAGTCTAATGATGAGGATGATGATGTTCATCATCATCAGTTTCATCATCATCATCATCATCATCATCATCAGTTTCATCATCATCATCATCATCATCATCATCAGTTTCATCATCATCATCATCATCATCATCAGTTTCATCATCATCATCATCATCATCAGGTTCATCATCATGAGGATCATTATAATCATCAATATCATGTTCATCATGAAAGACGGGGAGACAGTAAGTGTAGAGGGAGTGAGCAGTACTGACCTTGTGCAGGTGCTCGAGCGCCAGGATGATCTCGCCGATGTAGATGCGGACCTCGCTCTCGCTGAAGTGCTCCCGCTGGTACAGGTGCGTGAAAAGCTCGCCGCCGCTCACGTAGTCTGCAACAACAGAGAGGAGCGCATTTAGGGACGGGTCCAAAATCATCAATGCAGAACTGTTGCTTCCAGGCATTCCACTCCAAGTAACATACAGGCTAGGATACTGCTGCCCACTTTTGTGTTAATAGGCTATAGAAGCAGACGATGTAGAGTTATCAGCGCTAACAGACGAGCAACACTACATGGCAATAGTATTGCCATATTTTAGCCTTTATAAAGCTTTTTTGGTGAGGCAGAGTTGATTTTATAAATTTTAAATCAAAATCAGATAAAAATTATTTGCAGAGTATAGTTAGAAATGGAGTAATTGCAAGTATGCCTTTGAAACAATCGTCTTCACAACTATTTACAATTGCCAAAATTTATTTTTATAAAAAAAATAAATAAAAATAATAACAAATTTTGCACGGAAAACAATTTACACCTGAAGTTAGTAGGCTTTTACCGAAAAACGGAAGGTATCATTACCACCAAGATTAAACAACGCCATACAGCTTACTGCTTTTACCTCTACTTGTAAAAATGGTTTTCTTATTAGACAAAATGTTACTTCTTTTCTTTAATAAAATTCCCTTCGCCATTTTAAAAATCTTTTTCAGCAAAGCAGACCTCCTTCATTTTCCTATTACATATAATTATTACTATTAACTGCTTTATAGTAGCTGTAGTGTTTATACTGGGTCGCGATTGTGGTCCCATTGTACAAAAGATTGGGTAACAGCTCGATTCCAGACACTGACTCGAAGTAATCAGTTGATAGGTGACAGCATGAGGCATCTGGGAATAGTTAACCTGAGAATGCTGCAAACGATTTGCGGTGTGGTAAAACCATTTAGGGGGATACCAAAGCTAGACTACAAGCATGCTCAAGTGGCTGCAGGATACGTAGTTGTACAGAATTAAGGGACTTGCACGGGAAAGACTAGTGTAGAGAAATGCATCTTAATCAGCCTTTGGACTGATGACATCAAGAGCGGGCAGAGTCTCAAGCCCCAGGTCAATTTGCCACACATTTAGACGCCGATCCTAGCTAGCTATTGGCGGCAGACATCAGGCCGTGGGCACACGTGAGCTCCGTCTGTGTCGCAGCTTAAGGCAATTTGTTATGGCGTTCCGCCACTGGCGATCAATACCAGACTGTCCTTCATATCCTGTCCACCTACACCTGATGACCGTACAGTCGCAGGCTATGTCAGTCCGAATGTTTATTACGGTACCGTTTCAAATTCTGAAGTAAACCGGCCAAATATATTCAACTTGTCATTATTTGTGTATAGATAAAAAAATTAAAAATGTCGCACTAACGTGTTTTACGGCCCACTTTAGACTTTTAGTTTTATTAGTTTTTCCAAACATTTTCGACCAATATGATAATCTAAATAATAAAAAATTATTTAATAAGAATGTCTGAAACCCTTTTAGGAAAAAGAAATTTACACAGTGGCGGGTTTCGAACCACTGACCTTCAGCGCCACAGTCCAACACATTGCCCCTATGCTACAGCTGACCGTTAGAAGTTGTATTCTTTAATTTCGTACTATTCATTGTCGTTGTTAACTGATGCTAATATGGCATTTGTAGACACTAGATTATGATATATCGTACGAAGGACGACGTCTTTTGTTAATTCTTCAGTACGCCATTGCTTTGAAATGACAACGTGTAATTTACAATAAGAAAATCATCAAATACGCAACGCAAGATGGCGTATGCCAGAGAGAGTTCTGGGCGAGGAATGTTACGTGACATCTGCGAACGGCTGGTTTTCGTCAATTCAATGGAGGGTGTCAAAACTCCGTTATTTTTGCAAATATCTCTCAAACTATACGAGATATGAACAAAACGTAAGGGAACAAAGGTGTAGAGAATATTCTTCTCTACAAATTCGGTTATTCAATTTTGGCATCAGATGAACAGTTTATATGCAATTAAAATTAAATTACAAACGGCTTTTTTTTATTACTAAGGTATTTCTTGTCCGAAATATTCCAAAAAGCGAGGTTCTGGTCTCTGGTAGCCAACAATGTCTGTAAAATTTGGTGCTGATCGGTTGAACGGTTCGACCTAAAAAGTGGAAGCACGTTACAGCCAGACAGACATCGTCAAATCGCCGTTTTTTTTTTTTTTTTTTTTTTTTTGCAAATATCTGTGCAACGATGCAAGATATGAAAAAAAAAAAACATAATAGAGCTAAGTTGTAGAGAATTTTCCCCTCTACCAATTAGGCCATTCAATTTTCGTGTCAGATGAACGGTTCGCCGGAAATTACAATTATATTACAATTTTTTTTTGTATTAATACCGTATTTTTTGTCCGAAAAATTTGAAAAGGGAGGTTCTGGTCTCTGGCGGCCTACAATTATAGGTGCAAAATTTGGTGCTGATCGGATGAGCGGTTCGTCTTAAAAACAGGGAACACGTTACGGACAGACAGACAGACATCCAAAAATCTCCGTTATTTTTGCAAATGTCTCTGAAACGATACGAGATATGAAAAAAACATAAGAGAGCAAAGTTGCCGGCCGCGGTGGCCGAGGGGACTGAGGCGCGTCAGTCACGGTCTACACGGTCACTACGGTCGGGGGGTTCGAATCCCCCCTCAGGCATGGATATTTGTGCCGTCCTTAGTGTAAGCTAGTTCATAAGTAGTTTGTAAGTTTAGGGACTGATGACCCCGTAGTTAAGTCCCGTAAGCTATATATTATATAAAGAAGAGCAAAGTTGTAGAGAATTTTCCCCTCTACAAATTCGGTTACTCAGTTTTCGTGTCAGATTTTCATTTAAATTTCGAGCTGTCAAAAGACGATCGCAAATGCCCACTTTTAGTGTTACTACCGTAACCTAAAGTGGGCCAAAACTGAAAAGTCACGCAACCAGCTCAGACGCCCGGGCGCACACAAGTGTAAGGAAGAGCACTTGGTTAATTGTGTGATGTAATGGAATGACGTCAGTCTGTGAGCGCGACGTTGAATGCCTGCAGTGGGGCAGTACTTGACAACAAGTGTGGCCCCATTACCCGGCGCGCGGCGCGGCCACTAGCGCAGAACGCGGCCCGCAAACCTTGGCCGACATCGGAACCTTCTCCCGTATTGCGCGATGACCTGCTAACGCCTGCAGTCGCCTCTGCAGGCAACCCGCAACGCTACCCGCCCGGGCGCGAGGAAACAAATCACTCGGAACGACCACTTAAGACATCGCAACGAGTTCCACGTGTTGCTCCTAATGAAGCTGCAGCTGCCCAAGCTTTCCTAACTTATACTTTCTTCGCAACGCTCGATTATTGGTGCAACTTTGGTAGCAAAGGAAACCGCCGTGAAATGTCAATGGCGGAAATAATAATTCCTCCTCACATTATCCGTAGTCGGCGTAAAAGAAAATACGGAACACGTTCAAGGATATTTTTTTAAATATGTTTTTTAGCTCTGTTGCTTTCTCTCAGTCGTATTATCTACTGGAAGACATTTCACCTCACGTAATCACTACTTGTTCAGTTCCGCGGCGGAGAGGCCGAGTCCATTGAAGGGCTATGCTACGATGCGCGAGGTCGTTGCCCGTCGGGGGTTCGAATCCCCCCTCGTGCATGGATGTTTGTGCCGTCTTTAGTATAAGCTACTTTATAAGTAGTTTGTAAGTTTAGGGACTGATGACCCCGGAGTTAAGTCCCATAAGCTTTACAAACATTTGAACTTTTTTTTAAGAGGAGAAGATGAGCTGAAGAGCCGGAATGAACAGGTAGCGGACGAGAGAGAGAGAGAGAGAGAGAGAGAGAGAGAGAGAGAGATAGAGAGAGTGGGGGGGATTGGAGGGCAGATGGACTGCGAATGTATGGAATAAATAAATATCCAGGAAACGGCTGGTTTTCAGATAGTTACTTTGTAAGAAACTGTCTTCGTTGCACAATGCAATATTTTTCCTATTTCACATGTGAAATTTTCGCCCGTTATAGTCATCAGACGTTTCGGGAAATAAACTTTATTTTTATTTTATTTGCATATTTAGACAATTCTGACTCCTTGCTACCTGAGTACCAAGTATTTTATTCGTAAACCTTAAGTTGTCGGTGGTGTAAGTTCAGTTTTAATAGCACACACCTCCCCCTGAAACAAGATTGTTGTCATATGACCTGTAGCTGTCAATGTCAATTAGAGGTTGTCATATGACCTGTAGCTTTATCAGATTAAATCTTCCCTATAACCATTATGTCTAAATTATGAACAGTTATATACACTTAAGTGCCGTTATTTAAACAATTCTAATTTCACCCAGAACGTGTGATGAGGCCTAGAACAGGCGAAGCGCGGCACCTATGGAAGAGGAAGAAATACTGTACTTGAACAACCAAGATACTTTTTTTCCAAAGTACTCATTACGGATATTGTACCAGTGTCACTAAAGTATGGAGTGGAGTAATTTCACAAGAAAGTTGTGTACAGAAATAAATACAATGTTGTGATGAGAACCCAATCGAGGTTTCCGCACCGCCAATAGCGCGTTAGTTTCACATGTTGACGTCTTGCCGGGCAGCGCGCGAGTTCTTCGTGCAAAAAAGCGGAGTCAGTGTGAGAAAAGTGTGGTCAGTGCAGTCAAGAGCCGCCTGTCAGGGAACAAAAGACTGTTCGCTTGGGAGCGCAGGGAGACGCAACGGCTAATCGACGGCATCACGGGCCGAGGAGTTTCTCAGCGGAAGGCGCTTTCTCGCCGCTTAACGGAGCGATTCGCAACCCAGTGCAGCTGTAGCCGCCGGCTAAAAAGAAAGGTTACCCGTGGGAAAGCCGCAGCCGACAGCTCAACGAGGCGGACCGTATGACACGGCCGAAGCAAGGAATGCACACTCAACCTGTTCATCACATCACTTCTCCCCGAATAAACCAACTTTTAATAACAACAAATAATACAATTCCTTCAGACAACATTGTCTCGTTATACCCACGGAATTAAACATAAGAAAAGGCATGGAATTAAAATTTATGCTGTGGCCAGGATTCGAACCCGGGACCTCGTACTTACTAGGTAGGTGCTTTAGACCACTCAGCGAACACAGCATTGTAGCCAAAGCAACTACACAGACTGTCTTAAAAGCACGTCTCCCTCCAGGCCATATACTTTAATTCTGCCTCAAGGAATTGTATTATTTGTTGATATTTATATCACCTCGGCTTGAGGAACAAGGCGGGATAGTTCCTATTCGCGTTCTTCGCTGGGGTGCTATTCCAATATAGGAGAGCCCTGGCAATTTGATACGAATTTGACAGAGAACAGGAGGCAGAATTAAAGTATGTGGTGTGGAGGGAGACGTGCTTTAAGACAGTCCGTGTAGTCGCTTTGGCTACAATGCTGTGTTCGCTGAGTGGTCTAAAGAATCTACCTAGTAAGTAGGAGATCCCGGGTTCGAATCCCGGCCACAGCATAAATTTTAATTAAATGCCTCTCCTTATGTTTAACAACTTTTAATAGATTGTTTGTATGTGGTGTCTGTTCTTTTGGGAATGCCTGAAATAACAGACAGCACATGTCTAACGTATAGTAGCCTATGATCCTTCTTTTTTTTTCAGTGTGAATGTACACCAGACCCTAACTCTCAGTGGCGTATGCTGTGTTTGTAATTTGGGCTAACACTACTATCTCACTCTCTACGGTTGTAACGAAAAGAGATGCTAAAAAAAATCGATGTCTTGCGCTGTCTCCGAGATATTGATAGTGTCCGTGCCAAACATCTCAAGAAATTAGCAGCAGACGAAGAAACGGTTACCGGTAAATGTTGAAGCGTTGAGGGGGACATCCAATGACACTACACTCACCCCCCCCCCATCCCCTATGGAAACCCGTGATGGGTGGCGAGAGGCAACTTTGAAATCTTATGGAACGCCTAGTTTTTATTGCAGATTTGGATTCTTCGAGAAAAAAATTTGTAACTTTCGCATGGAACTTTTTTTTTTTTTCATGATAAATGGAGATGTAATCGGCAAAAATTGAAGTGTAGCATACCTGTGAATGGTCTGTTCAGTAACTGTTTAATTACACATTGCCCAGCCATTTTGAAGAATTAGCACTAAGAACTGTCGAAGTACACTGCACACTATAAAATAAACACCAATACAGCTGTTATGGAACATAAGAAACACAGAAACACACTCTTTGTTGCTTTAAACTGATGCGGAGTTCGCCAGGAGCGAGTCGTGTCCGTTCGGCACATTTCGGAAGCATTAGTGCTTGTATAGTGACGAGAGATTCCGAAACCTTGGCGCGCTGCTGACCTTAGCAAAGGCTGCAGCAGTGAACGTCCGAAACACTGTTCTCCCACTGTTGGAATGAAGAGAACTAGACATATTTCACACTACGCGGAAATAGGCTTCTATTGCCTTTTGTGTTAATATTGGTTCTTAATTTCTGGTTTGCTTTAGGTATGGGCTTCGGTGATAGCTTTGATAGCCCACAATATCCGCCACTGCTAACTCTCCGTCAGTAGTCTGGATAAATTGAGAAATGGCCGTCTCCCCAATGACGTAGTGATCACGGCACAGAGTTTCAAATTTTTCTATGGAATTATTTCAATGCCTTCCAGTACTGCTGTCTGACGGTTATTTGCAGCGCTCGCTGTGATCGTCATTTAAATGTGAGCAATGCATTCACGAAAATACAGTAGCGCAGCTGGCTGTACTTTATGGAGGATGGATATGTCTGTTGCAAAGCTCCGTAGTGTAGCAAAAAATACAACAGGCATACTAATACATTTAAAATTACACAATATATCTAGCTATCAAACAGACGCATAGAGGGATACAGTTGTGCACTCTTATATTGATGTAAGCTAGAAAAAATGCCCAGATATTGTGTATGTTATCCATTGAAAAAACATTAAAAGGTAATTCGGTGAAAAGGTTGGATAGTGCCTGAAACAATTCGCCAGTATCGGAAAACTGTAATTATTAATTTGGCTCCCATATCATGCAACATGCATCAAAATTAACACTATCAAACTTTTGAACAGAATGAGGACATAATAACCAACTGTCAGTATCGTAGTTGTAAATTGCGGTGGATGTGTTGAGAAAGTACAAGCTGAAATAAGGACGGAAACTGAGGTACGTAACACTGGCTAATACTGTAAGCTCTGCCGAATTTTTTCTACAATAAGTAAATGTGTGTAAGGATTTTATGGATGTAACATGTTGTAGCCTTTTCTCTCATATAAGTATAAATACATGCGTTATGGATAATTTTTTTTTTTTTTTTTTTGGTAACAATGTTCTTGTTTCGTGTAAGATACGTGTCAAATGATTTTTGTCTTCTGCGAGACATTCTACTACAGTTAATAATGACAATAATTCAGTTTCTTTCTTGCACATACGAAAGACAATGACTACGACTGCTCTGTCGCATTGCTTCCTTGCACTTTCAAAACTCAGGCTCCAGAGAGCGCAGCACTGTCAACCAGTGGCCTAACTATGGGGAGGGGGGGATGAGGGGGATGGAACCCCACCCCAGAACCCGAAGGAAAAAAAAAAAAAGAAATCGTATGACAGCAATCTGGTAAAGGTAATGATTGGAAACTTGGGGTGTTTTACCATAAGCATCCATTGGATGGGAGTCAATTAGTTTCTTCAACAGGAGTGGTAGATGGCAGTCTGTCTGGAAACTGACTAAAATTTTGCTCATCAAGCAGATCTATCCCCCCCTCCCCCAAAGCCAAGTCCTAGTTACGCCACTGCTGTCAACAACTTCTCGAGAGCGCTCATAGCCCATCCCTAATCTGATCACTTGCCGTTGCTCCGTACCGCCTTGATTATGCGGCATAGAGAGTTGAGAATCTAGTCAAATACTTTCTTTTTCTGATTTTAAGTTGTGACGGAGAACCCTACCGAGCAGGACAGCGGGGCGGTCGGTTTTCCTGGCGTTGTGCAAGTTGCGCCGCTCGGCAACAGGACGCGGCTGAGCTGTCAGGCGTGTTGGCAAAGTCCGTTGGCGCAACCGGCGGCCGGTGCTGCCGCCTGGCGGGCGCTCCGCAAGTGGGTCAGTGGGGGCAAGTGGCACGCGGCCCGCTAGGCTAGCGGCGCTCTGCGCATGCGCGCCTGCCTGCCTTCCTCTGCCCGCCCGCTTCCCGAGAACCCGCGGCGCCACTATGCAGAGCATCACGTGCGCGCTCGCTGCAATCCTCTGCAGCCGAGTGGTTGCGCTCTCACCTGCTCACACTTCCTCTCGCTCTCACAGGCAACACTCGAGCCTTGCCTGACCTTCAGCCGTCCTCTAAATCGAGTTTCTACCACTGCAGTAGCTTCGCGGAATAATTACGAAACGACAAGTTGGCGGTAACTAGAGGAAACTCAGGATAATTCTTGCTTCCACATGTCAAGCCTCAATCTTAAATTTTGCCCTGTGAACATTCAGAAGGCACAGGAATGAAAGAATGACCGACTTTCCGGTAATGTCGAAAGTTGACTCCTGGCGGGAATTTCATTCAGCCGGATATTCACCTAATGGTGAAACCACCTAAAAATAACATACAAGCCGGCAGTTGTTAATCCGCCGGGTGGAATCGAAATGCAGCCGGCGTGCCTCCCCGTCCCGAGAGCGAACGTTGTAACACGTTCGTGCATCTGAGCGGATGTGGGTCTCTTTTTTCGTTTCACTCTCTTTGGGATACTTTGAATCAGTCATATGTTTGTGCTCCTCTTTTAGTGGCCGGCATTTCTTCATTATTTCTTATTTTAGTTTCCTCTCGTCCTTCGAGATAATAGGTTTGGCTTGTGGTGTATGCCGGCGGAGCGCGCGGTTGCTCGTCGTCGGAGGTTCGAGTCCTCCCTGGAGCGTGCGTGCGTGCGCGCGCGTGTGTGTGTGTGTGTGTGTGTGTGTGTGTGTGTGTGTGTGTGTGTGTGTGTGTGTGTTGACCTTAGGTCAGTTAACCTTAGTTTAAAAAAGTTATACTGAAGACAGCACAAACATCCATGCCCGAAGGTGGATTCAAACCCCCGACGGCCTCGCGAATCGGATAATAGCGCCCCAACGCGCTCGGACACTCCGCTGCGGCGTCTGAAGACCTGTTGGTGGCCACGGTTAAGCGCCACCGTAAGGAAGTTGGCGTAGAGTTCGATGTAAGTGCAGAGTGCTTACGTCTGTTGTGTCATGCACGCCACATCGTCCCAGCGGCGGAGGGCGATCATTGCGAAGGCAGAGTGCCCAACAGTGGAATTCGCCTGGGACGGGGGAGCAGCTGGGTGTCCGGCATGGTGAACCACTTCACAGTCACACTCATTGGGGTGGTTTCGTTAATGAGGGCTATCACGCCTCGGCATAGCTCCCGTACAGCTAACATACGTAGACCCAGAACAGAAGATGTTTGTACTCCATAAAACCCTTTCTACATGCAAATGTAATCGCGCGAAATTTACGTTTAGGAAAGGTACTGATCCTTAACGCGAACTCGGCGAGTTGGAGCGCAGTTCGGGAAGGGCAATGGCACAGTTCCATCTCCCATCCGCGTTTGAGGAAGAATTAGCTCCTAAGAGCGCACGCCTTGAACAACAGTCGTTATCCGGCGGAGGCCCCGTGCCACTGTCAGATAGCGCGGACATTAAGATTGCGGCTATCTGCGACCAAAACAAGCGACGGCTCCAATTCCGTCTCGGCCGCAGCCCTCGGCACAAACACAGCAACAGACGCGCGTCTTTCCCAGTCACGCGGGCGGTGCCGCGGTCCACTTGTTTGTAAACATCCCGGTGCGGCGCGGCGGTGAGGCCCAAGCTCGCCACTAAGCAGTGTTACTCAAGTTTTTCAAAAATGTTCAAATGTTTGTATAGCTTATGGGAATTAACTACGGGGTCATCAGTCCCTAAACTTACAAACTACTTATCAACTAGCTTATTCTAAATACGGCACAAATATCCATGCCCGAAGGAAGAATCGGACCCCCGACCTAAGTGGCCGTGCAGATAGTGACTGGCGCGCCTCAGTCCCCTCGTCCACCGCGGCCGGCCTCAAGTTTTTACTGATAGACTTGCCGCACAAGGAGGTTAGAATACAGGGAGACGCGCATCTTTTAGTTCGCGACCTATCGTGCAGCATATTTTAGTTCGCGACCGGTAGCTCTCCTTTTAGTTGGCAGCTCGGCCGCGAAGTAGGTCGCTCGTTTTAGTTCGTCCGCTCGTTTTGGCTTTTGCTATCGCTACTTAAACTACAGCTGAGCTGCATCTCAGCTCGAAATGACGGCAACTGGCAGAAGCGAATCACGCGATTCTGCGCGCTCTCGCGTCCTTTCGCTGTTACCCGTCAGTCTTCGGAAAAGGAGCGGACGAACTAAGAGGCGAGGGATCTGCGAACTAGTTCGCGTAGTTCGCCTGTGGGAGCGCTCTTCCCAACTAGTTCGTTCGCGAACTACACAAGACTACTGATAAACCTGTCGCGAGCAGCTGAAAACGTTGTACACCGCTGATGAACTAGTACGAAAAGCAATCACATCTCTGTTATTAAAACTCTCCAATCCAGAAACTGCCTTAACAGTACTACCATCGTACCGTACTATAGCAACAGTTATCCATCCATTGCCATGACTAGGTGAATCTTTCTGAGTAATTGTGAAGTTCAAAACGCCTCCACAAAAAAACTTGTCCTCCAAGACCTGATGACTTATTAATTTCCACATCAATTGCCTTGAAGACATTAAGGCGCGAACGCACTGCTATTAAGTGGTGTTATGAGTAAGACGGCGTCAGTCGTCGTGCAGCCTCGCGTGCAGCAGCATCGAAGACTACACAGAGAGCATGCCCCGTTATAGGAGGAGATTCAGGCGTTCGCGCCTTACTGTCTTCAAGGGAATTGATGATGTGGAAATTAATACGTCATCAGGTCTTGGAGGACAAGTTTTTCTTCAGGCACCGTCTTTTTGTGGAGGTGTTTTGAACTTCACAATTACTCAGAAAGATTCACCTAGTCATGGCAATGGATGGATAACTGTTGCTATAGTACGGTACGATGGTAGTACTGTTAAGGCAGTTTCTGGATTGGAGAGTTTTAATAACAGAGATGTGATTGCTTTTCGTAGATTTCAAGTTGCTGAAGTGTACAACCGTGGCGTTGGGAAGTCTTATTTCAGCTCTAGAATGCCTTTTACATTGAGGACGAGGAATCATCGAAAAATTAATGAGCAAGAGGGTGCTTGTATCTGGGTGAAAGGTCATGATAATTGTTTTAAAATAAAACTAGTTGACATATTTCAGTTATTTATGGATGTTCAAATGTTTGTCAAGCTTAAGGGACTTAACTGCGGGGTCATCAGTCCCTAAACTTACAAACTACTTACGAACTAGCTTATACTAAGACGGCACAAACAGCCATGCCCGAGGGGGGAGTCGAATCCCCGACGGGGAACAGCCTCACACATCGTAGCATAGCGCCTCAAAGCGCTCGGCCGTTCCGCCGCGGCTATTTATGGATGAACATAAACACGATGCTAGTTCATACAAGAGAAAAACCTATTTCGTAAACTTTCCTTTTTCTCTTTTTAGACAGCCGCGTTATCTTCGCACGAAAACAAGGTGGTGTGTAGTGCGTCATTAGACACTGTGTTGTAACTATTGCGATAGGGTGTTATAGAACCAATATGCAGCTGCTTTTACTGTCGACAATCCTACTGTGAGAGACAGCTAGCCGGATATCCGAGCGTGTTATACCGCTTGCTTCCGGCACGGAGTGACACCGGCCCCGTTTGGAATCAGGCCGCGACTGGGACCAGTGCGCCCGCCTGCATGGATGTGGTTTTTAGGAGGTTTCCTCTTGTCAGTGGCTTTCTTTTAGATATTCTAGTTTGCCTAAACTGCAAAAGCAAGACATAATGCAGTAGTGAGACATTTTTTGTTTTTACCGTCTTTGGTTAAATGTCGTCTTCAGTAAAGAGACTGGTTTGATGCAGTTCTCCAAGGTGTGCCTTTCAATAGCTCGTGTCTTTTAGTCAAGTTGTGCAGAAAATTTGTGTTTTCTCTAATTCCATCTCAGTGGTTACATGATTTACCCATCTCCAGAATTCTTCCATAGCACCCATTTCCGAAAGCATTTTTCCCTTGTTCCTGTCTGAAATGGTTATAGTCCACGTTTCTGAGAGAAGTTCCTCCAGACTAAAATTCATATTCGATGTTAACATATTTCCCTTTTTAATAAATGCTTTTCTTGCCATTGACTTATGGCTGCGATACAGGGACACTGAACTCATTTACAAAAGGGAAACTTAGGACATCACAGAGAGCCATGGAAAGAGCAATGCTGGGCTATACAAGAAAGGATAGGAAAAGGGCAGATGACATCCGATCTGTGACCAAGGTTAAGGACATCTTAGAGACCGTAGGCTCCTTGAAATGGCAGTGGGCCGGCCACATCGCGAGAAGAAAAGACAATAGAGGTACGAAGATAGTACTGGATTGGAATCCGAGAGAGCACCGGAGGCCTAGAGGAAGACCACCGGACAGATGGGACAAAGATATCAGGAAGATCGCTGGTAGCACCTGGCAGAGAACTGCTCAAGACCGTTCCACTTGGAGAAGACTGCTGAAAGCCTACCTAAATCCACGACTCGAAGAGGCCACATCATTAAATGATTGAAATGGCTGATGATGATTACGATGTTTTACCTTATTACTTCGGCTATCGCAGGTAACTAACCAATTACTTTTGCTAATGTATTTCGTCTAGCTTCACCTGATTTAATTCACTGTATCTTTCCTTTCAAGACACTGTCAATTCGATTCAACTGCTCTTCCAAGTCCTTTGTTACGGATGTGTTATACCGTCGTCAAACATCAACTGGTCGTCGCCGTCATTTAGGGTTAAATACCATGAAGCCAAGATGGAAGACAAAAGCAACTGGTGCTGAGTAAAGTGGCTGAAACTGCTACCTCCCGAGGACAGAAAACAATTCAGTTAACGTCGGCATGAAAGTCGACCTGAGATTACCACCGCATTTTGTGAAGCGCGCGGCGGCAGAAGACGACAGGGGCGATGTATACGTTCCTTTATCTGCGCTCAAAACTCCAGGTGCAGTCGGCAGAAAATCGGGGAAAGAGAGAGCGATTTTTTTTCTTCTCTTTGGTGCAGACAGGGGGGGGGGGCGGGGTCCCTGTTGAGGGGGGGCGGGGTCCCTGTTGAGGCGGGGCGGCACGGCTCATCGCCAGAATCACTCGCGAGTCTGCGGCGAACAAAAGAGAGCGCAGCGCCGCGCAGCGGCACCCACCGGAACTAACGGCGGGGGTGCAGCGGGCGGCGTGGGCCTACTACTGTGTCTGCTGCCGGGGATACGCCGAGTCAGCGTCCCCTTTCCTCTGACAAACTTTGTGCTCGAATCACCAAGTACCTCACATCTACATCTATATGGGATACTCTGCAAATCACATTTAAGTACCTGACAGAGGGTTCATCGAAACCACCATTATACTATACCAAACAAAATTACCAAAAGGAACTAGACATCATCACACAAATAGCAACAAACAATGGATACGATGGTAACATAGTAGAAAGATTAAAAAAAAAAAAAAACAGATACGGGCAAAAAACACCAACGTACATACCCACAGACAACAACACAGCAAAGCAGCACACAAACACACACAACACAAACTGCAGTACAAAGAACACATGAAAGCAAAAAAGAAAATTCAAGATGGTACACAATGACATAAAAACACAAACACATAAAATAATAAATATTTTCAAAAGACAAGGCATAAAAATAGCTCTCAAAACAGATAACCCAATCCAAAAATATATCCCAAAAATCAAAACAGACACAGATATCTACCAAAGAGCTGGAATATACCAACTACAATGCAACTCCTGTGATGGAAGGTATGCAGGACAAAGCACCAGAACATTCGATACCCGATACAAGGAACACATCAGGGCATGGAAATACGGAACAAACCACTCCACTTTTGCAGAACATCTAATAGCATATAACCACAAACCCACCACAATAGAAAAAGACATGAAGGTAATTAGAATAAATAATGAAAAACAACTCCTAACATTACAAGAAAATTATCACATATATAAAACAAAAGCTGAGAAAAAGATGCTACTAAATGACCAAATAAACCTGACCAATCAATCATTGTTCTCACTGATTGACCATATGAGAGACACAAATCCCAACACATAATCACAACCCCCCCCCCCCCCCCACACACACACACACAAAATACCTTCAATACATTTTCAGTGAAACAGTGAATTTCAAATAATCTAAGGTTGGCAACACTACAAAACAAACAGCAGTAGACACAGTATGGCAGCAGGTGACATTAGAACCAGAGAACTGCAATGTGTTAAAAAAAACGGTGTAACATTTCGACCTGGTTGCCAGAATAAGACTGAAGTGGAGTAGCAAGTGCTGTAAGTACACCATTTTATACCAAAAAACGAACTGTTTTAAATCAGAAATGAAATGTTTTGTAGATATGTAAGAGACCTAACCTATATGTGTAAACAAAAAGATGTAAATACTTCAGGACACTCACTGACGATGCCTTGAGAGAAAGGCGAAACGCGTATGGGTGACTTAAAAATATAAAAATAAAACCCTTCATTCGCAGTAGCAAAAGGGGTTTACTTTAAAAACCTTACAGTGAAATATTATACTATTTATCTCCCATTCCATTCTCGAATAGCGCGCGGGAAGAAAGAGCATCTGAATCTCTCTGTTCGAGCTCTGATTTCTCCTATTTCATTCTGATGATCATTTCTTTCGTAAGTAGCCCACGCCGCAGCGATTAGCGCCGTTGTTGTAATCTTCCCATCCCAGATCCTGTATCATTTCCGTAACGCTGTCTCCCCTGTATCGTGACAATACTAAACGAGCTGCCCTTCTTTGGACTCTTTCGATGTCCTCCGTCAAACCCACCTGATAAGGATCCCACACTGGGCTGCAATACTGCAAAAATGGACGGACAAGCGTGTATGCAGTGTATGCAGTTTCTTTTGTAGTTCTGTTGCATATTTTAAGGGTTCTGCCAATAAAACGCTGTCTCTGGTTAGCCTTTCCCATGATATTAGCTACGTGTTCTTTTCAATTTAAGTCTGAAGTAATAGTAATTCCTAGATTTTTCATGGAGTTTACGGCCTTCACAATGTACCTCAACATCTCCTATCCTAATCTTAGTACAAGGTCCGCCATATAGCTAAATTACAGCTTTTTTTTTTTTTTTTTTTTTTTTTTTTGGAAATATGTTTCCTTGTCAGAAATGTTACCCATAAATCCAAGAGCGAAAGTTCGCCAGTATTAGTAACCGATACTAACTGAACTTGAAATTGTACTTTTTTTCTCGTAACAATTTACGAGACTTAAAAACAGTACAGAAGCTGGCAAAAATACACGTCGAATTTAGGGAAAACACACACAGAATATAGCATAATACACACCGAATTTGATAGATTCAGGCACTATTTTAGAAAAGGAAACCGAATCTACAAGAAAGTAATAAAAAAGGGAAACTGGCGTAAACGGGTAACACCAAATCTGGCAAAAATTCGATTGAATGTAGGAAAAGTAATAAATCTAGGAAAAATAACATGAAAATTGATCAGAAACAAGCCCAGACGTCTCAAAAAGTAACCCCCAAATGAGTAAAATGCATCGTCGAAAAGGGAAAATGCAGCACCAAGATGGACAGAAAATAATAACAAAATTAGTAAAAATATCGAATTTGACCGAAAAATGGCACCAAATGTAGCAAAAAGGAGCAGAACTCTCATAGTAGCAATGAAGTTGGAAAAAAGTTACGCCAAAGTTGAAAAAAAAAAACTAACACAAAATTTAACGCAGCAATAGCAACGTATACGAAAGAAAAAAAAAAAGAAAAAATAACTAAAGGCTGAAAAAACATAAGACAGAAAATGGAGAACCAGTTATACGTAAAACAGAAAAACGACATACGGCAAAGAACACAAACTGGCAAAAAAACGAAAGACAACAAAATTACAGTTAATTCAGAAAAACATAGCTCCAATATTGTCAAAACATTACACCTAAATTTCCGAACATTAACACCGAATTAGCCATAAAATAAAACGCTTTTCTCTCTCTCTCTCTCTCTCTCTCTCTCTCTCTCTCTCTCTCTCTCTCTCTCTCACTAATTACAAAAATGTATCATGGTTGAAAGGCTTTTATTATGAAATTGCGATACATTGTCCACGTAATTTTTAAAGTGCTTTACGTACGCTATGGTGTGACATTTAGTAGTAGAAACACAGTAAAAACTCCGAGTGGAACTGCACAAAGCTTCAACGCAATGACTACTGATCGTCGGAGAGCATAAAAGCTGCGATTTATTTCAGGACTAGTCGTTACGGAGTACGGACTACAGGACGCGTCACATTGTGCATCGGGGTAGCTTAATTCAGTGATCGACTGGTCCACTTTTAGCAGTTTTCAGAACTGGCGACAGAAGAGCGGGCTAAACTTGGCCGTTTATTAATACGCCGTGTGCAGCGGCATATCCCGTCAGCAAAAAACACGCCCTATTTCTGGGCGGGCGCTGACTCGTCAGGGCCTCCGAGGGCTCTTGTCGCTCAAGTGTTACGCCGGAAGCGCGCGCCGCACCTAGCTGATACTTACACAAATAGCTTTCACACCAGCGTGGCGCGCGCGTCCTCGCCGCTAAATAGGCACGAGCATTATCGAGGTAACAAGTTTCAAATGGAGATCGCTACTATTTGTGTTTGTTCTTGTAGTTTATTTTATCTCATTCCAGTACATAAACATTAAGTTGCAATAGATTTCTCTTACAGCATTGTTTGATTGTTTACAAACGTAACATGTAATATCACATTTACGCCTAAGGAAGCGAGCGTAGAGCGAAACATTTAATTGAAATTTGTGCCAAGGCCGGGATTCGAACCCGGGTCACCCTGCTCACTAGGCAGTTGCTATTAACACTTAGGCATCCTTGCTAGGCGGCCGCGGTGGCCGGGGGGACTGAGGCGCTCCAGTCACGGTCTGCACGGCCACTACAGTCGGGGGTTCGAATCCCCCTCGGGCATGGATATTTGTGCCATCCTTAGTGTTAGCTAGTTCATAAGTAAGGGACTGATAACACTGTAGTTAAGTCCCATAAGCTGTACAAACATTTGATTTTGATTTGATTTGCATCCTTGCTATGTAGCTGCAATGACTACTCTAGTACTCTCCCTCCCAAGAAACTACAGTTACGACTCGCTTCTCCCCTAATGTTCCACTTTTTGCCAAGCACATCGAGGAAGAAAAAAAAAAAAGATTTTTTTATTGTATTGGTGTGGTGTTTTCTTTCGGACGTCAGATGCGGTCATACGTCCGACCTCGCACGGGAATCCGTAATGGCGAGTGTAAAAGGGCATAGACGATAGGGGCGCTACAAACATAGCGTGCGACTTGTGAGAATTTGAGACGGACGGGAGGCGAGCACGGGTGGCCAAGTGGTTAAGGCGACCGCTGGCCCGAAGCGGGAGACCCGGGTTCGATTCCCGGTCCGGCTCACATTTTCACTTGTCGCCATTGCTTAATATCAATGCCCAAATGCGGCCATTGTCAATCCTTTCTTTCCTATCCTCCTTCCTTCCCTTCCTTTAACAAGTTTCAGATTTTTTTTCTTTTAAACAGAGACAACATTATAGTATACCAATCACCAGATATATGTTTTTTCTCGATATAACAAAGATATTGAATTGAAGGAGAGGTATGGAATGAAAATAACTAATATCTTTGATATATCGAGACAAAATCAGGAACGCAGGAACAGGTCGGACGGTCTTTGAGGCAGTGCAAGAACTGCTAAGTGCCAATCGCGTAGCTGGGTTGTAGCTACATTTGTGAGAATAGTTTGCAAATCGAGATCGTCATAATCGTCGTAGCTGGTTTTTGTGGGCGCTGAATTAGATTCAGTGATGCGATTGGAAATTTTTGTGTCCACAGGGAGAGGCTCCATCCATTAAGCCACCTTGACTCGGTGGATATCGTAGGTGCAGGAACTACTCTGCTACGCTATTACCCATACACACATTCTCAACTTATATCCTGCACTACTATTATAGTGTTCCTTCATCATTATTCACGTTAATTCGCGGCCGTGGTTAGACGATTCCCGTGAAGAGACCTAGCCTCCTGTTCATCCGAACTGAAATGAGAAAATTTTCGAATTCTAAATAAATCGGTAGTGACGTCCACCTGATACTCCGTGTAGGTGGGCACCTTTTACATTGAACAATAAGTGAAAGGTCCGAACATATTTAACACGTTTGTCCCTATAGCGCGCAAATTATCTACCCAGCGATCTCTGCACATGGGTTAGAATATTGTCAGAGGAATTAGTAAGTGACGAGTGCGTAAAAAATCTTCGAATGTTTGTAAACGTATGGGACGAAACCGCTGAGGTCATCGGTCTGTAGACTTTCAAATTACTACCCCCCCCCCCCCCTCTCTCTCTCTCACACACACACACACACACACACACACACACACACACACACACACAGACAGACAGACAGACAGAGAGAGAGAGAGAGAGAGAGAGAGAGAGAGAGAGAGAGAGAGAGAGAGAGAGAGAGACCAAGGGAGGACTCGGACCTCCGACGGGGAGCGGCTTCGAAATCCGTAATAAAGTGCCTTAGACAGCACGGCTATTACCGTACGGCTATGCATCAACAGCTTTCAGTTTATACTGGATTTCCCTACATCGATTACCTTCGATTTCAGTGTCAGATGGGAAAATGGTAAACAACGAAGACCGCACCTGCGAAATAATCTCTCAAGGATCTGACACTTGAGACAGGCGCTCTAACTTCTGAGTATAAACAGTAGCGCTCAAGGCAAGGTCGGTCCGTCACTATCACAAGCATGCTAGTTATCAGCGAGTGCTTAGGTGAAGTAACATTAGCAGATGGGTATGTCAATTCCGAGGCCAGTGACAAAGCCATTCCTCCGGCACAAGTTCTCTCTCTGAAACCTCGCTTGCAACACCGACCTTCACTCGATTGGCCCGTATCCCACTTGCAAATTCTGAAAGGACACCGGAGGAGGTCCGTATCTGTCCCAAGTTGTGGTGGCACACTTGACACGGTTTTCCTGTAGCCTGTCCTTGGGGAGCTACCGAAACGACAAGCTCGCTACTGTGAACGCCACTGAACCGCAGAAGAAGTTTACTTACGTCATATTACCGGACCAATTTCGCCGGTACAATAGTGTATTAAGATCGGTCACGACTGAGAACAATGAGTGGAAAAATAAATGTGTGGCAGCGGCGACCTAAATCTGACCGCCTTCTGCTCTGCTGTTTGGTGTTACGAGAGCGCTGCTTCGGTCTGCTGGTCTGATGTCGCGCTTCACTGGGGCCTCACTTTCCTCATCGTCCAGGAACGCCCCTACGTGGTCTCCACTGACTGCTGGCTATAGCCAGAGCCTAGCTAACACTACTTTCAGACTCTTGTACTTCTCCTTAAATTTTAGTAAGATGTCATACCATTTTCGAGCAATTTTCTACAGTTACAAGTTGAAGTTACACAGACGATTTTTTATTTAAGGTAAAGCAGTCAACAATCCGAAGATTGGTTTGAACACCACCGTGCTTTACTAGGCATGGTCCTGTTTGGAGGTGGTATGCCATTGCCTTCCTCCGACCTTCGAACTGACTGACCCAGCCAGTAATAGGGGGACCTACAGTTTAACGTGGGTTCTGAACCACGGTGCTACTCGGTATTTTTCACATGAGCAGTACTGCCAGAGGTGAAAGAAGTGGAAAGTGACATAAAAATCCTAGGACCTGGCGGGGATCGAACCCGTAACCTTTGGCACTCTACCACTGTGCAACCGAGGCGAACTTTTTAAATTATTGATTACTGGTTTTGGTCGTGGTAGTCTCCTTCCAACTTCATCTACATAGAGACTCTGCAAATCACATTTAAATGCCTGGCAGAGGGTTCATTAACCACTTTCATAACTTTTCTCTACCGTTTCATTCTCTAATAGCGCGCCGGAAGTAATACCACCTAAATTGTTCCGTTTTCGATCTGATTTCTCTTATTTTATTAGGATGATCACGTCTCCCTATGTAGGTGGGTGCTAGCAAAGTATTTTCACATTCAGAAGTAAAAGCCGGTGATTGAAACTTCGCAGACAGATCACGCCGCAATGAATAACGTCTTTCTTTTAATGATTTCCACTCCAATTCGTGCAACATTTCCGTGACGCTTTTCCCCCGGTAACGTGATAGAACGAGCTGCCCTTCTCTGAGCCTTTTCAATATTTTCCGTCAGTCACTCCTGATGAGGGTCCTACAATGGGCAAAAGTACTCCAAGAGAGGACGCACAAGTGTGATGTAGGCAGTCTCTTTGGTGGAGCTGGTGCATCTTCGAAGCGTTCTGCCAATGAAACGTAACCTTTGGTTCGCCTTCTCCACAATATTTTCTGTGTATTGTCTCCAGTCTAAGTTGTTCGTAATTGTAACTCCTAGGTATTTGGTAGAATTTACGACGTTAAGGTTTGATTGATTTGTCGCATAATTGAAGTTCAGCGAATTTCTTTTAGTGGTCTTATGCATTACTTCACACTTATTTCAGTAGAGTAGAAATAAGTTTTATTTTAAACCTTCCTTTTCAACAAAAATAATCATATTAGTTTTGATTCTTTAAACATACTTATTAACATTTATGTAAAATGTAATATCTTTCATAAATAAGTACTTGCGATGAACTTTCCTGTGAAGTATCGATTGTCTGTGATAACATCTTTGTAAATCTTAACATCTTTGAAAACATGTGTACTACATTCAGTTGTCACCTGATGATGGCCTAAGAAGCCGAAGACCGGTTTGTGACCAATAAATAAGTTTCGCAGAACATCAGGAAGTTGATCAAAATATCCACGGGTGTACTGCCGGTCTATAGTGTCCAACGGGCACAATATTTCGGCGATCATACATGTCGCCATCATCAGGTGAACTGAGGGACTGAGGAACTGAGGAACTGTTCCCTTCGAGCAGCCGTAGCGTGCGGATCTCCGTGCCGGCGCGTTTCCAGGAGCTCAGTCCGTCAGTTCACCTGATGACGGCGACATGTATGATCGCCGAAATATTGTGCCCGTTGGACACTATAGACCGGCAGTACACCCGTGGATATTTTGATCATCAAATACGCCGGGAGAAACTGAAGAATCACATCAGGAAGTTGTTCCTTTTTTATATCATCATCATGTTCTGTCAAGTACAGACTGAAAAATCGATTTTTTTTTTTTTTTTAAAAGAGGTTAGATGAGCCTCTGCGATGCACTTGGATGTGATGTGCGGGCTATTTGTGTGCCGGCCGCGGTGGCCGAGGGGACTGAGGCGCTCCAGTCACGGTCTGCACGGCCACTACGGTCGGGGGTTCGAATCCCCCCTCGGGCATGGATATTTGTGCCGTGCTTAGTTGTGAGTAGTTCATAAGTAGTTTGTAAGTTTAGGGACTGATGACCCCGTAGTTAAGTCCCATAGACTCTACAAACATTTGAATTTGTTATTTGTGTAGATGTAGAAATTTCAGCCCCACGTCCGCCCCAAGGTGTCCCGGCGCGCACGCTAGCTTCTCGCGGCCTGTCGCACGCTCGGCCCGCAGAGAGCACGTGTCGGCCTTGACATTCAGCATTGAGCCGCTGCCGCGGCTGCGGGCACAGCCGCCGGCTACAGTACGCGGTGTGCTGGCTGCCACTCTTCTCCGCGGCCACAGATGATTTGCAGGCCACTGCCAGCGCCGGCTCCACAATTTGCATTTGTCGTGCTCCACGACACGCGCGCTCTCTCTGTCGTGACACACGAACCGCTCTACAACTTCCTCTTCCTCGACATCCCTCGAGGCTCCGTTATTATCTATGCGAGTTCGTTAATCCCACGACAGTAATGTGACCGATGAATACTAAAAAGATTACACTGTCTACTGCTTAAACTTTTAATACTTACGAGATCGTAAGTCTCTCGAATTCACTGTGTCTTATTCTCCAACATTATCTATGAAACTCCATTCAGCCGCCTCTTTCGACAGGCAGCGAAAGAAAGCTGCTTATTTTAACTCCTGCGAGCTGTTGTTACGCTAACTTCTATCCGTTGCCTAAACATAATCTTAGCCGTACAGTGTTTTCAATGCCTTTGACTTATCATTTATTTTGCGTTCGATATGCCAGAGCCGGCCGCAGTGGCCGAGCGTTCTGCAGCGCGTCAGTCTCAGTCTGCACAGTATGGTCGGGGGTTCGAATCCCCCCTCGGGCATGGATATTTGTGCCGTTCTTAGTATAAGGTAGTTCATAAGTAGTTTCTAAGTTTAGGGACTGATGACTCCGTAGTTAAGTCCCATAAGCTATACAAACATTTGAACATTCTTGACAACCAGTAGCAAGTGGTACAGGAGCATTCTATACTGTATTCCAGTAGGATGGGAAAATAACTCCCTCCACATTCAGCTAATATTCTGTTTTGACAGTCAAATTTCAGTTGCAAATGGCTGCTGTTTACTGTGTAGCTTGTAGTTCATTCTTTTAACAGCCCGAACGTGGTCTCATGACGATATTAAGACAAACAATGTTTGTGTGTGTGGGTTTATATGTTGCTCCTCGATAATTAGACTTACGTTTGATAAAGAGGCCATGTTCGCTGTCAGACAAAAGGACTGCAACAAACAGAACGGGCATGTGGCAACAAACGTATTTAGCACATAGTAGAATTAGTTTTCACTCATCTGTATGCCATAAATTAAAATCAGAAACAAGCTGACACAAACAGGTAGGGGTACTTCCACTTGTTGTGTAACGTTCTCAACACGAGTTACAAAGGAAGAGAGCGCTCAGCACGTCTTACGTAACTCAATTTCCTTGAAGTTGGTCTTCAGTTGGAGGAAAATTTGGTATGACGGGCACCGCATATAGTTGAGGACCCTACTGCATGTTTAGTCATCAATGGACGACACTATGTGTGACATCAAGCTGTGAACACAGAACAGAACCATTCCAATATAGTCAGAAGACACTACTTGCCTATGGTGGCCGCGACTTCATCTGTTGAATGAAATTATACATGGGCCATTATTGGTTTCAGTCCGGCCCACGGAAGAATATGTCGTAACGTATGAAACGGAGCGCACACGAAAGGCATTTACGTCCAAAATCGCATGTTGGGAAGAATAATTTGTTGGTCTGGCACGTCAGGAATAGGGTATCTACATCTACATACATACTCCGCAATCCACCTCAAGGTGCGTGGCGGAGGGTACACTGTACCACTACTAGGCATTTCCTTTCCTATTCCACTCTCAAATAGAACGAGGAATAAGAGAATGCCTATATGCCTCCGTACGAACCCTAATTTCCTCTTACCTTGTCTTTGTAATCACTACGCGAAATTTAAGTAGGAGGCAGGAAGATCGTACTACACTCAGCTTCAAATTCAGGCCCTCTAAATTTACTCAACAGTAATTCAGGAAAAGAACGTCCCCAAATGAGTTGCCGGAGCATTTCCGTGACACTCGCGCATTGGTCGAACCTACCAGCCTCTGAACTGCTTCTATGTCTTTCTTTACACTGATCTTCTGCGGGTCCCAAACACTTGAGCAATATTCAAGACGTGGTCGTAATTCTCCCAATAAACCGAAGTCGGCTGTCCGCCTTACTCACAACTGTCCTTACATGTTCGTTCCATTTCATATCACTCTGAAATGTTACACCTTGATATTTGAACGACGCGACAGCACCAAGAAGCTCACTACTAATGCTGTATTCGAACATTATAGGATTGTTTTTTCTATTCTTGCGCATCACCTTACATTTTTCTACATTGAGAGCTAGCTGCCATTCTTCGCACCAACTAGAAATTATGTCTAAGTCAGCCTGTATGATATTACAGTCAAAAGACGACACATTCCCATACACCACAGCATCATCAGCAAACAGCCGCAAATTACATCTTACTCTGTCCATCAGATCATTTATATAGTAGAAAATAATAGCTATCCTATCACACTCCCTTGCGGCACGCCTGACGATACACTCATCGTCGAGAACAACGTACTGCGTTCTATTACTTAGGAAGTCTTCCAGCCAGTCACAAATCTGCGAACCTATTCCATAAGCTCGTATCTTCTTGAGCAGTAATTCATATCTGTGTGTTACTCCATATAAATATGGGAAGGCGGCCATCGGATCGCGGAAGGTCTGAAGTGAACTATTCTAGCAGCTGCATGTAGTGACTTGATGGCGATAACGATGACAATGAATCGCGGAGCATCATCAGGAAACACTTGGACAAGCGAGTCGTAACCTGTAGCGTAGCAACATCAGCCATGCTACCAGCGTTTCTGAGCCAATGTGCCCCTAGTGTAATTCCCCGCGTTCGGGAGTCGAACCGGGGTCCCCGCGGTCAGCCGCGAAGCAGCCCGCAGACTGGCAACAAGTGGTGGCCGCTACGGCCGGCGCCGCCTCTTCTCGCCTCGACATCGATTCACGGTCAAGGTCGACCACGTCGGCCAGGTCGGCCAGGTGGATCGCACAGTTCCCCCTCCCCGAGCCCAGCTCATATGCTGTTACGTAAGCCGCTGCAGGAGGAACGCGTGCATTTCCGTTCCCGGATCGAGCAATGACGCACGGACGAAGATTTCCTCGGAAGGAAATCTCAGCTTCACAGAGCAAATACTCAAGCATTACTTCTCTGCGAGCAGAACACCTGAAAGGCTCCGATCTAGGTGTTGTACAATTCTTATTTCTCTTAACAACTTAGAAAGGTGTGACAGCCAGCAATAAGGAAAGTTGTTTACTAGGTACGGTCAGGTATGGAGGAAATATACCGATGTTTTCCTCTGACCTTCGAACTGACTTAGCAAGCCATTTATAGGAGGACCTACAGTTAAATTTGGGTTCCGAAGCACGGTGAAACTCCTCGCATCAACAAAATTACCAGAGGTGAAAGAACAGTAAAGTGACGACCTTTACTTTCGTAGTCTGGCACTCTGCCACCTTCTCTTTTTCTTTTTTCATCGAGCGACACCCCTCTGTGCCAGACAAATCCAAAGGTCATGGATCCGATCCCCGCTAAGACTTAGGATTTTTTTCTGTCATTTTTCTCTTCTTTCGCCTTTGTCAATGTTGTTGCGAAATGTGTCGAGCTGCATAGTGGTTCGGAATCCACGTAAAACTGTTCGTCCCCCTGTAACTGGCTGTGTAAGTCAGATGAAAGGTCGGATGTAGGCAAAGGTGTACAGTCTCTAAACAGGAGAATGAATATTATGATTGTTGACTGCTTTACCTAGACAAGATACAGTTTTATATTACATGCGACGTCCAAATTAACTGTTGACTTCCCGTACTGGAAACATGGGTAGCAAACGGACGAATTTAAGGAATACTGTGTTTTACACCTTCGTCAAGCGTGAAGCAAAGATGAGAACGATGTGAGGAGGTATGATAAAGTGGCAGGTCCTGAATATACATTTTAAGTGTTCGAAAATTTTTAGTATAAGAATACGAAAGGATTAATGTATTATAAAAATATCGAAACGTTGTTTAATATAGCTCATTAGTATTAACAAGATGATACAGTATTAGCAGAAACAGAAGAATCTCTCCAGGAAATGATGGAAAACATTTTAAGTGTGGGTAAAGATTTTGGAATGTCGTTAAACATTGATAAGACTAAAGTCAAAATTGGAAAAGAAGATGACATAATCAAAATATCATTGGAGGGAAGAGTATTGGAACAACTGCAAACGTTTCAATATTTGGGAAGCATGATAACATCCAGTGGAAGTTGCACAGAGGAAGTAAGGCGAAGAATCTCTATGGGAAAGAAAGCTTTCAGGAAAGTAAAATATTTGATAACAACCAAAAGTATTCCCATTGCTCTCAGGAAGAGGTTCGCCAAATGTTGTGTGTGGAGTGTGGTGTCATATGGATCTGAAAGGTGTACAATCGGACAGAAAGAACAAAAATATTTAGAAAGTTTTGAAATGTGACTATGGAGAAGAATTGAAACAGTGAAGTGGACCGACAGAATGAAAAATGAGGTGGTGTTGCGCAGGGTAAGAGGGGAAAGGACATCATTAGGACAATTGAGAAGAGGAAATTATCTTGGTTGGGGCACATATTACGTAGGAACTGTCTGCTGCTAAAAATAATGGAAGGAAAAGTAGAAGGAAGAAGAGGGAGAGGAAGGAGAAGATTTGGAATGCTGACTGGCCTGAAGAAAGGAAGGAACTACAGGTAAATGAAGGAGGATGCTCAGAACGAAGTGGAGGACATCCAGTTGAATCCTGTCTGAGGACAGACCTACTCAAAGAAGGTTAGAAAAGTTTTGTGGGCAAAATTTTGGAAGTTTCTGAACAGATCTCATAACTCGTGTTCCCCGCCGGTGTGGAGGTGATTAGTGCAACATACGACTTTAAGAACTACCTTGAATACACCTGTTATTTCGCTTCATTCGATATTCGTTATTTTTACAGTCCCTCGTTTGCAAAGAACAGTCCTGAACAGTTGTGTGTGATTATGGAAGAGAATACACGGCGTTGAAGAGGATGCACAACGTTCACCAGTAGCGCGTGGGCGATGGGCGGGGAGGGGGGGGGTTGAGGGGAGGTGAAGGGGGACGTGTATGTCAGGGGTGGCCTTGTCGTGTGTCTGCAACAGGCGGCAGCTACGTAACCATAATCTGTCTCTGTCTGCCCGCGGCTGTGCGTGGGAGGCGCACGGGCGCTGATGCACGGCGCATAAATGTTATTACCAACACTGTGAGGCAGGAAAGGGAGAGGTGGTGGCCTGCGGGGTCTAGGTACTACGGAAAGTAGGCGCGACGTCTACTGTCGCCAGCGCGCACAATGGATGGCATTTTAACTCGCGGTCCTGCGCGTTCATATAATAAATGAGACTTACGAGGTGGTATCTTTTTGCTGTGACTCGATAGCACAGTGGTAGAGTGCCAGACTACAAATCTAAAGGTTGCGGGTTCGATCTCTACTAGGTCCTAGGATTTTTATCTGTCACTTTCCACTTCTTTCACCTCAGTTAGTGTTGCGTATGTGAAAAATATCGAGTAGCACCGTGGTTCGGAACCCACGTTAAACTGTAGGTCCCCCTATAACTGGCTGGGTCAGTCAGTTCGAAGGTCGGAGGAAGGCAACGGCATACCACCTCCAAACAGGACCATGCCTAGTAAAGCACTGTGGTGTTCAAACCGATCTTCGGATTGTTGTCCGCTTTTCCTTTTTTTATCTTTTTGCTACGGAAGAGCAGCGTAATTATACACGGGCTGCGTGTACGTCAAGCCGTACTGCGTTGGTGATAAATTTCTGCCAACAGAGGTATGAAACGTATGGAACAACTACGAAGTTACTGGAGCAGGGCACGCATTTCCTTAATCGTTTTCAAATTAAGAAGAGGGTGGAGGCTTGGTGTTACCGTGTAGACACTGCATACAATGGTCGCTGGTTAGATCCCCGCTCAGTCTTAGGATTTTTATCTCTCTCTCTTTACACTTCTTTCACCTCTGACAATAATGTTTATGTGAAAATACCGAGTTGCACCTTGGATTGGAATAGACATTAAACTGTAGGTTCCCCAAATAACTGGATACGAAAGTCAGTTCAAAAGGTGGGAGGAAGGCAACGGCGTACCACCTCCAAACTGAACCACGCATGGTTGTCTTTGCCCCTGCATCCCAGATCACGACGGTTGATGGTCATCTTGAAGAATGGCCTGACCACAGTTGTTGTTTACTCTTCGCAGACAAAGGTTCCTTCCAGGTGCTATGACACTAGCGCCGTTCAGATTTTTATTTTTATTTTTTTACCGGCAACACGGAATAGAACGTTCAGTGCAATCTTTTAGTTTCATGAACTATGTACCACAGCTTTTCGTGACTATGAACTGAGAGGTTCAGGTATTTATTTCGGTATATAATGAAGTCTGTCCATCGGGAAGGCTAACAACCAGACCAGTGGAACTTAAATCGTCGATATATTAACAGAAAGATCATTTCATGAGTACCAAGCAGAGGCACATTGCAGATGAAACTGTCGGTCTGAAACATTAGCAAGTAGGACTACCACAGACTTAAAAGGAGCACACGTGTGGTACCATCCACATGTCATGCATTAAACCTTTGCTGCAGATCAAATTAAATTTTCCTCAAAAATCATCAATTGTTCCACACAAAGCAACAAAAGAAACCACTAATGTTTATATTTATTTTCAGAAATTTGTTTCACATAATTACAAAATTATGGGTGGTATTCTCACAAGACATTAAGAGGCGAAGAAGCGAATAAAATAATGGTATTATGGGAATACCAATGTGGTGCAAAGGGGTAAACGAAACTCTCCTCATGATTAGAAGAACTATATCCACAGCACTATCGCATGTATATTTTAATTCCTACTATCACTCTACAGAAAGACACGGCGGAAGACGCTGAAGTTCTTATCTCAACCCTAATCAGCGCTTAGCACTTTGTGCGTATATGGCGTTTGTCAGATATTTGGCTCCAGTATGCAAAGATGCGCTGGCAGCGTGGCAGCGCGCCGATACAACAGGCGGCTGGCGAAGGCAAACGAGCGGTCCGGCCAGGCGACCAAATGCCAAGGGCGTGTCTGAGCTAAGCACGCTCCCTGGCCAGGTAATTGGGCGGCACTGGACCACGGCGCAGTTCTCAGGGGCGAGAGGCAAACGTAACGAAGAGCCCAAGTCTGCTGGCACGTACTAGTCGTCGCTCACGTACTTGTGATGGTGGTGGTAGTAGTAGTAGTAGTAGTAGTAGTAGTAGTACAAAGACACAGAGGAAAAAGCAAGGTGGAGGAGGGATGAGATAGGAAGTGGACGAAGAAGAAGAAGCCCAAAGAAGAAGAAGAAGAAGAAGAAGAAGAAGAAAAGACGAAGGAGGAGGAGGAGGAGGAGGAGGAGGAGACGAAGAGGACCAAAGGAGGAGACGAAGAGGACCAAGGAGGTGGATCGAGGGTTAAGGAGGTGGATCGAGGGTTAAGGAGGTGGATCGAGGGTTAAGGAGGTGGAAGTTGAATGAGTAGGAGGGGGCAGGAAGGATAATTATTACTTTACACCATAAGTAGTGAGGAGATACGCAAGAATGGAGCAAAACACCAGTTACTACTAGTTTCAGAGATGGAATCGTAATCATTCGTCATGTTACCAAATACTACTGTACACACTCGCTCCTTATTCAACCATACAAATCAATAAACTTTGTGGGGATGTCGTACTATTCAGATGTAATATTTTCTGACATAGAGCCTAATGTAAATATTATTGTGCCTGCCATTGAATTTAATACCTTGGCTGCGAACAGTTACTTAATACGAACCTTCTCGCCCCTTTCTCGGACAAGCTCAGCTGTACCAAGATCGGGATTTCGAATCGACGGGAAACCGATCGCAGGTTTGCCCGTGATGTGTCTAGACATAACACCTTCGATTGAATTCATTCGGCCTTGAGTACGTATCTTTCTTTCACTTTCATGCGTAAATAGTCGAAGTCACAGTTTGAAATTTGAAACATAGTTTGAGCTTAAAATTGTGTGCTTGAAAGTAGAGGTAGAAGGGGAACTTTAGAATGTTACGTGAAATTTGTTTGGATAGTTACGCCTGTTTCAACTTTTCCTGCGAAAAACTGAGGTTTCGAATTCGAGTGTAGGTCTTGCACGCAAGTTTGTTCTGCCAGGAAGTACAAGTCACGCCTGCTGCTGTAACGAATATTTAAACATTCGTTCACTTATAGAATATGTTTTAGAAAGCATGTGCTTTACTCATTTCGTATCGATTCTTTAATGTTTTGCTGTTGAATGATTTTCTGTCTATCATCTCCCAGGGTTAGTTTACCAACTGGCTGACCGGTACTTCATCGGTATCATTAGCATCCAATATTAGAAGCGGACGTAATTAACACACAGCCGACTGGCCATCAGGAACGATTTTCGAAATTTTTCCATTTGTCCAAACACATCCGCGTTGTCTCGCCGATATCGTAGGGCAATGTCTGCATTCCAGGAACGCGTTCAATCGGAAACGCAGACCATTCGAACGATAACAGTCTCCCAAGAGAGACCTACCAATAGTCTCCCACCCGCCCTTGATATCCAGATACAACTAGACGGTCACCAGACAAGGCGAAGTGCGTTCAATTAACTACCTGCTGTACTGAAACCGGCTTACGGCGCCGTAAAATTTTATCACTGACCTTTGCGTATACTGGCAGACGTGAGTGCAAAACAGAAGTACGTTATTTCTATCGGTTTTCTGGTGCCTTATTCTAGAAAATAACGTATTCTTAAATACGAGTCTAGGATTTCGTGCGGTCTTTGTGCACCATCCTAATTATACCCCCGAGTACATCTCTACAAGCAAATTAACCATGGAAGTAGTGTGTATTCTTCTCAGAAGCTACTACGCATCATGCACACTAATGCAGTTCTTTGGCAGGTGTTTCGCTAATATACATACTACTACATGTTGCGTTGTTAAAAGTGTGTGATATGCTCCATACAGTTTAGGTACATATATATATATACAGGGTAATAGAAAAAAATAGCTTCACTCCTCCACGTGCGTTCCCCGCCCCCCTCCCCCCTTTTTCCTCTATTCGCGCTGTATGTCAAACTCACAGCCCAGTCTTCGAAGTAATGAGATCTGTGAATTACGAAAAAATAAAGAATGGATTCGTCCAAGAATGGCGTAGATCTATCTATCCACCAGTGTTCGGAGGAAGTAGTGCATAGCCGCTAGCCTGATCTCGTGTTTACTTGTCGAGGCTGAAGTGATAGCAATGTGTGACTCACGTCTTAGAAATTAGTGGCATCACCCGTTTCTACAGTTATCTCAGTAGCTTCAGACCAAGTGATTCCTAAGTTCATTTTGATGGTTTCTGCAGGTCTTGACGTATGGAAAATTGTTCCCATGTAAAATAACAGCGATCTAAAATGTTCGAAATCTAATAATAATGCAACAGTCTTGAACGCAGTCATAGTTTTACAAACATTTGAACATTTTTCACTAAAATGTCATATGATATTTTACATTCTCTCAGAAAAGGAAGGCGTGAAGATGATTTTAGTGTGTACATAACTACACAATATCAAACAGTACAGGAAACTGGTAATTACGGTAAATATGCTTTCTTATACAAGGAAAAAAAAAAGCTATAATGTGAAATGGACAAAAGAAGTTAATGGATTTCTTACGGATTACTGTATTAAAACGTGGAAATGTTAATATGTTGTAGAGATTACATAATGTTTATAAATGAATATTGGGGTTTTAACGCTTTATAACATTATATTAAACTTATAATTGTAACTGATACGTCAAATGAAAGACCAACTCTAACAGTTTTACGAAGAACCTTATAAATGTTCAATGTGAGAACCATTTGGCATACGGTACACAGCAAGCCTCTAGCCGAGTTCTTCCCAAACGTTGATAAGTGTATTTTCAGTGATTGTAGCAAAAGCTGCTTCAATCCGGTTTCTTAATAGAGGGAAGTCGGCTGGTAGCGGAGGCACCTACACACGACCCTTGATGAAGCCACAGAGGAATAAAATCGCATGGCGTTAGGTCGGCTGAACGTGGAGGCCATGCAAAACTTGTCTAGCGGATTGTGGCGGAAACATTGCGCGCTGCGCATGAGCACTGGTGCCAAAAAAAAAAAAAAAAAAAACAGAGTTGCCTTTTCATTTGACGTATCATTTATAACTAAGTTTATTATATTAAATATTATAAAGCGTTAAAATCCCGATATACATTTATAAACACCCTGTGTAACTGCTTAAAAATCGAGTTCATTAATCTGGTATTGAAGTGATTATGTGAAAGTCTACATGTAATTTATGTATAAACGGAACGTGGCTAACTGGCATGCTGGGGGTCAGCTGTCTATTCCGCACAAGATTGATTTTATCAGTTCGGGACTTACCGTTATTTTATCAATATAGACTCGCAAATCACCCTAGTACTGTCAAGTAAGATCACCTTCACTAAGTTCCAGATGGGGGTATCCCAGTCAGTAACGCCATACAATAATTTCGGTGCTCGAACTGAAAATAGACAGTGTAGGGGTCTCGTCGTGGTTGGCGAAAGACGAATTTATAATTTCATTGCCCACTGAGTTTCGTCAGACTAGAACTCTTTCAAAATCCGTAGTATTTCTGGTTTAATGATTTCCAAGAACTGATACCAGAAACCATATAGTATCACGGAATAAAGAATACATGTAAACTTTACAACATTAGGTAGAAGATATACTGTTACTTGGTTGGTTACTTATTTGCCGCGGTGGAGTAGCCGAGCGGTCTAAGGCGCCTCACCGTGGAGGTTCGAGTCCTCCCTGGGGCATTGGTGCGTGTGTTTGTCCTTAGGTTAGTTTACCTTAGTTTAAGTAGTTTGTAAGCTACGGTCTGATGACCACGCAGTTTGGTCCGATAGATTTACAAACATTTGGTTACTTATTTACGAAGTCCATTAATCTCCTCATGGAAGTTCCTTGGTACTCCATGGAGTGGCGCACAGTAGTACACCTCTTTGACTGTCCAGCAGTTGTTCACAAATATTCAGGACTCAGGAGTACCTCAAACTTATGGACATACACAAAAAAATCGCACTGATGTGTTTAACGGCCCACTTTAAATTTGAAGTTTTATAAGTTTTTGCAAACATTTTGGACCAAAATAATAATCTAAATAACATTAATTAATTAGAGTGTCTGAAACCCTTTTAGGAAAAAAAAAGTATGTACTGGCGGGTCCCGAACCACCAACCTTACGCGCCGTTGTCCAACGCTTTGCCCACTACGCTACGGCTATCAATCAAAAGATGTGTCCTTTAATCTCATACTATTGATGGCCGTTGTTAACTGATGCTAATATGGCATTTGTAGACTCTAGATTATCATTTATCGTACGAAGAACGATGTGTTTTTGTTAATTGTTCAGTGCTCCATTGCTTTGAAATGACAACGTGTAAGTTACAATAAGAAAATCATCAAATACGCAACGCAAGATGGCGTATGCCAGAGAGAGTTCTGGGCGAGGAATGTCACGTGACATCTCCGAACGGCTGGTTATCGTTAATTCAATGGAGGGTGTCAAATCTTCGTTATTTTTGCAAATATGTCTCAAAAGATACGAGATATGACAAAAAACATAAGGCAGCTAAGTTGTAGAGAATTTTGTCCTCTACCAATTAGGTTATTCAATTTTCGTGTCAGATGAATAGTTAGGCCGTTATTTTCATTGCCGGCCGCGGTGGCCGAGGGGACTGAGGCGCTGCAGTCACGATCTGCACGGCCACTATGGTCGGGGGTTCGAATCCCCCCCCCCTCGGGCATGGATATTTGTGCCGTCCTTAGTATTAGTTTATAAGTAGATGCGGTGGAGTAGCCGAGCGGTCTAAAGCGTCTCGATGCGGAGCGCGTGGTTGCTCGCCGTGGAGGTTCGAGTCCTCCCTGGGACATGGGTGTGTGTGTTTGTCCTTAGGTTAGTTTACCTAAGTTTAAGTAGTTTGTAAGTGTAGGGACTGATGACCCCGTAGTTAAGTCCCTTAAGCCTCACAAACATTTGAACATTTGTTATTTTCATTTAAATTTCGAGCTGTCAAAAGACGATCGCAAAGGCCCACTTTTAGTGTTACTACCGTAACCTAAAGTGGGCCAAAAAGCCTCTATTCTTAATTCCACAATAAAAATATAAAAGTATAATTTTCCTATACAAAATTAAAAAACACCACAATTACACTATGCTTGCTCAATTATTTATAAATCTTAGTGAGGGTCCAAATTTATTCCTTTTTTTTTTTTTTTTTTTTGGCCGACTACAAATTTTAATTAAAGGTTTTTACCCTCACAATAGGACAGGAAATCGTCAATGTGGAGCATTCGCCGCGAGTGCTTTTAAGAGAACAAAGGAGAAGTAGTTAATCAGTGATTGGTGGTTGAGCGCCCCGCCCCCCCCCCCCCCGCTATCGCCGGCGCCTGTCGCGCGGCAGACGGCGCGCCTCCCACGCACCGCTCGAGTCCTGGGGTCGACGCCCGGCGGCGCCTCCGCGGTCGCTTTTTATCGACTCCGGCGGCGTTCCGCGAAGACAGGTATTGATCGCGGCCGCTCACCTCTGCTGCTTTATTTACCGGGGATGCCGCCACCCCCTCCCCCAGGGCTCTTCCTACAACCCCCTCTCCGCCTGCACCAGGGAAGCCAGTCAAATTCCGAGTAATGTCCTCGCTAGCCGTCCGGGGGGAAAGAAACCTGCAAAACCGACAGCGGAAACACAACAGACTAGCTTCGTTAATTATGTCCACCTCTGAATCCGCAGTTCCCCAACAATATTGCATTAATTATTTCCAGCTGATCTCTCTGTGAAGGAAACAAAATCAATTTAACTTTTACTGCATTTTATTCAGCTGCATGGAAGTAAAGGATTCTTTGTGAGGAACGACAACAGGGACAAGTACTTTTTAAAGAAATTTATTTTATACCTTCCATATAAACAAGGGAGACAGGTTAAAAATTCTTACAGATTCAACTTCTGAACCCAAGACAATAACACAAGGTGTAGCTGAAACGTTCGGTGATGGGTCTCGGGAAATACAGGAAACAAGAGATTCTGGCCTTCAAAGTAATCGCTATTGGCTACAATACACTTCTGACATGGGTTGTAGAGCTATTGCAAACTGTCACCGAAGGGGAGTGTGATATGACTGCTATTATTTTCTATCTATATAAATGATCTGATGGACAGAGTAACTTGTAATTTATGGCTGTTTGCTGATGATACTGTGGTGTATGGGAGGGTGTCGACTTTAACTGACTGTAATAGCATACAGGATGACTTGGACAAAATTTCTAGTTGGAGCGAAGAATGGCAGCGAGCTCTCAATGTAGAAAAATGTAAGGTGATGCGCATGAGTAGCAAAAACAAGCCCATATACTTTGTGTATCTCGCGTTTCTCATTTTAAACTATTACAAATATTGTGGTAACTATTAAAAGGCCATAGGTACAAATCTTCAGAACTATCTGCATGTACCGGCGTTAACGATAACACATTCTAATATCGTCACTGCTCGAGTCACCACATATTTTATTACATGCGGCAGGATACACAAAAAAAGCGCGCTTCCTTCACCCACAGCCAATGAAATTCATTTTACAGCGTAAGCTACTTCGCTTTACGGGATAGTTGAGTCTTGTCGCCTGTCTGAATGTCATCGACTACTATAGTTTTACAGTCTCCCTATCTCATAGCTGTCAGTCATGGGAATTGATTTCAGTACCACGTTAAATAGGGTCTAAGTGAAATGTCTGCATGAATATCATTAAAAATGTCCTAGAATATTAGCATTACTGTTCTCAGCAGTCTTCAGAGTGGGTATAGGTATCTAATATATAAAGCAGAGTGTGCGTATATTTGTGCGTGTTGCATACAAATCTACAGTCTTGTTCCAATCTTTATTAAATTTTGTACACGTAAGCTTCAATCCATGAGAACGGTCGCCGTAAGTGTAAGACTCACTTAAGATACATAGTTCACGAGATATGACGTCATAAACAATGAGATGCGCAGAAAACTGCTACATTTAGCGACAATTTTGCTCATTTTCTCCTGGACCGATTTCAACCAAATTTGGTACACACATTCCTTACCGTGAGGTACAATTGCTGCATGGTTAAGAATCATATATGACACATGATTTAGAAGGATTTGCAAGAAACTGCCACATAATGCGGCGAGACTTTATAAATACGCTATACGAGAATCAGAGTACTTAGCGACTTGCAACAAACTTTAAACATAATTTCAAACCTTTATTAAACTTTTCCTCGCTGGCAAAAGTTTCTCGCTTACTACTTTTCCGCTGTTTATTGAGTAAAACTACGGCTCTCGGTAAGACGTTACAATTTATAATTTGACACTACAAATTGTAGCCGCAGCAATTTGTACAGACAATATAAACACATATAGCTGAATGTACCTTCGAAATTGTATCGCAGTATGACACGTAGTTCATGAGATATGAGCACATAAGCCGCGGTGGAGTAGCCGAGCGGTCTGAAGCGTCTCGCTGCGGAGCGCGCGGTTGCTCGCCATGGAGGTTCGAGTCCTCCCTGGGGCACGTGTGTGTGTGTGTGTGTGTGTGTGTGTGTGTGTGTGTGTGTGTGTGTGTGTGTTTGTCCTTAGGTTAGTTTACCTAGGTTTAAGTAGTTTGAAAGCTACGGACTAATGACCACGCAGTTTGGTTAGATAGATTTACCAACATTTGAACATTTTTTTGAGCACATAAACAGTAACGTGGAAAACCGGCCCATCATGCACCAAGTTTTAATCTATTACGTCTGTACTATTTATTGTATTCCCAAGAGGTTTTACAGACATACAGCCCTGATACAAAATGAATATATATATATATATATATATACCTTAAAAATGTCAAGAATAAATAAATACCCGAACAACGCCGGGTTTTCAGTTAGATATAAAGCGACCCGCTACAATGGCCGCAGTAGTTGTGCTGTTTAGGCGGTAGGGCGCGCCGGTAGCCTGCATGGCAAATACCCGCTCGTGGGCCCCGCCTGGCGCGGTGACGACTTTCGCGGAAGCGTTGGCCGTTCTAGGAAGGATGCAATGGAACGGGCTGAAACGCCCGGCACAAACGCCTGTTGCCCCGGCAACAGGCCTCCTCGCATTATCTGCGTTGCGTAACGTGTTTTTATCGTGGCTCCGAGTAGCCCCAACTTTCGTTTCCTCGTATTGGTCGCAATAAGGCTTAAAAATACGATAGCCACGTACTTTGGATCTGAATGAGAGGAGACAGATCAGCTGCCACCTCCGAGAAATCTCTTAACTCGCCTCTTAGATACTCAAGGAGAAATGAGCGATGAAATGTTCCGAGATAAAGCAGCCACCAATCCGCAGATTGGCTTGATCAGCACAGTGTTTTGCTAGGCACGGGCCCGTTGGAGGTGGCATGCCATTGCTTTCCTCCGAAGTTTCCGCAGACTTTTCCAGCTAGTTATAACGGGTCCTACAGTTTAACGTGGATTCCGCACCACGGTAAAGACCAGCATTTTCCACATCGACAACATCGCCATAGGTGAAACAAGTCGATAACAACAGATTGGAACTGACACAAGATCGAAACCGCGACCTTTCGATTAGTCGTTTGGAACTGAACTACCAAGCCCCTAGTTTAAGTTATAGGCTTAAGTACTGTAAACACTTTACGAGGCAATTCAGGCTGTAACTGTTACAAACGGGTGTAACAACTGAATGCAAAGCGATAAAACCGTAAGAACTAAAGAGATTGTAAGACACTTCAGGTCTAGTTTACAGGTATTCTAACGACCCCCTTCGCTACCACGGACGAAATACAAGTTGCACCCATTTCTCCCATGCATTTTAAAAGAGTATGTGGAGTTATTGATGCGAGTGCATTCGTAATGAGTATATTAGGTTTTGGAATGTTTTCGATATAGGCGTCTCACTTATCGACATAAAAAACACGCTTCCAGCTGTGTGGAAGAGACTGATTTGACAATGTCTGAACCTCCATTCAGAGGTGACTGTGTCTATAATAAATAAATCTCTATATTGTGTTGACAGAACAACAACTGTTAAATTCTAGAATGCAGAGTGCTGAAACAAGTATCTGCTTATGTTAACGTGTAATACCACGAACGTGGCAGTCTGACTATGAAGTTGGAAAAAAGAATATAATAAAGTTCACGTTCTGACTATGTCGTTAATTATGAACGCTAGAGTTCATTACTAGAATTAATATCAGGAAAACCATGCTAGCGTTAATATTTATCTACCACAGAGAGAAGTAATGGAAATTGTTAATTGCATTAAGCATCTCACTAATTATCATTACAGCCAAGGAAGGTAGATCATATACTCTAATAAAAGCTGAAACTACGTAATGCTCAGTTTATTAGAGTTATCAGATTACATAGTACCGTCGATAACGAGCATCAGAAGAATAATAAGACTTTTGTAGTGCAAACCATTATTTATATCTTACAGGATCGACGAATAAACATTTTTGAGTAGAAAGAATAAATGCGTATCACAGCTGCACGTTTCATGAGTGTCCGTCATAGAGGGAAATGATCGAAATTACCACAGCCGACGTGTCCATTTAACAAACTTAAGTTTTACTTGTACTTCACCACGCATGCGCCGTTTCTTGATTCACTGCGCTTTGGAAACAAAATTTTGAACTTTTCAACTTGTGATTCTCGGCGTTGTATGCGTCAAGTAGTTATAGTCTTTTGTAGCCTAATACTTTCTAATATCTTTGTGTAAGAAATTGGCCGACTGAATAAAGTCGGAAGCTTCTTTACGATATTTCCAGAACATTATAGTGCCAGGCACTTAAATGTGATTTACAGAGTATCTAAATAGATGTAAATGTAATGAAGTTATTACGTTAGTAAATATTAACGAAATTAAGGAAGTCCTGTTGTTGATCGATGATTTCTGCGTTTACTGGCTCATAAATAGGCGGAAATTTATTTATTCTTAATTTTTTACGTGTCTGTAAGGAGTTACACGCTCCAAACATATATGAGTGTCAATTCAATACAAATAAACAAACCCTGAGACGGATTTTCGTTTCGAATATCAAAGAAATTATTGATGAATCTGAAGCATTGAATTAAAATGTGATGCGGCCGGAAATCGAACCCGGACCTCTATGCTTACTAGGCAGACGTCTTACCGTTAGACCACCACACCACTAACGATTAAAGCGCCTTGGAATCACTCCACGTCACAAACTTTTAATTCAGCTTCTGTGCTATCCCGTTGCATGGAGAGCCTTAGCAGTAGTGGCAATTATCTTTGGAACACAGAAGCTGAATTAAAGTTTGTGACGTGGAGGGAAATCGTACTTAGACTATTCCAAGGCGCTTTAATCTAACGGTAAGACGTCTGCCTAGTAAGCATGGAGGTCCGGGTTCGATTTCCGGCCGCATCACAAATTTTAATTCAATGCTTCAGATTTATCAACCTACGAGTGTGCTTGAGACATTCTTTCTTCTACTGCTTGAAGAAACTGGCGGTTTCATTTCTATTTATCTAGAATTCTGACCTTACTGTTCGTAAACTTCGACAAGGCCTAATAGTTCTAAGAAACTTTTATTCTTTCCAAGCGACCACCGTGGCTCCTTGCAAGTGATTTACCGAAGTGCGAGTTCGTTCACTTTTCGGTGCTTGCTGCGGACGGTAAAGTCAATTTTTTTTCCTTGAGAAGAAAATATTTAATATGGTATTTTTGTTGGCTTTTCTCGGTTTGTCAATACTGTTTACAAATGAGGACGATACTTAATAGCACCTTTTGTAAATAAACACTGGCTGTATTACTGTCCTATCTTCGAGCAAAGAAAGTATTGGGACTGTTGCGAGGAGTGTTACTCTCGGCTCACGCGCTTTGCAGAACTGTTGCGGCCGGCATTACGTCGTTTGTAGTTACGGATCCCGCAGCAGATTTGAGCGTCAAGGTCACACCGCCGTAAGACTGTTGCGGGCGGAGTTGGAGCGGTCCAGCGGACGGAAATCGTGACGTGTTCCCCGCCTAAATATCTGGTCTGTTCCCCGCCTAAACATCTGGTCCGCGCACAACAGTGGGCAGTTCTTTCTCGGCTTGGGCGGCGCCTGAAACTAGTTGGCCTTACGTAAGGGCTGACACCCAGCGCACACAAGTTCGCACTTTACAGGGAGCAACTGTCGATGGGAGAACCCCTCGTACAGAGCAATGCTAGAGCGCCTCAGCTTACTTTACGTAAGCTGCTGGTATCATAGTAACGCGGTCTGTGGAACCCTCACCCAGCAATATCCTCCAAGGGCACACGCAGCCAGCCAATATCTGCCTTCAGAAACGTAAAATACTAAAATGATTCCTAGAGGTAACACACACAAATGAAGCAATTTGTTGATATTCGAAGGAGCCATTGCCTTTTACAGAACGATTCAACCATCAAAGTGAAACTTTAGGTATGTGGAAGGAGTGAAGGTAGGCGTTACGAAAGAAAGAAAGAAAGCCGTAATAAATTACGGACTCTGTATTAACAGTAAAATATAGCCAAGTACTAGATTACAAACTAGTTAAAAAGAACACGATGGAATTTAAAGAACCGTTGTTTTAGACTATAAAATTAGTCGCTGTTTGCGTGTGACAATATGCTTAATGTTTATATTGTATTATTATTTCAGTAATTAGCATAGAACAGTAGTTACAAAAATGATGTACCATTGAAGTGAAAACGATTAACAGAGCTAAAGTAAGTTTAACTGAACGAAAATTTTAAGGGTAAGCTCAGTATTTCTTTTTAATCGTTTGAACCGAGTATTGGCAGAATTTCAACACAAAAAGACACTGTCCGGAGTTTGTTTAGCCAATTTTCCTATCTCTTCGTTGTTGTTGTTAGACATGTAGGTCAATCCTTGTTTCCTGTACCGTCTTAGTTCTTCAACCAACCTGTCGTATGCTAGAAGTCATTTTTGACTACGTCTTAATGGTTAGATTATCTACATTATCAAGGTAACGGCATTTTTCTATATACTTTTTATTAGTACACAGAAAGATCAACGTCAAAGCTATTTTTCCCTGACCGAAAGAGATGCTTGGAACAAGCGTCATGCTGGGTGATCTATTAATGGTGCGTCAAAGCGACATGTTACATGTAATAACCACCACAATTCATAGACGGCTTAATGATATTTTTTATTTTAAATAATGATGCAGTGCATCAGTTACGTAATTTTTTCCATGCTTGGAAAAAGATGTGCTTCGGGAATTCATTATTATTATCATCAAGCACAAATATTTACACAGGTATTTTACGTGACTTTTCGAAATAATTTATACTGCAGCAGTCACGTTTTACTAATATTTTTATTAGCACGACGGGTTTCGGCAGCAAGCTGCTATCATCGGGTGCATTTCAGTTTCAGTCGGATTCCACGTTAAGCTGTAGGTCCCCTTTCCCCAGTTCGATAACTGAGGTAGGCTAGGAACTCGCAGTTCCCCAGTTCGCCGAAGTGGCGTCCAATTGAAAGACTTGCACCAGGCCAATAAGCCGCACGAAATTATTATTATTATTATTATTACTGTTTTGTGTTGTGGGTGCCAGTGGTTGGACGTTTTAACCTGTTCAGGAATATACAGCTATTTTAGTATACTATTATAGTATATAGCTAGTGAGATTAAACCTCACTGGCTCCTGGCACCCACAACAAGAAACATAACAAAACAGTAACAGTAGTGGATGTTAATTTACAGTCACTCTGTTGGGGCATTAGAAAGAGACCAGCTGACCACAGCAGCTTCATACGCATTAGCGCTTGGCGTGAATGCCAGCCTATTAGAATTGGATTCCGCGCTTTATATAACCGCATTCGTAAGAGCTAAAAAGCGGAAACGCCAAAGAGTTACCCAGCGTTCATACGGGCATGCATATAGGGCTTTTATTCGTGTTTGTGGTTACCTCTTGTTCTCATTTAATTTTATAATGTTGTGTATATATATCATTCGTAGGTAGCGAAATAGGATGCGTGGCTGTAACAAACACACACACAAATCAGTGTCCGAATTATGTAAGTTATTCTATGTCCTATATACAGAGTTGCTTTGTGATATTACCAGCAACGCTGACGTGCGACAACGGCGGGAAACTTTTCCGCGTAGGTTGCAATTTGTAACCCGCTCAGGAAGAGAAAATGCATTCAGTAGAAGCTGCAATTATGGCGTTCGTGCGAACGTGTCGCAGATATCCGGGTACGCACTATTACGAACTCGAAGCCTGGAAATGCCAGCTGCCAGCTTCCAACTTCTGTGCGGTATAATAAAACTACTTGATGTAATTTTATCCTAAAAAATACAATTAAAATTAAGTACATGTGCCTTATTTCGGACAGTAGGCTGCTGCGAAAAAAAGGAAGAATATTGAACGTTCTTCTCTAGTAACATTTTAGAAGCTTTTGTCCTCTTGTTGCTTAAACTGTTTACTGCTCTCATTACCATTTAATCCTGCAATAGAGACAAATACATTCGGAAAATATCAACTCCAAAATTTGTACGTAAAAAAAAATGTCTCATATTCAGAAATGCTGTTCTTGTTCTCGGCATTCTACACCTCTGTCAGTACTTCATCCTTGGCCTAATTATCTTGCTGCCTAAAGAACAAACACTATGTCCGAAAGGATGGTGTTCTTTAGGGAGCAAGATAATTGGGCCAAGGATGAAATACTGACAGAGGTGTAGAATGCCGAGAACAAGAACAGCATTTCTGAATACGAGACATTTTTTTTTACATACAAATTTTGGAGTTGATATTTTCCGAATGTATTTGTCTCTATTGCAGACTTAGGTGGAAGAGAAATGTGAGCAGTAAACAGTTTAAACAAGAAGAGAACAGAAGCTTCTAAAATGTTACTAGAGAAGAACGCTCAAGATTCTTCCTTTTTTCTTGCAGCAGCCTGTTGTTGTTGTTGTCTTCAGTCCGGAGACTGGTTTGATGTAGCTCTCCACCCTACTACATCCTGAACAAGCCTCTGCATTTCTTCATAAGTACGGTACCCTATATCCATTTGAATCTTTTTACTATATTTATCACTTGGTCTCCCTCTGCGATTTTTACCCCACACACTGCCCTCCAACGCTAAATTTACGATTCCTCGATGTCTAAGAATGTGTCCTACCAATCGATCCCTTCTTTTAGTCGAGGTATGTCAGAAATTCCTTTTCTCCCCAATTCTGTTCAGTACCTCCTCATTAGTTACGCGATCCACCCACCTAATCTTCAGCATTCTTCAGTAGCACCACATTTCAAAAGCCTCTATCCTCTTCCTGTCCGCACTGTTTATCGTCCATGTTTCATTCCCATATAAGGCAACAACCCATACAAATGTTTTCAGAAAGGACTTCCTTACACATAAATTAATATTCGATGTTAACAAATTTAACTTTTTCAAGAACGCTTTTCTACCCATTGCCATTCTGCATTTTATATCCTCTGTACTACGACCATCATTTGTTACTTTACTGACCAAGTAACAAAACTCATCCATCTCCTCTATTGTTTCGTTACCTAATTTAATTCCTTCAGCATCACCTGATTTTCTTAGACTGCAGCACCTACTGTCTGAAATAAGGTACGCGTTCTTAAATTGTTTTTCTTTTTTTGAGGTTTTGGGAGTGCAGTTAAAGCTGCGATTAAGAGGAAGTAATGGGAACGCCCACTTCAGTCGTAGTGTTCTATAAGTTGAGCATTTGGGCACGACGGAAAGCTTGTCCGAATAGCCTAGTTAGCTAAGGCAACCGCTGGCGCGAAGCGGGAAATCCAGGTTCGAATCTCGGTGCGACACAAGTTTTCAACTTCGCCACTGAATTTTATTAAAGTGATCTGTAACAGCCGAGACGTTTTAATATTTCGAAGTCAACTATGTAGTAACGGTAGTGTCTTATTTCCCAATTTAATTCCTTCACCATCACCTCATTTATTGCGAATATTCTCCAACTTCTGCCGCCCATCTGACATCCATCTTTCAGTGCAATATATATTTGTAACTTTTTGAAATTTTTCACCCTATCCTGATATTTTGACGTCTTCCGACTGGACAGTACACCCTCTTTAGAAAGTTTTCGTGTGATATAAAATGTCAGACAGCGTCTGGTTTGCCTCAGGTTACCTACGGTGAATCATACTGTGTGTATGTGGACCGCCATTCACAGATTGAGTTAGAATACGTGCTGTGGCAAAGATCCGCAGAGTACTCCCGTCAGCCTCCGACGTTGTTCAACGCCTGCGAAACCACAGTCCGACGCGGCAGATACGTGTACGCAGTAGCGTGGCATGTGTAAGCAATTTGCCACCGGAGATGTATCGGGCAGAGTGAAAGCTGGCTGGCGCTATTAACGCACGCCTAAGTGGCGCCGCGGACAGCCGCGCGGTGCAGAAAACGACGCCTCCGCCAGGGGTGCCCAAACTGCGGATGCACAATGCAGCAGCATCAGCATACAGGCAAACCTCCAACCTTATGCAGTAACAAGCTGCTTGTATTTTGCGATGCTGACCTGAATCAACATTTTACACTTCAACAAATATGAAGCACACTCTCCTCCCCACGAACACACTTCGGAGGATTATGTTTGACCAGGAATACTAAGACAAGTAAGAAACCCCATTCTTTCTATATTTTTTATTTTTATTTTTATTTATTTTTTATTTTTTTTTTTTTTTTTGCTAACTGCAAATCCCGGCATTGCCGGGTATATATTTTTCCAATCTTATATTAGAATCGAAACGAACGTATTCTATACACTTTTTGTACGCATTTCCACTTCCCCATCTCTTCATCCATCTGATCCTCCCTATATGACCATCTCCCTTCTCCCTGCCTCTCACCCTCCCCACTCTGCCAGTCTTCTCCTCCCTAAAGTATCATGCCAACACTCCCCCCGCCCCCAGGCAACCTCTTCCTCACATGTCTATTCCTCCTCCTCCTCCTCCTCCTCCTCCTCCTCTAAATCTCTCCTATCTGTATTATCCTCTCATTTATGTCTATCTCTTACATTCCACTCCATCTCCTCATCCCCTCCTCTATGCCTATCTCTCACACCCAAATCTATGTTCATCACTTCTTGTTATCCTTTCTCTCATTGCATTTCTCCCTCATTTTTGTCCATCTTCTTGTCACTCCTCTCTGTCCAACCCCCCCCCTCTCTCTCTCTCTCTCTCTCTCTCTCTCTCTCTCTCTCTCTCTCTCTCTCTCTTTCACACACACCACTCACCACACCCCAAGCTCTAAGACCAATTCCCCTTGGCCCTTCCTGTTTGTATCTCCTCCTCTCGCCTGTATCTGGCCATTTCTTCATACCCCCTCTCCTATCTGTCTGTATTTCTCTCCTGCTGCCCTCCGTCTATCTGTCTGTCCATCCATCCAAGTCCTTCTCCCGCATTCAGCTCATCCTCTTCATTCTTTCAGTCCATCTCCTCAACTTTTCTCACTGTTTCTTACCCCTGACATGTACACCACCCTGGAGAGCACGTCGATAAGGTAGGATGATACTATTCCCACACAGCAAACCGGTTGTGCTGGGCAGCCTATATAGCAGGGGATGGGAACACGTTTCTGCTCGTATATCCACTCTTATGGGATTTAGGAGGTTATAAACCACACAGTGCTGAATCTCGTGCTATAAGCAGTATATGTACCAAATTGGGTTGAAATCGATCCTGTAGTTTCAGAGGAGATGTGCAACATACATATGCACATATAGCTACTTTTATAATCTATATAGATTTTAGAAAAAAAAAATCGTCAGTAACTGGGACTTGTATAAATGTGAGCGTAATTACTGAACATACAAAATCTCAAATACTTAACTGACAGTTGAAACCAACATTGTGAATATTGAGCACTATTATATTCCTTATTTACTTACCCTAACATCTCTTATGATGTTTATATGTCAGGGAGGAATAGACATTAGTATTAAATTAACGGGGGAAGTTCACAATTTGTACCATGCTTGGGATTCTAACTCGGATCTCCTGCTTACTTGACAATCGCGATGACCACTACGCCATCTGGACACAGTGATCACCACGAATGCTCTGACTACCCTGCGATGCCTTCCGTCAGACGCAAACTTTCAACTTATCCACACAGTACTGACGTAGGGCCCCTGACCATTTCACTCAATACTTACAGCATATCACCGATTCCTGAAATGGATCAAACTGGTGTGTATTTGAACTGAATAAATGATCACTAGCAGTCTTCGCCTTTATGTATATACATAACTGGAACGAGTTATAAAAGTCGTTACAAATAGTATATTCATGCGTGATGTGTACTTGCTTCTTAAATTTTAACGCAAGTGCAATTTGGTTATGTTAGCATATTAACAGCTTCGTTTCGAAACCACAAACCGCAGGATACTTAATAACGCCCTAGATAGAGTACTTACCAGCCGCAAACTTCAGACTATGTGCCTGATCGGAGTTAAGGCTGGAGAAAGTATCGCTTAAGGTGAGGGAAGAGAAAGCGCAATCAATGTAGCTGAGGCCCCGGGCTGCGTACGTGAGAATAATTTCAAAAAGAGTACAAGAGGAGGAGACCGAGGTATGCCTCTGTGAAACAGTTAAGAAAGAAAAAAACTGCTTTAGTCTGATATCTAGCCACGTTTAAGAGAGCAATCTTAAGATCCAAGTTAGACTCGTGTCTCACTGAATTGCTTTCAGAAAGAAGGGGGAAAAAGCGAAGATAGGGAAATGAGGTGGGTGTGGTTGTCCTACTTTCTGCCGATACATTCATGAAAGCTCGCCAAGTGAATTAACGCAGCTGTACGTGAATAGTTATATAACGTACTTGATCGCAGTTTGAAGAGTTCGTATTCGACCACTGTCTACTATCAATTAAAACTCACTGCCTGGCAGTTGTACGCCGAGTATAACAATATTTAGTCCCTCGGAACATAAATTCTTTAACTTTAATTTCATATCCTCAATTATATCCTAGCGAGCTATTCCCCTAAAGAGTTCGTGCACGAACGGGGTCAACTGAAACACGCAATTACTACAGCTAACGTTATGTAGCAAACGGCAATTTGGAAATGTATGTCTAGCATTCAGCACTTTACCGAGTTAGACGTTATTGAATTTTTTTTTCTCCGGCATCAGGAAGAAGATTATACGATACGACTCTGTAGGAACTGTGAACTCCGACAAGTACAAAATATCTGCTTGGAACTGTATGGACATCGAAAATTACTTTCTAAATTTCACGTTAATTCTAAACTTATTGAGTACCGAATCAAAACTTCCTCTCTTACGCAATGGTGACCGCGAACTACAGTCGGTGACTGTTTTCACTGTAATTCCTCCTCTTGATCCTATGCTGCTTCAAATGCAACTTCTGACTACAAAAAGTCACTGTTAGTGAGTTTGCACGTACGTAAGTCAGTCTTACATGGCGTCCGCCAGGGTCAAATATAGGGAACAACTGGAGACGTTCATAACGGTCTAGACACGATCTTAAGTTGAGACTCTTACACCGCCAATCATACGTCTAGCGGTAGAATTTATCGTCACCTTCACGAAGCACCACGAGGAAAATGTCCTTCCAGTCAGAGACGCGCGTATTCTTTGCATTGACTGTTGAAAGTCCGCAAGCTGTGATAAATAAATGCTTACAATTACCTCCTATAGTACTTCAGGTAGAGCCTGCTAGAACCACTTTATCGGGAAGCCTGCATCCTCTATGATTTCTGAAGGAGCAATCAGTATGTTCTCACTAACACCGGCACCACAAAAACCGATTCAAACGCATAGAACTGCACGTATGCCGACAAGCTATCCGCCGATAAGTTTGTTTCCTGGATTGAGCAAGGCTTTGGATGCGCCTATACCTACGCCGACTTCTGCTACATCTTACACAATAATTGCTCCCCGATGAACTATGTGGATTTCGGGAAGGATACGACAACTCTCAAACTCTTCCGAATTTTGGGAGAAGCAATCTGATGCCCTGGAACTTCGATGATAGTTCGGGCAACATTCCTCAAGCTAAGAAAACACTGGACTGTGTAGCATGCTTGACTTCTCGGTAAACTCCGGTATATGGGGTGTCAAAGCCACCAATCCTGAAACATTACCTCTAACAATGAAGGTTCTATGTACGTGCTGAGGAATCATCATCTAATTGTCCTATACCTAAATAGCTTTATTGTATCAAATTTGATGTTACTTTTTGCTAATTCCAGTGACTATTTGCCAGTGTCGGTGCTTTTTTTTTTTTTTTTTTTTTTTTTTTAATTCCGAGCATTAGAAACTTTCTTACCAATTTCAATGTTATTTTTTACCAATTTCGTTGTTTTCATTCCTTATGCGTATAGTTATTTCCCCATTTTGGGTCTTTTTTTTAAATTTCGGAGTCTTTTTCGATTTCGGTGATGTATTTTCCTGGTCCGATACTAATTCTTAGCCAAATTCGCTGTTAGTTTTGGTCAATTTCGTTGTAATTTTTTTGTCAATTTCGTTGTTAGTTTACGTTAATTTTTCACTTTTAAAAACATTTTTCACAATCTTGATGCCTTTTACATTTTTATTAATATATTTCCGTCTTGGTGTTTTCTCTACTTTTTGGTGATTTTTTTATTTATTTTTATTTTTATTTATTTATTTATTGTAGATTCCGTATCCTTTTCTTCTACCAGATTTCGTGAATCTTCTGCCAAATATGCCTCTTCATTTGCCACATTATGTGTAATATATACATTATAAATATACATATATTGGAAATCCGTTGTTTTATCCCAGTTTACGTGTTATTTTGACGTCACATCATTGTTTATTATATGGAAAATGAACTTCATTTAAATTTGTACATGAACCGCAGTGTTGAGGAATAATGAGTCGAAATACAATTTCAACGTACAATAGGTATCAATTATAAATACCGGCCAACTTATGTCCTTAGATTTATAGGTAACATTTTTTAGATACAGGAACTCGACAAATTTTACGATATTTCTTCAAAGTAGCCTATTTCGCGATATTTTGCTGCGGTTTTAGAAAAAGTAGCAGATATGCACGTCGGGCGTCTACAGTGCCTACAAAATCAGGCCTCTGCAACTCCTGCGAGACTTTCCATCAGCCGACGTAACCAGGATCACAAATTGCCTCAGCTCAGTCAAATAAGAGACACATTCGCGATCTATGAAGAAGAGTGCAGCTGTTTATCACCACGAGATGGTGACACCTGCTGCGTGACGCACGAGCTCCCAGAAGGCAAGGAAAAAGGGGAGAGTAACATATGTAGGAGGATAGAAACAACGCAAGGCTATAAATGAACGCTACGCACAGATATCAACAAATAATACGATCCCTTGAGACAATATTGTCTCATTATACCAAAGGTATTAAACATAAGGAGAGGCACTGAATTAAAATTTATGCGGTGGCCGGGATTCGAACCCAGGACCTCCTTATGTTTAATAGGTCTAAAGCAGCTACCTAGTAAGTAGGAGGTCCCGGGTTCGAATCCCGGCCACCGCATAAATTTTAATTCAATGCCTCTCCTTATGTTTAATACCTGTGCTACGCACAAAGTTTGCGGGCGGGATAGTAAAATTTGTCAGCAGAGAGCGCCGGGGATTCCTGTGACCCCGCCGTGTGCGGTGGCCGGAATTCCAGCGCAGAGTGACGTCAGAGGGGTCGTGAGTCAGCTCACCTGGTAAGGGCGGCTGGCGTCTGAGTCACGGGCGCAGGCCTTCCCCAGCTATCAACGGCCAGCCTACCTTAGGCCGACGCTGGCGCCGTACACTGCTGATAGCCGTTTCCGCGTAGAGCTGCTTGCCACATGTTGACACTATTCGTGTCGTTACGGATGACGATAAGTGGTTCACTTAGCAGGCAGGCAAGGATTGTGGAACCTGCTCTTCGCTTTTGGAAGGACTACGAGAACTCCGTTGTAGCCGAATCTATTCGGCTGTAGGACAAATTTACCTATTAAATATAAGGAGGTCCCGGGTTCGAATCCCGGCCACAGCATAAAATTTAATTCAATGCCTCTCCTTATGTTTAATGAGACAATATTGTCTCAAGGGATCGTATTATTTGTTTATATCTGTGCGTAGCGTTCATTTATAACCTTGGGTTGTTTCTATCCTTCCGCGTATGTTACTTTTCTTTTTTCCGTACCTTCTGGAGACTCGTGCGTCACGCAGCAGGTGTCACCATCTCGTGGTGATAAACAGATGCACTCTTCTCCATATATCGCGAATGTCTCTCTTATTTGACTGAGCTTTATCTACATAAAACTTTTGCGCCGCCCAGTGACAAATTCGTGATATAGTGGCAAGCCGAGATACAGATGGCGGTAGTAATGTGTACACGTGGTACTAAAGGTAGAACTGCCATTTATACGCCGCCTATTGAAGAGAAAAGTTTTCCAATATGGTTATAGCCAAACGTCGGGAATTAACAGACTATGAATGTGGAGTCATAGATCGTGTCACTCGGCTTGAACATGCTACCGCAGAAATCGTTTGCAAATTTAATATTCCGTGATCCGCCGTCTAAAGAGACTGGCGAGAATACAATTTTTTTAAATCCATGGTGTACAGCAATCAGAATAAATATTCCTTCAAAGCGTCTTCATTGCAAATTTTCTATTAGTTAATGACGCGTTTCGCCCTTTAGCAGGGCATCTTCAAATTATCTGCGTGACAGAATTTACACAAAATTACAAGGCGGAATAACAACCGGTTGTAATGGTACATGGGCTTATTTTGTGTTAAGAAGACAGTATAAATGGTAAACAAAGCTTACAATGCGCTCTCCGTGGTGTGACACCGTAGTTTGTTATTGCGGTGTGCGAAACGCGTCATTAACTAATAAAAAATTTGCAATCAAGACGGTTTGAAGGAATACAAAATTTTTGGCATTACCTCTCGCCACCCTGAGCTTGCGCTGAGCTTGCATTGCTGACAAGCAAGCAACACTACGTGAAATAACAGCAGAATGTAAGACGTAAAAAAAAGGTAAAGTAGTCAACAATCCGAAGATTGGTTTCAATACCACAGTGCTTTACGAGGCATGGTCCTGTTTGAAGGTGGTATGCCGTTGCCTTCCTCCGACCTTCGAACTGACTTACCCAGCCAGTTATAGGGGAACCTACAGTTTAACGTGGGTTCCGAACCACGGTGCTACTCGATATTTTTCACATGAGCAATACTGCCACAGGTGAAAGAAGTGGAAAGTGAGAGATAAAAATCCTAGAACCTGGCGGGGATCGAACCCGCGACCTTTGGATTTGTAGTCTGGCACTTTACCACTGTGCAACCGAGGCGCACATGTGAGACGTATGACCAACGAATCCGTTAGGTCTGTGAGGCGCAGTGTGGCTTTAATTTACCTCGGAAGCAGGTGACCGACTCGAGAGCCTGTGCTAACAATACGACGTCGTCTGCAACGCCTCTGCTGGGTGCGTGGCGAAATGGGTGTAACCATGGACAACTGTACATATTTCTGGAGTTTGCACATTGGGTACTTTTGTGTGTCAGCGCGCCGTACACTCTCCATGAATTCGGCGATGACGAGTCGGCGTGGTTTCCTTGTTAGTGGGTTCTGGGTAAGCAGCCGCGCGTCGCGTGGTGCTTTGGCCGTACGCTGGGTGACAGGTGGTGTCCGCGCTAATGGACGGCGGCCCACGGAGCGCTCGGCACAAAAATACGGCTGGCAGCCGCCCACCAACCGTCTGCCAGCTCACACACCGACGGACACTCCGCCCAACCAACTGACACTACGACACCCCGAGACGCTTCCAATATTTCCAGTCTAGCCCAACATATGAGACGTATTTTATAAGCGTGCCTACTGCCGTTGAAATGTTCAAATGTTTGTACAGCTTATAGGACTTAACTACAGGGTCATCAGTCCCTAAACTTACAAACTACTTATCAACTAGCTAATACTAAGGACGGCACAAATATCCATGCCCGAGGGGGGATTCGAACTCCCGACCGTAGTGGTCGTGCAGAACGTGACTAGCGCGCCGTAGACCGCTCGGCCACCGCGGCCGGCTGCCGTTGACGATCGTGATGATGATCCTGTGGCTTTATCGCCGTAAGACACCAATTATATCGTTTTCAGAAAGGGTGTCGCCATAAAAAAGGGAAAAAATGTGGAGCCCGACAGAGTGAATTGGGAGACCTCAGAAAAACTAAATATGATTGGACGGAGGTGATTTGTTCCACCGTCCTTCCGAATGGCAGTCCATCGTTTTAACTCTGCGTTACCTAGCTTATTCTCGCCTTATGATCAACATCACTCACTTATTTACTGCGTTGGTCACACTAACCGCAGTTCTTTCTTGGCCTCGCGAATCAGCCTCATCTAGAGTCCTCGGTCCATGTAACCTCTTTCAGACAGTCCCAACGTACTCATATCTTCTGTTATCTGGTTAATCCATCACAGTCGTTGTCTTTCCTTTGGTCTTTTACCTCTGGTGTCCTCTTCTACTACCTGGCCTTCTTGACGTATTATGCGTCCATACCACTTGAGTCTTCTTTCTTTGATCACTGCCACTATGTCAATTGATTTTAATAACTCCAGCAGTTCACGGTTCTTTTTCTCCATTCAGCCGACTTCGGTTTATTGGGAGAATTTTGGGAAGATGTACTTCACCTGTAAAGGAGACCGCGTATAAAACGCTTGTACGACCACGTCTTGAGTATTGCTCAAGTGTTTAGGAACCGCAGCAGATCAGTTTAAAGGAAGACATAGAGGCGGTTCAGAGGCGAGCAGCTGGATTTGTTACCGGTAGGTTCGACCAATGCACGAGTATCACGGAAATGCTCCGGCAACTCAATTGGGGATCGCTGGAGGAAAGACGACGTTCTTTTCGTGAATTTCTGTGAAGTAAATTTAGAGGGCCGGAATTTGAAGCTGAGTGTAGTACGGTCTTGTTACCGCCTACTTACATTTCGCGTAAAGATCACAAAGACAAGATAAGATAAATTAGGGCTCGTACGGATACATATAGGCATTCTTTTTCCCCTCGTTCAATTTGGGAATGAAATAGGAAAGGAAATGCCTAGTAGTGATACAGTGTACCCTCCGCCACGCACCTTACGGTGAATTGCGGAGTATGTATGTAGATGTAGATCCTTCACTGGCGCAAAAATCTGTCTGGGGATGGCATTCTGCCGCCGACCAACGTCTCTGGCGCATATGTATCTGTGGCCGCATGGGCAGTCGCGCGGTACGCGAGTATTGAAGGGCCGAAGCGAGCACTGGAAGTCTGTCTTTCGGCTCACTCTGAAGATGGTTTGACGTTATACAGCCGAAATATTAGAGAGAGAATTCTTGCGGCTGCACACCCGAAACTTAATGGAACAGTCTTTGCGTCGCCAAAACCTGAAGATTCACAAAATGTCAGGAGTTTTCACCTTTCCAGGTCCCTGCTCCATTTAAGACTGCAGGTTACATTATTATCTTGTAGCTGTTCGTCTTTGAGATCTCGATTGTTGCCGGGACTTCAGTAGCTTTGCCAGGGCAAACCTTTAACTGTTTCATGCTTTTTTCGTGCGGTAATTTCTTGGTCTATCTCGTACCTTTCGTTGATTATTCCCCAACGCATTTAAAAGTCTTTGTCATCCACATTTAGAGGTCTGTCATTTTCTCTGCTAACTACGATGTACTTGGTCTTATTCATATTCAACTTGAGGCCTGTTCTCATTGCTTCTTCATTAATTCTCTTGTTTTTGAACGAGGTCTTGCTCTTTGTCTGGTATAAGAACATCATCATCCGAGTAGGCCAGGGTATTCATCCTTCTTCCCAGCTCTATTCCTGTCTCTAGGCTTGCTTCTGTCCTCAGAGCTGCCTCCATTACCAGGTTAAAAGGAAGGGCGGAGAGGCGGTCTCCTTGTCGCATTCCATTCCTAACCCTGAACTTCTCCGACATGTTTCAGTTCACTTTAACCATGCACGTTGTTTCTAGGGCACATGCTTGTGTGTCAATTTTACTAGTTTTCTGGGTACCTGAGCCCTTTTAGTTCTTACAGTATTGCTTGTCCGTTCACACTGTCATATACTCTTGTCATATACCATGTGTCATATAATCAATAATACCAAAAAATATTCTAATATACAACCTCTGACAAAGTTAGGTTATAGTCCTGTAACATTAACGTAGGTGAAGTATGAACTACTGTTACCTTACTATCCTATAAAATAGTTGCACGTCAACGTTCGCCCACAGACAGCCAATATTGTCAAACAGTTCCCGCACACGCCGCATCTCAACCCTCCATACTTGTTCCTCTTCCCTCGAATCAAAGTCGCTTTGAATGGAAAGAGATTTGACGATATTCCTGCCAACAAACGAAACGTGACGTGACGAGGATGCTGAACACCATCCGAAAGGAAGACACCGTACAAAGTTTTCATGACATGTATCGCAGCGGTGAATAGTTATGGGAGGTGACTACTTTGAAGGTCAGTAAGATGCCTGTCGTCCACAGTTTATCTACGTTAGTGTTACAGGACTATTCACCGAACTTTGTCAGCGGCTGTGCTATTAATAATGACGTTCTTTTCCGTCCTGAATCTATGTCTGAAGAGCTCTAAAATGAAACTGAAGTCCTTTCATCGAGCCCTCATGTGGCACGGCGCGCGCCCGTGGCGCTAGCGGGCGACGTGTTTGCCAGCAGCGAGCCGCCGAAGGTCTCGCCGGCTTCTTGTGAAACGCCGCGAGGAAGCCACCGCCAATTACCAGCGCTGCAAGCTTCCCGGAACAGACACTGCCTTCCTGCTAGCAGCCAGCAGGCGATGCACAGGTGCCCAGCAACCACCTGCATATGAGTCTGTATGCACCTGATGAAGGGGACGAAGTAGGAAAACAGGCGAGGGAAAAGAAAAGAGTAGAGAGGTGGGTTTGTCACGGACATCAAAATAAAAATGGACATCAAGGAAAGAATAGCAGTGGGAATGGAATGCATGTATTCTCTTAAAGAGACGGTAGACTCTAAATCACTTTTAGTGATCATTACCCTTTCGGACCCTCTGGCTACAAATGTGTACATAACTTCTACGGTGTCTACGATGGTTCAGAAGCGTTTTTTCTCCATGGAAAGAACATGTATACGGTACCTGAGTGTTCAATCATTTCATCATGCACAATTACTGCCTCCTGCGGAAGATCTGACTGTCTGTAAATCTATTGGACCAAACTGCGTGGTCATCAGTTCGTAGCTTACACACTACTTAAACCTAGGTAAACTAACCTACGGACAAACACACACACCCATGCCGCAGCGAGGTGCTTTAGACCGCTCGGCTACTCCACCGCGGCGCGGAAGATCACTATGAAAATATTAAGAAGCGAGTGTCGCACTACGCAGCAGTTTACAAACTTCAAAGAACACGGAAATTGTGGGTTACTTGTATTGCACTGTATAACTGAAAGTAGTAGTTGTTATTTTTCGATGTAGTTATTGAACGAACAGTTTATTTAATACAACAGTTGGAACTACAAAATTAATTAATTTAGTCCGTAAAAATGCCTTTTTTCAGGATACGCAGTGTTGTTGTATGAAAATGCTTGCATATAATTGCAGAAATCTTGCTTCTAAAATCATTGAAAATTTAACTTAAGAGTATTACAGCATTAAAAATAATTTCCTTGACAGAGAAAAAAATCAGGTTTGAAAGGGTTAAGATGAAAATCTATAACACTGTGTGTGTGTGTGTGTGTGTGTGTGTGTGTTGTTCTTCTTTTAGTTTAAGGAGTTGGTAAGTTTAGGAAGTAATGACCGTAGCCGTTTGGTGCAACAGGTTAACAAACATTCGAACATTTGAAGTGTTCATCAGAACTGGAAAAGGCGAATTCCGGAAATGGCGAAGAGAATTCCAATTTTAAGGCCAATGACTTCAGATATTTTACTGATGTCGAGTCAGCACTTTCGTGCTAAATAGTATGTATATATACTACCACCGAACAAGCTCCAGAGAGAACCTCTGCAAGAGAGGCGTAGTGTGTCGTGGAGAAAGTTACTGTTGACGTTCTGAGAGCGTATGTTGACAAAAGAGTTTGGCAGAGCATGACCGAAAAGAAAATTAGACGAATTATATCTCATATGGCAGCTTATACATGTTCGTCCTCCGCAACCCAACAGGGGAGAGGCGGAAATATTAGTTGTACAAACAGTACCCTCCGCCGCATTCCGAAAGGTCTTTCCCGGATTATAGCTACAGACGACTCATCATTAACAAAAATTCTCGCCCTGTAACACAAATTTAGTAACCACGGACGGGGTAATAAAACGTACTTCCTCTAATTAAATATAACGTTTCCCTCTGCTATAAAATGTTATTAATATATTATCAAATAACATCACTTGAAATAAAGAGCTTAAACTGTACAATAGATTTGGTTGGGCGCAGTATAGCACGTTCATTTCTCGGACTCATCCTTGCACTAACGAGATTAACTACCGCTGTTGTCCACGTAATACAATTGGCAGGATTAATAAACGAATTTAGGCGTAACGACCCTGCACACATGCTGGTTCCCGATAGCTTCCACAGCGCGTGATAAACGAGCTGGACAAATTCCTCCGCGCTCCTGCTGCGTGCTATAACCGTCATTACGCTGGCATGCTTAAGCTAACTCAATCCGCAGAGTGAAACCATGCACCACCCTTCAAAAGTGGTTGTTCTCGCAAACTGATCACTGTATGAAATAAGGCAAGGTGCGAGCTAATTAACTTACCTAGAAAATTAAAATGAATCAGTCATTAGATAACGTCCACCTTAAAATATAGGCAGCATTGTTGCATTGCCAAGAAATAATCTGACATGCTGTCGGTTTGAAGAACCACTATCAACTGCCGGCTAGCTGCACCGTTGTTCAGCTACAAGTCAAAGATGACTGAAGGCGTGACTCCCACGGAAGGGAACCAAGTGGGTTTCAATAAAATTATTTAAGAAGGCGCTGAAAAGGTCTGAAACACGTCTGAATAGTTGAAGATCTATAACTGCCACATAAATTTTGCTATTTCTCCAGGAGGACATTATTGAAATGGGCGCAAAAATGCCCTTTGGACAGTTTCGCCATTTCTGAGCCCATTTTAATAATGTCCTCCTGGAGAAATAGCAAAATTTATGTGGCAATTAAGGATCTTCAACTATTCAGTCATGCTTCAAACCTTCGAAGCGCCTACTTAAGTAATTTTATTGGAACACACTTGGCCCCTTCCGTGGGAGTCATGCCATCAGTGATCTTTGACTTGTAGCTGCTCATAGATTATCGCTGAACAACAGTGCAGCTAGCCGGCAGTTCATAGTGGTTCTTCAAACCGATTTGTCAGATTATTGCTTGACAAAGCAACGATGGTGCATACATTTTAAAGTGGACGATGCCTAATGATGCATTTTAATTTTTAGGTAAGTTATCCTAGAAAGGATAATTTTTATCGTTTGTTCGCATATTACTTTTTAAGCCGTATTTTACGTTCTTTCCTTGAGAATGGTTTAATATTGGTTCAAAAATCGTTCAAATGTTTGTCAAGCTTACGGGACTCAACTGCGGGGTCATCAGTCCCTAAACTTATAAACTACTTATGAGCTAGCTAATACTAAAGACAGCACAAACATTCATGCCCGAGGGAGGATTTGCACCTCCGACGCGAGAGGCCGCGCGATCCGCAACGTGGCGCTCCAGACCGCTCGGCTATTCCCGCGCGGCGGATAATGTTGGTCCCGAAATGTGTCGTTCTGACAATTTTGTATAACTGACAACTGGTGCGAGAATTGGCTAGATAATTAGCTAGAGCCTAATGCACGTTTGCACGTTCGAAACTGATACCCCAAGTACATTTTTTCTGAGTCATGTACGTAACTCACAAGTCGAGCGAGTTAGTCAACATTCGCCGTGAACGCAGTAACACTCAAAACTACGCATCTGTTCCACCACGTGATGAGCCATATTGGAAAAACGCTGAGCGCTAGTCTTCGGCTCGGTAGCAAGCATCTCCTGCACATCCATACTACATGGCTACAAATCGGATTCCGTCGTGGTCCGTTGGCGCTGCGCTGTAATTCTGCAACCGGGCCGTGGGGCGCGGAAATTGCGCTTAAACTGCAATTACGCTAGCCGAGCCGGACGCGGAAATAGCTGCCTCTCCAGTCTACGTGACCACTGTGTCTCGACAAAGAGCCGTTTCAACCTCTGGCCGTAAGTGCAATCAATGTATCACTGCAGAGTGACAGCCCGATGAATGTGCAAGTAGACAGCGCGGCGTTTTCTAGCGTGCATCATACATGCGGCTGCGCCGGGTCGGCTCAGAGCATCTAGGCTAGAGATCAGAAGGCCCCGCTCGTTCCGTATGCCGACCACTGTCAGGGGTTCATTTCTAATGCGACGGCCACCTCTTCCGCACTGAATGCAAATCCCCGCGCGTTCCTGTCGCTGTAACGGTTGGAGCAGCGTTGGGTTAAATAGATGGCTGCAAGCCAACTGGCGAACAGGCGCGTATGAAGTTTATTCGAGATTCATGGCGGACTTACAAGGAGGGAGATACATCTTTTATTGGGAGTCTGGTAGCACTGTTGGTAATACATAATGTAATGATGTCGATACGTCATGCCCAACAGCTGTAGTTTTCTTTGTATTACATCTGCTGAATCGTAAATTACAAGGGGACGGAAAAGCAGTGTTTTCGGTGTTAGAAGACGTAAGATTTCTCTTTTATCACAATATTTGGAGAGAGGAACTTTATTTGAAAATTCTGCTGAAATTTCGGAAAGAGACTAACTTACTAATTGGCATTGCCTTCTCAAGAACCATTTTAAACAAGAGGGAAGGAAAGGTTTCAGGAGTTCAGAAAAAAGCAAAGCGTCATTAGACTTTGTTAAAAATCCAGTCACTGCTAAGATAACAAAACTAAAGTTTTCTCCTTTTGATATCGAATTTGGCATTTAGAAAAAAAAAAAAAAAAAAAAAAAAAAAAAAAAAAAAAAAAAAAAAAAGAAAAAAAACCTTATGGAGCGTCTTAAGGGGCTCCTTTGGAACAATTACAGAGATAAAAATTATGACGTTAGTTCACAGCACAAATGGGCTGCTTTGAACGACCTAGAGAAGGAAGACATGATAATTTTTACCTGGAAAAGTATTTCAGACTCGTTGCAACAGATGAAAGAACTAGCTTTTGCCGCTCTGCCACTTTTCGGCTGCACATATACACATGAACAATGTTTTTCAAGTAAGAACTTCACAAAAAGTAAACTGAGAAATCGCCTTATCGACGAGAACCTGGAATCCTGCCAGAAGTTGAAAATAAAATACAAAGCGGACCTAGTAAAACTTTCCAAAGAATTGCAAAGCCACTGATCGCATTAAATATACACTTTCGTATGCTTCTTACCGTAACTTATTTGTTAATAAATAGGATCATCATTATTAGTGATCTCTATTTGACGTTAGTACTATTTAAAGACCCCAAAAAGCTTAATGAAGTAAGTACGGCTCCCAGAGAAACCTTTAATCAGTGTAGGGGAGACCAGGGCAAAATGATTCGTTTAAGGAGTTTAGCCCCATAGTCTCCCTTTTATGAAGTCTATTAATAATAGATTTTGCACATACTTTACATGTTATTTAATTTACTTATAAAGTTTTGAAAAGTAAATGATGTTTAGAAAAATGCATAAATATTGTGCTGTAAAGGATCATTTTGCCGTTGGTCTTTGGGGTAAAATGATCCCCTGGCTTGTAATTTTCATCAGTTTGCAATTTGCAATTTTTTTTGTAATTTTGGGTTTATCATTACATTACTCACATGAAATGCACCCAATGTGAAATGCAGTTTTGTTTCTTCATCATAAAGTAAAAAATAAAAATTATAAGTTATTGAAAATGACAAACGGAATAGAAATAATTATATCTACATATTCAGCTTTATCCGCCTTGCCAGAACAGTTCTGTTTCTACCAGTGGCGTAGCTACTATACCAAGGGCCCCGGGGCAAAAATGACGTTGGGGCCCTCTCTAAACTAAAACTATTGCTTGCAGCACCAACCCCCGACAAGTATTTTTTTTAAAAAAAAAAACCTTATTATATTATTACAGTTCCAGGTACAAAGGTAAAGTAATAATTTTGTTTTATTTTAGTAGTATTTCTTCTTTTTTGCTTCATCTGGTGTTAATTTAGGTCCATTTTAATCTCTGAAAGGAGAAAAGTAATTTTTTAACACACAGTAAAGAAATTAACAGCCATTAATTTCAATTTCACGTTTCAGAACTACTGGGCGGCTTTTGCGGCCATTTGAATCTGTTTTCCCGTTGTCGTAAGTACAGAAATCATATTCAGAGTTTTCGTCATCTTAGACGTGCATATCAGATAATGATGTGCCTGTATTGTGAATACCGTGTTCATTATCGCAAACATGGGATGGTCTTCCTGCCTTCTTTCATCTGCAGCTTTATTTTCTATACATTATTACGAAAATAGTCCATAACCACTTCTGCTGTCATACCATGTCCGTCGATACCAATAGGTTTACAACCCATTGTTACATACCACACTAATTCAATAAACAGGATGAAAAATGTCACGACTTAACACGATTCCTTGAAGACAATTGACGTCTAAGAGAATACTTTGCTCACGAAGGCCGAGGGGCCCCTTGATCTCGAGGGCCCCGGGGCACGACCAATGCTGCATACTATATTTATTATAGACTTTAAATATTTGTGACTACCTTCAGAAACACACGGCGTGACACAGATAGTAACAGATTTAGAGCTTAGATGGACAGTGCATGAAACGATCTTTTATTTTGTAACTCTCGTCGCAGAAAAAACTATATGACCGGTTCAACTTTGCCCTTGTGTGAACTCTTAGTTCACTAAGTCTCCGCTGTATGACAGCTGGTCAGATCTGAAGCGCGATCGTTTTGCCCCGAGGGATCGTTTTGGCCCGCTCTCCCCTACTATTGGAATTTGGATGAGATTGCTGACCATTGGCCTAGTGAGTGCCACGCGTCATGCCGGAGACTACACCTCGCGCGGAAACTAAACGACGTACACATATCGGGGGTCTGCAAAATCAATGCTCCACTGTAGGCCAGCTTTAATCGCGTCGTCAGTCGTAACGGAGGCCAAGTTAGTGTCTCATTAAGCAAGCACGCGATAATGGGGGGAGGTGAAACGGCGGCTGCCAACGCTGCCGGCCGGGCCGTTTGAAAGCTGGCTTTTAGGCCCGCGATAGGCCTGACGTTTTCACGATTTCATGCCCGCCTCCGAAACGTCGCTTGTTGCCTCCCGCCGCAGAAAAATCCCAGCTAGGCCCTCGTGTGCTGCACTAATGGCTGTGCGTTGCGGCGGAAAATCAGATGGCCTCATCAGCACTGTGTTATAAATTAGGAACACTGGAGTGCGCGAGAGAAAACCCAGTGGAACCACGTTTAGACGTGTTCCACACCAACAACTTATCTCCAGCTTGCTACTGTAGTTAATTATTCTTCCCGAAACGTACTGCTTAATCCACCTTGTATAATGCGAGTGTGGGGAAGTATACATAGGTGAGACAGGGAGGGCTGTGGCAACGCGCATACGCGAACATAAACGCTACATTCGATTAGGCCAACACAACAAATCTGCAGTAGCCGAACACCAGCAAGATTGCAGCAGGAAGATAAAATTTAACGATTCCAGAATACTCGCCAAGCAACCAGGGATGATTAAAAGCAAGTTAAGGAAAACCGCCAAAATTGTAAAACTCCCTAATAACATGAACAGAGAAGATGGACACTTGGCTACCAGCCATCACAGCGAAATAGGCCGCTCTGACAACACAACACGCGAGCGTCACTAATAAGCAACTGCCGCCGCGCGGCCCACGGCCAGTAGGAGAGAAACGGAAGCCCTCACCCCATTAGCCGATGACCACCAATCATGTCTCGCTATGCAAGAAGCAATAGACAACGGCTAACCCCCAGTCCCTCCACCTCAGCATCCTATCATAATAAAACTTCCATTCTTCCGCCAAAAATTCACCAATAAAATCGCTTATTTAAAAAAAAAATTATGAAGTAATGTCTAATTGACAGTAAATATAAAGTGTAGTAATAACCAGCTCACATCAGTATACCCAGATGAAGGCCACAGTAACGTTGGCCGAAACGTCTGTTATTTGAGTAACAGCCTTCTTACATCATGACGCGGTACAACACCCAGAAAACTTTTATGTCATCTGACTCTGGCCGCGGAAGCCTACGTAATTGTAGATAAGAAAATTGTTTGAATTTCTTATGACGTCGTGACCTTTTCCTCGAAATGCTGTACAGATGGAACGCGTATTTGTGAGTACTTACAGCCATTACTGAGAACTACAGGAAACGGCTGGATTAGATGAAGCAAATATCGCAACTAGCAAAATCGAAAACTAGGAAACATCCACGCTAATGTAATTCCGGTTTCTCGCTCTGTGCCAGTTTGCTCCACATTGTAAGCAAATAACGTCTCCTGCTTCAAGAAAAATCCTTCACTTTCTATGGATCGGCATCGCAGTAAACATGGCCACTTTAGAGGCGAATATGTAGCAAGTGGCTGGAGAACAGTGACGAGAGGGTAGCTGTACTGCCCTCTTTGTCCTGCCCCCCGGCACTCCACGTCCATTAGTCCCTCTCCTGGACTCTTCCGTCAAGCATCGTGCAGTCGTTCCTTTCGCCGTTCTGCAGTTTCTCCCATGCGAAGTGAAATTCAGCGGCTGGACGATGGTGTACGAAATGCGCCTCGCGGAGAGCAGACCGCTTCGCGGCTTACCGCAGGAATCCTGCGCGGCGGACACTCCAAGGAAATAGAAAACCAGCGAGCGTCCTGGAGCTGCCGCTCGGAACGGCTGCCGGCTTGCGTTTCACACCCGCCACAGTTTCGCAGTGTGGCGTCGAGGGTGCCTCTCAAACACGTGCTCAGAGATGGTACAGCTCTGAGGGAAAGGGGTTCGTTTAGCGCTCATTATTCATTATACGCCGAACATAACAAGCAAATCATATTAGAAGCTAGATACAATGTAGATGCAGGTGTCTAGCGAAATAATTTGGAGAAGAAAGTCGGTCTATATACGAGGCGCGTCCAGAAAGTCAATTCCGTTTGGTAATAAAATGAAATTGTACACAGATACAGAAGAAATTTTTATTGCTCAAAATTCTACAACTCTTAAACTACTTTTCCACATAACTGCCGAAATTTTGTAGGCACTTGTCATAGCGTGCCACAAGTTTTTGCATGCATCCTTCACAGAAGATTGCCGCCTGTGTATTCAACCATGTGGTAACAGCTCTTTATCATCGTTGAAGTGTTGACCACCAAGGACAGATTTTAGGTTTAAGAAGAGATGAAAGTCGCTAGGAGAGAGGTCCGAGCTGTATGGAGGGTGATCGAAGAGGTCCCATTGAAATTTTTGTAAGAATTGATTGGTCACATTCGGTGTGTGAGGTCAGGCATTATAGTGAAAAAAAAATCTTTTGACAGTAATCCTCTTTTTACACCTAAAATCTGTGGACAACACTTCTCAATGCTTCAACGATGATGACGAGCTGAAAGAACATGTTACCACATGGTTGAATACACAGGCGGCAACATTCTATGAATGTTGTTGTTGTTGTTGTTGTTATTATTTAAAAGGGGCCAAACTACAGGGTCATCAGTACCCTGTTCCTAACAAAGAATGTCCATTTAATTGGAAACAACCATATGAATACTCAAGAGAAGTACATGTCACCGATGAAATTTCACAAACAACACAAATAGAGAAACCAACAGCACAGATATAAAAAAACAATTAAGTCAATCATGCTAAAATTTGAAATGAGAATCCGTGGCTGGCTGGTCACTGAGATAATAATGGACGGGCCAGTCACGAATGTCACAGCAGACACGCATGTCTGTTAGAAGACATAAAACATTAAAATACGGTTAAAAGTCAGGAGAAATCACCCTACATTAAATAGAATTGCAAAAAACCGGCTGCACGGATAAAACGTAGCACAGACTCATTCTATGAAGAAGGCGCACAAAACCTTGTGCCATGCTATGACAATTGCCTACAATATTTCGGAAACTATGTAGAAAAGTAGTTTAACAGTTGTAGATTTTTGTACAATCAATATTTTTTCTGTATCTATATCCGTTCGTTTTATATAACCAAACGAAACTTTCTTTCTGGACGCGCCTCGTATATTATGAAACAAACTCTTCCCACCCCATCTGTCCTCGATAAACTCAAAATTACTGAACGGATTTTCATACGGTTTTCATCAATCTATGTACTGATTCATAATGTAGGCTTAGAATACAATGTATTAGGGTGCGTAACAGTGAGTATCATATCCTCTGACTTACGAATTTTGCAGTACTTGTGAAAATGCGTTTACTGTTTTATATTGTGTAGGAGCAACATGTAGATTGAGCAGGCAGTGAAGGAATGGAAGGAGAAATTTGGAGAGCGCATTAAATTGCAGGGAGAAGAAATAAAAACATTGCGGTTTGCCGGTGACATAGTAATTCTGTCAGAGACCGCAAAAGATCTGGAAGAGCAATTGAATGGAATGGACAGTGTCTTGAAAGGAAGATATAAGATGAACATTAACAAGAGTAAAACGAAGGCAAAGAAGTGCAATGTCAGAAAATCAGGCGATGCTGAAGGAATTAGATTAGGTAATGAGACAATAAAAGTAGTAGATGAGTTTTGTTATTTGGGTAGCAAGATAACTTCTGATGGCCGAAGTAAAAAAAAAAAAATGCAGAATGGCTATGGGAAGAAAAGCGTTTTTAAATAAGCGAAACTTGTTAACGTCCAATATTAATTTACGTGTTAGGAAATTCTTTCTAAAGCATTTGTCTTGAGTGTAGCATTGTATGGGAGTGAAACGTGGACGAAACCCACTCGTAGCAGAGATTTTGTTAGTAGGTGCCTTTAGACCGTCCTTTTGTGTAGCCGTACGCCAACTGTTGTAACTGTAGTTTATATGCCGGATACAGACACGACGACGTAGTTTTAAGTTCGAGATTACCCCTCACGTTATATCGGGGACTGATATGGGGGGGACCTTGCTAGCCGGCCGCGGTGGCCGAGGGGACTGAGGTGCTCCAGTCACGGTCTGCACGGCCACTACGGTCTGGAGGTTCGAATCCCCCTCGGGCATGGATATTTGTACCGTCCTTAGTATTAGCTAGTTCGTAAGTAGTTTCTAAGTTTAGGGACTGATGACCCGCAGTAAGGTCCCATAAGCTATACAAACATTTAAACATTTTTTGGATCTTGTTAGCCACGAGAGTGTCTCAATATTATGCAAGGCAGTGCAGAAGAAGACGAGCCATTTGGCGATGAGCATTGTCCTGCTGAAAGCTAAATACGATACTGCTTTTGACCATTCTACCTGTCATAGAAACTTGCAAGTATAACGATTTAAATAGCCGACTATGATACGTTTGCGTACGAAGTTATCTAGACATGTGATCATGTTCTCTCGGTGCTCCAGTTTTTGTCAGGCAGTATATTTTAGAAAAGAAGACAAAAAAATACCTCTCGCGGATGAATAATAATTTTCTAATCGAAAAAAGCGCTCCACCGTGTCGTGAAAGGTTTTTATTAGCTGTCAGGCGAGGCAGAGGGGTGCCGCCGGCTAGCGCACACGTTGCACCAATCTGCCTGGCACGTGTGCCACGTGGTTCGGAGGAGGGAGGGAGGGAGGGAGGGCAGGTGATAGGAGGAGGTATTGATCAGGCGCCGCCCTCATACCTGGGGGAGGGGAGGGGGCGGCAAACAAAACAGGCGACACTGCATTGTTACCTAACCGCCGACTCTGCGGGCCGGACACGTCTGGGAGCGCCGCGGGGCCGTGCCGTCGTGGTACGGGGACGTTCGTGACCCTCTGCCCAAAGCACGTCTCTGAGGTGACATCTTTCATGGCTACTTGTTTTTCTCGCCGAAGTGCATTACCTCGACGTGACATGAACTAAACAAGTGCTGTCAGAGAGGACAAAGTTTGTAGTAATCAATGGTAAAGCATCGACTAAAACAGAGGTGATATCGTGCGTTCCACAGGGTAGTGTTATTGGTCCTCTGCTGTTCCTTATCTACATAAATGATTTGAGAGAAAATCAAAGTAGCTCTCTTAGGTTGTCTGCAGATGACGCTGTCATTTACTGTCAACTAAAACCATATGAAGATCAAAACCAACCGCAGAACTATCTGAATAAGATATCACTATAGTGTAAAAATTGGCACTTGACTCTAAATAATGAAAATTGTAAAGTCGTCCACATGAGTACGAAAAGAAATCTGTCGTGGTGAGAGGTAATGCCTGAAATCTGGTATGGTCGGCACACGTTTGACACTTTGGATTTCGGAATAGTGAATTTCCTAACGATTTGCGGAATGGAAAATCCCATGCGTCTAGCTAGCGTTCGAAACATCTTAATGTCCATCATGCTGCTGTAGTCACATTGGACACCTTTTCATAGTAATCACCGGAACAGCTCATCGAATGAATACACTGCCCCTACATACCTTCTGTACTGAATACTGCCGCTATCTGTATCAGTGTATATCGATATCAGATTACTTGTCAAATGTTCAAATGTTTGTAGAGCTTATGAGAATGAACTACGGGGTCATCAGTCCCTAAACTTACAAACTACTAATGAACTAGCTAATACTAAGGGCGGCACAAATGTCCATGCCCGAGGGGGGATTCGAACCCCCGACCGTAGTGGCCGTGCAGACCGTGACTGGCGCGCCGCAGTCCCCTCGGCCACTGCGGCCGGTTCAGATTACTTGTCACCTCAGTGGTATGTTTACAGTGCAAAGCCACGTGGGAATGGCCGTGCGCTCTAAGGCATCTTGATGCAGAGTGAGCAGTCTTCCCCTTCTGAGATTCGAGTCCTCCCTCTGGCATGGGTGCCTCTGTTGTTCTTAACTTAAGTTAGTTTAAGTAGTTTGTAAGTCTAGGGACTGATGACCGCTGCAGTTTAGTTCCGTAGCTTTACAAACATTTGAACATTTGATTAGGTTGCAAAATCGTAGAAATTCAGTCCAGCGTGTTCTTGTTTTTGATTTATTGCTTGGCTAGGCAGCCTTCTCAGACCCTTTACGTACGATATCCACCGCAACGGAAGTAAGCACAACGGGCGGTCGTTAACCCAACTTACGCATTCGCCCAGGCTCGTGGTAGCCTGCCTACCTGCCTGGCCAGCTAATGCTCCACGCGTCTGTTCTCTACCATCAAAGCGCATCCAGCGATACCAATCGTTTACCATTCACACAGCTGGCACATTCTAGGCGTTTCTGTAATGTGCTGACCTGGAAGGATAATTAACGACGAGGACATCCAATGTGAATGTGCTTTTTAGGCAGTTTTCCACATCCAATAGGATCAATATCGATCTTAGTACCCTCATCCGTCTCCTCAGTTACACGATTCGCAAACATCACTATAACCTCTGACAGTATTGCGATGGCTTCATATTCGCCAGGTTGCTAAATTTCAGGTAAAAACTTAGCCATAACTCAGCAACTAAACATTTGCGGACCTATGTTTATATGAACATCTCCCGATTGGCAGATCCATGTTGTTAAAATTTTAACTGATAACTGCTCATGCTTTATTATTACTACTAGCTTAAGCCCACGGCTCCGCTCGCGTGTTGGTTGATTATGATAGATAAGCTACCTTTCAGTAGTGTGCAATGAGACTGGTTTATTTATTTATTCTTATATTCGTATGCTTACCCTTACAGAGAAAGAGCTGAAGACATTGTAGCACGAATAGACCAAAGATATGGTCTGTGGTGTCACGTTTCGCTGTATGTAACCACCTTGCTATAGAGTCGCGAACGTCATCGCTGGCCTTCAGTCCGAATTTTTTTAAATAATTTGACGACTTTCAATCACCATATCTTCCACCCCCTTATAGCTATCGGCATGGAGCTGCTATGGTGTGCAACGGGAGACTTCGAACAACAATTACACACATACCATTCATTTGCGTTCTGTAGTTTTCGCTGCAGAGCGAAATATTAACACACACACATACGTAGAATTTTATATACACAGATAACTTTCCATGCCAATATAATCCACCCTTTTATCATTATCAACCCTCAAGCAACATTGCAACCAATAAAACCATTTTCAAAGAATAAATATAATTTTCAAAGAGTAATTATTGTTCCGCATTTCGCGTCATATTCTTCAAATTACTAAATATCTATCAGATCGTTATGAAATCGTGCCTAAAACCTCCCTCAGGTATAAATTAGTAACTGTACAAATATTTATGTCTCTGCGTCTTGCCTTTCGGACGTCACAAGCGTACACTAGACCGACATTCACATATATAGATATAGGTTGCCGTACTTATGTGGAGATGAAGAGGCTTGCTTAGGATAGCGTACTCTGGAGAGCTGCATCGAACCAGTCTCCGGACTGAAGACCGAAGACCACAACAACAACATCAACAGATTACTGTAATAGGTACGTAAGATCTTCCCGCGCAGTTCCCTGGTCCTTCTCTTGTCACTTTCCGCAGCCTCTACCGAAACAACAACAAACTGTTTATCGACGTACACCGGGAATCATTTACGTGAGGGGCAACTTCCGTCGGTCGCGTCACCCCTCGACCTTCCCCGAAGCGCTTTAACCTCGGCCACTGTAATCGCAGTAGGTCCAACTTAAGCCGGTTACGCTTATTAGTTCACAAGGACTCAGATTCCGGCCGCCGTTGCAAGAAGTATAATTTTCGCCGAGTTAAGGCCTTGGAGGGGGAGCATCGTTTCCTTTGTCTTATCCGCCCCCTGTTCACGGAGTAACTGGAAACTTCCCGCCCTGCTAACAGAGGGAGGGGGGGGGGGCGGCAACATGGCTTCCTCTAGCAGTTTACGCCCTTCTTCGCTAAACATTCCTCGCCGTGCACGTTTCGGAAGTTTACCAGCATTATTTACTGCAAGCCTCTCACTTCTTAGTTCTGTCGTGGGAAAACAACAGAGCTTCGACGGCCGTGAAGAAAAAGGAGCGTGGTCTAGCATAAACGCTTCCGCTTCAGATGGATCAGGGAACTACATGGCCAAGGTGTAAACATTGTTAGCTACACAAAACTGGGTTAAATGCTTCATAGAGACGGCTATCACACACTTTCTCTGACGTTTATTACTTTCTCGAGGGAAATCGATATTGGGAAGACTGGTCCGGTCGTAATAAGATACCAGAGGTAGTTGATAATCGGAAAGGAGCTCTTCCGAGTGCACTTACTCCCTGAAATAAATAGTAACTGAAGAATATTTTTTATTTCATAGGACTCAGCTGAGCAATGCAGACCTTGTGCTAGTTGTTCGTTGATCACCTTTCACTTGGCTCTATCTCAGTTCTCGTTTCGTGTAATAGAATTATCAGTTTCGCTGCACTATATGCTTCATGAACTATCCAACTAGCACGTAGCTTTAAGAGAGACTGCGTGCTTCCTAGTCTTACAAATTCAGTATACTATGCGACTGCGAGATGGGGCCGCTAATAAACCCATTTCTGCGTTGCGAAAAAAAGAAAGATTATTTACGGAAACACATTCAATTTTAATAAACATTTTTTGCGTTCCTTAATGAATTCACTTTGAAGGTTTTAAAAATATTTGTAAAGCTATGGGACCAAATTGCACAGGTCATCAGTCCCTAAACTTACCAACTAAAATATGCTAAGGACAACAAATACACCCATGCCCGGGAGATGACTCGCGCTCCACAGCGAGGCGCCATAGAGCGCTCGGTCACTGCCGCGCGGCTTGATCTGAGACATTTAAAGTCAGCGCAAGGCTTTGAGTTTGGTCGTCGAATGACCAAGGTACATTATATCGTACTGTCCATGTCAATATATTGAAACACTACGAATTCGCCTCTACATCTAGATGGATACCCTGCAAGTCACAGTGAAGTGCATGGCAGAGGGTTCATCGAACCACTTTTATGATATTTCTCTATAGTTCTATTCTCTAACTTCTCGCAGGAAAAAGGAACACCTAAATCTTTCCGTTTTCGATCTGAGTGCCTAAGGATACGCTTTGTAGTTTCTAAAGAAGAATAAGGTGGTGATTGCCTTTTACCTACATCTACACAAATACAAATCCAATTTTGTTTGGTTTATATGAACAGGCAGTCTATCAGACTGCAACCAACCAACCTACTTGTGCCGGTCTTAATACCATTTAGTAGCCAGCCTTTGCATCGAACGAGCTAATCGTCCAGGGTCATGTGATGAGAGCGAACATTATTATAAATAAAGTAATAAAGTCATCAATGTATTTTTTTTCACTGTGCAGAATTTGCGCGAGCGTTGAAATGACATCAGGGTAAACTTAAAACTGATTTATCAAAATACGATCTGATTCCTAAATACAAGTCCAGTTTTACTATTGCTTCACCTCGTCCAGCCGTAAGCTTAGGCACATCAGAGAGTGAGCAGTAGTCGTAAATAAAATATTTCATGACACGTTCACGAAATAGAACAAACACGCATTTTAGAGGGAGCATTCTTACATATGCACAACAAAGTTCTATTTAATAAGATTGTCCGAAACCCTTTTAGGAAAAAAGAAAAAATCTTGTTAGTGGCGGGTTCCGAACCACTACCCATGTGTATTACAGTCTATCGCGCTGCCACTACACTACGGAGAACAAATACAAAATCCGTCTTTTAATCTTGTACTATGGATGACAGTTGTTAATTGATACTAATATGGAATTGTTAGACACTATATTATCATTGTCGTACGAAGAACGACGTGTTTTTGTCAATTCTTCAGTGCGACATTGCTTTGAAATGACAACGTGTAAGTTATAATAAGGAAATCATCAAATACGCAACGCAAGATGGCGTATGCCACAGAGTTCTGGGCGAGGGATGTCATGTGACATCTCCGAACGACTGGTTTTCGTAAAATCAATAGACGGTGTCAAATCGCCGTTATTTTTGCGAATATCTCTCAAACCATACGAGATATGAAAATAACATAACAGCGCAAAGTTGTAGAGAAATTTCTCCTCTACAAATTCATGTATTGAGTTTCCGTGTCAGATGAACGGTTAAGGTGCAATTTTCATTTGAATTTCGATCTGTCAGAAGGCGATCGCAAAGGCCTACTTTTAATGTTACTACCGTAACCTAAAGTGGGCCAAAAACAGAGGAAGAGAGGTGAATATAGCATAGGGCTAATAGGATAACGGAGAAGGGTGGACGGTGGTGGTGGTGGTGGTGGTGGTGGTGGTGGTGATGATGATGATGAGGAGGAGGAGGAGGAGGAGGACAACAACAACAACAACAACAACAACAACAACGAGAGTGGGGGAGAATGGAGGAGAACGAAGAGGATTGGGGATTATTAAGAAAGTGAATGAAGGTAGATGCAGAGGAGAATGAAGGGAAAAAGCAGAGGATCAGATCGACGAGAAACGCTTGTAGGGTCGATTACAATCATACTACAAGTACAGACCAACAACATATTTTTGGAATCATTGAAGAAAAATTAAATGTGAAAAATCGTGATTTGTCGAACTTTCAGTAATACTCGTTTTGTTTGGGGAGTGTTGCAGTGGGAGAGCAGACGGAGTCCGGCAGTAGCGCAGGGTCAGCTGAGCGGTTGCAGATGCACGTATCGAGCGAGCGGGCCCTTGCCGGAGTTTGGCACGCCGCCTTGCCTTCGCTGACAGTCGCGGCTGCCCGCTGTCCGCAGACACCAGACAGCAGACGGCAGACGGCAGAGGTCGCGCTGCGGCGTCTCTCAGGAGCGCGCCCGTACTGCCAGGACTAAATCATTGTTCTACAATCATCATGCCAGCTACTGACCAATAGATACACTGCCCACACAAATTCAAATCTCATGCGCCCACGGTATTTTCGTTGCAGCGGAAGCAGACAAAGAGTGGCTCATAATACTCGTCACCTAACTGCATATCGGTCATGTGGCAGAATGGCACAGTTCATTTAATGCGAATGGAGGGGCGCGGTCACGCGCCAGGCATCGCGTCTACTCTCTATTATGAATCGAGTGTCCTATCCCGAAAAAAAGATAAAGCAGTCAACAAAGCTCATACACAATATAAAACCACTACAAACACAATTTGATGCGTCTGGAATATACAAAACTAGCTGAAAACCCGGCGTTGCCCGGATATTTATTTATTTATTCCTGACATTTTTCAGCCATATATTCATTTGTATAAGGGCTGTATGTCTGTAAAATCTCTTGGGAATACAATTAAGAGTAAAGAAGTAATAGATTAAAATTGGTACATGATTGGGCGGTTTTCCATGAACGTTACTGTTTACGTGCTCATATCTCATGAAGTACGTGTCGTACTGTGATACAATTTAGAAGGTACATTCATCTATATGTTTGTATACTGTCTGTAAAATTTCCTGCGGCTACAATTTGTAGTGTTCAAATTATAAATTGTAACGTCATACCGAGAGCCGTAGTTTTACTCCATAAACAGCGGAAAAGTAGTAAGCGAAAAACATTTTTCCTTTCATCATTTTACTATGGTTGCCAGCGAGAAAAAGTTTAATAAAGGTTTGAAATTATGTTTAAAGTTTGTTGCAAGTCGCTAAGTACTCTCATTCTCATATAGTGTATATATAAAGTCTTGCCACATTATATGACATTTTTTGCTATTTCTATTGGTTATGACGAAATATCTTTTTAACCATGTGCCATATGTGATTCTTAACCATGCAGCAATTGGTACCTCACAGTAAGGAACGTGTGTCCCAAATTTGGTTGAAATCGGTCCAATGGTTTAGGAGAAAATGAGCAGCATGTCGCAAAATGCAGCAGTTTTTCGCGCATCTCATTGTCTACGACGTCATATCTCGTGAACTGTATATCGTACGTGATTCTTACACTTACGGCAACCGTTCTCATGGATTGAAGCTTACGTTTATACAATTTGAGTCACATTGGATCAAAACTGCTGATTTGTATGCAACACGTACAAACATACGGACACTCTGCTTTATGTATTAGATTACCTGCAGCCAATAATATATAGGTCAAACAGGCAGAAATTTTAAAACCAAGCTCAAAGAAAATATGGACTGCTACAGACTTAATAAATGTAGTAAATCAGCAATAGCAACACACATCAAAGAAACAGGACAGCACAGGAAAATAGAAGAAAACCTTAAAATTTTACACAGAATCAGTGAAAGTAAAAAACGAATATCATGGAAAAAATGGAGATCATCCATAATACAAAATATGGCGACAACATGCTTAACGAAATAACACAGTTCAAAAATTCCAAATTCTTCAATAATCTAAAACCAATTCTGTTACAATAGTCTTAAAATGTGACATGGCAACCCAAAATATACCAGACAACCAACATCAAAAATACCACTACAAATACAAACACAGCAACTGTTCAAAACTCTTCTGCTATCTTAAGTTAATTATGATGTAATAGATTTAAGATTTGAGAGTGCCAAAAAGTAAGCTACCATTCAGTTAATATCAACTATCGCAGCATATGTGATAATCGATACTTCTACCAAAATAAATCCGCCATCTTGTTGTAGATTCAGTGTTTACATGTCTGTGAACAGGTTGTGTGTGTGTGTGTGTCCTGCGACATGAACAGTGAAAACCAGCAGTGTACCAGTGAAACGCCATGCAGCAGCAGCTTCACCAACGTAAGCGTGGCGAAGATAATATTGGGGAACACGAAAATCGTAAGTGTAAAACTGACATGTAATGCAAGTGAACCTCACGCCCATTTCATCATAACATCTGATGCAGTAATGTCTGCACCACAGATAGGTGCTGACACGAGTATTCTAATGATGCAATAATGAGATTCTAATGTATGTAATCAACGCCTGATGAGCAGAAATGCTCGAAACGCGTAGCTTTCTGTTGGATTAAGCATTAAGAAATAAAATGACTGGTAGCAGTAATTACATATATTTATTATTTGACACAATAACTTAGCCATCACGGCCATAATCAATCCGAAGATTGGTTTGAACACCACAGTGCTTTACTAGGCATAGTCCTGTTTGGAGGTGGTATGCCGTTGCCTTTCTTGACCTTCGAACTGACTTACCCAGCTAGTTATAGGGGGACCTACAGTTTAACGTGGGTTCCGAACCACTGTGCTACTCGATATTTTCACATCAGCAACACTGCCAGAGGTGAAAGAAGTGGAAAGTGACAAATAGAAATCTAGGGTCTGACGGAGATGGAACACACGCCCTTTGGATTTATCGTCTGGCACTCCACCACTGTGAAACCGAGCCACGTCCTAACCCCATAAATACAAATTTGCTGCTGGTAACAATTTCGACGAATTATTATATATAAAGTCACTAAGTAAATCATAATGCACGCAGATACTTTAGTCAGAAAAAGAATACGATAAAAATGTAAGGGAAAAATGAAGAGGGTGTACCACAGTAGCAGAGAGCTGCTGTTTTGTCTTGATACGCTAACGTTGCCAAAGTAGCATCGTCTGTCTTTTCCTTAATTCCCCTGCCAGATCCCTTGACTCTTCCCCCCCACCCCCCCCATCTTTCCATTTATTCCGCCCCATTCACTTTGGTTGCTTTCTATTGCTGCGGTACCTCATCCCCCCTGACTTTCCTATATTCCTCTTCCCATTGTCTCGTCCGGCCTTTACCTTACCTACCTCATCCTTGCCTACTCCCACTTTCTGGTTTTCATCGCTTCCTTAACAATCTATTCACCCTCACCAACTTTCACACTGTGTCCTATGTGGCCTGACAACTCAATCGTTGAAACGCTGTTCGAATATATATATCTGGCGTATTTAAACTACCTTCAATACGCAATCTAGGGAATGTTCCTAGATAAATGCTCCCTGTTAACAACGAATAAACGAAATGCCTGTAATCAGGTACAAGGCGATTCCTAAAATTACGAGATATAATAAGTAATTGTACATTGAGCAAGCTATAAAGGAAAGCAAGGAGAAATTTGAAGGAGGAATTAAAGTTCAGGGTGAAGAATTGAAAACATTGCGTTTTGCCGACGACATAGTAATTCTGTCAGATACAGTAAAGGACCTGGAGGAGCAATTGAACGGAATGGACAGTGTGTTGAAAGGTGCATATAAGATGAACATTAACAAGAGCAAAACTAGGGTAATGGAGTGCAGTGTAAGAAAATCAGGTGATGCTGAAGGAATTAGATTGGAAAACGAAGCAATAAAGGAGGTAGATGAGTTTTGTTACTTGGGCAGTAAAATAACAAATGATGGTCGCAGTACAGAGGATATAAAATGCAGAATGGCAATGGGTAGAAAAGCGTTCTTGAAAAAGAGAAATTTGTTAACATCGAATATTAATAAAAGCCTAAGGAAGTCCTTTCTGAAAGCATTTGTGTGGAGTGTTACCTTGTATGGGAGTGAAACATGGACGATAAACAGTGCGGACAGGAAGAGGAATGAGGGTTTTGAAATGTGGTGCTACAGAAGAATGCTGAAGATTAGGTGGGTGGATCGCGTAACTAATGAGGAGGTACTGAACAGAATTGGGGAGAAAAGGAATTTCTGGCACACCTTCACTGAAAGAAGGGATAGATTGGTAGGGCACATTCTTAGACATCAAGGAATTGTGAATTTAGCGTTGGATGGAAGTATGTGGGGAAAAAACCGCACAGGAAGACCAAGAGATGGACACAGTGAGCACATTCAGACAGATGTAGGTTGCCGTTCTTATTTGGAGTCTAGGCTTGCTCAGGATCGGGTATTGTGGAGAACTGCATCAAATAAATCTCCGGACTGAAGACCACCACAACACACAATAAGTAATTTCGAGAAATTCAAATGTTTAGAAATTGAATATACAGCGCGACCTTGCTCGACGAGCATAATTCCCTTCTGAGCTCTATCTGCAATGCGAGATATCGTTATACAAAAAATTTTTCTATGAGAATTCCTGTAATATAGGA